>OY987285.1:511511-1216959 GCA_963920785.1 Sphagnum contortum
CGCTCTTGCCGGCATTGGGATTGCCGACCAGCGCGGCCACTTTGGGCGTGGTGTCGGCCGTGGTCGCGCCATCGTCACCCGGTTCGGCCGATCGGTTGGGCGCTCGGTCGGCGAGGGCGAGCATCTCGGTCATGCCGCTGCTTCGGCGAGCACTTCGACGCTCATCGCCATCGCGTGAGCGCGGCGCAGGGCCACGGTCATCCGCCCGATTTCGACCGCGATCGGATCGCGCCCGAAGAACACCCCGCGATAGGCGAGCCTGACCCGCGCGCCGACATCGATGCCGAGGGCACGCAGGCGCTGCGCCTCTTCGGGCACGAGCACAGCCCAATCGACCGCGGCGATCCGCGCGTCCTGGCCAATCGGGAGCAAGTCCAGCGTCATCGCATCAGGCGCTGCCACAATCTGAGGCTTCTTGCAACTGGTTCGCAATATCGCGTCAGCGTGCCGGGTAGCGCAATCTGCCGGCCAACCGTGCAAAGCTGAAGCGGGTCTCGTCGCTATTGCCGTTAGCCCCGCCACCGCCCAGCAACCGCGCCTTGGCCTTTTCGAAACGCATCACGCCTTCGATCCGCCGATCGAGGAATGCCGCCGTTTCCGCATGGCCTTCGCTGGTATCGTCGACGAACACCGCCAGCGTCGCGGTATAGATCGCGGCCAGCAACGTGCGCTTGGTATAGTGGTTGTAATCGGTCGCGGTATCGCCCGCGAGCCGCCACATCTTGTCCGCGCTGCTCCAGCCCAGCCGCGCGGTGCGGCGCAGGTTTTGCGGCATCGCCATGATCGCCAGCGCGCGGCGCAGCGCTTCCTTCGACGGTGTTGCCGCCTCCAGCCGGAACCCGACCAGGCGGCGAATCCGTTCGCGAATCGGCAGTTTGGCCAGCACTTCGAGCGGCAGCGCGCGCGCCATGTCGGCATCGGTCCGCGCGATCCACGCCTCGATCATGTCGATCGCACCGCCCGGAAATGCCAGCGCGGCCACCGCCGGATCGACGCCCAACGCTTCGGCGGCCGCGTCGAGCGCCACTTTGCCCCAGCCATCGAACACCGCGGCATCGGCGATCGCCGGCGCCAGTTCGAGCCGCAATTCGTCGAGCGTCAGATCGGCCAGATCACCCGCCACGGCGCCCTCGCTCATAGCGACGGCCCATACGTCTTGCCGCTGCGCGCCTTCACGGTCTTGGCCTTGTCGAGTTCCTGGCCGACCGGGTTCGAATCGCCATCGGCCTTGGCGTAATCGCGCGCCGAACGGCCCGAATTGTCGGGACGATCGGGGTTCGCGCCCGCCTGGAGCAGCACCCGCGCCAGTTGCGAGTCATGGCGGTGAACCGCGCTGATCAGCGGTGTTTCGCCGGTGGCGTCGGCCTCGTCGATGTGTGCGCCATACGTGATCAGGATCTGCGCGCCTTCGACAAAGCCCAGGCCCACTGCGGTTTCGAGCGGGGTTACCCCCTTGAAATCGCGCGCATTCACATTGGCACCCTTGGCGATGAGGAATTTCATCCAGGTGCTGTCGCGCATCTGCGTCATGATGTGGAGCGCGGTCTGCCCGTTCGACGAATCGCGGGTGTTGATAATCGTCGAGCCCGGCACCGCCAGCGCATCGACGACCTTGTCGCCCTCTTTCTTGCGCACCGATTCGAGGAACTTGTAGCTGTCCGAAAACTGGGCGTGAGCCGGCGCCGGAACCATCAGCCCCGCCGCGGCCAGCCCGGCCACTGCGCAAATCGGCCCCAGAAAACGCTTGTGCACCCCAGTATCTCCTGTCGTGGCGACCTCGGAAAGCTGGCCGCCCCATTTCGTTGCCCGTGATCTTCAAGGGCCCTGCAATGCAGGTGCAACGGTGCCGATCCGACCTTGCAAGGGACCGCTTAGCAGAGCATGAACCGGCCCGCCATGCCCTGCCCCGAACCTGTTCCGCGACCGATCAACCGCATCCACCTTGCGCGCGCAATGGCAGCGCTGGCGTTGGTGTTCGCACCGCTGGCGGGGTGCAGTGGCCCGGCCGAGGAGCCACCGCTCGCGGGTGCCACGATCGGGGGCGATTTCACACTGATCGACAAGGCCGGCAAGACCGTCCACTTCAACGATTTTGCCGGCAAGTGGCGGATCGTCTATTTCGGCTACAGCTTTTGCCCCGATGTCTGCCCGCTCGATCTCCAGCACCTGATGCAGGGCTACCACGCTTTTGCGAAGACCAGTCCGGCGCTGGCCAGCGCCGTGCAGCCGATGTTCGTGACGATCGACCCCGAGCGCGATACCCCGCAGAAAGTGGGCGAATACACCGCGAACTTCGGCCCCGAACTGCTCGGGCTGACCGGGACGCCGGCGCAGATCGCCGCTGTGGCGAACACGTGGAAGGTTTATTATGCCCGGCATGACAGCAAGACACCGGGCAGCTACCTCATGGACCACAGCCGGGCTGCCTACCTGATGGACCGCGCCGGCAAACCCGTTGCGCTGCTGCCCGCCGACAAGGACGGCGCGGCGGTTGCGGCCGAGCTTGCGAAATGGGTCCATTGATGGCCGATGCGCCCCCTGCCGAGCCGATCGACCGCTTCTGGGAGCGGCCGATCGAAACGCTGTCGCGCGACCAGTGGGAAGCGCTGTGCGACGGCTGCGGCAAGTGCTGCCTGCACAAGCTGGAGGACGAGGACACCGGCGCCATCGTGGGCACCAATGTTGCCTGCCGGCTGCTCGACCTGAAAACCGCGCGCTGTTCGGATTATCGCCACCGCCGCTCGCAAGTGCCCGATTGCCTGCGGCTGACCCCGCGCCTGGCCGCGCAAGTGCGCTGGCTGCCCAACACTTGCGCCTATACCTTGCGCGCGCGCGACCTGCCCTTGCCCGAATGGCACTACCTGATCTCGGGCGATCGCGATGCGGTGCGCCGCGCCGGCGCATCGGTGATCGGCCGCGCGGTCAGCGAAGTGTTGGCAGGCCCGCTCGAAAACCACATCGTCGATGACCGCGCGATCTGGACGGTCGACGAAGATGGCTGAGCGGGCCGGTTCCGGTTGGCTGCCCGACTGGGCGCGTCCCGCCTGGCTGGCCGGCACCAAGGCCGCGAGCCCCAAGTCGCAGCCCGCGCCGCGAACGATCGCCATCGCCGGACAGAAGCTGCCGCTGGTGATCCGCAAGCTGGCGCACGCGCGGCAGATGTCGCTGCGGCTTTCGCCCGATGGCCGCGAAGTGCGCGTTTCGATCCCGCAGTGGGGCCGCGTGCGCGACGCCGAAACGCAACTTGTAATTAAGTTAAAATCCGGTTATATTATAGTTAAGCTAATTAAAGTTGATTAAGAAAAGGTAAATTAGGGCAACACTTCCGCCACAAAACACAATTTGGGGCTTCTAACCATAATTATGGTTGTAAATTAAACAATAGGCTTTTTTGTTTAATTTTCTTTTTTTGAAATTTTTGGTTTTTGAAAGTTTGGCAAATGTTTTCAATTTACACTTTAAAAACCAAAAAAAAATCATTTTTTTTTTTTGCAGTGCGAAAATTTGCCCCCCAAAAAACCATAACTTGTAATTAAGTTAAATCCGGTTATATTTATAATTAAGCTAATTAAAGTTGATTAAGTAAAGTAAATTAGGGCAACTCCCGCGCCACACGGCACCACAAGAGCAAGAGCGCAACATTTTAGGGTTTCCTTTTGCTTTGTATTTCTCCTTTCGCACCCCCGCGTAGCAACAAATTCTCGCTCCCCACACAAATCCGTTAGAAATTCCCCGCAATTCCAACACAAAATGCAAAACAGAGAATCACAAATTGGCTGCTTCTTCGCTCTGATCTTGTAACTCGGATCTGTTGCTAATCAGTTTTGTCGCTCGCATCATCGCATCGGATATTCGTTCTTAGACTTTCTTTTTTCTTTCTTTCTTTCCTTCTTGTTGTTGTTGTTGTATTTTCTTTTGTTTTGGTTGTTGGAGGTTACGAAATGTGTAAGTTGTGAAGAGAGAGAGAGAGAGAGGTGTTTTGATTTGTTTTTGTTCTTTTGCTGTTTACGAACGAATGAGGCATTTTTGTTTTTGGGGTCGCATTTGACGAATTGAATCGACGCTTTGCCGTATTTGAAGGGCAACTTTTGTTTTTGTTTTTAGGGTTGTGTGTTTGGCTGTGAATTTTTTTGGTTCCGGGATAGCATCTTCCGTCTGTCTTTTGTGCTATTGACGAGCTAACGTTGGAGCTGTGCTCTTTAAGGATCGCTCGATGAGGTCGAGGTGTTGATAGTCTTGGAAACCCTTAGGGAAGAGGAGAGAAAGAGACAGAGAGACAGAGTGTGTGTGTGTTCGTTTTTTGTTGGCGTTTTTGGGACTCGTTACCACTTTTTTTTGCGGGTAGAAAAGGAAGTTTGTTCGGCGGAAAACGCGGGGGCAGACGCGGTGTCTGCAACGGCTACCATGTGGAGCAACTGTACTTGTATCTAGTTTAGATTGACAGAAGAGCCGCAGAAAGCTAATATCAGCAAACGCTAAAAGGCTTTTCTAGAGGATTTTTTTTTGTTCTCTGCCAAAGCAAGTAAGAAGGCAACAACAACTATGCAGGATCTCAGCGAGAAGAAGCTTCAGAAGTCGGATCTCTTTGAGGGCAATGAGGAGAAGGGAGCCGGCAGTGGCACAGCAGTGGAGAGCTCGTCTCAATCCCTAACAGCATCACGTGAGTGCTATTTCTTTCTTTCTTTCTTTGCTCACTGTTGTTTTCTTTAATCCCTAGACATACAAGTGTGGGGATTGTGACGAAACAGTACTTCTACCAGCCTGTGCAGTTCATCAGTGAGGATGACGATTCTCATGAGTGATGTGAACTGACCAAGGGACTGGGCGAGCAGGTGATGAGTTCTTTGATGCATCTCAGTATGCATTTTTTGGGAGAGGTTCAAGTGAGGATGTTGAGCTCGGGGGTTTAGATGAAGATGATGGTGGAGAGCAGCTTGATGATGGAGATGATGCCATTTCCAACACTGGTGACAGGGAGGGGGTGTGTACCTGTTTTTTTTTTTGGGGGGGGTTAAACAATATGCTCATTTGCATCATCCTGCACTGCCTTTTGCCATGCTCTTTTGGTTGTGATCTTGGTTACAACTCAGTGTGAAGGAGATTCTCATGTGATTAACTTGTTTTAAGCTTGTTCTTCTCATAATTGATGTGTGTGTGTGACTTTGCAGTCTGCAAGTTTGGACACAACACCTGAATGGGCTGATGATGTATCAGATCTTACATCATCCTTTCTCAAGGTAGATTTGAATTAGATTGCCTGAAAAAGAGTTGTCTCTCTATTGATGCTTTCAACAGGCTTCTGTTGGTGTGATTTCTGCTCACCGAATTTATATCAAGTTCGGCAAACTGTTGTGCTTCTTGTAAGAGTTTGATGGATATTGTGATAATAACTTTTTCATGTCTTCCATGTGTGTGAAGCTTAATCGCATATCACCAAGGCAGCAAGGACAGCAGAATGCAGTGGAAGAAGGGCGACCCCTGTCCGCAAGCAGAGAGGGTATGAATGTTTGGGCTATCAAGTAGTGAGTTGAATTTGGAGATGTGTGTTTCAGTAAAAATGTCCAAGCAGAGTCTGATTAAACCTTTGGTGTGGAACATTTCCAGCAGCTGGGTCACCTGAGTGGCTGTATGAGGGTAGTCCTGCTTCCAGTTGGCTGGATCGGACAATACAGGACAAAGACGCTGATGGTGGGGATAAGGGTTGGTGGCCAAATCATCAACATCAGTCCATCCGTGGAAATGACTTTGAAGTCTCCCAGGCAGCACTTCCTGCACATCAGCCTTCGCAGCCTCACCCTCCAATGCGCTGGTGGGGTGGAGATCCTGGATTAAGTCATGCAGCTTCCTCTCCTGCTCTTGGTGGAGCATACACCCTGACATCTGTGCGGCAACCACATCAGGTATCTTGACTATGTGCATTGTAACCCTCTTTGTGTGTACTTGAATTCTCAATGAGTTCTTTGATTTCAAAGGAGTGAGTGCTCTAAGACAATGCTGCATGTTGGGCAGGTGCAGCGAGGGGCAGCTGTGGCACCACCTCAAGGGCTGCAGCCTGGGCAATATTGTCACCCCATGTCAGGGCTGCCTTCCCACTCCCTGAGTGGGGGTGTCTTGCCCACTCAGATGGTGTATGGTGCTGGTCAGCCTGCATTCAGCAGCACTGGACCCCTTTTGACACCTGCTCCAGAGCAACCAGGATCATGGTTGCCTCGGCCAAGTGGGACAAGTGGACTAGTGGGAAATTCCAGACCCCAGCAAATGCCCTTAACTCCCCCACAGGTAATGCTCCAGTACCAAAGACCACCACCATTGCACTCCAGTCCTCCACCACTGTATGGACAGATACCTGCTCACCCGATGCATGCTTCACCCCCTCCCACAGCACCACATATGATGCAGAAGCTGAGTGATGGTGGTGTGCCTGGTGAGTTCTGGGATCCACGAGATCAACGATATGACCCCCAGTATCATGCCCGGCAGACTCTTTCACAACAGCGCTTTCACCAGCAGGTCTCACCACCTGATGCAAATCATGGAGGTAAGCAACACATCAGCAATGCCCACTTTTGGCACAGCTTAATACTTTGGCTGATGTGATAATACTACTTTTTCTGTGATGTTGACTCACTAAGTGTTCGGATCATGTTTCAGAATTCCTGATCATTGCAAACTACTAATGTCTCCAGTAGCAATGGTGTTATGTATCACTATGCTAGTTTCTCCTATTTTTCCTATTTGAGATGTTAATGGGTTAATACAACATGGGCCTACAGTTGCCTAAACTGGAGGAGACAGTTCCTCAGCCCTTGGCAGTGCAAGGTGTAGGTGTGTCTCAAGCTCCAATGCTGACTCCTATACTAATCAAATTGGGTGCAGGTAGGGGAAGTCAAAATGGATGGCAGGTGCTACGGTCCAAGTACATGACAGCTGAGGAGATAGAGAATATAGTGCGTATTCAGTGGGCAGCCACACATAGTAGTGACCCCTACATTGATGATTACTATCACCAGGCTGTGCAAGCCAAAAATACTGGGGGAACCCCTCATGGCCGTCGTCATTTTGCACCTTCCCACCCTCGCGATATGCCCTCACATACGCGTGCTGCTGCTGAGCCCCATGCCTTCCTCCAGGTGGATGCATTGGGCAGGGTTCCCTTCTCATCCATCCGCAGGCCTCGGCCTCTTTTGGAAGTGGATCCTGCCATGGTGGACGGAATGGGGATAGGTGGTGGAGAGAATGGAAATGGAGATATCGGCATAGAGTCTATGTCATCACAAAGGCCATTGGAGCAAGAGCCGATGCTGGCAGCACGAATAGCAATTGAAGATGGTCTTTGTCTCCTGCTTGATGTTGATGATATTGATCGCTTGCTTGTTAGTCAACAGCATCCAGATGGGGGGGCCCAGCTGCGACGGAGGCGACAAATTCTTCTTGAGGGCTTGGCAGCCTCTCTTCAGTTGGCTGATCCATTGGGGACCCCAGCAGATATTGGGGCTGGCATAGTGAATGGCCGTCTGATGGGTTTAAGTCCTAAAGATGACCTTGTCTTCTTGCGGCTCGTATCTTTGCCCAAGGGGAGAAAGCTTCTGACACGTTATCTTCAGTTGCTGACTCCTGGGAGTCAGCTTGTTTTGATTGTGTGTATGGCTGTATTTCGCCACCTGCGCTTTTTGTTCAATGGGCCTCAGTCTGATGTAAGCTCCGCAGCAACAAGTGCAGGACTTGCCCATGTGATAGCTTTGGCAGTGTTGAATATGGACCTACTGTCTTTAAGTGCATGCTTGCTCTCTGTGGTGTTAGTGGCTGAGCCACCTCCATTGCGTCCCATGGGCTCCCTATCTGGAGACGGGGCAACTGTAATTTTACGATCAGTTTTGGAACGGGCCAACATTGTTAGAAGAGATCGAAATGCACTTTACATTCGGCAGAATCTCAACATCTGGCAACATGCATTTGATGCATTTTTTGCACTATTGACAAAGTACTGTACCAATAAGTATGACAGTGTGATCCATTCTCTCATGATGTCATATCCGGGGAATATCCCTGCAATCAATGCTGCTGCAGATGAAGCCTTGAAGAAGGAGATCCCTGTGGAGCTTCTGCAAGCTACACTGCCACACACAAGTGAACTGCAGCGTAAGCTCTTGTATGACCTCATCACAAAGGGGGCTGGGACACTGAGTGGGTTATCACCAGGTGCCAGTGCTGATAGCCGCACCAGTAACACTGCAACTGTGCGAGGATGATTCCAGTTATTCAGCTGAAGCTTGTACAATTTGTTTTTGCACTTCTGGGAGAAGACCAGAAAGTGAGGAGTGGGTAAATATGGAGGTGGTTATCTTTCTCACCTTTTCTTTGGTTTTTGTTAGGTTGAATAAGTTGGAGAGTGCTACAAGTGGGCACCCCCAGTCATCGTAAGTGTAGTAAGAGACCTGTGAAATTCCCTTTGCCTTAGGCTTGTCTATTGAAATCAGTACAAGCATTTTCAAAATGTGCTGCTTGTTCTGTCTGTGAATTTCGACCTAGTGTTAAGAACCTCCAATCCTTGTACATTGTAGGTTGACAGCTAGAATTACTAACAAACAGTATTAGACCATGATTTGGTACCCACTGAAGGAGTGACTTTGGGGCCTACTTGTAGTTTTTCTCTCCTCCTAGTTCTGCCATTTATGCCACTTGGTTTGGTGTGTTACATCCCTCTTTTCGCTTTATGTATGGAGTTTTTTCAGAAACTAAGTGGGAACTTATATGATTGTAATGACATTCGAGGGGTAGCTGCTGCATTAGAAATTGTTCCATTCCCTCCCTGTAATAAATACCTTATTCTAGTTTTTGCTGTTACACTGCTTATGGATATGTAGACTATTGAGCCACTTTTCATGGCTATGTGAGATGATGCTTCTCCTATATAACCTCTCTAGAGCTGATCTTGTTGGAGCAGACCTCTGGATGCCAGGTTGGAGGGTGCTCCAATCAAAGGTTTTCTTTCTTGCCTGTTTGTTCTCAGTGAGACATCATCATTCCTTGAGCAGCCTGACATAGAGCAACCTGTCATGAGATTTTAGAGAACTCATGTGTATGTATATATGTACATGTCATTTGTTTATTAGCCAATAGTTAGTATCTTAGATTCATTTGCTTGTGCATGGACAAGTGATTCAAATCAATGTTATGCTCACAAGTTTGTTGCAGCTTAAGTGATGATACTACTGATTTTTTTATGAGCTTATGTCATTGAATGCTAGCCAACATCACGAACAAATCTTCCTCAAGAAGCATTTGGAGGACACAGACATCATGACCAAGTCTTTGAGTTTGAAGTTGAAACTGATTTGTAGTATTGATCAATTTGTTGCCAGGAGAGAGAGGATGATACTTCCATTGAAAGGTGGAGTTGTTTTTTTCAGTTTGGTTTCATTAGATGAAAGCAATTTCATTAAATGAAATTATGCAGAAAACTAGTTGATTCTTTGGATCTCCAAATAGAAGACATTCAGCATTTCACAGGATTTCTAAATCTGACTACACTAGATTGAACCTGACATGATTGGATTCGATGTAAATGTTCATAGAATTGTTATGGTTATATCTGAATTTTCACAAACAATCTTTAATGAGAATATCAGCAAACAAAAATCATGTTCTGAAAGGGGGCTAAATTTTCTTTCTTGTTTAAGGAAACATAAATCATATTTAGAAATGGAGCTCTGATATTTGCATCCTGTCACTGCTAATCGACATGATGCAAATCTTGAGAATGCCCTTCAACACCTCTAAACACACCTGGTTCTCAGGTAAAGATGAAAAAAAAGTTATGACCAAAATAGGTAGCATTTTACTTCTGCTTTAGCACATTAATTTAAAGCTGAAGTGGAATAAATAAGTGTAATATAAAAAACAAGATCTTATTATATGGAACATTAGTCATGCAAGTCCCAAATTCAGGTCTAATATAGATCCTTCGAGACGAAAAACAAATTAAAAAGGACACACAAATTGCAAATGCAATCAATAATTTAGAACTACATTGACAAGACAAGTGATCAAACATATTTCACCATCCTAATCAACTAGATGAGGTGCCTCCAAAGTTCAATTTTTAAAAAAAACAATGAGCCAACTGATTGGCCTATCACTCAAGTACAACAAAACAATATACACTCCCTGGAATCAAAAGGTTCTACTCTGACTTGCACACCTAAGCCCCTTTGGCCCACATATATAGGTGAAAGGAGAACAACATTTGCCTAAGCATATGGGAGAAAAGTAAGGTACTATTGGAAACTCTTTGGGGAACATTTCAGGAACTTGGGAACTCATTGCTTTGAGATGAATTCAAATCCTTTGATTGCATCATTTCAAGATAAGCGAAGGATCATTTGTATTTTGGGGGTTTACTCAATTGCTGTATTCGATGAATCCTCTTTAAATCTTCTAGGATTCTTTCCAATCTTCAACACTGAAGGGCTTTCAAGTAACAACTTAATTCTAAAAGACTGAAGAGCCAAAGATCAGCTAATAGCTGAGGCTCCTATCCTTGTTATCATATCAAACAACTTGCTGGAACATTGTATTTGCTGATGATTAGATAAACAAACTTCAGCTACCAATTGTTGCTTACACAGGAGCTGTATTTTGTCATTCATGAGGTGCACAGAGTTGTGGAGGAGGTGGTGCGACTATGTTCATCCTCTGTGAAACACAAACCACACCAACTTCAGATGCTTTTTCTCCTTTTGGATATACAAAAGCTCTCTAGTCTATGACAAGAACCATGAATTGCAATTAAGACATACTACGACGTAAGTACTAAGCATAAGAAGCATCTGAGAAATAGGTTCCACATATAGCATATTTTGTAAAGGGAATTTTTAGAAAACTCAGTGGTAATTCTCCTTTCCCAATCCAGCCAACCCTACTGAAAGCTTAAACTAAGTGTTTGTTGTTTCAGTTTTGTGTAGTGATAGAAAATGTGGCAACAATCAAGTGGCTTGCCTCAGTGGTCACAGGGTGGATGAATGACAGGTGCCAAGCATGCAAAAGGTAACCAGTGTCACCTGGCAATGCAAAACTCGGTCTTTGATATCCCCTGCAAAACACTCAACATTTGCAAGCATTACATTACAGCAAAGGTTTGTCAACAACCTCTGTGAAGGTGCAAGTCCTCCAGGAAGTTGTCATTATGTGAGAACTTCTTGGACAGTGGCAAACAAGATCTGTGAAGGTGGCTCATCATCAAGTCCTCCAGAAAGTTGTGATTGTGTGGGAACTTTCTGGAGACCAGCATCAATAATGGACCAGTGAGGTACTTTTGCAGCAAGATGTACTATGCTGCTGTTATTAACCTATGGTGGTGGTGCAAATGGTAGCCCTTTCCTGGAAAAGCATAGTTTTGTGGTTGACCATTCATTCAGAAGCCACTTACCACTAATTCTCTTTTGCACTACATATAGCAAAGGAAGATGGGGTCTCTATGAAAAAACAGGTCCTGAAAACTTGCCCATCATCTGCAGGGTCTAGATCCTCCTCTAGGTTTCTGCTGATGACAGTTGTGGAAAGAGGTCTTGGTTGTCCCCCTGCCATGTAGAGAGGATCACCTGTATCAGGAAACACATTTGAACCCTTTGAATCAGTTGCCAATAGATTGAAGACAATTATCAATTTGCATGGATTTCTAACAAAAGTGGCTTGTTGGTGACATACGGATTCCATTCAAAACAGATCCTAATTGAGGCATCCTTAACCACAGACTCTCTAGAAGCAATCAACACAGGTGAGCTTTTACTAATCCAGTAGCTCAAATTGCACCATCATGACCTACGAATGCTTTTGAAAGTTCACATGAACCAATTCTCTATGTTGTAGTATATTGAGCTATTGCTCATAGTGTGAGACTTAAGACATCAATGAGACACACCATGCTTTGAATGCATTTGGTTTTGACACATATCCTCCTCCCTGGCTGATTCTTATTGTCTGCCTAGAGCTTGCACATTATGTACATGTACAAAGTGTTCACCCATTTGGATGTTGAATTCCAGATGTAAAGTGTTGAATGTGAAATCAAGAAGCAGCTTGTTTCAAATATTACAAAGAATTATATTTTGCACTTTTTTGAAGTTAAGTGTGAGTCAAAATATCCTGCAGGGAAAAAGACAATGGCAGAATGATATTCTCCTTACCCACTAGTGGATGGCCAATAGCTGCTAAGTGTATCCGTATTTGATGGGGTCTCCCTGTGAAAATTTGCACCTGCATGCCAACACAAGCTTCACCTCACTGCTTGGCAACAGCTGTCTTACAATCATATATCTGTGTGGAGAGTTCTCTTCTAATCAGTCTGATGGATAGTTATTTTGTAACCAATTTTTAAACTATCAATGTACTGCTCTCAAGTCAAATGGCATAAGTGATCAACAATGTGTAGGAAAAGGATTTGGCAATTTTTAACTGTTCAGAACTTTTTAAGTTTGTGCCTCAGCATGAGTGAACCAGGACGTACCTCAACCAAACTCTGATTGTCAATGAGATTTCGCTGCAGGACTGTCACCCTGCTTCGTGATGGTTTCCCTCCTGCACCTGCAAACAAAGAACAACTGCTGTAGTAAAGAGAATGACTTAGATTAGGAGTGAAATCTCTGCATGACAAATCATAATGTAGTCCACTTACTATACCAGTTTCACAGGTCATGTAAAGTCCGCCAGCAACTCCTGCGTACCTAACTTTGCCTATAGGCTGGTCTACTACCACCTGCAAAACAATAACATACACCCTGCAATTAGAACATGACAATATCTGTCAGCCACCTTCATCCAAGAAGACATGCTCAAGCTTCAGAAATATTCTTTAGAAAAATCCAACAATCAATTTGCAGAAGATAATAAGGTGTTAGTGCATATGTTTCAGGGAGAAAAACCTCATCAGTTGGGATAATCCCACTTGCTAGAGCACGGTATGTTTTAGTAATTCGTCGCTCTGCTTCAGAATCATCTTCACACCTACAACACATTTAAAACAGAAAAGGTAGAGCAATAAGGTTACATATGAGAAATTCCACCAAGCAGTGGGTGTAGATACTAATCCAATAACTCTAGTAAAACCTTTGGCCAAACAATTCGACAAAAACCTGCTTTGTGTCACAGTTCTGGAACCTTATTAGCACTAAGTCATGAAGTCAATTAGCACTCAAGAAGTAGGCAATATGAAAAAGGTCAACAAAGCATCCTCATTCAAGCTGCAACAAGCTTGTGAAGGTCAGCTTCATTTGTTTAGCTTTTCCTCTGTACAAGCAAGCATCTAAGTCAAGACATAAAAAAACTTATGTCTTTCTGAAAATACCAGCCTACACACAGACCACCAATTCCTTCCATTTGCCATTGAACCCCAGACATCTGTACCTAGATTGGTGAGCACATATCTATGAAATTGTAGAGAAATCTCCACAACAACAATTTGAAGGTAATATGACAGAGTGAAGTCATAACCTTGTGGGAGTTGTGCACAAAGTGCCAGACCATCACCTTCATCATGACTAGCAGTGACAAACTGCCATGACTACCCAATCAATTCAACAACTTATGACTGTAGGTGTAGACAATAATACAATTTTCTGCCCAAATTTCAGGCAAACAAATATACAAAATCTCCATCCTGAGCTTCTGTTCCATATCCAGAAGTATGAGAGGACTCTGTCATGATGTTGGCTAGCACTAAAGAGACATAGCCAATGAAAAAAACATCAATATAGTATCCTCATGTGAGTCTGAAGTAAGTTTCAGTTTGGCTTTGCCCCTGTACAAGTAAGCATTCAAGCTGGACCAAAACAGATACAGAAATACTTGGCATTTCTCAAAATTCCAGTCTGAATGCACAGACCACCATTTCCTTGTGTTCAACAGTGAATGCTAGATAGCTGTATCTAGATTGCTGAGAAGACACATCTTAATCCCATCAAGCCAACTTTGTGAATGCTTCCAGCTACCCTAGACAGACAATAGACAGATGATTTTCAGCTAGTCCTCCAATAGAGAGCAACAATTGCTGAAGAACTTGTGATGATTCTTTGAGAAATAGTCCTGTGTCAGTGTACATTGTAGTCTCTACATCTATTTTTGTGTACCTTACAGAGAAGTCACAAACTCATGGAGGAATGAGAAATGACAACCAACCTGCTTCTGCTGCTTGCAGAAGTGCCAGCAGCTAAATCAGCAGCAATTTGTGACTTTGCAGCTGGTGATTTTGCACAGAGCAGAACTCCTGCACATATGAGGATTATGCAGAAATTGTCAACCTGTTCCAAGGTCCAAAATGCCTGTCTATAATGATAATGTTCAAGATTAGTGACAAACCTGAGGTACCTCTCCCAAGGCGGTGCACTGGAGATGGCTTCCAAAGGTCCTTTTCATGCAGAGCAGCTATACCATGGGTAGCTTGCTTATCATTAGAATCACTTCTCCACTGCAACTGAGTGAGGACTGTTCTTTGCTGAAACAGACCCCCTGGCAGCACTTGCAGGCCTGATGGTTTGTTAACAGCTACCTGAATCATGAGAATTAGGCTCATATATTGGAATTGATACTTGAATTGCAAAGAAATAGTCTACGTTGGTGCCAGCTCCATGTCAAGTGATAATGGTCAGCAACCATTGATCCAACTGAAAACTTGCTACAGTTTCTCAGGAATGCTGAGCTTCAACATCCACAAGACAAATACAAATTCCCCAAGTATGAACAACAAAGACCAGAGCTAAGACTCTGAGATATCTATCACAATTGTTTGATAGAAGGAAAGATCTGAAGCTCACACAACGATCACCAAGGAAAATGTGGTGTGACAATCAACGTAAGACACTTACCAAGTGATCATCTTCAAAGAGGATTTGAAGTCTAAAGGGGACCTCTGGCTCTTGCCAGGGGTGCCTGACATACTCCAGACATGCTCCATTTCTGCACATGCCCTTCCACAGCAACACACAATTTTAGTCCCCTTCACAGCTTCTCTATGTCCATTCAAAGCCTCAAGCACACATTGAAACACTGTTCTCTAAGTTAAAAGGAATTCAAAAACTATTATGAAGGAGTCAACCAAACTTGAGTGCTGCAAACTTATAGCACTGGAGAAACTAGACAGTCAGCATGTCTGCTACCAATTTCAGAGCCTCTTACTGGAACCTTCTAGATGAAACTTTTTAGACTCATCTCATTTTTGTAAGCAAGATGTGTGACCTCAAGAAATTGAGAGCAGGAAATTCAGAGTTATGGGTTTAGGCTCTAGGATTTGCACACATATATGCAAGTCTGAGAACCTGAGTATGGAGTCTGACGTCACTATGACATTGCCATCAACGTGTATCTGTTTGCACCATTATGGGGGACTCAGTCATTTGAATACTCCATCAAGAGAAACACTCGAGGAAAAACCAAACAAAAACCATTCAAAAGGTGACCTGCAGCACACCTGACCATTACGGATTCTCTGCAACCATCTGCAACACATCAACAAGAGGTACATTTCAAAATGGATTGAGGCAAAAACCTAAATTAAAACAATGCTGTAGTGAGCAATTTTAAGCTCCTTTTAGTTTTGATTGCTACTGAAATACAGCACTTGAAAGCAGAAATTGACTAACAAGTATACTCTACACTGTCACAACTCTGCATGCAATCTAAGAAAGGTGTTAGGACTCATGACCTACCCTTGTTTTGATGCTGACTCCTTGTATCTCAAGGAATAAAAATCCAGCAAGCTCTGAGCTGCAAAGTTTTGCCAGAAATTTCATCATGTGCATTTCCATCATGATTCCTTGATGTCCTTCCTGTCCATAGTTACATTCCAAAACTAGCCAAAAATTGCCAATACATCCAGGCAAATTCATAGGGTGATGAGATGGCCATATACTGAAAAAGAAAATGAGAAAGAAGCAAAATTCAGAGCTCTGCATTCAGACACTGCAGTTTTGCATCCAAAACCCTTTCAGCTGTTGCTGCTGCTGTCGGTGCAAATCACCTTCCCCGAAAGACTTAAAACAGCAGCCAATTGATAATAACCCTAATCAGACATGGATTGAAAAGCACCAAAAAAAAAAAGCCACAAAATCTGCACTCCGTTCGACAACTTTGTTTCCAAGACAACGAGAGGGTGAGGTTGAACACTCTTCGTGTAGGAATCGGAAGAAGAAAGTGGTGACTAAGACAGTCAGAGCCGCTTATTACTCTACAAATGTAATGTTTAGAAAACAACACATGGAAAAGGGTGAAGAGAAGTACACGAGGCAGGGGTTGCATATTTCACAGTGTCCGTGTAGATCAGACCGTGATTAAACTCTGGCCATGGTATTCCGAACCATGCTGCTTGCTCCATCTCCTCGTGCTCGTAGTCCGATCGCTCTGCCCATGAAGAAATTGCTGACAATCAGCTCCAGAGCACTCTGACACTGGCTCCAACAAAGAAAACGCCCCCTAAACCCTAAACCCTGATAAAACACCAAAGTAAACCCAGGTTTAGGGTTTAGGGTCTACCCAGTGTTTTTTTTTCCCTTCAATTTTCTCATGTTGCACCAAAAGTGGCGAATAGCCACAAAAGGATTTTGGCAGAAATTCAAAGAAAATCTAGGAATTCCATTACATGTTGGCGAACTAGTAGAACTCTATTAGTTAAATATGGCTATTTCAAAAGACGATACCTTAAAAAATCCGCTAAAAAATCTTGGCGATTTCATAACCTTCTTTCTTGAAATGTGATGATTCTTTTGGAATTTTTTCGAAAAAGTTCCCTTGACCACGTTGCTTCGAACTTTTTATTATTATATAGTAAAATGGCAAATTTTTGCCACCAGAAAAATCACAGGTACTACCTCTTACAGTCAAAAGTACTGGGGTTTCAATTATTTTATATAATTCGTTTTAAGTTTTTCAATTTGTGGTATACTTTCAGCAAGAGCTAATGAATATTCGAGTAATTTTTATTATTGGAAATATAATTAAAATTGTGAAAATTGATTTTGGAAGAAGAAATTAGTTGGGTAGTTAGCCTACTACACTCGGGCTATAGACGTCACACAATTGAATTTGAAATTGAATTGGTAAATTACTTAGGCTTTGGCATTGTTGTGCATTACAATTGACCATTGATGAATTAATTTTGTGAAAATTAAGTTTCATTTGAATAAAAATGTTTGAATGACATTGTATGCATTTTGAATTGAATGAAATTTGAATTCAATAATTAAATTAAGATTCAATTAAAAAAAGAGATAAAAATTAACAAAAAAAAGTATTGAAAAATTTCTTGTGAATCTGATGAATGCTTTTAGAGAGTGTTTAAAAGAAAAAAACATAAATCCAGAAAGACAACTTTTCATACCTCTTCGCTTGGTAACGAGTGTGGCCTCTACCGTTAGCCCAAGTGTGAACTCGTCCTCTGCTGATTTTTCCTTCCAAAACCTGGTTCTTTGGAATTTTCAGCGGCAGAAATCACTTAAAAATCAATATCTCCCACATTCTGAATCCAAATCTTACCAAATAAATTCCGTTAAATCCTGCGCATCAAGATCTTTCCAACAACACCAAAGGCATGTTCCAATTCCTCAGCTACGATTTAATTTAATTTTCAGTGAAAAAAGCATTCAATATTCAAGAAGTTTTGTGCAGCAAGTCCAAACGCCCTAAAACCAAGCCCATGCAACCCTCCTCCTCGAGAGCTTTCCTAAGAGACCAAGAACACAATCTAAAGCATCCCAATTCAGTGGATCTCATAAGTACAAACAAAACAAAATTAGTAAAAAGAAAGCAAACAAACTACTTTCCTTCATAGATAAATTGAAATTAATAAAATTTGCACAATATTTAGAATTACACTAGTGGGTACCGGTTAATTGTTTCAACCAATTAATAACTCTTGTTGTTGTTTTGTCTGTGTACTTCAGTTATAAAATATTTTGGTGCATTCAATCTTTTGCCTTCCAAGATGTTATATTTTTAATATTGAATAAAATATCATTTACTTTGTAAATTAACGATGTTTTTAGAGATCGAAAAAGAGGTTGGGGTTGAAAGAAGCCCCCCCCAAGGGATATATTTTGACAGATATTTCTATTATATAAGCAGAATTATATAAGCAATATTGGGCGGGTATTTGATATGTTGAATAACCTTCATGTCTAGGTATTTGTAAAATGGGAATTAAAAGAATTAAAACTCGGAGTCAAAGAATCACAAGTTCCGGGTATTTGGAAAAAAATTCAGAATCAAAGAATCGTTGCTAGTTCTGGTTATTTCAAAAAAACCTCACAGAATTGTCGGGTTTCACGAAAACCCGAAAAAGAGGAGCCAGGTAGGTTTTTGGGCGGTTATTTTACATTTACAATTTGGGATCTAGGTTTCAAGACCTCGATAGATGGACAAATGAGATCTGAATTTTAAGACCTTGACAAACGGATAGACAGGATCTGGGTTTCAAGACTTCGATAGACGGACAGACGGGATATGGGTTTTAGGACTTCGACAGACGGACAGACGAGATCTGGGTTTCAAAACCTCGATAGACGGACATATGGGATCTGGGTTTTAGGACCTCGACAGTCAGACAGACAACACAATTAATATATACTAGTGTGAACCCAGTGAATAATGCACCTATTGAGCTCCCCCCCCCCGGTCCTTCCTCGCTCGCCCCCCCCCCCCCCCGCCCGGTCCTTTCCCACTCGTGCCCCCCCCTGCTAGCCCCCCCTGCTAGCCCCCCGCCCCTGTGCTGGCCCCCCCCCCCCCTGCTGGCCCCACATGGAATGGGCAGTGACTGGAGGGAAGGACGGATGGACAGAAGGATTAACGGACGGACGAACAGACAGACATAAACTAAGAAAGAAAGACGGACAGAAAATAACTACCACCTTCACCACCATCATCCAAAAAGGTTATTCGTTCGTTCGTTCTTTCATTCATTAAAGACAAATAGACACCATGTTTGCTTTTATATATAAGACTAGTGTGAACCCTGTGCATAATGCACCCCATCGACCCCCCACCAGGTCCTTCGCATTTCTCACTCTGGTTCTAAACGATGACGAACTCTTTTGGGAACAGAAATTTCATGCTGCCAATGGAAGGCCCAAGCGTGCACTCAAGGTGCCTTGCTTTTATTCCTTTTAAAGTTTGGGAGGAGGGGCCGGGGGGGGGGGGAAGATTTCTTTTCATTTTTCTTTGGTTCCCAATGTGTTCCCCAACATAATATTACAATGTGTTCTTTCTCACTTCCACCTATTAAGACCCCTAGAACCCCACCCCCACCCCTTCATTCTTTTTCAAGTAGGGTTTTTCTTCAATATTTATAAGTTTTATTTTTCTTATTTTTTACTCTTTATTTGGTTTCTTCATTTTTGGAATTTTTTTCTTTTAAAATTATTTTACCGTATTTCCCTTTCTTTGTTTCATTTGTTTCCATTCCTTTTTTATAGTTTTTGCGTTTTTACTTTTTTTTTGGTTTATGTTTGTTTCATGTTTTTATTTTTTCTATTCTTATTTTGTCTATCTTCATTTTTTTCTATTTTTATGTATTCATGTATTTATTTTGTTTCTATTTTCTTTTTCAAAAATATTCTAGTTTTATAATGAAAATAATTTTTTTTTAAATTGTATTTTTATTTGATTAGATGCAAGTCCGTTAGTTTTCCCCAAGGATTTCTTTAATAGAAATGGCACCTCGTCCGGCCCCCTGCAATGGCCGCCCTGGCCGTCCTACCCTACCCTGCCCTTGTTATCACCTCACCTATCCTATTTTGCCATCTACTACAGACCAGCTCCACTGGGAACGGGTAGCGACTGGAAGAATCTTCCAGGCACTGCCCAATTTTTGTCCACACAAACAGACACCACTATTGCTTTTATATCTACTTATATAATATCCTTGGTTTTGTCCGGTGTTGGTCGTCCTTTCCATCCATCCATCCCGTCATCCGTCTTGTCATCCCTCCATCCAAGTTCCTCATCTCGGAAGAATAAGAAGATGATGGAACAGGAAGAGGAGGACGATTCATGGCGGCAGCAGCAATTTATCCAAATGTTCATGTGTTTGAGCGGAGCTTGCTCGCTTCTCCTGTTCGTGTTGAGGAGCTTGGGCCGTTGCGAGCGATGACGACCACAGGTGCTAACCTTTCCCTTACGCTTCTTCTTTGGTCACGAGTCTAAGCGCCACCTGCAGGTCGAGCTTCTTCAGTTGCAGAAGAAGGAGAAGTAGCAACAGCAGCACGGGGCGGTGGTGCATGATGATTTCATGATTAAGCACCTGCTGCAGGACGACCGCATAATATCTCATGATCATCACGTTCCTGCAGGCCCTCCATGCACTACATTGCGACATAAGCTAGCTTCTATTGTGACCAAGATCGTCTTGGAGGGAATGATGGAGTCTACTCATAAGACACAAAACATTCATGCCTTGAAGAAAAATCTCAAATACATGGTGGGGGATTTTATGGATCTGGAGATCGTGAAGCAACTGTGCGACGCTCCTAAGGCCGGTTCAAATTCAATGTCTTCTTCTTCTTTTTCTTCACCTTGGTGTTGAGGAGCTTGGGCTGTTGCGAGCGATGACGACCACTAGTGCAGGCCTTTCCCTGGCGTTTAATTTGCATTGGAAAGGTACAAACTTTTTTGCAACTCTTCTTCCTATTTCCTTTTGAAGATAATAAAGAAAAAAATGGGCACTTATACAGTGAAAATACTAAATTGTGGGTCATGTTATCTTCTGGGCTCTGTGTAGGCACATACTCACCCTCTGTCTTCGTCTCCCGGTGTTGAAGAGTGTGTAGAGATTTGAAGCTGGTGAAGAGGAGAATGTGGTGGTAGTAGTATCAGTAGCAGAGTTACAAGGAGAGGAGGAAGAGGAGAGCGACAACAATAAACAGTGTTGCTGTTGTTGCTTTCCACTAGCATGAAGGTGACTGCAGTGGGAGCTACACGAGCAGCAGCAACAGCAGCAGCTTCTTCTTCTTCCTAGGGTGGTGATGGCGATTTGGAGCTTTTTCTTCTTCATCATGCCAATTCTTCTTCCTTAGTTTCTATTGTTGGGAGCAAAGGGGAGGAAATAAGTGTTGCAGATGAACGTGATACTGCATATAGAAGACGCAGAGTATTAGAATTGCAAGCAGACGAAAGGGAAAAGAAGGACGAACAGGTGGAGGGGGAGGAGGAAGAGTAGAAGAAAATGCTCAAGGCATTGCAGGTTTATCTAGCAACTGACAAGGATGACAAACTGCTGCACGCAGCGAATGCCTCAAGGAGTCCAGTGCCGCGATGGAGTCGAGCTTCTGCGAGGTCCAATGACGACAAAGGTAGAAGCAAGATGATGGCCACCATTGTTGGCAGGTTTTCCAAATAGAAGCCAACACCAAAGGCACTTAACAGTGGTAGGACCATTTGGCACATTTTTTTTTTCATGGTGTGTAGTGGCTGTGGAAGTTCTCAAAAGAAACAGACTTTGTGACTGGAGACCACAGTAGAAAGGAAACTGGATCCATATTCCAGTGTTGCAAAATATGTTCACACATTTTGCTTTGCACCTTCTGCAACAACGATTTCTATTTGATTGATCCGAGCAAATGACAACTTCATTTTATTTGTACTTTTTTAGTCTCTAATTAAGCTTAGCAGCTTAAGTTGTGAGAACTCACAACTTGAGTACATTTTTCTAATGTGGAAAAGCAAGTGATGTTGAGGAATGGCGGTGGTGATCTCTAGAGAACAATAACCCAGTCTTCTATGTTAAAGCACTCCCTCTTTCTATGTACAAGTACAGATTTTTTTTGCAATCCTACTACATTGAGTGTAGATTTACACATGCGGTTTCTTCTGTAAAAACCTGTTGCATCTGAAACTTAGAACCCTCTTGCAGCACTTCATGTGACGATGGACTAAATATCGTATAGTATAAGATAATCAAACTGTGAATGGGTTGCCAACCAAAACAATTCCACCCAATAGCATGTAATTGAGTCTCCATGACAAATTCTCCTCAGACTTGATAATCCAGTTCTAATAAATTAGCTCCTGACAAACAAAAGAATTCCATCCAAGCAATATTAGTATATGCTCATTCTCTCTGCAACACAAAAAGGGCAAGACACAGAGTATGGTTCGGCAATGTTGGAAGCAATTTCATTCTCAATGCCAAGTTATGGCTTAAATAACTGTAAATTATTACCTTTAAGATCTGGAGTGGCAGATTATGTGATTTTCTTGACCACATTATATGAAATTATCCTCCATTATGTGATGAGCATACACCGGTAATATTGACCAAAATGTATTGTGGAAGAATGGTCAAATGCCTGCCCATTATGTTGGGTAAGACGTCGGCTAGGTAATGCGCCCACAATAATGGGCAAGGCCGAGACCATTCCATGACATTAAGGTCTGGGGTGGTAGATTCGATGATTAAACAATAAAACAAAACTTATGTTAGCAAACGCATCTAAACATAATATCCTTAAGGGCCTTGGTAGTAGGCAAGGCCAACAAACCTGAAAAAGAAAGAGTTAGTTGGAACTTGAAATAGGGTGGGCAGAGGGGGCGAGAGAGAGAGAGAGAGTGAAGCAAGCCAATTGTTGTAGTCATGAATGTGGCAGACCCACACATTACAACTAAGTGGAACATGGTGGGGGAGGGGAGGGGAGGGGAGGGGAGGAAAGAAAACATGCCTTTTCTTCAATGCACCGCATTTGTGCTTTTATTACTTACACCATCCCTTCTTCATTCTTTTTGTCAACTTTCATATTTGTTTTCTTATGACCCAAATTAATGAAGAACCTACCTTCCCTCCCTTTTATTTTTATTTTTTTCTGTGTGGGATTTGGCAAAGGAATGACTTTGATTAATTAGCTAGCTAGCTCATCACCAAAAACAAATAAATTTATTGCAACAAATTGGACATCACCATTTCAATAGAATCCTCCAGTATTAAGTAAGTAATGCACATTTTTGGTAGTTTATTGAAAGTCTTCTTCCCTTTTGTCATCTACTACAGTAAAATGACGACGAGGAGGAGTTGTAGCTGGTGTTGTTTGTCAGCACTCATTTATGAGTGTGTGTGAAGCTGCAAGCAGCTAGGTAGCTAGCTGGGTTGTAATTAACAGTGAAGACAATGATCAGGTCGGATGTAGACATGAAGAAGAAGTCCTTTTTGTTGCGCCCTTCTAGATTTCTAGATTAGTGCAAGTTTGAGACCTACTAACATTGTTTTGTTAGAGTGAGATTTACTACACCTAACCTGCTACATGTGATTAGATCAGTTGCAGGCTCCAAATGATCAGCATCTGTGTTGAGATTACTTTGTTCAGAACTGGGGATTATCTATGTGTCATGGCATGGCATGGCATGTCCAGCCATCCTGAATCCGAATCAAACTTTTTTTTTTAAAAATAATAAATTTAGGTGCAAATAAATTTCTTTCTGTTGAAAAACTTTTGTTACAAATTTTTTCAATGATTATTTTTGGAACAATAATCTCAAAAATATAAGGCCCATTTTTTTATTTTTTTATTTTTTTCTAAAAACCTAAAAAAATGTGAGATTTGTAAACATGATTGAAGTACTAAGTAACCAACAAATATAAAAGCTACTAAAAATTTTCCTTTCAATTTTTTTTTTAATAATCAAATTTGGCTATATTAGCTTACAGATAGATAGCCCACCTCTCTCAGCTATATAACAAAATCGAGGAAAAAAAAAAAAAAAAAACACTACTGCTATATATATATATATATACTAGCAAATAAAAAAGATAAAAGTTTATAGGAAAAACTAAAACATGAACCAAGTTTAAAAAAACCGAGGGACTTCACATTCACAGTGCCCGAAGGTCACGCGTACCCACTATATATAATATTTTAGGTGTTTGTCCGTCCGGTCATCCTCCTTGGGGGTAAGGGGGTTAGGATTAGCACACCCTTCAGAAACACGTTTCAAAAGAAGAAAGCTTGGAATCTGGCCAAATCCTCCACAAATCTCAACGATTTCAAAACCTGTTTTTTTTTCTCCTCAAAATGTGACGACTTCAAAACTTTTTTTTTCCCCTCTTGGAAATGTGGCGATTTAGTTTTTTTTTGGAAATTTTCCAAAATGCTCACTTCACCATGTATGTTTTCATGGGGGACTTGTAACCAAAAAAGGAAGAGGGGTCCACAAGTCAGACAGCCAATACACTGCCTACTGCGAACCCTTGCCGACCTCACTATCCTGCTGACTGCATTGCTCATCGACGGACACCCATCGCTCCACAGACTCAAACCATCACCTCTTTATTGCTGATCTGACTGTAATTCGACAGATCCATCAACACACTGCTCAACTCAGTACACACCTCTCACAGAATCTTCTCACACAGACACATCACCAAAATGCTTACACTTCATTCACAACATGTACACGCTCCGAAAGCTCAAATAGGTTTTTTCAACACGAAATGACAAATCTGATCGTTCTGGGATTTCTTGTTCCTCTCCTACATCCTCCACTCTCTTGCAGCACGAACCTAGCTACTTATCAGACGCAGCGGAAAATCCAAGACATAGCCGAAGCTCTGAGCTACAGAGTTCTTCTTTTCTCAAATCCTTCCATCTCTCTCCAAAATTATCTCGCTCTCCTAGAACTCAGCATACTTAGCTGTCTGAGATCTATCTTTGCTATCTGTTGCATATCCTCTACTCTCTGTTCTATCTTCTACCTTGTCCCCCAAAAATTGTCTTCTCCCCCTCACAAACTTCCGATCTTTCTTCTCAAAAGGGCCGTTGCTTCTTCCAGAAGCTTCTCCAAAACGTTCAATTCCGATCCAATCCAATCCAGGATCCGCCGTCTTGCCACCTTAATTGAACATACTTCATCAATGCTGGCCGCCGCCATCTCCATCCCTGCACACAGCTCAAAAGAAAGCCATGCAATCTTCATGCAATACTGATGGGGCGCCGTCACATTGAGTCAGTTGATGCAATCATACTCAGAACCCTAAATTAAATCAGAACTCAAACCACCTCCTTTCGCGTTACAGACTTTTCAACGGATTTTCGTCACAATAAATAAAAATAAAATAAAATTAGCTGCTTTGCGCCTTTGTGTGCGTCTCTCTTGATTTAAAGAAACCAGGGGACTTCATAGTGTCCGAAGGTCACGGGTACCCACTAGTATAAGATGATAAACAATTGATGTGGTCATCTCGCTCACCTGATTGGCTCAGAGGACACAACATAATCTCTGTGACCTTCTAGTCATTTCCTACCTACTAAGCTCCAGAACCCCGTGCCCTCATGGATGATATCTGAAGACCTTCTTGCTTTTGGATGATGAATAGGAAATTTCAAAATCAAGCCCCACCCTCATGGATGATATTTCAAAACAAGGCACAAACATGACAACTAATTCATTTGACAATTCACAATAACAACAAGAGAAGAGAGGTAGGATGCAAGAATCAACTGGATGATGAAGGTCATCTGGATGATCACATCGGTTGTTTATGTCCGGTAACCAGCTCAAGTCCAAAGGTCAAAAGCCAAAGGAAGACAAGGCAGCCTCTTGTTGGTGGAGGAAAAGTTGTATAACCCTCTTGTTGGTGGATGAAAAACTGTATAACCTTCTTGTAAATGGATGGAAAAAAATGGAACTCTCCTCTCAATGGATGGAAAATCATGACCGATTGATGTCAATCTGTTCAGATTGATGTAGGCAAGGAAAAAAGGGTGAGAGGTTATGCATTGTGAGTGAACCTCTGAACTGTAGGTTACGGGGTGGAGAAACAGGACTTTCCTCATTGATTCCAGGTGGAATTGACTTAAAACAAAGCAATTCTAGCACCGGAATTATTTCGGAGTTTAGGGTCAATTATGCACGCTACACAGGCCTTTTCCAGGATTTGGGTTTTCTAGGGTTGTGTTTGGAAGAGAGAAACGCAACGCAAAGCCAGCTCTCAGGGCGCTCCGTTTTTGGAAGCGTTTTTCTCTTTGTGTGCGCTCTGCGGTTGGCGATGTTGGGAGCGTTGCGCTTCATTCCACGGGATTCTGTCCCCGCCGTTGTATCGCAGAATCATGTAAGTTTTATTGTCTGAAAATATCGCGTCGTTGCTTCACGCGAGAGAGAGAGAGAGAGAGAGAGAGAGAGAGAGAGAGAGAGAGAGAGGGAGATTTTTGTCCGTGATTCTTTTCATTTGGTTGTTTTCTGGTTGTTGGATTTTGATTTCTTCGTCTGCAATACTGACAACCTACACGCTCACGCTTAATTTTGTAACGTGTTTTTTTTAGAGTGAAGCAGATGAGAAGCGGGGGAGTAATAATCAGGGCGACGCTGTAAAGCGGAAGCATTCTGCAAGAAAGGAACGGAAGTCTGAACATAGGGTAAAGAGAAAGAAGCATAGAAAGAGCAGGAAAGATGAGGAGAGCAGCGAGGGTTCCTCTGATGACGACGATGACGGCTCAGGTTTGCGAATATATGTCACGTATACCATATGGAGTTGAATCCGCTTGGTGGTGTCTAGTGGTGTGGATTAGGGTTTTTTGTGTTGCAAGGGACTTTCTCTAATCTCAGTCTTTTTTTAAAATTTCTGCAGATGGTCCCAAGAACAGGACAGAAGAACATCAGGCAAAACAGGAGGTTCGAAGAAAGGAAGCTGGCTTGGAATGGATGACACAGGCACCAGAGCGGCCTCCACCAGTTGTTGTGGAGTCCGAGGATGTACACACCCTTGAGGGAGAGGTAACACCTGTTTTGTTTAGGGTTTTCAATTCTAAGATTCTTTTCTTGGGATCAGGGATGATGGATGGTGCAGTGGATTTTCTAGGGTTGGTATTTCTGTGTCCAAATTCATGGTTTGACATAATGGAGGATTTGGGATTGGCCTTTGCAGAAACCCCAGAGTTCTGTAAAAGAGTTGAATCCATACTGGAAAAGTGCTGGCAATGGATTGCCATCTGAAGGAGACACTGGTGGCCTGCAAAAGGTTGGTCGCAGTGGGCTGCCACCACCTCCTGGTGTTGGTGATGGAGGTGCTAGTTGGCGCCTGAAAGCTTTGAAGAGGGCCCAAGAGCAAGCTGCACGTGAAGGACGGCAGCTGGATGAGGTCTACTAAGCTATATAACCAGTCCCCTTTGCATTCAATGTATTGTTGATATTCATTTTGTGGATGTAGTGATGTCTTATGTTTGCTTTGATTCTGAGATAGCACATGTTGGGCAGGTGGTAGAAGAAAGATGGGGTTCCCTGGCAGCACTTACCACTAGTGTTGCAGTGCAAAGAGCTGCACATGCAAATTCACACATGCATGCTAAGAGAAACAGATGGTGTACCAGCCAAGGGCATGATGTCTCAGAAGGAGTAGGAAAACCAGATGCACCTGCTGAACCTGAAGATGAAGATGATAGAAGAATAAGAACTTCAAGCAGAGACTATCTTCGTGAGGTGAAAGCAGAAGGTTCTCGCATGAAAGCGCCTCAGGCAGATCGTTCACTGTCTTGGAAGAGTAAGGGAAGGGGTGGGAAGCCGGGCATGCGCCCTGAAGATGCTGCAGTTTTCCGGGCTGCAGCAGTAACCTACAATAAGTTCAATGATGATGGCAGTTTCTTTAAGGGGTTCAATCTCAAGTCTGCCCAAGAAGAAAAGGTGGACTTGGGGGCACAAATCTCTGCTGTTGATGAAACCCCCAGGATTGTGGAATCTGGAGCTGTGCTCAAGAGAGAGTCAGAAGAAGCTCCAGTTACAGAACATCTAACAAGGATCTCAAGGATAGAAGTTGAAAGTGATAAAAGAACTGAATCCAGTGGTGTCCAACTACAAGGGTTAAGCACCAATCAAGTGGCAGCAAAAGTGATGCGATTGCGATTACAAGGCAAACACAAGGAAGCAGAGGAGCTTTTGGTATTGCACATGTTTCCCTTATTGTCCTTATAGTGAGATGAGGTGATAGTTTAATACCCTGTCAAGCTATGACGGTGGCCCTTTTTTTTTGTTTTACAAGCCCACTGTCATGGGTCTCAACTAAATTGGTTTTGGTTTTCTTTGCACACAGAAGCAAAGTGAATCTGCTGCAAAGTGTGAGAAGGAGGTATTCGCTGATGCTCCTGCAGAGGAGCCTACTTCCAGACCTTCTGGAGTTCTGGCCAGGCTTGAGGTGTTGGGACAAAAAACAATACTCTCAAGGAGGAAAACTGCTGATAGAGACCTTGCAGAAACTATAAGTCGCAACAAATTGTACAAAGCAGATGATGAGTATGATGATTATGGTCAAGCAGCTGGGAAAAAACAGAAAAAGTCAGCTGGAACCAGGGAAACTGTAGCAACCCAAGGCAGAAACCGCATTGTAACCCAACATGAGCGTTGCCAATGGTGTTTTGACAATGCAGAAAGGCCCAAGCATCTCACAATTGCCCTTGCAAATTTCACCTATCTTACACTTTCTCCTCGCCGACCAATTGTACCTTCTCACTGCTTCATAGTTCCAATGCAGGTAAAGTGAAGGGGACTGTATGAGGATTCAAGAGTGTCATGATTGAGTTGGGTCAGGCTTTGCATGTAATGGGTTGGAAGTTGACAAGGTTTGGCTGGGTTTGCAGCATGAAGGAGCAACGCGCAATGTGGATGAGGCTGTTTGGGAGGAACTCCGCAACTTCAAGAAGTGTCTAGTTCGTATGTTCAGTGAACAGGAAAAAGAAGTCATTTTTTTGGAAACAGCAATGCACCTCTCACGTATGCGCCACCATTGTGTTGTGGAATGTATACCCATACCAGCATCTTTTGCCAAGGAGGCCCCTCTGTACTTCAAAAAGGTCAGCAGTCACTGTTTGTGCCAGCCTATGTTGAAGCTTCTCTTTCCTTTCTTATCTTGGGTGACTGATATGTAATCCCACTTGCACTTGAATGCAGGCGATAGAGGAGGCAGAAAGTGAGTGGAGTCAACATAACTCAAAGAAGCTCATTGACACCACTGGCAAAGGATTGCGTGCTTGTATACCTAAGAACTTCCCATATTTTCATGTAGAGTTTGGCCTAAATGCAGGATATGTGCATGTCATTGATGATGAAGCCTCATTCAAGCCACAGTTTGGAGCAGATGTAATCCGAGGTATGTTAGAGACAGAAGGGATAGAGATGCATGGACAGTCAGCTTCACTGAAGCAACAACAACAGGCTGTTCGAGATTTCACCAAGATGTGGGAGCCTCATGACTGGACCAAAATGTTGGATTGAATAAATAAATGCCAACTTCAGTTTCAGCTCTGCTCCTTGCAAAAATGAAAAATTGTGTCCTTTGCTTCCTTCTGGAAAATTACAAACAGATAATGCCAGTTATGGGCAGGGACATACTTTGCAGTGATAACAACAGTGATGTCGAAGTATCACTGCAGAATTATGCAGAAAAAATGGTGGGTGATTTACCCAGACTGGCAGTTTTGTGCTCCTCACTGCTGTGCAGGTGGTTTTGTTTTCCAACATTGCATGGACTTCAAGCTCAGATATCTGAAGGCTCTCTTCAACACACATGTGAGATGACAGTAACAGGAGGAAGGATCTCAGGATTTAAAAAATCTTGCATTTGACCTTGGCTGAGAATTATGAGCCTTGCAAATTGTGAAAGGTTTGGTTAAGTTTGAATGGACATATGTACATTGCTAACAATTCAGGTCCTGAAGGAGGATTCTAAGGGTCAGGTTTTGCAGGTGACGATTTCATAAAACAGTGAGGCATGTGGTGGTTGTGCATCACTTCAACATAGCACATTGAGATATTGCTTTGGACAATTGAAGGAAGGTTGCAGAGATCTGTGTTGTAAGTGTGCAGCTAGCTATTCTGCTGTCTGATAGGTTGCATTCTATTAGAACTGTTCCTGTTGTCCTTGTTACCAGTTTCATAATAGTCATGGTTTTGTGATAAAAGTTAATGTGAATCTTATTGAAAAGTTGTCTTGAATTATGCTATGTATTTGTTAGGTTATGCAGACAAGGATAGTGGATTGATTGGTTTTTGGTTAAAGATTTGGTTTTGTAGGGTCAGTTTCACCTGAATGTAACTGATTGTTCTCTCTCGAACTAGTAAGCTGAAGTCAGGATTCACAATGAGGGTCTGAGGTGTGTTTTGTGTCTGCAACATTTGCATCTGTTCTGATATGCTCTTGTTCCTTCAGATATCAAGCACATGTTTCATTTCTGTGATGGCAGATGACTCCAAGGGTTTCCTATGTACTGTAAACCAACATCATGACTGAGTCTTGCTGTTGCTTGCTGAAATGTGACAGAAACTCAGGACTTCTGTTTAGCCTGTTTTGTGCAGTATCATGAACATATGTACATTCTCACTGTCAGGAGCTTATGAAATCAGTCAGGAAACAATGTCAGATATGTCATGATGAATCCTAAAGGAGGTGATTGTCTGATACTTGGAGAAAATTCAAGATGCTTTACAATTGCACTCATTCTTGTTGGATTTATTTCATAACAGTTACCTTTGAAGAGTGAGTTTTTCTCTGCAATCTTGTAGATTGTGCATGCGGTATCAGCCTGTATGTCAGATTGGTGATCTACAGAACAACTTGTGTTTGAGTTTGTAGAGTTTGAAAACTGCAGGACCAGTAAGTTGTGGTAATTCAGGATTGAAAATGATAAGGTTCATGACATATCAGGAAAAAATAATGTTAATTTTTCTGTGGATTTTGAACCTTTACTGAAGATGTTTTTTCACCACTACCCTCTCAGATTTAAGGTGCTGCAGATTGTACTGCAGGTGGCAGCTGGGAAACCAAGCCTCTGGTTCAAACAGCACTTGGGATTGATTGATGTGTGGTGATCTCACCAAAAGATGAAGGTCAGGTCAGTGAAAGCCTCCGCAATGTTTAATAAGTCCATAACAGGGAGAATTATGCTCCACAATAAGCACAAGGCTGAACAAGACACTAGCACAGGCTGGTACGAAAGTTTAGTTTCATTTCTCAAAACAACTCCTGATGATTAAGGTAAATGCTTTGCGGAGATGCATTGAGCACAGCAGCACATGGATAAATGGAGATAGTAATGTGAGAAGTCAGGAGGTAGATCTGTCTGAGTCAAGTAAAATGAAATCAGGAAGTAAGGCTGCTAACAAGGTGATTTCTCAGCAAAAAGACCTAAGGCTCATTTCATAGAAATGTAGCTGTGAAAAGAATCAATTTGTCCAAAAAATTCATCAAAATGGTTGTCAAAAATACCACCAGAGGGTTATGTTATCAGACTGCAGGCCCAACCAAAGAAAATTGACTTCCACGGGCCTGTGAATCCAACCAGTGTATGCAATTATATCATCCTTTAGACTAGTTGACAAACACCCAGGATTGAAGCAAATTTCCAAACCTGTCAGCCCTTGTGCTATCTCATGTGTTGTTTGTAGGAGATTGGTCCCATCTTTGACCGTAATTGGGTGTTGAAAGGGCTCACAGATTTCAGGGAAGTGAAGCTTCAGCACATTTTAGACCATAAGAAGGGATTGCTCTGCAATGTGCTATGGAACCCACTGCTAACTTGAGCATCTACATTTCTGATTTTGGCCCTTCGACTTAGTCGAGACTGGGATTCTTGGAAGTGTTTTACTTGACCATGAAGTTCTTCTGGTGCATGAGAAATAATTGCAGTTCAAGATCACATATTTATGAGATAGCGGAGGAAGCTACAGAATAACACTTTGAAGAAGGTAACCTTCTGAGATTGCAGGCCAAAACCCTATTGATGTCACTTGCAAAACATCAGACCTTCACCTTCAGATGACATATGCATGAGACTGCAGAGGGAACTCTACAGTAACACTGATGATAACCATTTTGTCACTTCCAGGGAAAAACTAACACAGCATGTTCACATCGATAAATTTACTGCACACATGGCCCCGACTTTGAGCTTCATTTTTCTGAAAACAAATTTCATGAGCTTTGTGACACAAATTCCACATAAAGTTTGCTATCTGCAATGAAGAATGGATCACAAAGTTAATGAAACCACTATTTTACAACCCAGATGCTGCCCTGGTAGATCAATGAACCAAAACAGCAAACTTGGACTGTAATTTTTACCTTTCATGGAATGACAAGGGGTGATGTCGCACCAGAAGAATTTAATATTGAATACATGAAATTTTTTGTTGGCAATAAGACTACTGAACATCTACAGGTCAGCTAGATCTGGTAGTGATACATGCTGGCTTACCATTAAGAGCATGCCTGTTCAGATGGGAGTGGTAAGCAGGCATGGAGATTGATGTTTGAATGGGTCACCTTCTCAAGCTCCAGCTATCATGAGGAGTGAACTGCGTACAGGTGGCAATGTGCACAACAGAGTACTAAATATGCCAGTGAAAGCATATGCAATAGCACAGAAGGGTAAAGCTTCTGGTTCTTCAGCTGCCAATGCTGCCGTTCCTAATCCGTGTGAACTGCAATCCCTCCACCACACCCAGTATAAGTTCCTATTCCCTTCCTACTCAGTCATACAACTAGCTTGTTCTAGAAAGGAAGACTTCTTATGAGCAGGTCCATCCATAGCAGATTAGTGGTAATGATGCTTTCAGAAATGAGATGGCCAATGATGGAGAAACAACCTGGAGGCTGTAGCCATGCCCCTTGCTATAGGATCTGTGAATCCAAATGTATTCATCAGCGTCTGGGCGAAATTTGCTCCAACAAGCCCAGTCAGTACAACAACTGCTGCAGTGAGAGATATGTTACTTCCTGCAACATTGACAGACAAACTGAATGGTGAGTAAACAATTCATAAGCCTTGTGAATCAAAATCAAGTGAGGGATGATTCAATAGATTACAACTGGAAAGTACCTAGATTGTCTCTGAAGGTCAATCGGTAATTGTGACAGACAAAGTCTAGAGATGGGAAGTTGGGCAAACCTTCAAGAAGCCTTGCAATGGGGAGGGCCAGAGCAACAGTAACACAACGGGGAACAATGGAACATGTGAGGAAGGGTGGTAATCCCAGAAGACGGCCAGCAGCTGCTGTGGAATATAAGGAGAAGATGGATGTCATGCCCACTGCTGTCACAATTTCAGTGGCATGTCTCTGCACTACCTGCACCATTCTTCCTGCATTAGCATGATCACACAATCAATCCTAGTTCAATTAACTGCTTGAAATCTCAAAGAGCTTTTCATTGAAGATCACATGCTCACTTTTCGTTGGCGGAACAAGGAAAATGCAAACGAGAGAATGACTGATCCCAGAAATCCCATGAGCAGATCTCCAGCCCCTGGATTTGCAGCACTTTTTGTCAAGTAACCCTCTGCACATATTTCCAATTTATCTCCCCATGAGACGGATAGCTCCATATAATGACATCCAGACCCTCCCCACTTTCCAAGTTCCGTCTACTGGAAAGAAAAAAGCTTATTCATGGGGAGGAAATGTCAGAAGAAAGGAGGTGAGAAACGCAAGAAATTTATCAGCCTGCTCTGAAAGCTGATGATTCAATTTTGCAAACACCCAATATAGTAAAGCAGGTAGCATGACCCACCTAAAGTAGATTTAAAACCAGTGTGTGTGGCAAAACCTAATGCAATTGCTGCTAGGTTTGCCGTGATTGCACATGAAATGATGGGGTGGAGTACCTTTTTTGCATCTGCAGGCAATCTGCATCCAATTCCAAAGACATGTTTGCAAGATGAATTAGTGTGATACTACTCTTGTTGTTTGTAGTCTGGGAAACAGTGATTTAGCAGAGACACATCCAAGGGTGTAAGGAACATGGAGGAAATCCCAAGTTACTTCACCTGCTGCCAAGCAGATATCCCAGTACAGTAGCTGACAAGAAAAAGGGAAGAGCTGTGGTTGACACAGGCCCTAATGCAGTGGGTTGTTTGACTGCCATCACAAATGAGAGCAGCATTACTGCAGCCCATGACCAGACCTCCTTTGAAGAAAACGGTGCTGGCTTTGGGATAGGATCAGCAGGTAGCAATTGCGTCTTCACCATTGCCCTCACTCTTACAGCTGTGAATCCAGCCACAGCTAAGCTTGCAATCCAACCTCCCACTGCCAATCCCCAACTGTATCAGCCATCTCATGCCACTGCAGTTTCATGACTTCTTGATCACATCCTTCAAACATGACATTATCGAGCACACACCTGCATGTGGGTACATACACTACAACAATGCTCAATGCACAATTGCTAAAGCATTTCATGTACAAGAGACCAGTACTGCACTGAATTACTCACCCAAGATTGCACTAATTTTCACGCCTGCAGCTGCAGGAATGTCTTTGACAGCTAGAGGCACCACCACCAAGGATGGCACATAGAACAATGGCAGCCATCTCTGGATGAAGAGATTAGCAGGCACAAAGAAGGCCTCCACCCGGGCAGCAGCCCCTTCGTTTACGACACTCACCAGATTGAGTAGCGCAAACAGCGCCATCATACCAAACAGCGCACTGGGAAACCGGATAGCATTGGCTTCAAACACATTCTTGAGATAAGTGTCCAGCGCCAAAAACAGCCCCATTGACACACCAAGATGAAGGGCCTCCTTGGCCTGCACGTCATGCCACTCCCCCTTTTTTGCATCAACCCCAACAAGATCCCGCATTCCCTCTTCACCATCTCCAAACCCTAAAGAAGCAAAAAAAAGAAACAAAAAACCAAGCACACCATCTCACATTCCCATCTTGTGCCCTGTTTTGCTCCGCCAACCCCAAAAGACAAGGCTATACCGGCTGTATGATCCCTCGCGCGGCTCGTGCTTGTACAACTCCGTCTCCTTCACCACCACCACCCAATGCATTGATCCGCGACCCCAATCTCCCTGAATCCACTCCCAAACAAGTCCAGGGGCCATGACACAACCTTCCTCTGCTGCTGCTTCTCAAAAAAGCCGAATCTCCTCCCAAGCTCGCTTTTACTCTGCTACAGAAGAATAATGCAGCAGATTCAGCACCTCCAATTCCAGAGCTTCTCTTGCAACTATTGCTGACCACGGAAGATTTCCAGCCAAGAATTGCAAGATCCTGATGATAAACATAAGGCAACAGCTTCTTCTTTAGACGCACCACTGGAAAAACTCCAGGAGCGATAGGAGGAGTAATACGATGCGTGGCTACGCATGATGAGAGCTCCATAGCTGCTGGCTCTCTCTCTCTCTCTCACGAGTACCACAGTTCTCGAGCGCCACTGCAACGTTTGCTGGAAGGAGCAAAGCATCTTGTCCTTGCGGAATCCGGGCCGGGCTGTGTGGGTGTGGGGGGAATTTTCCTTTTTTTTTTTTTTGTAATTTGGTAATTTTGTGAGGTCAGGTGGACAGTTATTGGCAGTATTGTTGTCGTCGTTGTTATCCACATCAACAGAAAAAAAAAACTTAAATTAGGTGAAGAAACTAACCATCCATCCATCCATCCATCCTTCCTTCCTTAAACTAGTTGTTCTCTGGATTTTTACTTAAGTACAAGAGTACATTCCATAATTATTTTTTAAATGATTATAAAACTATAAATTTTATAATTAATTTAAATATAGGAGAAAATTTTCATAATTTAAAATTAATATTATAATTATATTTATAAAATCATTATAAAATAAAATAACCTCCATCTCTTTTACCATTATTCTTATCTTTTTCCCACATATGCTTGGAAATTTTCCTTTTTTCAAAGTGAAGCTAAATATAAGTTTTCCCATGAACAAATGATCATAAATATTTTTTCAATGATCATAAATTTAATGAAAAGTAAAATGATCGTAAAACTACAACTTAGAGATTTATTTTATTTTATTTTAAACTATAAATGGTTTGGGATTTTTTTGTGAAAATTGATTAAAGTTTAATTCACATTTCTTATTTATCTATACATTAAAAAATAAATTTCTTCACCTTTATACGATTATTTCTCATGTAAAATGATTTTAAATATTACATTACTTTTTCCACCGTCATAGGTGTCTAAGAATAATGATCTATATATTTTTTCTTTTACACAATGTATATAGATTATAGATGTAAGTAATGAAAGTAAGAGCTAATATATCTATGAAGGAAGGTAGTTTGTTTGTTTTGTAGTTATGAGATCCACTGTACCAGGATGCTTCAGATCGTGCTCTTGGTGTCTTTGGAAAGCTCTCAATGAGGAGGGGTGCATGGGCTTGGTTCCATGGCGTTTGGACTTGCAATGCAAAAGTTCTTGAATATTGAATGATTTCATCACTGAAAATTAAATTAAATCAAAATCGTAGCTGAAAATTTCGGAGGAATTGGAATGCGCCTTTGGTGTTGTCGGAAAGATCTTGATGAGCAGGATTTAATAGAATTTATTTGGTAAGATTTGGATTCAGAATGTGGGAGATATTGATTTTTAAGTGATTTCTGCAGCTGAAAATTCAAATAAACTCCAAAACTTCCAAGGTTTTGGAAGGAAAAACCAATTGAGAACGTGATAACACTTGAAGACTTTCGAAGGCTTACCATTCAATTCAAGCATGATTTCCTTTCATATTTGGCTGTTCCAAAAAACCAATACATACATTGCAAAACAAAGTTCACATGTTGAGTTTCCCTATTTTGTAATGGGTTCACACTCGGGCCAATGGCAGAGGCCACACTAGTACATGTGAAATCATAATATTTGGATATTTTTAAAAAGGTCCAGTGATGATGATAATCAGACCATCATCATCACTTTAACAATTTCACATGAAATTGTTTTGCAATGAGAAAGACAAATGAAGGGGAAGAAAGATGGACCATGTGGATGCCAACAACATTAAGCATACCTTCCACATTGTTCTGTTGCAGATGAGAGTCGTCCTCATGTTTGGAGGTCAAGTGCCAGTCAAGTGAAGGCCGGTGTTTCTCTGGTTTTCTGGGAACCATTTGGTTGCTGATTACGTGCTTCTTGTCTTGAGGTACATTCATTTTAGGACATGCATGCAAAAATGCAATGTTGAGTAATTCATGGTGGAATTCCCTTCAAGTCAGTATAATTCCATGCAAAAATGTCCTTATATTTTTGGAACAATGGTTTGATGGCAATTTGTTCATCCAATGCCGCATTTCACTTAACCATCTAAAGATTTTCAATAGTCCCCAAATCTTACTTACTAATCCTTAGGTAATGTCCTATGTGCAATGTCCAACTCTTGGACTCTAATGCATGCAAGCATAGTATCTACCAGAATATGCCCTTTAGAGTGGAAAATTGAATGTAAGGTCCTATGTACTGACTTTTGCATCAAAAATTGCAACACTGAGAATCTTCAGTTTTGGTAATTTGATGGTCCCAAGTATAAACAAATCCAATTTTGTTGTGAAGAATATTTCTTCTCTTCGTTTGTGACTCCTTCCATTAAATTGTAACACAACAAAACCTTGGGACAATTGGTATTGTTATCCAAATGTTTGGTTACAACAATGGTTTGCAATTGTGCCATTACTTTCAATTGTGATTAGGTTGTTCCCCCAATCATGAATAACACATGCATTACACAACCATGGTTGACATAATAACATGGATAATTGGAATCCAAAACATTATTCTTCATTATCATGAACATCGTAATGTAAGGAATTTCACGAATATGGATTTTAATGTCTTAATGAGTCCAACTAGTTTGGTGATGGTTTGATTCGCCATGCGAAGTGTGTACAATGTTGGTTTAGGATTGGGAAGCCCTAACTGTTTCCATAGCTCCTTTGTCATAATGTTCACGCTGAATCCTCCATCCAATAAAACATCTTCAACCATGTTCTTACCCAGCTGAATCTATATCAAAGCCATGTGAGGATCAATTGCCAACGAGGCAATAACCAGATTAGGTTTCAATGTGGTGATTTTTTTCTTCAAAGGTCAAACTTGGCAACAACATATTCTTTCAAATTTAGAACGATCTTGAAGAATTGGCCCAAAGTAAGGGTATGTTTACTCTCTAATAGTTGTTGGGTGATATGTCGCAAAACAAAAAAAAATTCAATTAGTCTAGTATTTTCAAAAATCTAGTAACACCAATATTTTTAATAGAGCCAGTAAAACTAATAACACCAATAGATTTGGTAGAACTAATAAAACCGGTCAATTTGGTATATCCGATAGGTCCAAAAAATTGATTTTTGGTATTTAAACCAATTTTTTTGGTCTTTTAACCAGAGTTTTGATACTAGCTCCAAGAAGCTCCTTTTGTTGTATGCCCTTAATGGCTTATTCAAACAAACATTGAAGCTTTTCCTCTTCTTCCCAATCAGCCAAGCTCTTGTTCTTAAGATGTTTTTTCGATATTTGACTTCAAGTGGATTGCCAAAACCATGTTGACAACAACATCATCCTTTTTGGCTGCAGTCACCACTACTTTTTCCTTGAACATGGCCTGAGCTATGTCCTTATGAAGGTAGTCATAAATTTTATGTTCAATTACAAATGAAGCAATAATAAATGATGGAACTAGATTTATTCGCTTCTCCATGACCTCCTTTGATACGGAATTTATTTCCTATATTACCAAGTTGTGCCGAGCTCCATTCATTACTACCTTTTTTTTGTCGTTAAATTTGTTTTTCATGTTGTTTAGATTCCAATGGCAATGTTCCTCGTATGTCCTAGTTTATTGCATTGATCGCAGATCACATATGTTCCTCTTCCTTCACTAGCTTTCTCCTATTTGGTTGATGGTTCCAACAATTTCCAGTATTCATTGGCGTTTCCCATACTTTCTTCACAAATGACTTCAGCTTCCTTGAGTTTGAACAAAGTTTCCCTCTTCATCCCCATTGTGGCTACCCAGAGATGCGGTTGTAAACATGCTCGAAGGAAAGTGGTCAACAAACTATCATTTGCTTGATGTTAAAGGCAATTTGCTAGTTTCAGTATACATTCATATAATACACTTCCACCTTTTCGTCTCCACCTTACTTTATCACTTGTAATGTTATGTGCACTTGTTCATCCATTTGTACTTTTCGGTAATGGTTACCGAACGTGGCTTCCAACTCTTCAAATATACAAACTAAATGGGCCTTCATAAAATTCTTTCCCCATTCATATACAACATTACAAAGTGTAAAACAAAATAGGTTGGTAATATCAACATCATTCTTTTTTCCATTGGCCTAAATGGCCTTGCGAAAAATGGGTACATGAACATCATATTCGTTCCCATAGTGTAAATGGGTATGGTAAGGATTTCCTACTTGGTGGAGGATTTGGTGTTATAGGGGGTTGGATAAGATACCATGAAGGGTACCATGGATTCCAAGTAGACCCTATCCATGGGCCTGCTGGTCTTACAATGTATGGTATTGGATTTTGGTTTCCTGAGGTCAACTATCTCCTCCTTCTAAAGGATTGCTATTGCCACCTCTTAAAGGACCGTTATTGCCACCTCTTGGAGGCCTTTTACCACTTCTATCGAAAGGTCCACGATTGTCATTGCTGAAAGGTACAGTCCATCCACCAATACACATCTCCAATACAAGGAAGTAGTAGCACCTACTAAACAAGGCTTAATAAAATCTAAAACCTTGGTGCAGGACAGGTTGGGAGAATGGCTGGACAGTTTGCAAAGCCAAGGTCACTAGCAGACTATGAAGATGTGAAGGGAATGCAACTGTTGAGTTACATGGTGTGACAACATCAATGGAGGTGGTCGTGATTTGAAATCATGGTAACCCAATACTATGCTTAATATGGTGCGAGCCTACATCCAAGTTGCAGCCACTCTTAATCTTCTTCAAGCTTTTGCAATAGGAGGTGACATAGTGGAACCTTGAATTTGCTTCAAACAGCGAGTAAAGGAGACAAGTATTAAATTGCCTCCCCCTACTCCATTTGCACTTCTTCTTTTCTCTGATTGTTTATTTTGTGAAAACATTGCAATCAACTGGAAACAATAATTAGAAAGATAGGGAGGGTCAATGAGTCCACAACTTTCAAAATTTCAAATACATTGAGATATCCGTAAAATCAAGAAAACACAGCACCAAAAACCTTGAGTTTGGTCATACATAGGGTGAGATTTTTAAAAAACCTGCAAAAAAGTACATTAGCATTCAGGGGGGGATGAAACTCAGAAAACCATCAATTTTGGTGGTAAACTGAGTTGCATCCTGTCTTTCCTTTTTTTGAGCGCCTCCACTGCTGCTACATATATTTTCACTGCTCCTAACTGTACAATTACTATAATTAGTCTCGAACCTTGTGCACTAAATGTTGAGTATGAGCATTTCATATTGAGAATCATTAAAATGTTTTTACTGACAAAGTTTGTCCCATATGTTTTGGCTTTCGTTCTCATCTTGAAAAGTATATAAACAAGGTGTTTTGTTTTTATAATTTCATATTAAAAAACATGGACAAATGGGATGAGCCAATGAAAACGACTAAACTCAAAATAAAATATAAATATTCATGTATTTACACCTAATTACATACTTCCCTAATTTACCTACCTACTTTTCTACCTACTTACTTAAATAGATATTCGGCTTAGATAAGTAAATAGGTCCCATTTAGATAGGTGTTTAGCCTAGATGGGTAGGTAGGTATATAGGTAGGTAGGTACCTAGTTCAACCTACATACCTAAATATTGATTTAAATTGAATTTAAACAAATTCAATTAATATTCCACGTGGCAAATGTATATTGCATCATGTGTCACAATCTAAACCATCTAAGCATAGAAATTAAATGTCTTGGATTATTATTATTTTTTTAATTTAATTTTTTAATTATTAAGAGTTGGGACATGTGGCAACACATAATTTGTTCCCATTTTTCACCAAAAAAGTTGGATCCTAGTTACAAGCGACAATACATATATGACAAGTCAAAGGATGAAGGCATATTTTATTGACTTTTTCTTTCATCCAAAATTCGTTGTCGTTTGCGACTAATGTCAATGTGACTTGTTCAACACGTGACGCGCTCCTTGGTCCCGGGGTGAACCCACTTGAGGGTTCACCAATGTGAAGTTGCGGAAAGTTGGGACCGAAGGGCACGCTCTCGGCTTCCAACTCTAGAAAGGGGTAGAGGGTCGAGTTGGGAGCCCCGGGATTAGACTAGGAAGAGGGACTAGAAGATCAAGCTTGAATCTGCATCCAAAAACCAACCACGGGAGGTTAGTTTAGCATTCGGGACACCTTTTGGTGTTGGGACTTGCCACGGGCACTTGGACACACAAGACTCATCACGGCCCGGACTCGGGAGTAAGCCACCACCTTACTCCCTATAGTATTCTCTGCAGCTCGCCACGGAGGGGGCATCCAAATGGCACAAATTCCCGGGACTCCCGAAATGGAGTCCCGAAATTGTCCCGGCGGGACTTTCGGAACTTTGAACCGCCATAACTCCCGACTGCAGAGTTGGATCGCGACGAGGTCTCAACAAAAGTTGTAGCCCTCGTCGAGATCTTTCCAACGCCATGTCACACTTCCGAATCGGACGTCGGGAAGAGGTCGGTTCCCGACTTTTAGTGGTCGGGAGTCAAATTGTCAATTTGACTCCCGGCCCTTCTTTCGCCCATAACTTGGGCTGCAGATGTCCGAATTGCCAATGCGAGGGCATTTTCGATATCTACGTTTCAAGACCTTTCCAATGAAACCAAGAACACCCCAATGAGAGGTGTTTTGCCCCTTGCTGTCGAGCTCTAAACATTCGGGAGTCCCGGAGGACTCCAAATCCCAACTTTTCCAAGTGTTGGGCTTCACCCCCACACTTGGCCAAGTTAGGGTTGCGACATGGAAGGAGCAAAAACCTAGGTGAATTTGAATTATGTTATAATGGAAATAATTTAAGGCCTTCTCAACTCTCAATGATGACAACTTTTGGTTAGAGTTGAGTGGTTTTTTGCTAAGGAAATTAGAACATTAAGTTTAGGGTTGAAGTTGAAGATGCACCATTGAAGGTTTCTTTGCTTAAGTCTTATTGAGTTTGTTTGATTCTATGTTAGTGTGTTTGTTTAAGTTTGTGTCTATCTACGTTTGTAATATGTATGAATCAAGTTTGTTTTTGAATAGTGAATATGTTTGATTTTTTTGAAAAATTCTATTTGAGTTAAACAATTTGTGAATTTGTGTTTAATATCATAATCTTTAATGAGTTTGTGTCTCTTTAAGCAATGAAAATGTCTAATTTTGTGTCTTTTTATTACGTTTGGGTTAAAGAGTCTATGTCTATTTCAAACTTGAGTCTTCATAAGTTTGTGTTTAAATTTGTCTACGTTTGTTTGAAGGTTTGGACTCTGTATGTCTAAGTTTGGTTGAAGCATCATATTTGTAAGTATGTTTGCATCTTGGTTTGAAATTTTGAATCTTAATTTGAGTCTTGATGTTTAATTGAAGTTTAAAAAACAAGTTTGAAAGTCTTTGTTTATTTGTTTTGAGTGTCATGTATTTGAAGTGAATGTCTAATATATATCCAGTGTTCAATATTATGTTCTATTGTATACTGTCTAATTTTGAGTTTGAGCTTGTGTGTCATATGTACATTGTAAGTCCAGATTCCATTGTGTTTGAGCTTCTGTGTCTAATAATCCAATGTCCAATGTCCAACGTCCATTGTAATTTGTGCATGTCTACATAATGTGTTCTAAGTTCTAACTCATGTTGTGAACAATCACCCAACAATGACAAAGGATTTTATTCAAGTCTAAGATAATTCTACACATAAATAATTCTATATTACATATATGATAGTGTAATGTGCATCGCTATAGAGCTATGTAATATATAGGTTTTGTCACCATATTTTAAACTATGTGATGTACATTTCACTAATTTCTATTGGTGCAAATTTCCATATCTTGCCAACTTTTTTAAATTACACATAGCCATATTTTTATTTATTGAAATTTTGTGTAGCAAGAAGTTCCACAATACAACATCTGCAGTATTGTCAGATATGCATTCCAATTATATGTGTAAGAGACACCCATTCGAAATTACAAAATCTTAAAAAAAAAGGCTAAAGGGATTTGACCCCAGAGACCTTTAGATGTCATACTCAGTGTTGACAATAAAAGCTTATGTAAGTTTTAAGCACTAAGCAGTTCATTTGTTTGAAATGTGTCTCTTTTATGTCATTAATGTATGCATATCTGGTTTCCACGTGGATTTGTAACCAAAAGAAAAGGGTATAAAAAATATCTCCTGATTACAAACTCAAACTTTATGCAATAATTTTTGTAGCTTATATCCTGCCAATTCGGCATTGTTATAACACCTTGGTGTTATTGTCCTAACAAAACACGATTCGTCATATCCATGTGAATCTCCAAATGGCACATACATGTCAATCTCTTCTAAATTACCATAGTAGTAGCCTTCAAATTACTGCCATGAACAATTCCACACATTGTGACTGCATGAGTTAATGGGGTTTGGCTTGAGGTCAAAGCTCTTAGTGTTCAAGTGGTTCATTATGAGCTGCTCATCCATCCCTCTACCATAAGAGATAATGCAAAAAAATACTTGGCTTAGTTTTAGAAACAAGTTGACTTCTAGGTACGAACCAAGGATGAGCAATATATGCCAAGTTGGCTTGCAACCACTTCGGAAAAGTAGAATTTTGTGTAGAATATGGGTTTATGGATATTTTCTATAATCTCTCCCATTTTGTTCCTCTCTTACCCGCATTTTGCCCAACCTAAGGATACCCCCCTAAGGTTTTTGGCTCTTACTCATATACATGCGTTACTCATGGGATTTTAGGAAACGTTCCACTGAGATCCCATGCAGATACATCTCTCTACATGCTCCTGATTCTACAGCTCAGACCTCCTTTATGCGTCATCAGCCCTCAACATCAACCCTTTATAGAGCTTAACACTAGGAAGAACACAAAGCCTGCCATGATGTAATCACTGGTGCAGTGGAAATCAAACAACAACTACTGATTTCTACAAGCTCTTCATTCTACACAATCTACAATAGATGCAACCAAAACAAAAGACCTGTCCTTCTTTGCCTTTGAACTTCTTGTCTTATATTCGTCCTGCAGCGTCCTACTTCCCCTCTCCATTGAATTCTTGCAGCACCCTTGGCCACCCATTGTTCACTACCAACCTATTTCACATAACACACAAACAAAAAAAGTTTCCTACCTAAACTCACAAGTCTTCTCCAAGTAGTCATTAGAACCAGTATCAAATAGTGATAACATAAACTCTGCTATCTGCAGAAGAAAGTTGACGACCACTCAAAAAAAAACCTAAACCCTAAAACGAAATAGTGTTCACATGAGAGATATGCAACTGATTTCCTGTCCGGTCACAGATTGACATACTGGGTGATTATGTGTGCCCTAGTTTTTCGCTACACAGTGTTTGTGCGGTTCTTAGAATGAGAGACAGATATTTGACGGTTATACCCCTGGGGTAGTATATACCCCTTACTTGTCAGTTCTGGGAGAATTCAAACAGTTGGGTTTGGCATATAATCATGGTTCTCACAAACTGGAAAGTCAAAGAATCGTCTGGTCTTTGCTAGTTCTTTCACGAAAATTGATGGTCCTTCAATGTTTTTTTAATTAGCCTGGAGCGGCGTTACTTTAGTTCTGATCTGTTTTTGTCAAAGAACCGGAGAAGGCGGTTCTTTGGTTCTGAGTTCCAGTTCCGGTTCTTTAAAATTGAAAGAACCGCTCAACACTTTGCCATAATGGGCCTGCTATCTTCGTGTTGTCTTTTCCAACTCCTTCGTCGTGCTCGTCGTCTCCTTGGTGGTGGTGGTGGTCGTTGTCGTCTTCTCCTCTTCCTCTTGCCCAGAGATCTGTCTTGGAGCTGAAACTGGACGGACGATTGTACACCTTTTGTTGTCGTCTCCCAGTAGCGCCTCCTTTTCCTCTGCTTATTTGTTGTTTTTTCCCCCCCCCCCTTTACAAACTCTCTCCCCATCCGACTGCCTCTTCTATTTCTTTCATGCTTTTTATCTGGCTTGATTTCATCACCTCGCCGATTGCTTCAAACCCTTGTATACGACGTTGATACCTGGAGCGGCTCCTTCATTATATGTATCTCGCGGTTTCACCGATGCCTTTCTCGTTGCCCTCCTTTTTTTTTGGATTTGTTTGGGGGGGGAGGGAAGGAGGGGTTTGTGCACCCTTCCACCATCAACACTCCATGCACATCTTGAGGATTGTTTGATATTGACGACTATTTGGTGATATTTTCGATGGAAATTTCTTCAAGGAGGGTCTTCTAGTGTGGAAACCACGGCCTCTCAGGCTTTGACCTGTTGGTTCTGTTTTCTCGTCCCTCACTTCCCTTACTCAGGTGCATTTTTCTCTATCCTATCTCTGTGTAGTTTCGGGTTCTTTTTCTTCTCCTGCCTGTGTGCCTGTTTCAACAAATTGTCAGTATTTTTTGTTTTTCCTTGATTTTCGCATGTGGTTCCGTGTTTCGATCATACTCGGAGGGGGTCTTGTTTGGGTTCAGAACGAGTGTTATTTGAGGAGTAGGAGCTTGGTAACTCTGACTCCTTTTTTGTGTTCCTTAAATTAGCCAGTGCAGGATATCAATTTCAGACATATTGTTTGGATTTCTCAAACTAGTTTTCCCTCTCGAGAAGTTTTGTTGGGGCTTCTTTGTGGTCCTCTGAAGGAGAACTTCAGAGGGAGGACTGCAGATGGGCAGGGGAGCTTTGTACAAGAGGGGGCCATAAAAAACCTATCACCTGCAAGTTTTGGAAAAATTTCAAGAAATTCATTACTAGCATTGACAGCAGAAAGTTTTATCTGGCATTTGAACACTAGTAGAGAATATTCTCCATTGTAGCTGTCTACAAGTGACTGTTTATCTGTTTTTTTCCAACAAGGGCTCAAAAAGAACCCTCAATAAATATCACTCTTCAGCATGTTAAATGAAAGTGTCGAAGTTAGGATATGAGATTTCAATATTCAGCGGCTCTTTATAGTATATACTAGGTGTGCACATTCAACCGATAACTTTAAGATTTAAACTCAGGATCTGAGATTCTCTACTGAGATGAAACTGAGGTGTGCTGTATTCGGGACTATTATCAAGGTGAAGGGTACTATGCTTGCTACTGTAGTTTATATGTGAGCTGCACCATCTTGTGTCTGCATGAGGAAGACCGTTTGTTTATGAGTTTAGGGTTAGGAAATGCAGATTGCAGGTTCCATTTCCTGCTATGTGGATTGTTGCAACCATGGGTGTACTCTAGTCACAATCTTTGTCCAGCAAAAATAAAATATTTTAGCCTGTTTCAAACTTTTTCAGGCTACAACAACAGAAAGGATGCCAAGTGCAGCTTGCAGTTCTGGAAAGTGCTGCTGTTACCATTCCTGGCATTGTCCTTGAGAAGCTTGCAAGGACATCAACATTCTTATGCTTAGAAGTGAAACCTGGACCTCCCAACTGGGGCCTCCTGCACTGCATGTATGGGGTGTGTGTTTCTCCTCCTTGTATCTTCTGTTCTCTGATGACTGCAAAGAGAGCATCTTTGTTTCAAGATTTTATGTCATCTGGGAAAGATAATATCTTCCCTAATCTTTGGGCAAGATTTTTGTATGAAATCGTTGGCAAAGTTCATGGAAAGGATTCATAGACATATCTCTTATGAGAGGTTGGTGTGCTGGGATGGGGATGGGGATGGTAATGCATGCATTTGCAACAGAGCAGTGGTTGTGTCGGAGGTTTTGCCAGGCCTCCACCTATAACTGCCCCTGAGAAATCTGGACCAAAGAAATCCCAGGGATCCAAGCAGCATGTTCAGGGCCATACTGCCCGTCCTCCTCAAGACTGGTGGACCTCAAGCTCCAATGAAATGGACAGCAATGGGATGCTCAATGCTCGTTCTTTTCAGAACTTCCCAATTAGCACCCACTCCCTCCATATCAACAACTCCAGCAACTCCACCTATTTAAATCATGGTTAGTATTTTTTCCTTAGGCACATTACTTCTTTTTTGACCTACTTTTCTATTGGAGCAATTTGTTATATTGGATCACCCTTGATCACAACAGTGAGTGCAAGGGCTAGGAAAACTTAAACAAGATTTTCTGTGGCTTGACAGCAGTACTACTCTTCTAGACTTTGACCTTAACCAAGACTCTTTTGGTAGCGGCATATACCCAAAAACATCTTGTGAGTTGAATTGTATGTCTAAAGGCTTCTCTTGTAATTTCTTGGATCTAGCTGTGATACAAAGTCTTCAAGGTTTATCCTGTGACATTTTTGACAAATGCTCTCAACTGGAGTATGCAGGTATTGAAATGATTAGAATGCCTCATGTTCAATCCAATATCTCAATTACTGTGAAGCTTGGGGTTATCAACAGTCAATTTTAGAGATTCTTGAGGCTTTGTAGTTGTAAAAGTTTTTGTCTTTCAGATGGTCAGTCTTATTGGCTTTCTGAAGGAAAAAGGCTACCCTTTAAAAATTCTTCTAAAGAGAACTAGAGGGTTGCTTATTCAAGAAAAATTCCTTTTTGGAATTTCCACTTTTGGAGTTTTCAAAATGATTTTGTTTAGAGTCTTGTAAGTGGGGAGCTTCTTGTAAGCCTACTTGTTCTTAGTTTTTCCCTGCTGTCCTTTCTTTTCCCTTTCTGTTGGTCTGTCTTTTGTCTTCTCCTTGTTGTTGTGTCTGTTGCTAGCCAGTAGTATGGCTGAGTCTTCCCGTTGCTTCCAGAATTGCAGCAGAAACTCAGTTCGCAGGTTGGTGCTTGTCACTGACCTTTAGCCACTGTAGGGAGCTGATGAAGTCAGTTGGGAAGTTGTGGTAGTTAGGTCACTATCATACATACTACTGTTGATAGTCCCTGAACAGATGTGAGACTGGCACTTTTGTTCATACTGGTGTGTGTTTTTTGTTTGGTCTGTCTTTCCTAGTTTGATCTTGCTGTGGCTTCCTGATGAAGTGTTAACCTTTTTGTTTTTTCTTTGTTGTTAGAATGGAGATTTCTCTATTCTTATTGAAAGATATACTCTTCAGCTATTCTTAGCACAGCAACAGTGAGGGTTTCCGGTGCTGGTTCATGACAGAATGCACGTGAAGTTTGAAAATTTTACCAAGAGTCATATGCATTGCTTCCTTGTAATCTGTCCTCAATTTCTGATGTGGAATGATTTGAGTTGAGAAGCTAATGAGTGCAGCTGCATATGCAGGGTTGATGTTGTGGAATGAGCAACGGGAGGAATGGGTGGGAAATAAACCTAGGCCGCAATCACAAGGGTCCCGTGAATCTGTAATCAGGTTGACCCTTCTTCACTCATGTTGTCTGTGGGATACAAGCCTACTACAGTCTAGTATAGCCCCTGTAGGATAATGGGCATGCAGTCACCTTGTAACCACTCAGTTTCACTGCATGCAAGTCCAAGAAAGCCAGTACTTATGTGAATGAGCTCCTGCACTCATGCATTTATACTGTCCTTTGGAAAACATCCTTTTTACCCTTCATGCTTTTAGGAGCTTGTTTAGTGCTAGTTTTGTGAACTGACATCATTACCAAGTTAGAAAGAGCTCATTTTAACTATCAGTTGACTATGTGGTGCAGTGGGAGCACAACCTATGAGGATTTGCTTGGCACCAGCCGTCCATTTCCACAGCCTGTTCGCCTACCGGTATGTCTGTATAACTCCATAAGAACTTTCTTCTCTCCTGAGTAGCTTGAGCTCTTGTTTTGGCTGATGATTTTTATTTGCTGGGCAAGCATGGTTTATAAGGAGCACCTTCTGCTGCATCATCCACATCCAGTTGTTTTGTGTCCAGAACTGCAGCTATTTATCTATAGGATGATTAATCTTGCACCCTCTTATGGACTTCCACTTTCCACCTCATTCCCCTTGTTCAGTTCACTTGACCTGACAAATGCTTCATTCTGTTTTCATCCTGGGTTTGTGACTCCTGCACATCTCTGGTGATTTGCATAACGTGTGCAGGAAATGGTGGAATTTTTAGTTGATGTTTGGGAGCAAGAGGGTTTATATGAGATACGATGACTGAGATTCTCACATCAATTCTTTGTGGTTGGCTCTTGATTTGTGTTCATGTTCCTGGGTGGGTCACAAAAAGCTCACTGAAAGTATATGAGTGATGTATAAGTGACACATGGATTTTTTAGCCTGTTTTATTTACCTAAGCAAATTGACTGGTTGATAAGGAATAGAATTGGCAAGATGGGGCTGAATGGTATTGGTCACTGAATGTTTTCTTGAAGAATTTTTGCATTGGATGTCAAGATGTTAAATTCCTGCTCCAAATTGACACTCGGAGCAGTTGTGTTCTCTACTCATTTGACTTGAATCAAAAAGAGATTCTGGGTAGCTTCAGTATCAGTAAATAGACCATAAAGTCACCCACACCTTCCACTAACCATACGTTGCAGTTTTCTCAATTACAAAATATAAGAAAAGATAGCACAGGTCTGTTGAACTGCTTGTGTTATAGTGCTTGCTATTTCATAGCCCAATTTTGATTGGTTTGACTTGGGTGCACTATTGCTTCAATCTACCATGTTGTTGAACTTTGAGTGGAGCAAAAAGGTTCAGTCAAAAATGTGATCAGAATTTCCAGTTGGAGAAGGTTTGGAAGATTTAGATTTAGTTTTTTTGAGGTCAAGAGAGTAGAGAGTGCTGCCAAGTGCATCATGAAACTGGAGATGAAGAGAAGCAACAGTCATGGAGACTGAGACAAAGCCCTGCCCATCATAGCCAAACTGAAGCCCACCTTCTTCTGTGGGAGTTTGCATCCCTTGCCATGCTTTTGATCCTCCCCCACTTGTGATAAAGTGTACATCACTGTGATTCAAAAAGGCCCCCGACAAAAAAAATTAGTGCAGCAATCAATAGTAACCATTTGCCTCCTCCCCAGTCCATCCATTGGGAACTGCATCCCTTCATAGATGTTGAAATGAGAGCCCAACTGAGACCAGAAATCAGGTCTCCTGGCCCATGCACCAGAGGAGTGTCCACTGACTAGGCCCACTCCTGCATATGCTAGTGCACTCTAATGCTTCCAAGGAATGGAACTTGTCAGCAAATTATCATAATGTCTTCTACAGATATGCTTGCAAAACTCACTCAGAAAGAGCATCATAACTCTCCAGATGTATGAAATTGTCAAATAATTTGCAGCATTTCCTAAATGCAACCCAAAAAAATTCATGGGGTAGTTAGGGATTGGGGATATCTGTGAACACTTCTCATCTCAAAGGGATTTTAGCAGTGAGATGAGATCCAGATGATCACAGCCTGACTAAGCTGAGTTCACCTACAAATGTTTGGTCCAGTGAAACGCATCCTCCATAGATAGTTGAGTAAAGGATGGTCTGAAAGGCATCGAAGGCATGTTTAAGAAAGAAGAATAGGAGATAAAGGGATACCTGTCAGAGTGCTTGATGTATTCAAGGCAATGGTCATGACCATTGATGTAAAGATCAACATTTTGGGCCTGCATCACCACAGCCATTTCCAAGCTCTTTTCAATAATATCAAAATAAGCAAGGAAGCATTGGTCATCTCCTTTGATAATATGAATTGGAACTGGTCCTCCCATTCAAGTTGGATATTATTCTATTTTCAAGTATTGTCACACCACAGTTGTCTAGAGACACACAGAAAACCTGAGTCCTGACAGAAGAGAAAGAACTTGATGTATGAGTCAAGGACAGCTTAATGTCTTTCTAGCCCTTTAAGAGAATCTTTCCCACTCCACCTTTTACAAACCTGAGATGAAGTTCATAAAAGAAAAAACCCTAACTTTGCAGTTCTTGAGAGACAAATGTGAACTGTACTCATCAGGCTATCATTTACTTGGTGCCTACATGAAGTACAACTAATATTCATGTATTGGCAAAATGTGGATCTCCTATGTGGAACAACTAGTCCTTTTGTGCAGGTGGATGGCAGCTCTAATTGGCATAATCTGCACTGGATCCAAATTGTGAAATCTCAATGTACTGTGACAAGCAGACTCTCCTTTCCCAACAATGTACAATGGCTTAGCAAAACATAGTTCAAAGCTTAAAACTGAAAGCTCTATCAGAAATTTCAACAACTGGAGCAGGGAGAGCAAATCTTACTTCTAGAATTGGAAGCACTTGTTGGACAAGCTCAAGAGTATCCCCATGGTGGCCTAAGCTACGAATGGTGTGGTGCCCTACCACTATCTTCCATGTGGCTGCAGACTGTTCCAATGCACTGCTCAGATTCTGTTCACCAACAACAAGCCATATACTTGTCAACTATTTCTCCAGTATCTATGCTCAAGTATCAAACTCTTTAGCAGGCCAATTGACCTATGAGGCTAATCTATGAGGTTACAGGGGTTCAACACAACAACACTTTGCAGGAAACTGTTATGTCAGTTCCAGCCAAATAGAACAAGTACAAGTGTGCCCATAGTGTGTGGGTGTTACTCACAAAACATCATACCATCACCTTTATCATAAATGCCAGCAACTAGCTGCCAGTACTTCCCTCTAACTTCATCAGCTCCAGATGGTGGGTGTAGATAAGTGGAAAACAATCTGCTCAGAATTCCAGGCAAAAAGTTTATAAAATTATTTATGTCCTGAGTTTTGCACTTCTGGAAGCAATGGGAAGACACAGTCATCATGTCAGTTACCACTCAAGAGACACATCTAATCAAGAGAAGTCAACAACATTGCCATTCAATCTGCAAAAGTTTTGATCAGCTTCATTTCATTTTATCTTGCTCTTGTACAAGCAAGGATCTACCCCAAGGCATAGGGGCACCTGGAAAGAAGGTAGTGGTTGGGAACTTCAAAGTGTGGAGTTTTGTCATATACCATTTCCCAGTGGCCAAAATGGATGTACTGCATCCAAGTTCATGCTTGCTTAAAGGTTATGTTCAATGTATGGGCCCATCAACCACACATTGTAGTGTATAAACAAGTATACCTGGTGATCCTTTTCCTCTTCTTACTGAACCTGTGTCTTTGCCCCACAATTCACCTTTTCCATAGTATATAGTACAACAGCACAACATAAATGGATGATCATATATACCAATTCACCTATATTCACTAAGCACCATGAACCATATCAGAGAAATTTCCACATGTACACTGTCAATACTGATCACAGAGATTTTCACAGGTCACTAGAATGGAGATACAAACCTGGAGTTGTGACCACAGTTGCTCTTCTCGAGGAGCAAGACCCCTCCAATCAAAAGTCTCCTTGCCTGTTGAATTCCAGTACTCATCCACAAATGGTGTGGTATCAATGAAGAAAAATTCCACAAATTTTTCACATTCTCCTGCAACACAACAGCTACAAAAATCAAATACTGCCACTGTGTTATATAATACTGATGCAAGGAAGCTGGAGCCACAATGAAATTGCACAGGGGTGGTGCTCTTAGACCTGATTATCAGGTGAGCAGTTTGCACATAACTCATTAATAATGTATCCAAGACAAGAGCACAAAATTAGGAAGGGTAGAGGAGAAACTCTTTACAAGCATGAAATTCTTCCCAGAGATGTACTTCCGTACCTATGTAAGAAGGACCACAGAGAGGGCATTGTATTTGAAACTGACGGTGACAAAACCAGCGCCAGTCCCTTTGTGGAAGAAAATCACCCAGCTGAGCTAGCACATCGCCCATGTAGTCATGATTTCCTAAAACTGTCACAGCAATTCCTCCCAACACTCACATCAGGCAATGTGAAAAATGGGCATGTCCTTATCTTTCAAAATGTCAGAAGCCTTTTACACACATCTTTAGGCACATCTCTGAAATCTCCACAACAACAATTTGAAGGAAAAATGAGAATGAGTGCAGTTAAAACCTTATGAGAGTCACTCACAAAGTGTCAGACAATCATTTCAGGCTTTTGCAATGGGTGGGGGTTTTAATGGTGTTGAACACAGAAATCCCCAAGGCAGGAAAAAGAGGAGATGTTGATCTATACCAGTATACCAAGTTTTCTGCAAGCTTGGAGCTGTGTAAATGTTAGTGAATGAATCTGAAAACTTCTGGTCCTCAGGTCCCATCAGTCCATGTTGATAGAAGTTGTCTCCAGCAGAAATCACAAAGTCAATGTTGAGATCTTGTCCAACTCTTCCCATCTGCACATGAACCAACAACAGACAAATGCCAACTTACAGGGTCCCATCAACAAATCATGTTTATGGTCGCAAAAGATGATTGTCTGCAAAAGAACAATCCTATGGCAATGAGACTTACAAAGTGATCTTGGAAATGCAAAAGTCATCACTGAGTACTCTTTTCTCCCCATGAATTCCAGTCATATCTAAATAGAATCAGGCATCCTCGAAGCACAAGTGCTCAGAGAATATGATCCCAACCCTTCACAAGATATATACGGAAATGGGGCAAAAGCTTGATCTCAGAGAGGTTGATGATCTGGAGAGAGAGAGAGAGAGAGAGAGAGAGAGAGAGAGAGAGAGAGAGAGAGAGAGAGAGAGCACTGTTTCTCTGCAGACTCCAACTGTTTCTCTTCTGCAAATTCCATACCTGTGCCGCAACCAATGTTTGATTGTAGCGTCCTCTGCGGCCCCAGTCGCCTACCACCAAGAAGTTCAATGGGAAAAGCGAGGGTGGAGGAGAAAGGGGTCCTGCTGCAACCGTATTCTCATTTGTGGCATACCATGAAGCCACCACACATCCTAAGCAAAATCCCACCAGCATTGCTGCCACCGTCTTCGCAAGGCAAAATCTCCGTCTACTTCCGCTCTCGCGAACTGCCACCTACGGTGATGAACATTTCCCATTCCATCTTCAACCTTCCAAGCAGGAAAAAAAAAGGTTGCCCGGGAGAGAAAACGCTACGACAACTCTGTCGATAAAAATATCATGAATCCAAATTGGACATAACTATTGAGAGAGAGAGAGAGAGAGAGAGAGAGAGAGAGAGAGAGAGCACGAAATGGAAAGGAGAAATGAGAATGAAGGAGATGGAAGTCTATAGTACCAGGAAAACAAAATAAAACACAGAGCGCCGACATGAAATGAGACAAGAACAGCAGCAGCAGCAGCAGCAGCATTTAGGTACCTGCAGCGCAGAGAGCAGGCCGATCTCTTCGTCTCTGAGCGGCCTCGCTTCCCAGGTAGCCATTGTAAAATTCCTTCACGCAATTCGGATAAAAAGCTGTGCAACAACGATTGAATTCTTCTGCAACAACAAACAAACAAACAAACAAACAAAAACAACCTGTTGATTGAAAGAAAATGGCAAGGTACTGACTTAGAACCCAGAGAAAAGCAACCGAGTTGCAAATTTTAAGAAAGTGGGAGTATGCAACCAGATCAGCACTCACAATCTACATACAAAACCATCCAACCCACAAATGTCGTAAGAATCATGGGAGACGTGAGAGAGGAGGAGGCGGCACACGAGGGGAGAGGAAGAAGCGAAAGAGAAGGAGAGCAGCGGCGGGGAGCATGCAGCAGACAGACGCGCAGTAACTTCCGTATTTACCATGTATTCGTCTACAAGTATTTACCAGGTAATCATCCCCTAATCTACCATTTAGTAAGTGTTCGTTCTGCTGATGAGTCTGCTGAACTAGGCTCTCAATGGCTCTCATCCATTTCCTAAACTAACTTGGACTTCGCTCTGCTCCACCTACCACAGACGATCAAAGTGAATTGATTTTGTGAAAGTTAAGTTCCATTTGAATGAAATAATTGAATGATGTGGTTTCAACAAATCTTACAATTAAAAAACGGAGAAATGCACCATCGTTTTCATGCACGATCATTCAAATGCTTATCAAACAATTAAAAAACGGAGAAATGCACCATCGTTTTCATGCACGATCATTCAAATGCTTATCAAGTATATATATAAAATTTCTCTTATCATCATATTAAATTGTTTCAAATTTTTAATGATCATATTAATTAATAATTTAATTTTCATATTGAATTTTTATTTCAAGTTTCACGATCAAAATTATTATTATTTCAAATTTTCATTGAATGAATATTTAAATTCATCGCGATCAAATTCAATTCATGTTTCAATTCTTATGGAAAAACCAAAAACACAAACTTCATAGCATAGATAACATTAACATGAAAAAACACATAACATACATCTTTTCGTGTCCATATTGGTGGGTAGTTATTAGTTACATAGGTGTGGAATAGGTAATTGTGAACAACACAATCAAACAAACAACATTTTTTTTATTATATAACTTACATGCCACTTGAATTGAATTCAAATTCAATTGAAAAAACAGAGATGCAAATTAGCTCATCAATATGATGTTGGAAAAAAAATAAAAATCTGAAAACACACCTTTCCATGCCTTACTACTTGGAAATAGGCTAAATAATTCCAATTTGGAACTGTCCCGAGTGCATCCAATTTTTTCCAACCATGAGGAAAGTGGCAGCAAACTTTCAAAGGAAGTGGAAATGTGGAGAGATTTGTTCAAAATCCAAATTTTATCTCTTTTTATCAAGCATCTATGACAAAATATTCCTTTGGGGCAATGGTGGAGGCCCCCGAAAGGGGGGCGAGTGTGTTCATTGTGATGTAAAATTTCACTACCAAAGAACACTCTAAATGGAGGGTTACCCCAAGCCAAGCCAATTAAACTAAGGCCAAATTAAAAAAATTTCAACTAATAATGATTTGATATGGATCAAGGGCCAATAGGCTTGAAAGAGCCTTTTTCCCTACACCATAGCAATTTGTTTCCTTTCGCTGATGGGCTCCAATTTTTGCATCACTATGACAGCTTGAAGAATTCACTCACCCTTCCCAATGGTATTTTCAAAGTATAGTGCTTTAACCTTAGAGTTCATATAGGATTTAATTTGTCTATCTCATATATTATGTTTCACAATTGCTGAGAAGACATTCAATGTGATGGATGGTGAGCCTTTGTGTTGAACGTAAAACGAGCAAATTCCACCCATTTCAATTCACAATCACCATGAATCTGTTAAAGAAGGTTGTTTGTTTGTTTATGAAGCAACAGTGCCCCTAACTGCGCTCTTGGTACTGTTGGAAAGCCCTCAATGAGCAATGGTGCACTAATGTGGTTTTGTTATGTTTAAACCTATGGTGCAATGGTTATTGAGTATGGAATAATTTTATTTATTGAAAAGTCATTAAAATGAAAACTAAAATTTTTAGGGAAATTGGAACGTACTTCTGGTATTTGCTGGAAATAGCTCAAAGATTAGGATTTTATGGAGGCAAGATTTTTAAAAATTTAGGGGCAGAGAGATAATGAATCTTTCACCATTGAAAATTCCATAAAAATTCAACAAAATAAAAAAATCTTGGAGTTCACACTTGGGCCAAAACATAGGCCATACTAGTTTAGACCAAATGTGAACACGCATTGCCCACAACCTTACATGAGTTAATTACCTCTTGTAATGATTTTTCATTCAGCTCTAATAAAATGCCGAAGTTGTGACAATTGACTGTCAGTAACCCTTGGTATTTGTGACATCTGACCCTCACATCTTATGCAACATTTCATTCGACTCTAAAAATGATGAATCTTTAGAAGAATTTGGGTCACAAACCCAGCAGCTTGGTGATTTGTATGCAATCTTGTCTACAGTTGGCATTGGACCTGAACTTGCCAGAAAATTATCATTATTGAATCTTGAAGTCTGGCTAAGACAGAGCGGTTTTGCATGGTGTGCACCTCATGCTCTTTTGCTTCTGGTTCAGTGTATTTCTTTCTTTGAGGCCTTGCTAATTAATTTCAGGGCACTTCATCCACAATTACCTTTTCTATACTCATTATCTTGAATCCTCATGGCTCCTGGATCGTCTTATGGTCATTTAAGTGCTTGATTTTAGGAATTTGGTGTATACACTTTTGCCAAATCTGAAACCAAGGGTAGAGCTATGTCCCATGCATGCTAGTCAACATCATAACTGAGTCTTCCTGTTGCATCTGGAAAAATCTGAAAAAAAGAAAAGGATGTAGATTTATTTTTGCATACATTTTGCTCTAAGTTTGAGAAGAGTATTATTTGCTTATTGGCTCCCAATGTTTGGAGTCAATGAAGTCAGTAGAAAGCAAATGCCACCTAAATACTATCATTCATGTTGAAGGCGATCATCTGATACTTTGTGACATTCACAAGGTTATGATAAAATGTATTCTTGTTATGTTTGTTTAAATGCTTGTACAGAATTGACAGAATATTTGTTTGAATACTTTACTGTGGAATTCATGGAGTTCTCTCTGTAATCACATGGGTATGGCAACCCAATGATCCCTCTCTTGGATCAGACAACACCCTAGTCTACCTCTTTCCCCACATCCTGTACTATGGGCTGAGCACTTTAGCAGACGAAAATCATCAAGCATTACTTGTAAGTATCTCCAACATGCAATGTGTTTCAACCATCAGAAAGAGCACAAGAGTCCTCGTATGTGCAGTTGGTAGCTCAGAAAGTCAAGGTGCCAAATAGTGCTCAGAGTGGTAGGTGTTCATTATCAGACATGGTGTTGGGAGTCCTAAACATGCGTACGACAATTATTGTTGTTCAAACCACTGCTCAGTTTTGTTTTTGGTCTTGTTTCCTCTTTTGTTTGGGGTTGGGCCAACTTAAATTAAGTATTGAGAAATCCTCAGTGCCTGGCCCAGATGATCACATGCTATGGTGCCACTAGGCTTCATGAGTCTTAGAGAAGAATGGGGTATGTAAGGAGCACATGCTTTTCTCCCAGTACATGCTACAATGCAAACTTCCTGTGCCATAGAGCCACATGCAGTGCAGTAGGGTTGTCCATGAAAAGCTGAAATCAAAATTTTTAATGGTCTCTGATGCACAATGGATTGAACTGGTTTAAAGAATCTTAAGCCTGACCTTGAGTTCAAAAATGTGTTATGAACATAGCCACTCAGATGAACCAAAAAAAGTCAAATGAAAAGGCAGGAGAGCCACCAATGCACCAATCCCAAGTGCATTTGTCCATTGGGAGAAAGACCTCTTGCATTTGAAGAAAGGCCAACCTGGGAACCAACAACAAATGTTGAAAGATGCTGTGTTCCACATTACAAGACTGTGTAGCACCAAGGAGGATGACAGTAAGAAAGACTGCCACTCTTGATATGTAGAAGGAGGAGAAAAGGAATTCTGGAAGATCTTGGAATTCTGAAGGAGGTTAATGGAAGCCATATGCTTGCAGAGCACCAATGATGCAAAAACTGAATAATAGATTCATTACTTTGTGGGCACTTGTTCTTTTTGTGACAAAGGTATTCCCGGGATGGCACCACTTATACATTTTGTTTATTCCTTTTTCTTTTAGATGGCAAGTGTCAAAATGTCATCTGCTAAAAATTAGATTTTCACCAGAGAGTTTTTTTGGGGATGTTTTGCATCTATCAGATGGACAATGCATCCATCCTCTCAGATGCATTGATTATGCCAAAAATCTTCAGCACCACATGAAGGAGCTTGAAGAACATAAGGAGCAACAACAAAGCCCATGAACATGAATAAGATTGAGAAGTTGACAGATAAACATCCAAAAATTCAGTTGGCCAATAAACTCAATGCTCTTGCAGTGTAGCCAGCCAAAGCTAGGGATCCAAGTTTAACAGATTCCAATCTGCATGAAAATGGACAAGAAGTACCAAGGGATGCTGATGTGCAACTCTTGATTGAGGGTGATGAAGCAATTTTGAAGCTTGAATGTCCCTGGAGGAAATACCTTCTTGATATTTTACAGACCCTGAGCAATTTGATATTGCACAAGCCTCCAGCTGGAATGGCCACTTCACCACATCCTTGAAAGCCAAGGTAACTGCTATGTTGCACACTTTGTTCATGGTACTTTTGAGGACAAATAGAAGCATACTTGCAAAATTAGATGTGGATATTAGATGCAGGATACAGGTGTTAAATGATTTACTCAAGAGTTTGCACTAATATGCTAATGTTGCATATGTAGATGAGAAATGGTGCTCCTTTGACAAGCTGTACCTTGCTGGAGGTTCAAGAAACATTATGATATACAGTTGAAGGCCTTGAAATCAACCAAAATATGCATCTTCACCTAACTAGGACATCCATTAGCCACATCTTATATGCAATGTGGGAAACTGGAAATAAAGCTTATCAAACTAGGCATGCTTTCTGTGGTTCTATGCCTTTTGAGACCATCATCATGGTCATTTCCCTCACTGGGCTTGGAGTTGTACTCCACAATTTATATGAAATGGAGAACTGCTAATATCTCTCTCTCTCTCTCTCTCTCTCTCTCTCTCTCTCTCTCACTGCACCTAAATACCCTATCAATGCAGGCTGTCATGCAGCAAGACTTCCTGACCTTGTGTCCAGTTATGCTGTGTTGAACATCAGGCCAGCATTGTAGTTCCATGGTATTTAAGGCCTGATTCCTGAGTTTATTGACAGAGGTCTGATTCCTTCTCATTGACAACTTTGAGTACTCCCTGATGCCTCTCTTAAGGGGCAGGTGCGAGATTTAAGAGCAGATTTCAAGGGAGTGGTGTATTTCAACCAATAAAAGGTCTTCTTCAGACAACAAATGGTTGTCATAGATTGTCTCAGTCATGTAGTTTACATGTGTATCAGTAATATGACAGGCTGATCAATTGGTAACATCTAATCATGCATTGCCATGGGGTGTATCTACTTGTATGTGAGTTATTTAAAATTGTTCAAGAGCTACTCACCTTGTATGTTGAATTTGGAGGTAATGACATTCCAGCAGCATGCTTTCTCATAGTAAAACATTCTCAGTATTGGCAGGTTATATGTTTAAGGAAGCTGGAGGAAGCCATCATTGCAAACTCTGAAGTTTGGGAGCTTGCAGGTTCTGAGAAGAGACTGTCAGCAATATCACTGCAGATTCTGAGCTCATCTTATTGCGGTCATCACTCATCACCTCACCTTACCATTTCAAGAAAGAACAGGTAGGACTCAGTAGGGCTGTCTCTCCGATTCATGCAAGTTATTTCAACCTGGTTTAAGTTTGGTTCAGGCTTTTTGTTCCAAACACTTAAATGCTATGCAAACCAGTCAACTTAGTGGCAGGAGTTGATTCACTTTGGTGGCTGGGCTTTTTCTCCCAGAGAAAAGAACAACCACAGTAGAGATTAGGTGTGTTGCAGATGCCCAGTAGAATGTACCATACACATTTTATCCAGAAAAGAAACAAATCCTATACACTCCCATGTAAGGGTTCTACAAAACATTGTAAGCTTTGAAACCACATACATACCTTGAAACTTTCAGAGAATTCATTTGGTCCTCGATGCTACTGCCATATTCAAATTACCCAGCAGTGCCAGTGAATGACAGCACTCAAACTTCAACCTTACATATCTGCACTGTAGTTCTATCATTGGAAAGAACAAAAAAGGACAATTGAAAGGGAAGATCATGATTGTTAACTGTTACATAGAAAGTCTGAAAACATTGTTAGATTAAAAACATCAGCATAATGTTGTCTTCAAAGACGATAAGCTTAAACTAGATAACTTCAACAGCTGCCAGCAGTCAGACACAATTTGATATTCAAACTGCATATACATAAGGTGAGGTAATTTCTCCAGTAGAGATGCATAGGTTGGTAGCCAGTGTTTAACAGGTTGATTGTCATTGTTTTGTAGCACACCATCTTGCTTGTTGTCTAAGTGTGTTGCTAAAGGTGCTGTACTGCTAGGCACTGTTTGCCTTCCCATCCTCCATTTGATGGACACCCAATGACTGTGCAAAGTCTGCCCCTATAGCTCGACGATGCGACTCTGGCAGTTTCCATTTTTCACATTTCCCCTGTGCCTGCTTGTTCCAGGAAACAAAAGTACTGACTAAAAGTCAGTTACTTGCAGGAAAATGTGACAGTTGCCAAATTGAGAAGAAAATCACTAGATTCCAAACTGTAATCCATATGCAGTAGCAAGGACATACCCAGAGTCTCAGAGGCTCAAAACTTTGCTGCAGTCTTTGGACTCCAGGTTGGAAATACTCACGTCCTTGAGTACGAATGTCTTTTACCTGGTTGCAAATCAAAGCATGACTCTGTTTGGATTAGTTTTACCTTTTTAGTTAGCAAGCAGAAACTTTGCCTTCAAAAAGATCTACCAGTTAAGGCTATCATTGTAGAGCTTCAGACCATCATAGGCACTAGCTGTGGCTTCTTAGTGCAATTAGGCTGAATTACCCAGCATAATGTCTTCCTGTGAAAAGGATCAGACAGATTAGATTCTGCAGGGCAGCTTTCAAACAGAAAGAGAAATGAGGGGGAAAATGAGATAGAGACCGATTGGATATCAAGTAGAGCACCAGTAATTGCTGCTGTAGTCAATGCGCCTCCAAAAACAAGTCCCGTTGCCACCACAAAAGCTTTAGTCACTGTTCCATAACAAAACTTTTATGACCACTGTTGGTTTTCCTCAATACCCCTGTAGAAGGGACTTTCGACTAATCCAACTCCTGTAATCTTGAAAAGGAATTGCACAGCTTGTATGTGCACAAACACATAATGAGGAGTGAAAAACACATCCACCTAATTGTTGAATCTTCCTCCCAGTTGCAACTGAAGGTTTTGAGATTGTCAATTTTGGGTGGTAGGAACTAAATCCAAGGACTTGTTTTCTTCACCCTAGTGTAGCATTTTGCATTAGTTTATTCCACCATGTGATACTTATATGTAAATTTTGTACATTGTCAAGGGTACAGTTCAGATGATTTGGACCTGCTTTGTTTTTCTGGATTAACTAAATAGAGAGTGAGCAAAACAGAAGACCTACAAATAACCCTCCATCAAAGCCTTATGCTCTATTGTGCTGTTGGTATCAGTACATGCATTGGCACTTGAGGCCACTGGAGAAACAAAAATAGAGTGCAGAGAACAAAGCAGAATACCTGCAAAATAACCCTCCATCAAAGCCTTCTGCTTTGTTGTGTTGTTGATATCAGTACGTGCTTCATTGGCAGTTGAGGCCAATGCAGAAACTTCTGCTGTCTCTAATCTCCATCTGCCAGGCTCTCCCATGCTCCCCTCCTCATCAACAATATGGTTTGAAATTTCATAACCATGCAAAATTGAGTATTGTACTTGAGCATTTCATCTCAAAATTTACTTCATCATAGCTAAACCCTGCCTATAGATTTCTCTAACAAACAGTTGTATACCCCACAAATAAGACAAGTTACCCTTTGATGACTAATTGAGAAACCACACAATGCATTTCTGAGACTCATTTCACGGCAGATTTGAAGCATTTGTCAGAAATGTCAAAGCCCAAAAACAGAGAAATGCTGCAAAACTGGAACTGAGTGAGGCCAAGAAACTGAAATATGCTTTAGCTCTGAAATGGCAACTTAGTGAAGAAAGTCAATGAGCACCAAACCCTAATCAAAACACATAGAAACATGAAAACATATGAGACAAAAGCCCTGGGAAATTGAGCAGCAATTTTGCTTGCATCAAGAATCTGTGACTCAAAGCTCTATGATAAAGTGTAATAGCACCTTGGAAGGGCAGTTAAAAACAATGAAATGCTCAGGAAGGCATCAGAAGCTTGTGTGTTCTCAGGTTTAATAGAGCACACAGTTCAAACCTACAAAGACTATGGAAGAATTGTGACAAAAGCAAGGCAGTTCAGAGGCTTTGGGAAATCTTTGACAGTGATGATCTCCAGAAACACGAAAAAGAAGAAGAAGAAGAAGAAGAAGAAGGAAATTGGGAAACAGGAGGAGCAAAATCACAGAGGATTTGTTTCAAAGGCAAGACAGTTTAGAGGCGTGACAAAATTCCTCCACATTGATGAACTCGAGAAGAAAAAGAGAAATAAAATCGGGAAAATCCGTGACGTTGAAACATGAAGAAGAAGAAGATGGAGAGGAGGAGGAAAATTAGGAAGCAGGAGGAACAAAATCATGGAGGTTTTCACCTTTTAGGACCGAGAAAGGTCTGGGGAGTAGTTGCGAAAAGCTCTACAGGCAGACCATGACGGAGACCATCCCCCGAGGGTCCTCCTGTCTTCGCACCTTCTCGTGTCGCCAATGTGAGGTTTAGAGATGCAGCCAAAGAGGAAGGCGCTGTTGCGGATTGTGTCTGCGGTACACGAGGTACATGTTGCAATGGGAGCGAATGCCGAAGAACCTCGGGAAGAACGTCTGCTTCTGATGCGCTCAGGATCACAGGGAAACCATTATTATTGGGACTAGGCTTTGGAGAAGAGGAGGACGGGGAAGGCGAGGAGTCGATCTTTTGCCTGAGAGCGATGGCGGCTTGTTTCGAGTGTTGTGTGAAGAAAGCACCCTCCGTGGCCGCCAATCTACCCGCTAAGAAACTCATGTTTGAACCTTTCCCCTCCTCTGATCTCTTCTCTTCTCTACTCTACTCTCTCCGCTCTGCTTTCCCTTCACAACTTTTTTCTGAGCAGGAACTGTGCCCCCATTTCGTGCGGCGCAAGTGAAGAATCTTTGAAAAGAAGAAAGTGTAGAACTTTCCTTGGAACCGCTAGGGAATTAAGTGCGAAGGAAAAAGCGGATGAAGGAGAGGTCTGAAAAATGTAACCGAATCAAAGATTTTTTTCTACTGCCCACTGAAAATCCGACGTCGCAACTCGGAACCAAACCAGCTCCATCTTCTTCTTCCGATTCCGTCTGGTGTATCCACTTCCAGAGACGAATCGGATCTTGCTTCAAAAAGAACCAACGGCTTCTTGTTGTAATCGTCTTGGGATCTCGAGATTCAGAGAAAGGATCCAACATATGTCTTTTGCTACACCAGATCAGTAGACTTGTGCCTCTCTGTGATCGTTTGGCAATCACATAAAAATAGTTCTATGACATCTAGATATTGACCTTAAAGGAGGTTACTTGCTCCTTGATGCTTCTTGGGTAAATCAAGGAGCAAGTAATCTCCTTGTCTCTCTTTGTATAAAGAGGGAGGACACAATTTGCTTGCTCGGGACTTCCACGATGCTCCTCTGCTCATAATTAATGAGACCTGAGTTGCTCCAGTTTCAGACTTGACATGTTAGTCTCCTTCTCGTCAACTCAGTGTTCCTTTGCACAATAGCAGATTGATGGATGTTCTGTAAAATTGGTGCTTTTGGACAATAGTAGAACCAGACCGCCAGGCACGAAACTAACTGTGTGAGTCTTTAGCTATGAGTTGCAACTCCTCTTGACTCCTCTGGCTCGTCGTTCACGACACTTTCCTATCACAATTTTCCATGGAAATGTGCAAAAAAAGAATCTTCAGCCTACAATATGTGGTTTAAATTATATCTGGCAAGAATAAAATTAGTGGCGCCTGGTGGCAGAATGTTAAGCAGATAAATTAGCCAAAATCATGGCCGATAATTGCCACAATTAGCCACAAGTATCTACTTGATCATTAAGGGTCAGAGAAAGCCAAATATACACCCAAAAGCGGACCAAATTGGTCCACCCTGACGTTTAGGGGTTAAGAATTTTTGGATCTGTTCTCTCCTTTTGATTTGTTCAAAGGGTTGAATCCGTTGTGAATATTCCCCTCTTCACTACTGGACTTGCTAGGTTGTGCAATGTTACTTGGAAAACAAGTAACTCTACCAAGTTCTTTTTTATGCCAAATTTCCCCCCTTTATGCCCTGGCTGGTATATGCTCATGGTTCCACTATGTATAGGAGGAGAAGGTTTTGTATCCGGTACCTTCCAGATTTGAGGTCTCCTTCTGAGGCTGGTAGGCTGAGGGGAGGGGTGAAAAATCCAGAAGGTACAGGTTACAAAACCTTCTCCTACTTGAAATCCAGCTCAATTTTTTTCAATGCATCTTTCTGGCCTTTTTTTTTTCGGGTCATTTTTTTGTTCTTTTCTCATTTATGTCCGTATTGTAATAAAGGCATTGAGCGAATCTCCCCAGACACAAGGATGACAATGACACGGTGCATGGGGCCATCTTTATTGAAGAGGAGTAAAAAGAAAATGATGAAAAAAAGAAACGAAAAGTTGAAATTGAGAACTGTACCTTCCAGACTTTGGAAGGCCCAGTGACAGGCTGTACCATACCTTCCGAAATCTGGAAGGTACAATGCAAAATGTCAGGCAGGTAAAGGACCTGAAAATACACCACTCAATATCGAGCTGGTCTTTAGGTTTGTAGAGCGTTAAGTTTCTAGTAACAATATCCTTGACCTAACCTTTGTTGACCCCTACCATGAACAACCCCCCATTGTAAAGAACAGGCAAATTGCTTCCTTTGCATTTGGAGGCTCCTTTCTCAGGCAAATTATTTGCCAGGCATCTTAAGCAGTGGTAGAATTCTTACCATATGTAAATTGCGTGATCTGATTTTCTTTGTTAATGAAGAAATAAATAGATGGATGAAAAGTTGTTCAAACGAATGAAAAAACTTACCCATTCATTAAGCCAGATAATGGCAGCTCTTTCATGTGTTTCAGTGTCTGCGCTTGGGCCATTATCCTATACAGAAGTTGGAACAAGCAATACACACTGCAATTCAACTTATGCCCACCCACTCCTACGACACACTTCAACAAAATCTTCATGGTATATAAATTATAATTCTCTATTGTCTGTTCGCCATTCAAAGTAACCCATAAAATTTAGATATGAAAAATAATAACTTGACATACATCAATGTTTGTTTTACGAGTACTACAAAGGCATTTACTATATATGAATGTTACATCGTGATTTTGGCTGTTTAATGTGAACCTTACTATGACAATGTCATTTAATTGTTAACAAGTTTGATGGAATTATCGTGGCTGATGGTGTGTGACTCGGGAGTGGTGCAAGCACAGGGTAGACGTACTCCTTTTACAAAGTTACTGTAAATGAAAGTGATAATTTATTTGGGATCAGTTGATTGATTCCAAGTTCCAATGTTAATCAATGTAAATTTCCAATCCATTATTGTAATTAAAACATTCCTTGAAAGCCAAATATGGAAATATGTATGGGTGTGGTTGCATGAAAACAATGTTCAACAATAAATGAACCCATCGAAGCACTGAACGATGGGGCTTGATTAACCTCATAAAGGACCGCCTAATTTTCCTGTCAATCTCTGTAGAGTAATTGAGCCAAGTCACAAAGGCGGAAAGCATGGTAGGCTGAGTCATTGTTGTATCAGGCTGAAGCTGAATACTTTCAGAACAAAATACTCACCCATATGATGACGGTTATATACAATATAGTCTATTGTACTGAGATGCGCAATTTATCAAAAAGTTCTTCAAAGCCAAGAATGCCCACCTCCTTCAACTTAGGAAACTTCTCTTCTTCTGGATCAGGGTCCAAACACACATAATAGATGTTCTCTTTTCCACATTTCAGCTTCTGGTCAGTATTCTCTCTTTGCTTGTTGAAATAATCAGCTGTAACTTTATTCTCGCGGAAGTCGCGTGCAGAGAATTTCTGGTCCACCTTATTGAATACAACTTTAATATGACCTGTATCAAGCCTTTTCTTCATTTTCTCGTACATCTCTAGTTGCTCAGCCTTGATATCATTCTGCACAACCAGTCGCAAAATTATGTCCCAAATGGGGCTAGGACTCAGTGGTAACATTGCAAACAAGAAATTGAGGTTGGCCCAGGTGAAGCAAAACTATTTCAGAAGAGCATTGTATTACTTGTATTATATATGTCTTGTCTGTGCATGCATGAAACAATGATGGGAACATACATTGAAATCCAGAAGGAGCACACAGGGACCAGGGAGTTCTGGAAACTGCTCCCACTTGCCTCCATAGGCACCCAGGCCATTGCCTCCGGGAAAATCCACCAGCCATATTGAGTTCAGTTTGTGCAGAGTTACATCTGTAGTGTGATTATCTGTCCCACACTTAGGCAAGTTCTCTGTGTTCCCGAATCTTTGGAGTGCTTTCTGTGAAACAAAAATAGAAATATTGCAGTCAATACTCTAAAAGCAGTATGATCAAGATCTGAACTTGGAACAACCTCACAAGCAACCTCAAAAAGACGAGAAAATAAAATTGAACTCCAAGAGGTTAATTTTAAGAGAAAGATACAAGCTCGAGATGGAGAATTGGAAATATCTCTGTCTAGCCAAATAGATTTCTAAGAATCATGAATCTTGGATTATTTTTTGGACACCATCGACATTATAAATGAAAAATTATAACATAGGTTGGCAAACCGATGACAGCCATGAATCTTCTAAATTATCTTTTCTTGAAGGAGCTCAAAAGAATGACCTTTGGATTGTAGAAGATCAATATAGAGTTGATGCATCTACTAAGACTGCGAGGTAGGGTTAGATAAGGAGGATTTGTTCACTAGTAGTAACCTTGATGAAAGTCGACTTGCCAACATCCTCAGCCCCCAAAATTCCCCAGAATTGTGTTTCCATAACCACTTCCTTGAACAGGGATCTTGTGTCCACCACTATCTTAATCTTTTTCAGAAACGTCATTTGGGTCACCAAATCTGCGTGTTTCAAGAACTTATTCTTGATATTTGGAGAAGCTTTGCAGAGATCGAAATCGTTGGCCGTTTTGATGATGTCCAATAATTCTTCACTGCTTTGAACTGAAATACAGATGCCAATTTAAGTCAATCCCCCAATCTAAGCTCTTGCACATTGAAGGAACAAGTTACAACTGTAATTGATTTTTTGATTGTGTTGCTAGATGTGCTTTACCGATTGCAAGACTCTTTTCAATCTGTCTATTCTCCTGTGGCTAAAAGGTTATCAAACCATATATTATTCATCCCTCACAGTGTGAATAGCGTAAACTAGTTCAAAGCACTTTGAAGACATTATTAAACTGGAAGTGCAAAGTTGATCCAAACATGAATTGGCTTAGTACGCTGCTTTTGGAGCTCTTTCTCCAACAATGTAACATCGGAACATTCCTGTACATTCAACGTGGAGTGAGAGGTGGACCACTCAGATGCCACGCAACATGCAACCCGTAACATATCTGAGTAATCAAGCACTTTATCACGCTGTGATCGTCCAGATTTTTCCAACATTGCAGATTGTGCCACTTTTCGTGCAATGAGATGTCGTGTTAGTGCAGCAGAAGTCCGTGGCATAATCGGCTCAAGTCTGGCTGCAGTGCCGTACAATAATTTGCGAGTGATACGCCCAATAGTTTCTTCATAAGGAACCACAGTGCTGCAAAATAGACGATGCAGAAACAAACCCTACAGGTGTTAACTTAACGGGCATGGCCATGACTGGACATTGAAGTCCTGCAGAGCTTGTGAAACCTTGCTAGATTGTTACTCAACGGGTTATGTCATTTGGCACTTCACTTCACTAGTAACGCAGTTCATTCCAAGAAATGTCATAGCTTATACCCAAAAACAAATCTTCTACGGGACCGGGTATCTTGCATTTGTATATACAATCCGCACTGCCATCTAGCAAACCGCTTACGGATCTGTCAAGAAGCTTGTAACAGCCTGGACCATATTCTTGGCTCTCTCAATCTTGCCACTGGAGCCGTCACCTTCCGATATTCTTTGTTTCATTGTTGTAGACAGCATCTCGCTTTGGTGCTTTGGTGCACCTGCAACATTTCAACTCCCCTCTGAGTTAGAAGTATAGACAACACCTCATCATTTGCACTTTGTGAATTATCTATGCACCAGTGTTATCGAAAACAAGGTGGAGTGTTTTTTCTAGCAGCTCCAAATATGGAAAATATGTACGTGTACATATTAATTGAAGCATATGGAGAACACATGGAAGAACATGTCGAGTCTGAATGTACATATCAAAATTGATGTTGACAAATTTCATACTTCTTCATCACTACTCCATTATTTGTGAGAGACAGCAGAGTACGTTGTAGAACAAACAATTCTGTAGCAGAACAAAACGTCACTGAGATCTCCTTTTTATTTTGATGCCATCCAACGACCTGCTGCACTAACCTGATCTGTATGGAGACATGTGACGCGTGAGTGACGCCCCGACATGCCTCCGGACAAGCCCCCCTAAGCCATTTGTTCACCCAATACTAAGTAGGATTATGGGATTTTTAGGTTAAGCTTTTCTAATTGCCTTTTCTGCTGGCCCTGAGAATGCAAAAAAGAGCAGGTACTCAGGGACTGCCAGTGCATACTCAGTGACGTTTGTTATGCACGGTGCACCCCTCAGGGTGGATTACACTAAAATCCAAGCACTGGCAACAGTGAGCATAATAAGCTCTTGTTAAGGTTCCAGATCGCTTTAACTTATCCTGCTCAGATTAGTCACTCACATTGAATAATTTTGTCCAAACGCTCCAAATGATCATCCGATGGCATGACTCCAAATGTTCCCTTCAATACCATGCATTCCACAATTTTTGAAAGCAATTTGCAAACTGAAGTAGTAGTTGGCTCCGCTAACAGGCTCGGTACCTGGAATTAGGGTTAGTAACACAAATATTCCTTACGCCACCAGCGACATAAACTTCTCATGGGCTTGTGACTAATACGATACGATACAAAACATGTGACTCTGTAGTTAACCGACCATGTGGCACGGGCAGAAATAATAGAGGAAAATAACTGAAGGACGTCCTCATTCCAAGAAAAGCTGGGACCGAGAAAGAATTTTGCCAAAGTTTGTTGGCCGGATCTGCAGAGGTCGCACCTATATAAGTCTCAACCCCAACGGTGAGTATTTATGTAGGCCCACTAGTCTATTTTATTGCAATATACACAATGGTGTTTTGTGCAAGTGTCTGTCTGTCTGGAGTTAACTGATAGAGGTATCGTGAGAGAAAAGAATGGGAACATGCAATAATTAGAATTCTACCCGACTTTGTTCTCGCCTCTTGCTTTCTGTGTCCCCGGGATGTTTCTTTAATCTATAGAAACACAGGACCACTAGTCAATATGCATGACACACCAATTAAACCAGCGTGTCTGACGTGCCAACTTAGATCCCATTACGTCATCAAACATGTCAGTAAGATCGAAAGTGAGATTCCTTACTGTAATTCAAAGTTGTTTACTCTCGAACCATGTTAATTCCAAGTACTACCATTGCTGAAAGTCTCGTCACAAATCTAGATGTTAATGTGTAGCATTGCAGCTGAATATTAGGCCTGGATTTGGATGGAATTGCAGCTATGTATAGTACAACTACTAAATTACCTCTTCAACGACCTTATCCGCTTGCCCAAAAGCTGTCTTAACGATGACCACAAGAGGCGGCGGAGTTTCTGCTGCGCTCTTAGAAGGCTCGAGAATAACAAGCTTATCGTCTCTTCGGTCAAAGGTCTGCCAAGGCTCCTTGCCATTGAGGCTGACAAGCTCACGGAGGAATAGAAGATTCGTCCCCGTTATGGTGATAATTCGCCCAGAGCCCTGAGCACACTCAATCCGTGCAGATGTGATCTAGACAAGACGATGAGCATGAGATTAAAAAGAATCTTCAAGTTTGGTGACTGGGTAGTACAAGTCTTAATGCAATCTTTGTGCAAAACCTACTTACCTGCAAAATCTTTTGGAATTTAGGATATGAGGACTCCCATGAGAATTCGGATTCCCGGGCTTATCATCTTCACAATACAGTGTGGCTTGTGAGTTACTCTAGCGGCCTATATGCACATGAGAATAATATGATACAGTTTTAACCATAGTTACACAGGAACTTCGTCTACCGAAGGAGAGGTAGAAAGCTTTCAAATGAAAATAGTATTATTGAATGGTTTGATTGTTAAGAAGACCAAACGTCGTTTGCACTTACTGTTGGGGCAGGTGTAGAGACAACCAAGTTCACTTCGTCCTGAGGCTCCGCTACAGAGCTACAAAATTTCGGGCCATCAATCAAAGAAGTAGCAGCTATTACCGATCTGTAGCTTGCAATGTCGTGGTACTGCCTGTCTGCAATTCCAAGCTTCACTTCTCCCAGTTTCCTTTGCATTTTCACACTCTCGTCATTCACACAGTGTCGAATATATCGAGTCTCTTTGTCACCCCAAGGATTGCTGTCCTGTTCCATGAAGACGTAGTTGCCGATGGGATAAAAGTCGGACTCATTTTTTGATCTTTCCATGTTTTTATGATTACGGGCCTGCAGTTGTTCTACCCGCCGTTGTGCTAGCGCCCCGACTTTATTGGCAACAGTAGACGTACCAATGTCAAATACCCCTAAAGCTGCCACAGTCACACATTTGACAACACTACCGTCATCAGACGCATCTATGCATTGACCAATTAAGGCCCCAGTGGTCCTCCATGCGGGATGCCGACGAGGAAACCTCTCTTGAACTGCTCGTGTAATTTCCTTCACTGTATTTTGTATGTCATGTAGAAGGCATGGTACAGGGTCTGATTGGTTCACAATATTGATGAATCGCCACTTGATATGCTCATTTTCATTGATGTTTCGAGCAGCCTCCCTGTCACAAATATGAGGCGCCCCGAATGCAATAGAGATCATTGAATGAGGAAAATGGGCCTGCGATTCGCGGCGTGCAATAAACATAATTAGCGTACATCTCAGAGGAATCTCACTGTTTTTTTAATAAAAATTGTGAGGTAGGTGGGTTGGCCATCATCCACTAGAAGATTTACCCTAATTTGGCGACAGGTAAGGGAGGAAAGTAGAACAAATTTAGGCTTCCTCCTATATTTTGGATGCATGTTCGAACTTTTTGTTTAGATATAGCTACGTCAAAAGTAAATCCTCATAATGTGGCGACTTGGGTCCATGCTTTCTAAGAAAAGTCCTTTCTATCATTAGCATCTTCACTTTTTTACCGGCATGATGCGCAAATTCCAAAAGCTAAACAATAAAATTCAGAATTAAATGTGCGATCTGCAGAAACTATTGAACCGTTAAGATTCGATATAAATTTTGCAAGGCCGCAGGACAGAAATTGCAGCAGTGCCGATAACTTAGTGACTTACCAGCTCGTCGTGTCGCCAGTTTCCTTCAAGCAGTATGAGTAACAATACCATGTGCGCCACGGCCCCGCCCAAACTATGCCCGCAGAAGACGATGCGTTTTTTAGACTCATGAATGAGCTCCCAGACACGATTGCTTGGCAGGGTTTCATCATTAACATGCAGGAAATCATTTGCGCGTTTAAAAAACCCGGCGTGGAATGAACCCCCAAATTTGTGATGATAGTCTGTCCGTTAGTCGGACGCCTTGTCTTTACGGGTTGCCGTGCCCCGGAATGCGATAAAGATCGCATCTGCCGCATAGGCCACCAGGAACTTCTGTCCATCTGAATGTAGGTCGACTGCTGACATGTGGATCTTTTGAAATTTTACACTTGGGTTTCCCCTTTGAGTCTCTCGTAGCAAAACCTCGGCTCCTGCGACATCTTTGTAAACGGCCTCAGCGCAGAAAAGAGCTCGAAGTAGGTCATCTCTGCTTAGAGTACTGTCAGGGCAGCCGAGCGGGATAGAATTGGACGACATAGTCCTGTAGTCCACTGTCAGAGAGGATGCGCCCACCCTCTAGTGACTCTTCCCTGATAACAACACACAGGTCTCTCAGGTCTCTCAGTTCAAATCAGATCCAAACTTGGAATGTGACTCAATTCTAGTTCCCACATAAAAAAGAAAAGTAAAATATCTTGAGAAACAAATAATCCTATTTGACCACTGTACATGGCTAGCATCAAAAAAATGCAGAAAATTCCTAAAAGATCTGGACGGCACACGCTACCAAGCAGAATATTTCCGTGGGGAATTTTTTGGTTGGTAAAATCCCCAACTTTACCCAAAAGGCGGTGTATGGACTTTTGCATGCATAAGAAACCTGTACAATTATTTTTTTAAAACAATTTCGATTTCCTGATTCTTTTCGGGTAGGTATCCACCTAGCCGCGTCAGTGACGTGCAGGCATGTCAAAAAAATGCCCGCTCTCCTTTTGAAAAAATGACACGCTTGAATTTGTGGCATTTGTTTTCAGACACTCACCCTTTTCGTTGCGGATATTCGCCCAGCCGGGTCAATGACGGGCAGGTATGTGGAAAAAATGACACGCTTGACTTCGTGGCATTTTTTTAAGACACTCACCCTTTTCTTTGCGGGTATCTGCCTAGCCGCGTCAATGATGAGCAGGCTCCTGAAATGAGCTGATATTGTGGCGCTTTTTTTAAAACACTCACCCTTTGCGGATGAAAAGTTACAATGGCACTTAGGCTTTCAAGTTACCGTACATAAAGACCTGTAACGTTTTTTTAAAAAACATTTCCATCTTGTGATACTTTTGTGGGTATCCACCTTGCTGCTTATATCATGCGGAAATAATTTTTAAAGGAGGGGAGGCATTCGGAAAAATGCCTGCTCTCATTTTCAAATAATGAAATGCTTGTTTTTGTGGCATTTTAAAAAAATGCCCGCCCTTTGCAGATGAAAAGATTCAATAAGGAATATCCCTCGAACTACACTTTAAAAATCTTACAATCTTTTATATGGAGAAATTAAAAATAATAATTGAAAAAAACATGTTTTAGGGTTTTCCAATGGCCCCTCGAAAAAAAGTAGTTTGCCAGATAGATTTCACTGGGCAGCCACTTATATGGAGCAATGCTTATGTGCTTTTACTTTCATGTCTGTTTCTTTATAGCCAAATTTGGCAAAATCTTCCTTCAGATGATCAGCGGTTGATCTGCATCACCGAATTGGAAAGTAAAGAAGGAAGCTGCAATACAGAGCCTCAGACAAGTTGAGGTGTGAATTCCTTTCTTTGGAAGGCACACGTTGCCTTGGGTGAACCAGCACTGACACTGGCACCATGGTAGAAAAAAATAAAATTTCATATATATATATATATATATATATATAATTTATGTTGCTTCTAATCATTATAAATATCTCGCTTTCCACGTTCACCAAAATCAGCATGCTCCCATTTGAAGCCATGTAGAAATAACAGGTCTCTCTTTCGACCTGGCCGATTGCAATTGTGGGATGCTACTAAGTCAGGTATGGATTTTTGAAGATGCAGCATGTAACTTACATAATTCACCTTTGTTCCCAAGGCAAAAGAACAGGTGATCCAAATTTAGATTTCAGATCATGTGTAGATGTATAGACCAGTGTTATGCAGTTCTTCCTTTTTGAGAGAACCTCCTGTCCAGTTCTAACATTTTAAAATTTATGTGACCATTCTCTGAGTACAGGTTTGAGCCAGGTTTTTCCAAATTTGAACCTTTTGGTTCTGGTTGTATCACATCTTTTCAAATTCAAGAACCTCCAGACCCGGTTTTTGAACCAGTTTCAGTTCCATGTACACATATGTACACATTCCCCAATGCTAAAGATTATGTGAGTACAAAGTTTTACAACAAATTAAATTAGGGGTCTATCTAAATATAGAGTTGAACAATTAATTATAATTAATAATTAAATATAGATTTCAGTCTACTTATTAAAATTTGAAAAAAGTCTACTTTTTAACATACATATCCTTATCCTGTTTTTTGAAATAGTTTTTCACAGTTCCAATTCTGAATCTAGCAAATCATTTTTCCCACAATCTGATTCTTCTGTCGGTTCCAACAAGTCGATGTCAAATTGAGTTCGGGTTACAAGAACTGGACCCTGAAACGCCAGTTATTACCCTCCAAACAGTGTACTCACCCAACACTGGTATAGACCCAGTCCAGCACCCACCAGTGCACTATCCATCAATGGAAACCTGTTCTGATCCAGTTGTGGAGGAACCATACGTGAGTGAACAAATTTCCATCGTGTTAGGTATTCCCCAAACCCTTCTATTTTTCATCTGTGGAGGTAGGAGGGTTTACAGGATACATAAAGAATACACACACGTATGTGTGTCGTTGTAATCCTCAAACAGAGTTGTTGCCAGTGTATATAATTGGACTAATAAGACCTGCTTAGTCCTGTAAAACTGAAAATCTGGGAACAGTCCAGGGACTTGATTATCATATCAAACAATCGGACATCTAATAATTGATCAGTCACAAGCAAGGTTTGTTTCCCTTCACATTTGTGGTCTAGCCACACAGACAACCATCCACAGGAGGAGCTAGCCAGATTTGGCTACAGCAGGATAGTCAAATTGTTTTCTAATGCTACTGATGTTTGGTGACCTCCAGATCAGGCGCTCTAAATCTGGGGAACCCAGTCCAAAATCCATGCTCTTTTTGTTGAACTTTTTTCCAAAATATTCAAAAAGGACTCCTTGTAGGAGTAGTAGCCTCAATTGTTTTTCTCTTCCTTTTGGCAAAATTTTGCACAATAACAAAAGGCCAGTTACAAGCAGCGGTTCTTTTTGGGTGAAAAAAAATGTTTTTGGGAAACTTTTGCAAACTTTCTAAAAACAATATTAGTTTAGGGAGTTAACTTTAATTAAGACTGAATTATTCTTATTTATATGAAGTAAATTAGACCATGAACATATGATGGGTACTAATGGCCAAGTGTCAATCTTTAACAAGGGGTGTGTCACACTATGGCCTCGCCATTTACATTAAAAAGTATCTTAAGGCAAAAGGAGAATTATGGAAACTCAAATATTTCAGCATGGTAAAATATAATCTTCAAAAAAACCTCTAAAAGAAGGTCTTTACAAAATGTAGAAAGCCCACTCTATTGGATAGGTTTTTTTTTTCTTTTGGTACAATACTTGAAATATCACAAGAAAAAATTGAAAAAACAAAATTGTGGATGCTTTATGTTGGTTAACACCCTTGAAGTGAAGTGTTCTTGAAATAAATGGCCTTTAGCTTGACCTCAAGTGGGTGTCTATTTTGAAAATGCCAAGTTGTTCAATAGGTGAATTACCCTATTCATAATCACAAGAAATTTATGTGCTAGCTTTAGCTAGGGCAAGTTGACCACCATATTGGAAAGTTACTCCAATTCACCACAACCAAATTATTGGACTTTTTCATCCAATAGTTGCGATCCCACAAGAACACTCTTAGGTTGTGTGAGTCTATTGTCTACTATTTCATTAAATGTTTATGTTCACTAAGCGGTTGACACCATAAGGATTACAAAATAATCTACAAACTTTAAAGATGAAGGATTGTGAAACAAGATGAATCGAATGGTGACCTAAAATTTACAATGACAATTAGACTTGAAAGCAAATCGTCAAATCAGTAGAAGACAAACATAAGATAATCTTGAAAATGGACAATAGTATGCAAGGCTTTCAGAAACCCCATATTGGAATTTGATGTTGGATAGACGAGTTCTAAAACTGAGGAATGACTTGTAGGGTACATGTCATTTCTACCACAAGAGGTGGTACAATGTGAAGTATGGATTCGGAATCTTTAGAAAAGGCATAGTTACAGACGACGATATTCACGAAGAGAGATTTAATCAAGTACTCACCCAAATGAGTGGGTGCAATATATTTCTCCGCTGCAATTTATGGTTTAGAGTCTAAGAGATCAAGATGGAGTAAAAACTTCTGTAGTACTTGATCAGCCACAAGAAATCTCAAGTCTAAAATCACTGAATCAGTGATTAGCCGAGGAAGGGATGTTACAGGAAATATACAACCCAAGTTTGTGTATCAATCTACATCTCCAAATCAGTCTAAACTAGTGGAAGACTAGGAGGTGGAAGAAAACACCAATATTGATGTAGTTGAGGAGACTGAAGAAAATTACTTATGATCATCTAAATATGCAAAAGCACAGGTGAATGTATTAGATGAAATATCACAGTCATATTCACACCAAGGAAATCCATAATTGGATTAAACAAGGTACCCAACCAAAACACAACATCATGAATCTATGGATTTGAAAGTAGTCTGATTACTTTCAAGGGTATATGCGTTTTGTGAATAATAACGATTTGCAATCATGGATTATACTTTTGTGCCTTTCACATTAGAACATGTATTGCTAAACATGTGGAATTACAAAATGTGGTAGGAACATTAATGGATCAATCATAGGACCAGGAACTAGGAAGTTTTATAGTCCAAAATAGATTGAAAGGCATGGAGTTGGGAGGTTAATTGGGACCATAGAGTCGAAAAATTTGTCCATCCATTTAGTTTAGGGATAGAATACTAGAGGTGTATTCACATCCACATTATGCACCACAAAAAATACCAATGGGTAACCATAGAATGGGGCATCGTCACACATGAATCAACTCAATCTCACTAAGAATGTCAGAAGTAACAGTTGCTAAAATTCAAATACAACCTGCTAAAACAAAGGTTACTCAATCACCTAATGTTGTCATAACAACCGCAAGAGTGGAAATGGTGGTTGCACCCAACACAAATGTTGTCAAAGGTGGAATATTAATTGGATCTGCAACAAATTTAGGTAGTGGATCTGGTGGAGTCTTAGCAACAAGGAATTTGAGTCAAAGTTTAGCACTACCAACAACAACCACTCGAATTGTTGGGTCACCCCAAATGGTGTTCACTAATCCAATAATGACTACTCATGTGAATAGGAATGCAAATTGACCACCACGAGTTCAATGGTTGCTAGAGAGTACAAAAGTGCAAATGCAACAAATCTAAGATGAGGATATCAAGAACGATTTGTTGTAATTACACAAATTCCTAATCATAAAGATGGCCATTATGTTAAGCCAAACAAGCTAGCTCTTAAATATCTTGACTTCAAAAAGATGTTGATTTAGATGTTCATTTCAAAATGTTTAATTCTGTAATAAAAGCAAATGTAAAGACTTCTAAAGAGTGTATCATCAATGCGTTTAGCTATATGCTAAAAGATACAACATCAGATTGGTGCCATAATTACATGTCAAAATACCATGACTGTTTTTTTTGAAGCTTACACAAGCATTTTGCAAATGTCATAAAAAAATTCAGAATGATGGGTAAATATACATGGAGTTGAAGAACATGAAGCAAGAGGAGACTTAGAGGGTGGAGGTTTATTATGAGTGGATTTAAAAACTAGCTCATGGTTTATAAGTACCAACCACAAACAATTTTCTAACTACTATGTTTAGAGCAAGTTTATAATCATATTTCAAAATTACAACTACAGAGATCAACCGGTCAACATTACAACAACATAAGGAGGTAGTCATGTTCTATGAAAAAGGCATGATTATTGCAAAAGCAAGGAATGCATTTTCAGTACCATAAAATACCAAACATGCAGCACTAGCAAAAACACAAAGTAATATAGGGAAGATTGATAAATATTGCACAAATTATGGGATGACAATTCACAATGTGGAGACATGCAGAAAGAAGAAAAAACAGACCATAGTGGCAACCACAAAGGCAATATAACCAAGTGAAAAACCACAAAAGACATCTTCATATGCATGCCACAATTATGGTTTGAATGGACATAAAATGATAGATTGTCCAAAGTTTGCTGAGATGTAGAAGATGTTTCATGGGAAATCTATGACAATAGTAGAGCTTCAACATGTTGAGATGCAAATAATCACTGTAGATGTGAATGTGGTGGATATTAATGCTACCACAAGAAGTAAAGCAATTGAACAATAATTGTTCAAGGATAAAAATCCAAAAAAAGCAAAGAGTACTACTGATTGGGAAAAAGAAGAACAATTAAAAAAGTCAATGGTGGAGATAATTCAACAAATTTAGAAAACACGAACCCAGACAAAAGGGCCATCCACATCCACAAAGGGATGGAACAAAACTTGGCTAGGTATGCCAAATACCATTCCTATAGAAGGACAGAAACCTTAGGAGGTAGTGAATTCACAGGGATGGAACACAACTTGGGCGGTAAGCCAAATACTACTCTTGTGGAAACACAAAAATCTTAAGAAGTAGTGAATTCACAAGAGAAACTGATCATAGTAGAAGAAAATTTCCTAAACATTGGTAAATAGATGCTAGAAATAAGTTATACTTTGAACTTGGGACAATTGTTTAAAATAATTCTTGACTTAAAACAATATCTTTGGCAAAAGCGAAAACCAGAGAAAATTTAGAATTTAAGTAAAACAACCATAGATAAACAAGTTGGTTCTTTAGTACCAAAGGTAGGGACAACTATTGTAACAATAGATAATCATATGGTAGTTATCCAAGTATAGATTGGGAAGAATACAATAGAGAATGTGTTGCTGGATGGAGGTTCTGGAGTTAATATTATCATAGAATAGTTGAAATTGAGGTTGGGGTTTTTAAACCTTAAACTTACACCATATAATATGAGGATGGCAAATCAAAAAACCACAAAACCAATGGGGTTGATTAGAGATCTTAAGATATATGTTCATGGTATTCCTTACATAATTACATTTACATACTTCAAAATAATGTGGTAGATTCCAGTTATTTCATGTTGTTGGGGAGACCATGGTTGAGGGATGTTAAAGTGGCACATGATTGGGGGAATAACACTACTACCATACCTCTGGAGGATAAGGTGTATCCGAAGATGTGCTACAATCATCAATTCAGGAGTGTTGTAGTGGATCAAATTCTAGCAAAAATCAAAGTGCAAGAATTGCAGATAAGTAGACGGACATTAAATTAAGACCAACAATTGATGAAGCTCAATTTGGGAACTAATGTAGAACCACAGTTGGTGAAGATTAATGCATAGTTGGAAATAGGCAAGGTGTTGGAATTGGAGCAACTATTGAAGGAGTTCAAATATGTTTTTGCATGGACATACAAATATCTAAAAGGGATTCCACTAAAGTTGGCATAACACAAAATTGAGTTGGACACTACTATACCACCAGCATATTAGGCCAGGTACAGATTAAATCCAAACTATGTTACAACAATCAAAGAAAATATAGACAAGTTGTTAGCAATTGGATTTACTCAATTTGTAGAGGAGGCTACATGGTTGTCACCCATAATAATAGTACCTAAAAAAAATGGCAAATTGAAAATCTATATAGATTTTTAAAAACTAAATGTAGCCACAAAGAAGGATCCATACCCATTACCTTTCACAAATGAAGTGTTAAACATTATAGTAGGGTATGAAACATACTCTTTCTTAGATGGATATTCAGGATATCATCAAATCTCTATAACTCTAGAGGACAAATACAAGATTACATTTGTTATAGATTTGGGGGCTTTTATACAAAAGGTGATGCCATTTGAAGTTAAAAATGGACCTCCAACATATCAGAAAGCTATTACTAAAACATTCAAAGAATATTTGGACAATTTTATAGTGTATAATGACATGGAGAGTCATCTTAAGAAGCTCAGACTATGTTTTCAAAAATGCAAAAAATATGGCATTAGTTTGAATCTAGACAAATGTGCATTCATGATATTTTTAAGGATGATATTGGGTTTATTATTTCCAAAGAAGGGAAATTTTTAATCCAAAGAAAATACAAGTAATAGTAAACATGCCACCACCTAAAAATCCACAACAGATTTAGATATTCAATAGGATGGCATAATTTTACAAATGTTTTATCAAAACATGTGTTGTTATTATGGCACCTATCACTAAATTGACCAGAAAGACAAAGACTTTTATTTAAATAAAGGAATGTCAAAATGATTGGGAATTGATCAAACAAAACTATATTGAAACACCAATATTGATATCACCAAACTGGCAAGTGGAATTTCATGTTCATATAATTGCATCCTTATTAGCTATGGAGGCTATGTTGTTTTAGAATGTAATAGGGAAAAGTGATCAACCAATAGTGTGTGCTTCTTCAATGTCAAGGAGGAAGGACTTGTGGAGGAGAAGAAGAGAAAAGCACATTGTAGCTCCAAATTTGGAGGGATGTGGGTCAAGTTATTTTCCTCCTTCCCCTCCCTCCCTCTTATTTTTTTTCCCCTCTTTTCTCTTCCTCAACTCTTTCCCTCTTTCTTTAATACTCTATTTGTTTGATTTTTTTGTTATTGCATTATTCTTTGTTCTTTTCTCTTTTTTTGACAATTTCCTATGGTTGTCTCATAGTTCAATGAGGTCCACGACAAAGTTCCACAACAAAACCTGCAATACTCGCATGTGGGTCACAAATTGTGCATCATTTATTTGGGCCAATTCTAAAATACCTACATTCACAAGTCCATTTTTGCATCTAGATGTCATATATTGAGGAGGAAAAAAAATTAAATAAAGAAGAAAAATTTAGGGGAAAAAAGAGAAAATAAAATGAAGGAAAAAAAACTTCTTACACAATAATAAGAAATTCCAATGCTACAAGAGAATATGGGTTTTTCCGCACAAAAAATTATGATTCATGACACATGTGTGAGATAAACCTTGTGGTTTCTTATGTTATAATGTACAATATGTGAAATTTACTATGGCATAAAATGACAATTTGACATTATGTAAAGACAAATAATATATGTCACAATAAACAATGAAAATTATACATTGTACTGGATGAAACCACAAACTTCTCATGTTTCATAAGCCATCAATGGCTTTTTATGTGAAAAAAATCACATTCTCTTATAGTGAAAGAAAATGATTTAACAATGAAAGTGTCACACTATCTTACACATTCTCCCATTGTCGATGTAAGTATTATGTGAAGATATAACAATCACTTAAACAAATGTGTTAGTATTTACAATTGGAGTTTCTACCAACATGAAGATATTGTATTTCACTATTCTCTTTTTGTTTAGGCCTTGACTTAATTGGTTGATGACAATTTCGTACTATATCCCCAAATGCAAGCATTGCAATATAATTTTGTGTGATAGGCCTACCTACATTTGAAGTCCAACTTATATTATCATTGAAAAGTTAAAAGGTCACTCAAATGGAGGACATCAAAGTTTTTGCAAATAGCCACATGGCAATGATGACATTCAGTCTTTTCACATCAATAGATTTAGTAGGTTCAGGGGATAATATATGTAAGGTAGGTAAATGGGCCCATATAGGTAGGTAGGGTCCTTCTACTTAAATGTGGACTGAAGAAGTCATGCTCTCTTGCACCCACTTGGATTTACATTACCTTGTCATTGGATCACCAAAAATACATTATACCATCACCTTATCACCATTTTAATGTGAAAAGTAATCGAACCCCAAAACAGGAACACTATAAATAAGCAAAAGGGTCCTTATTGGAGGCTTCTTAGTTTCCTTATCTGCTCTTGGCCTGACCCTTGTTTTTCGACACCAACTATAATAGTGAATTGACATGACCTATGTAATTCCTCTTGCCAACTTCTGACTTTTCTGCCAACAAGATTTTTCTCCACACAATCATGTATCTCTCACCCATCAATTAATGAAGCAACAAATAGATTGGGGAAAATGGTAAAATCAATTGTGCTTGTTAACCAATTTTATTACATTTTGAACCATTCTAATGTATCTATGTGAATTGAAATACATAAATATCAAGGAGGGGGGAGGTCTTAGAATATGTTTCAAAATCAGCTCATTCTCATCCTGTCTTTCCTTCACAAACTTTCATTCAAATTACTTCATTTTCATCTTCTACATGATTTGTTTTATTTCATCTCTTATAATAAATATGATAGGCCAGGTATTCATGGTTTCCAAGTAATTTTTTTAAATAACTTGAATTGGATTTGACGTTCTCAAAAATAACAAGTGCAGATGAAACATAATCACCAAAAAATGACCAATGAACAAATTGCCACCAATTTCTAATTGAGTACTCTAAACACCATGAAGACTTTAAAGAAAGATGTCCAACCCATTTTGTGAACAAAATTGGGAACTTTGGATACTTGCTTGGAACAACAAATTTGGGAACACTTGTGCAGCCCACATTCAATATTCAATATACCTACACTCCTACTGGCACTACAAGTTTGCAAGCCACATAACCATCAAGGAATGAAAAATATTTGGAAATCCTTCGCATTCTTCTGGAAATGCAAACTATTGAAATCCATGGTTTTAGTCAAAAGTTACTTGTTCTTTAGATGCCCTAATTACATGCTTTTGTCCCTTATCTTGAAGTTGCATTTTTGTGATTGGATATAAAAAAATATTTAGAAGTCTAAATGACAGCCAACATGGCATCTCCTTCTCTACATGGACGAAAAAATCTAATCATCTTCAAGCTGACAAATGGACCCAAATCTTAACTTGATGTCTTTTAGTCAGATATTAGAGATGAGTGTTTACTGTACCAAATCCTATGTTTGCGGCCACAAGACCAAAAAGACAATATAAATGAAACAATCTATGAATCATCCTCAAATTGAGCATAAAAATCCATATCTTAACCTAATTTCTTTTAATTAGGTTGTAGGGGAGGTCCCCATATGAGTGGGTTCTCCTGAGGGAGGGTTGCATGAGGGGCCTGAGAGCATCTCCCACAAATGGAGAACACCCAAGTATGGGAACCTCCAAGTACATAAAAATCTGTTCTTTTTCTTTCCTCCATTCTTTCCATCTTGTTTTTTTGAATTTTCCTGATTTGTCCCTTTCTTCCTTGTGTTTTTGAATTTTCTTGATCCATCCTGTCAAATTTTCTTTCCATGGGAACATGGGAACGTAGAAATACAGGGGGATCTCCCCCACCACATTACTCCCTAGGGATCTTCTGCTGGGGGAGATCCCTCAAAATACAAAGAGAAATAAAAAGAGAGGTTGTTATGTATCAGAGATGGGAGTCTATTATACCAGTTTTCTATCTTTAAGGTTGGGTAGGGTTTCATCAATTCTATATTGGAATCCACAAGACGAAAACGCCATCCAAAACAAACGAGCTAATTGTATCCTCAAGTTGAGGATTGGATTCATATCTTAACCTAATTTTCTTTAATTAGGTATTAAGGATGGATGTTTATTGTACAAGTTTTTTTGTCTTACATAATAAATAGATATCATATTATCCTTGTTTGGTACGTTCCATCAATGTAAATAACCGCAAAAACCAATAATCATTATTATCACCCACGTACAGAGTGTGGCAACGCGACTCTTATCTGCAAGTACTGTACAGTTACAGTTATTCAAGTTAAGAATTGTAGGTAGTGTGGGACACGGAGTAATAATGTCCCCTCCTCACTAGTACCTGTATTTATCTTTGTACCGCAACCCCATTTCATACTTCATCAAATTGGGAAAGAGGAATGCAAGATGCTAACATCCTCTCCACCAACAACCCCTATTTGGGCATATTAGGACATTGATAGGAGCCCAAAACAGGCCCAAGCCACATCCAACATACAGTGATTCATTATTCTTCATCCCCACCCAAAAACTTGGAAAAGTGAACAGTATAGAAGTACGACACTACTAGCATAGTACTTTGTCAGGTTGGGCACTCAGGTGTTGAATAATTAATATATTTTTGAAACGTCACTTTGGCAGTAAAAAAATTGGTTTACGAAAATTTTGCAATTAATATAGGTAATGTTTTTGTGCTAGGTTTTGTAGACTTTGAAACCTTTAACATAAGTAGACCTTTTACAACATTTTGTTTTCCTTGTTTTTGTAAAAATGGGGAGAGATAATGTTCCACCAAATTATGAGGTAGAAAAATATTGTCAATTGTTGGATACCTATTCTTGAATACTCAGGATATCAGATATTGGGTTTCCACCAATTTTTGTATTTTTTCTCTCCCTTGTAATTTCCTTAAATTTTAACATTTCAAACAAACAATTTCTAAAAAAACAATGATTTCCTATAGTGCCCTCTTGCAGGCCCAAAGTGAGTTTCACAACATTTGACTGTTGTATGCCATCCAAAATATGTAGTGCAAGTCATTTTCCTGCTGTGCTTGCAGATGCTCTTAGAACAAGCAACATGAAAGCATTAGCATAAGAAGCTTAAGCTAAACCCTGTCTTTGTATAAATTGTAAAAACACAACACAAAAGCAGATAGTACATTCATCTCCCACAACTAGACCTTGACAGCATTCTTGGATGAGATGTGGACGAAATGGGCTAATTTGAAACTTACCAATTTCTTGGAAGTGTTTGCAACTTAAACCATCCCCACCCATGTTGTGTTCCTCTTCTGCAAAATCTGAGTGTCAGAAGGTAAGTGAATACTGCTTTACAGCCTCTTGATCACATACAACTGAATGAACTTCCTGTTCTTGGATGTGCCCTTTTGTAAAGCTTATCCAGGTGAATGGGTAAATAGTTGTTGGCTCTAATTGCTTATGTGAGGTAAACTTCAGAACAATGTGGTTTTCATTTGGTCCTACATTTTTTAGGAATGTTGACAGAGTCTCACTATTGTGAACTGCAAGCTCATTTTTTGTTGGGCAGTTCTTGGAACATGTCTACTATTTTAATTGCTGCTGGTTTGAACTTGCCATAAGGGGTGCAGAGTCATTTTGCAACAAGATGAGCGATTTGTTGAGTGCACTTCTTGGTGTATGTACATCTGTGAATTGCATCTCAAAGATTCCACATATTCATGCATCAAGAGTTAAAGAACTCTCAGAATCACTACTATATTGTCCTCTCCAGTTGGTTATGAGATCTATTCCACAGCTGCTACACAATTACAAAGTTACATTGCAGTTCTCACATAGCAGCATCAGCCTCAACACAGTTACATATCCTATGATTTTTTTCAGTTAGGATGGTGAAAAAATAATCCCAGCTTTAAAATCCTGGTAGAGTGCATCCTCTTACATACTAAGAGGCAGTAGTTTCTCTCCATGTGGATGATGATGGGGGGTTATCCTATAGTCCTTTTAGAGTGCATTCCTCTTACCTAACAAGAGACAGTACTTTCTCCATGTTGATGATGGGGGTGATCCCAGAGCTCTTTGCTTCAATCACCTCTCCATCACACTTGAAAGCCTTTGAGCTCTCCCTCCAAAATCACTTAAACTATACCTCCATGTTCCCTTCACTAGATAATGGCCCATTCTCAGCTACCACAGCCACCAGTGAGCATGATTCCAACCCTCTTCAGCCAGCATTGGGCATGACATCCTGCAAACTGTGGGTGGAAAGTTGAGAGACAGGAACCATCACACATCATACAGCTTCTAGTTCCCACCTTGGAGTTGCATGGCTTTAGTAACCTTGCATACTGAACAGTTGACACTAGACACCCCCATCAAAACATATAAACCTCACTCCTCTGTTCTGATACTGTACAGTGAGTTCAATTTAGGTACTTTACATATCAAAAGGATCAAAACTGCAAAACTTAGAGACATTGACAGTCCTCAGAATTGTACTCCTTCAAAAGTCTGACCAAAATTCCAGTCGGGAGGGGCAACATCCATTGATGTGGTGGTTCGGCCATCAGCAGTAGTAACCATGAATGACAAACTCTGGTCACCCATGTTAGTGTTGCTCTGCCAGTTTTGCCCCCAGTTACGAAGCATGGGCTGCCATCCAGTTTTGGAGCCTTTGATGGAAACAGACTGCACATTGCCCTCACCACCAACGTTGGTGATCAGGACAAGGTTGAAGTAGGAGTGGCCATTAATGGTGAAATGGATCCCTCCACTCCTTTGGCAAGGAGCCCTGCCATCACAGAATCAGAAAAGAAATGAGCATTAGACATTGAGACTCACAGATCTGTTTGCAGAAATATCTACAAGCCTGACAACCATCTGGATAATGCATCAAGCATGTAACATCAAAGCAGATGAGAACACTACCACTTGCTTGCAACGTTGCCAGAAACCCTTCCAATAGCTTAATGCTTGCATGACACGAAGACAAAACAGACAGCATCCAAGTTGGAATACTCAGAGTTTCTATTTAGTCTCCTCTACCTTCTGTACATTACAGGCACAATGCCTGCACTGTATTCGGCTATCTGCTGGAAAGCAGGCTGCGCCATATCAAAGTGCTGCAGTGGAAGGTTGCACCAGCCTCCATTGTCATTGGCCTGGCTTGGGTTCGGCGGACAGAAGTTGGTTGCAGTCACAATGGCAGAAGGATTTCCGGAAACGCAAGTCCTGATGCCAGAACACTTTACTTCGAAGCAAGCTCCGCAGGAGAGCCCGCCATTGTACAGTGCGGAGCTCAATGCCACCGTCTTCACCCCGTATCCAAAATTGAAGACATTGCCATAGCCACAGGAACCACCTGCACAGTGCAGAGCAAGCAGTCAGGAGTCAGACAGTGTGGCAGCCAATGATATAAACTTCACACATGAAAATGGAAGGAAAACCTTGAAATTACGACTGCGTTACACTGGACAAGTGCAGGAAACAATGTCACAAGTCTTTTTCGAGCACATGCAAATGCGCTTTGCCTTAATATCCCGACGTCCATGCAATGACTATCCACGGCAGACATCGAGCTTCGAATCGGTTCTTGAAGAGAAAAAAATTCACGAGAGCTCTGGCGAGAAGAAACAATCTTCGAAGGAAAAAAAAGGCAATTCACGTGAGGCAGGAGCATGGCATCATGTTTAACGCAAAACTAAGTACGAAAGTAAGAGAAGGGAGCGTTGATTTACCCATGGTGCCTAAGGCATCGCTGCCTCCATAGAACGTTGCATGTGCGCGGCTCCATCCGCCATTGTCAGCCCAGGCCGCAGCTCCGTGCACGCATTTCAGCAAAACTGAGAACAGGAAAAGAAGAGAGGGACTGGCCATTGCAGCAATTCGCAGACACCACGAACGACGAGAGAGAACTGCTGCCAAGCCCTTCAACTCTTGGGAGAAAAAAACGCAGGAAAAAGCGATCAAAGCCCGATCAAAGCCGGGCGATCAAAGTCCACAAGCAAGGCACGAAAAGGATAAATGTACCGAAGAGATGCTCCGGTACACAGCGATGTGAACTGACGATTACTGACTTGTTGGAAATGGTTGCAAAGTACGGGAGTAGAACAATCGGGAAAGGTAAAAGCTCACTGCAGGGACGCCAAAGACGATAAACTGCAGCCTGCGGTCATAAGCATGAAGAAAAACTGAAGGCAAGAATTGAAAGGGCGGAGGCTTAGGGGGGGAACCGAAGGACAGAAAGAGCGGTGAGAACGCAAGAATCGAACGAGCGAGAGAGTGCGAGCTAGAAAGGGAGAGTGGGAGAGAGGAAGAGACGACGACGACGACGACGACGCAGAGTGGCGGGAAGAGTTCTCGACGACGGAAATGTGGGAACTTCAAAGAAACAATCCAACCGGGGGTCCGCCCAAGATGTCTCTCATGGATGTCTCTCATCGACGATCACATCACTTTCCGACGCATAATCTGAGTCTCGAGAGTCATGGGCGGTCACCGGGTTTGGCCGGTTAGAACCGCCAGTTCCAAAACCGAACCAGAGCCGGGTCTGATTTCTGGGAACAGGAATTGGAACTGGGTTTCAAATGGATCCGGTTCTGGAACCAGAATTGAACCTGGACGTGGTTTTAGAACCGGAACAGGGAATTTTTTAAGATGATTTCTTTGGGGAGAAAAGAGGTTAGAATTGGGGTTAATCCAGTTAATCACTGATTTTAGACCAGGTTACCCAGAACCGAAATGAGAACTGGGTCTGATTTCAAGAACTGAAACCAGCGCTGAAACCAGAACTGGAACGATTCTAAATATTCTTAAAGAACCAGAACCGGAGGTTCTTCATAAAAGTCAAGAACCCAACACTGGTATATAGTCTAGCCCTGGTTCATGGGGTAGGTACCTAAAGCTATAAGGTAGGTACTTGGACTGAGGACACAGTGAGGATTCACAGCAGCCTATTTTTTTCATTTAAATTTTTATTGCCACCTGGCAACCAAAAGAATCCAGTGCAACTCAGACAAAGGATTGTTTTGAAGAGAATGTCCCAAATTTGCCAGATTTCAAGGGGAAAAAGTCTGGAATCGCCATATTTAGACAATAAATTCTGGCAGGTAGCCAAAACAAGTATAGCAAGACTCTTTGAATTTGTTTACTTTCCTCTTTGACTTGTTGCCAAATTTGGCTAATTTCCTCTTGTGCCTGGATGATCACCAGTGTGGCAACATCACTAAATTGAAAAAACAAAACCAAGGTGAGGAGGAGTCTTCAATTTCTTCTCTTCACTTATCCTCAGTTCTCTTCAGTTTTTTTCCCCCAAAGTTGTTTCTCATTTGTCCTATCTATCCACAAGGATGTCATGTGTAAGTGTAATTTAATGTTCCTCGAGTGCATCTTTGGTTCTTCCGATATCTTCTGGTACTGTAAGCCAGGACAACAACAAACACAACCTCCAGCGAGCTCTCAAGTGTCTCACGTTCTCCACTTGGCTTTTTTCTGTGCCGCTGCAGTTGCCATGCTCTCTATCCATCTCTAAAATAAGGGCATCTCCACCCACACCCCTCTATTTGGGCTTCAATTCACAGTTTATCACACACCCAACTTCCAGTGTCAATTTTGCCAGACCAAATTGAAAATTTGAAAAATGAAGATATTTTTGGGGGGTTTCCAATTGCCAAAAGTTATTTTCAGAAAGGAAAATTTGCCAGATTTCTATATTTGGTTTCAATAAGTAGCCAGATATACAGAAAGATAATCAAACATTTGTACGTTTAAATGTGGATTGTAGCCAGATTTGGCAAAATTTTCATAAGAACAATTGGGACTTTTTCTGCATCTTCTTATGAACGATCACAGCACTAGTGTCTGTCTTTTTTGCGGATTTTTGCACTGTGGTGACAAAAAAAAGACCCTGTACAAAATGGACAAAGGGTTTTGTGTTGGCTGCACATCACAATTTCTCTCACTCCTTGTTATAACACCAGTGCATTTTTGGGCATATATTGATATACTAAACTTGAGTCTAGATGAACACCATTTCACTGTATCCATCTTTTGCTATGCATGTACTGGGCTACTCACTTGTCTAATTGAGTGTGCAATACAGAGAAGTGTGAAATACGGATTCATTGTTTGTGCACAAGTAAACAATTAAATGAAGGACTATTTGGCTCAAAGCAGCAGGTTGGTAGTGCACAGTTGAGGTTGATGGTGGTGGATGGTGGTGGTTGGTGATGGATGGGTGGTGCTGTACCACCTGCACAAAAAACTTGGGTACAGATTGTGTGACTTTATGAGCAAAGATGAAGTTCACGAACCGCGACATTGAAAACACCATACCACACACAAATGTGTCTCATGTGCAAAGTATAACATTCAAGCTCTTGCAAGCTCTCAAGTGTTGGGGCAAGCCATTGTGTGAAATGATTAAGGTAATTGCAGTTTCAGAACTGAAGTGAGGGTGCAACACTGCAGGATTTTGGTGTTGTGCATTGCAAAATCTGCCTCTTGTTAAAGAAAGTGTAATCATGTAAAGCCCAAGTGTGAGTGCATTACCAAAATTGAACCTGTGCTCAACTACCACTTTGCATGGGGCCTTATTTCAATGAATTTCGCTCCTAGAAAAGAGGAGATATATTATGCCCACTTGAGGGATTTCACACTCTTGAGGAGTAAGCATAAGAACCTTCCCCTTCCTACACCTTGTGATCTACTTACTTATGTTTAGGTTCACAATAACCTTTGCTATACAATGAGTAGAGACCATGGGTGGGGGACATCCCCAAAATGCCTAGTTGGACTTGGGTACTGCCTCATCCCAAGCCTCTTATTTTGAGAATACCCTTACACTTCAATTCTTTTACTTTCATATTTTGTTTATAGCCAATTTTGGTTGAAATGTCTCACATATGATTGCCACTTGTGCTAAATGCTTATTTTTTAAAATTTGTGAAATAATCAAAATGGTGATCGTCTGAATTTTAACTAAACCAAATATGTGATTTAAATTTTTTAAAAAGATATTTTTATATTCTTGACTACCTATTGGAACCTATTATAATAATTTGACAATTTAATTTTTTTTCTTTTGGATAAATGTGTGATGAATTTGGGCCCTCCTTTTCATGAAAAACATGTTTATAGGTCAAACAATGTTTTGCAAGTGTATTTTTAACCCAAATATACCCATTGAGTAAAAATAAGGTATATTATTGATTTTAACCTATTTTTCATAAATCAACACATCCTAATGAAACACATACCTAAAAATATGTAATTTGGAAAATTATACCCTATCCATAACCTTGGATATATGTAAAAAATATCCGTACTAATAACTAGATATGTTTTGACAGTTGTATAAAACAAACCAAGGTAAATTTGATTTAGACCACCAAAACTTTGTTACTTCTATTAAGTTTATGTATGAAGATGGAGTGTTTACCTTTTGGCCCATACATGTATGTGAAAGGGTGATAAATTTGGGCAAAGTATATGAAATAAAAATTGAGAAATATTAACATGTGTTAAAAATACACATCTTAGAAATGGTAAATGTGTGGTAAAAGATATATTTCAAATGAAAGACCCTTTCTTTGGAAGGCCATATATTTCACATTACATAATAGAATTAATTATTAGATGGTTCAAAAGCCTATTAGAAGATCCAAAATAAAACTATAAATTAGTTTAAAACCCGATCATCAATCAAGTGTTGATCATAAAATCCTTATCTTCTAATAAAAAATGTTCAATTGTAAACATGATTATCTTAATCAATGATAAATCAAACATTTTGATTATGGCATTTTGACATTGGATTTGATTTGAAAAGTCCGTATTCTCCTTTCTCTTCTACTATAACACCCACATTGTTGTGATCTAAACCTTGAAAAAATCTACGTCTTCCATATCCTTCATCTCTTATAGGGCCCTTCTTGTAAGTAGTCTACCAAATTTGCATTCCTAAACACCTATTAACTAAGATACACAAAGAGATAAACCAAGAACATAACGGGAATAGAAAACATTATGCTTATGAATATCATCCATTTCATTTGAAGTGGCATCTTGACCGAAAACTAGATAGTCCAATTTATGATGTTTATTAGGATTAGGCCTTGCCAGCTTTGTTCCAACGATTGATTAGCTAGCTCCAATAAAGAATTGTTCCACCATGCTATAACATAAATGCTTGAAACAAATGGAAAGGGCTTTCAATGTCAATGACAACCAAGTTGAGTAGATGACCTCAATGGATTCCAACATAAATCCCTTGAAAAACCACGTTATGAACTAAGGTTTTTATTCCTATGAAGCTGCAGTAGGTTTTGAGTAAACAAAATGAATTTGTTATAATAGTTGCATCGAATGTTGTTATCAACAAAAATTTGCATCTATATCTCAACTATTCAAAGGGAAATGGGTTTTTCTAAACTTTCGAAGTGCATCTTTTTTTTCGTTTGAAAGAATCTACAAATAAGTGCAATGTGCACTAATAGAGTTTCAACACTACACCAAAACATGGCAAATATGACTACACCCATGACTAGGTAGTCCATATGGACACATCGTTTATCCACTAGTCATATTTTTGTCCTAGTCATAAATGCCATCGAATATAATATATATATAATCCAACCATTTCGTAGGTAGGTAGGCCTAAATAAATAGATAAGTAGGATCCTATTTATGTTTTGGTGACAAACCTTTTTTATTGGCTCATCACAAGTAATATTTACACTTTGAATATATTTGGTGCATGTATTGTGTGTAGACCAATACTTTTCACTTACTTATATAATTTCCAAAATTGAACTTGTTGACATAAGATATGGGACAAATTTACAACATTATCTCACATCATCCTTTGTCGCATATAAAAGTACCCAACTTTGACCATTATTATATTTTTCATACTTTGTTCAAATGAAAACAAATAAATTTCATTCTTAAAGATTTTTCCAAGATCTACACATCTATAAAAGAAATTTAACAAAAATATCAAGTAATTTGAATGAAAATGCATTTGAATCTTCACTATTTCATACATTTGAACAATAATGATATCTTGAAGGGGTTTTTTTTTTTCATAAAACAATTTGTAAATAAACATATTTAAAATCAACATGGTTTTTTTGGTATATATATATATATATATAAATCCTACTTACCTACCTACCTACCTATGGATAGGTAGGGTAGGTAGTATGATAGGTAGGTAGGTAGGTAGGTAAGCATGTAGGGTTATGAGTGTATATATATAATATTTTCCCACCTTTTAAAAATGTAATGAATCAATAAAAATGGTATAAATATTGTACTTATTACCATGTCTGATATTTATTTATATTTATAAAAATATTTGTAAATAAAATATGTTATCTATGAACATTTTATATTATTTTCAACATTTGAAAATTTTATACAAAGTATAAAAAGTATTTCAATGTCATAATTATTAATTTATACACGTATTTGTAATTTCAATAAACTTTGATCAAATTTTATTATGAATGCAAAATTTTAATCCTCTTTTTAAAAAAATAAATTCATTAAATGTGATTTTATATATATATATATATAATATTTTAAATTCCAAGTTGTGTGACCAAATATTTTGATAAACTACTAATTTAGATCAAATTATATATTCTTTGCTACCCATCAAATGGAAACACGAAAAACAATGTCATTTTGGGGCATGTGGATTTCTTTTGAAATTCATTGCATATCACTAATAAGAATATATTTCATTATTTAATGTCAAAAAATCCAAAAAAAAATTCATTTAAATAAACCTTTGAACAAGAGTCTCAACTTAAATGTTTTAATTATACTTTAAGCATCAATTTTTAATTTTATTTTTATGGTTTCAAGAACTTTGGCAATTTTTTTTCCATTTTCTAGGAATTTTTTTAAATGAAAAAAATTCCCCAAACGTTTTTTAGCAATTATCCCAAAATTCACATTAAATAATTGATGACTTAAAGGCAAAATTTGTAAACTTATAAGGTATTATTTATTTTCTTGTGCAATAGTATGTGTTTGATCATCTACAAGCTTATAATATGTTTATTAAGTATGTATGTCTACCTTTTAGTTTTTTCCCCTTATAATTTCTTTTATGTTTGAAATTGTATATCATTAAATAATTATATGGTGTTTCATGATGAAGATTTTTAGTCACATATTCCTATCCATGAAAACTTTTAGTCTTGTAGCCATATCCATATGGTTGCAAAAATATGACTAAGCACAAAAACATGGCATATATAATTGTATGACTAGAAATGGTCACTAATCATATTTGTCATAATCATAGATGTCAAGTTTTAGTGTAGTGCAATGGAATTTCTTTTTAAGCCCAAGTTGTAAATTTGTTGTAATTTAAAAAAAATTAATGACATTTTAGATTAAAAAATTCTCTATGATCATGCCCATTTTAGTTAATGATGTAGAAAGTATTTTATTTATGACCAAATTAGTTTCTTTTTTTTACATATTATAAACATGATCAGATAGTTAGGATCAATCTAGTTCCAAGAAAGATTGTTGGTGAACATGCAATTTGTTTAGAAACATGGTTTACTATGTATGCTATAAGATTGAGGAGGAGAACACCAATGTTGTGTGCTTCAAGTATGTTCATCATTGCATTTGGAACTTCAATTTCGTGAAATTCTCCTTTTTTTCCTTGCTACTCTTTTCATGTATGCATTGCTTTTGTGCCAAATTTTAGCCATAATTGAAGGTAGCTAACTAACTATGTTGATTTGGGACAAAGCTTAATATCCTTGTAGAGTATTGTCTATTATCTTATGTGTGACGCATTGTGAACTATCTAAAATGGCAACATGGATATGGAATTTCTTGGATTCATTGTCAGAAGTACTCCTTTTCTTTCTGCTCAAATCTAGCCATGTGGTTTGCAAAGTTAAATAATCAAAACTTTTGACCAATAATGGATGGTGGGTGCTAGGGAAAGCATATCATTTGTTGCAAGGTGTGGCAAGTTGGAACCTTTTGGAAATATGTTATGTGTGGGTGTGTGGGTGAAAGAGGTTCCTTCCAAACTTTGTACGAAAGGGTTGTGAAGGTGTTGGAAATGTTTCAAGATTCCCCACCTCATTGTGCAAACCTTTTTCAATGGTGTCTTCTAGTTGTACACATGGGTATTACTCAACTAATTTGCATAAATTGAAATATTATTGCCATGAATTGTCCAAGGTGTTTTTCTATGTGGATTGTGCAAATTCATCAAGACACTAGTAGAAAAACCCCCCTTTTGCAACTACAATTTCAACTATTGTTCAACTATAAACATAGTTGAAAATGACAAAAACAATTGCAAATTATTTTTTGCAACTAGGAAATGTTGATCTCAACTACAAACCAGCTGAATCGTTAAGTATAAGTCGAGAGCGTCATTACAGTCAAAAGTGTATGCCACGTGTCAACACCACAACAATAGCCACTATGTGCCACTATTTACCAATTTAGTTGAAAATTGTTCTACCAATATAGTCAAAGGATGTTGTCAACTACATTCAATTAATGGATGAATTTCATCTGTTAACTAAGCTTGACATCAACCAAAAATATAATTACAAGTATGTAAATTCAACATTTGGCCAGTGGTTTGGTGACACATGGCACATTCACAATGTTAAACATGTGGCATATTCATAAAATGTGGATTCAATGCATAATTAAATGACATGTGGCACATCCACATCAAAAGTTTAGGCCACATGGTGCCTAAGAATAAGTTAATTCTAAACCTAAGCACCTAGGTTAAACCTAAACATAGGCCATTTAATCTAGGTTTAAATTAGGGCTAGATCTAGGCACCTATGTTAGGCTTAGACCTAAACCACATGGCAATTAATAAATGAAATCCTATTTCATTTGGTTTAGCCTTTAAGGTTGAACCTTTTTTATTGGTTCATCCTAAATGGCTATTAGATTTTCATGTTTATTATGTTCTCTAATAACCCTAGTGCATTCCTTTATATAGTCTGGATTCATGGAATGGAAACCAAACAATATGGGATAAAAGTTTTAGTTGTAACCTAGGAAAACATACCTATCACCGAACACTTAACGATATTGGATCATTATAACTCTCTTCTCCATGGTTTGTTCCTTTTGAAACTTAAAGCAATTTTGTAATCCTCCACCTAGCGTATCCAAATCTGTAAAAAACATTACAATCTAATGGAAAATGAACAAGATATGCCCTTTTAAATTGAAAGGGGTTGTCGTTGGATTTTTTCATAAGTGTCCAGTATGATTTTGAAGCTTCAGTTCTTCAACTATTATTTTTTTGATTTTTCACATTAAACAAGTTTTATAGATTTTGAGATAGTGCATTTGTAGCCTTTGAAATTGTTCAAAATGGATGGGAAATGAGCAAGATATAGTTGTTAAAAGTAAAGGGGATCAACAAACAAAAATTTGAGACAAAATATCACTCTTTCTCTTCTTGCATTCTTTGCTTTCTTCCTTTGTTTTTTAGGTTCAAAGAACATTTGTAGCTCTTTATTTTGTGCTTCCATTGACATAAAAAACATTCAATTTGGTGTTAAAATGAGGGAAAGCTTGAAAGTGTTTGGTGATATGGTATCATTTGTTGTCTACCTTAATTGTAACCTAATTTCAACTTAATTGCAACTCAAATAGTTGTAATCTAGTTGTACAAGCTACTTTAAGCTTAGTTAGGCCTAGACCTAAACTAATCATCTACCTAGCCTAGCTTTAGCTACTTACCTTAATATTCATCAACTATTTTTAACTATATAGTTGTATAATTAAACAATTAAACATATTATCATCATTTATTAAATAATATGGCGATTAGTTATTTTTTTGAAAAATCAGAAGTTAAATTTATTTATTTATTAAATAATTAATTATCACTGAAATTTTTTTAAATTTGAAATCCATTATAAATTCTTATTAACATTTCATAACACAAAGAATTAACTCAAATATAAATATTCAATAATAGATTTTATATGAAATTTTAATTACATTAATCATTATGATGTTGTGATAATTAATAATTAACTACAATTACAACAATAACATTAATAACAATGTTGTCGCTAGTAATTAGGTTAGGCTACTTATTTAACTATTTTTATCTAACTTGTTGGAGCTATTAAATGACCTAGTATAATAAACATTAAATTAAGAAAATATTTTATAGTATAGTAGTGTTAAATAAAAATAATTTCTGAAATTATTCGGTAATTTATTAAATATATTTACTAATTATTCTAGAAATTATTATAATTTAATCATAAATTAATAAATATCCTTACTCAGCATGTTGTAAACTAAAATTCAATTTACATAGAAATTATAAATTATGCATGTATTGAACATACACATTATTAAATTGACTTATATTTCAGAATTTCTTTAAATTTTATTTTCAAATTAAAGTGTTATATTTATATGCACAAAAGTATTCATCATACATGTAATCATTCATGGATACAAAAAAATTTACATTTACGTTAATAATTAATGAAACTTTATTTCAATTTTAAAAATTTGTGAATTTTTTTAATTCTTTAATGTTTTTTGGAAAACCCTGAATTGGAACTTGAATGAGAAGTATTTTAATTCCGGATTTACCAAAAAAAAATGGAACTAGGGTAGATGGGCCCATCACCAAACACAAGTTTACAACCAAACACCCATTTAGTGCTAAAGGTTGCTAGTTATAGAACATACACAATTGCATGGGCATTTTAGATTTTGCTTATGACTTGCAAACATTCGAATATGAAGAGTTATGTTTTGGAAATTTCCTACAAATGACTAAAATTTGATTTTTATGTTTGGTCATAGGCATAAATTTAGTCATATTTGCACACCTTGTTGAAAGTATTTGGTGATTGTTGGTGAAATGACCAAAAATTTGAAAATAGTTGAATATCAACAAGCGCAAGAAGGTTTTTTTTTGTGTTTAGTTTTGGGAGTTCCATGGGTTTGTTTATAGAACCCCATGTTTGGGCTAGCAAAATAGAGTTTGGTGATAGGTTTTAACATGAGGAGCAAAATGAGTAAAACATATATCAATAAGCAAGGGGCAAACAAGGGGTTGTTTTAAGTGTTTCAGCTAAGGGATGAATTTAAATGGTCTTATAAAATCCCAAATTTGGGTTGGAGAAACAAGGTTTATTGATGAGGTCTGTATGTCACATTAAACAACACAACATTGACTAATAATATGAAAAACCTAATTATGTTCTATTAAGGACATCCAAACTTAAGTTTTATAGGAATCCCATGGATGTTCAAATCAAGACATTAAAGGAGGTGAAAGTTCCAAATTCCCCTTTGTTTTGCCTTGGTTTCATTCCCACCAAAACAACTATAGCAATTCACAAGGTTCTAAGCATGCATATAAACAATACATTGTCAATTCTATTCATCCCCATTCTCTTAGTTGTATGTCAAAATTGTTAAGTAGTGTGACTTTTATGTCCTTCAGAGTAATTTGTAAAACATATGGACTAGATTGACAATCTTTAGACATCAAAGTAGAGGGTGAATGCACCCTAAGTTGGACCAAAAGTGGCACATGTGGTGTCCAAAATTTTCCTTTTTCATAAATTGTAATGCCAATATTTGATTTTTGGCAATGCAAATTAGGCCATTTGAAAGTAGGAGATAAGAAAAACACTTAAATGCTAAACTTAAAAGTTTTCAAATTATGACACATGTTCCAATTTGATCACTTAGGGGAATCGTTAGAAGCAAAAACATGGGTTTTTTGAAATTTTATAATTGGCAATCACTTTCTACAAAACAACATTTATTAATTTTTCATTTCAATAAATTATGGACTTTCTAGACCATTGGTATTCTTGCAAAATCCTAATAAATTAGAATATTAAATTTGATTGGAAACCCTTATTTTGACATTATAATAGACTCACAATCATACTAGGAAAAAAAATCAACAATTAAAACATGTTTATTATGTAATAGAAGTCCATAACACTTTTTATGAACTATGACAAAAATCTTACATCACTTGAAAAGTCCACCACATAATGAAATGATGGCATTTTATTTATTTATAATTAATTTTAGTTTTGAAATGTTATAGTTTAATTAAATGAGTCCTTTTAAGAAAATTCAATCAAACTTCAAGACATATTATACCAAACTTAAAGGTAATTGATAAATATTGCCCCTGTGACACCAAAAAATGGATTGTTTAGTGTGCAACCACCTTAAAGCATCGTACATCAAATCTTCAAGTAGTCAAATTAAAGCTATAAAAAAAGTCACCTTATAATAATTAGAAAAGAGGCACCAGATGTAGAATTGATAAAAGAACAAGATTTGAATGAACAAATAGGTACTTTATAATATATTAATTTTACAACTAGAAATTCAAGAAGTTTTAATATCAGCATTAGGTGCAAATTTATTTAGATAAATTTTAGATACAATGTAAGGAATTGCAAAAAAGGCAATTTTCTTCCAATTGAAGAAAATGCAATTTGCTCTACACACCCATTGGGTGTAATCACAGTAATGAAAGCCATAACAAGTGTAATGCATGTTTAGTTTTTCACATTTATAAACAATAATTTAATTTGGTGTTGAAAGTATAAGATTTTCTTATATAGTAAGGTTCATAATATATTATTGGAACATGTGAATTAATCTAAAAATTATATAATGAATAAGAATCTTTCAATAACACTCATTAAGCATTGTAAAATGTGTTTTTAACACTAAAAAGACTTATAAATAGACTTCAAGACTTTTGAAAATTACATATAGTTTGAAATCTTTTAGATAAACCTTGACATAATAATATAATATTTTTTTTGAAGCCTTTTAAAAGAATACTTCAAAATATTCCCCCCAAACCAATCTTTTAAGTAGGTGGGGTGGCACATGTTTTCTCGTTTACATGTCCATCAATCATGGACAAACAAGTGATGACTTCAAAGAGCGTGGGAGGGTTGCTATGAGAGAAAGCCTTCATAAACATAGGCCTGGTGATGCGTGGACAAACTATTTCTGGACTTATTACCATCAATTTGGTAAGTGATAATATTTATCATGGTTCAACATTCAAATGATTTTGTATAATGTTATTCATCCTTATGTATTGTGTTTATGTTTGTAGAATTATGGATGGTGGGTGTTCGAAGAGTGCCCCATTCCAACCAAGACACCCAAGCGAGCATTGAATCATATCATGGTGCATTGAAACGTTGGCTTGCTCTTGACACAAAAGGCCTTAGAGGGTGTAGGATTGACTGGTTGGTGTGGCGATTAACAACAACCATTGCACGCCACTACATGCACACATTGGAAATGAAAAAGAGGGGTTTCATAAAAAACAAGGTTATGGAGGCCATTATTACACAAAGTGTGGAAAAGGCAACCCTTATTCCACTCAACTATGTGTACCAACCAACCCTTGAGAGTGATGGAGCTTGGGCCGTACGGAGCCAATGCCCTCCCAATGTTATTTACACGGTGAAATTCCCATTCACCGAAATGTTTTGTTGCACATGCGAATGGGCATTGCGAGGGAACATGTGTAAACACCAAATTAAGGTCATTATCACATGCACATACATTTTTCAAGAGGATATCATTCATTACTGTGGAACATGGAATGGATCACATCGTGGAGGGTTGGGTCACATGTTTGCAGACCCACAACATATTCCATATGATATGGAGTCCAGTGATGATGACGAAGATGATCATCTTGAAGGTGATGATGGGATCATGAAATTTGATGGGCTCATGAACATGGAGCAAAATGATCTCCCTATGGGTGCCATTGTAGGGTCTAATGAGACAATAAATTCATAAACCCCAATAGAAAGGGCTCTTGCACAATTGGTCACTACAATGCAAGAGATCACAAATGAATGTAAAGAAGGCGATGTGACACTTTGTGAACATGCCACCTCACACATGAGAGTATTGGCATGTAATATTCGTAACATACGCCTCACAAAGGCAAATGCAATTTCACACCCAGGATTGGTGTTACGTCGTGTAGAAGATGGATTGGGAAATAGTGTCAAACGGCTCAAAGATTGGCATGAAACAATGCTCAATCACACAAATGTACATACTAAACGATGTCATGAATAAATGTTTCAATTACTAATCAAGATTGTTGCCATTAGCACTAAGAATTTTCTTTTAGAATCAATTTTGTATGGAAGAAATCATACCCCAAATTCTTTGAACATCATGTATTCAACACACACATGAAGTCTAATATGGCACAAAGGTTATTATTGTTTCCAAATAATAAGCACAAAAAGTGTGAAATGCAAAAACACAAGGATAATGATAATATTAGTGTTAGATGCAAGTATTGTAACTAAGCCCCAAAATCCCAATTGGTAAAAGTAAGTACAAGTGCAAGTATTGCAATCATGCCCCAAAATTCCAGTTTGTAAAGGTAAGTACGGATGTAGGTATTGCAATGAAACCCCAACATTCCATTTAATAGAGGTAAATATAAGTTCGGGTATTGCAAGTTTAAATGAAAAACAAGCCTAAATGCAATACCCACATGTTTAAAAAAAAAACCCATCTAAATGGTTTGGATACCCTTAAGTGAAGACCTAACCCTAAACACAATATGCAGACGCAAAATCACTTTGAAAAAACCTTACCTTAAATGCAATACCTGCATTTTGGGCCATTTCGAAAGTACGCATGTGCATTTAAACATCTTTATATGAAGATCCTACCCTAAATGTAATACCTGCACTTTGGGTCACACAAAAAATACGCATGTGGGGTTTAAGCCTTCTTTAAATGAAGATCCTACCCTAAATGCAATACCTGCATTTTGGGCCACTTTAAAATAATTAATTAATTTCAAAATCATATGCTAACAAAGGTGTGTATGGAGGTTGGGGTTGTTGATTAGGAATCCACGATTCTTATTTTTTTTTCATGAATTTAAAAAGAGGTTCTATTGTTTATGGAACAAATAGTACAATGACAATTGTGATCAAGCTTATTTTGGTGTAAAAAAACTTTCATGAAAAAGTTGAACTTGCAATCTATAACATGGAATAATTATCTTAAATAGTGATTTCAATAACTTATTAAAAAATATATATACTAAAGTTAATCAATCAAATATCAAATTAATTAATCTGATTAAATCCAACTTTTTATTTTCAAGTAAATAAATTTAAGCCAAATGATTAGTTAATTATTTTAAATATATAAATGATTATCTGATTCTTGATAATTAATCATCCAAATTATCTGAAATAATGGTCTATTAATTATTTAATTATATGACAAATTTTGTTGATAATTCATTAATTATCATAAATATTTTATATTAAATTGGGGGGAAAATTTTAAGGTTTAGACATATGTGAAATAATACAATTTCATTCTATATCTTCCTCAAAGAGATTGCGAAAATTAGGTTGGAGTTATCACACAAGGGTAAAAAATAAACCTTATGTGAAAACCCAACCCTAAATGCAATACAAAGTTTGTCAAGATCAAAAAATAAAAAGTTCAAGCTTAAATATTTTTCGAAGATGTTCATATATTTTTTCCCCTTTTAAAGTTGTATATTCATACTAAAAACATAAATATAAAGTCTTTAATTTAACAAGATTTTAAATTATGTTTTAAAAAGATTCAAAGCACATAATTTTCTACTTTCTTCTTTTCCGTTTCACATAATAATAAAAATGATCTCTCCCATATATTAATCCTATGTTTAATTGAAATTTTAATTTATACTTTTCTGATATATAGTAAATAATTTCTTGGTTAAAATATTCATATAGTGGGTCAAAAATATTTTATATTTTATAGATATATAACACAAGTCCTTATGTAAACTTTATTTTTTATGATGTATAATATTGGTTTAAATATTGGTCCAAATATATTGTTATTTATAACACCTAATATATAAATAATGATATTATGGAATTATACTGTTGATCCATTTCAATACATATAATATATATATATATAACCTATGGTTACGTATTAATAGCTAGGTATGAAAATGTTCATAAGCTTTTAGACGTCATGCTAGAGTTTGTGTGGGTTTTAAAAGCTTTGTGAGGGCCAAGTTGTTATGTAATGTTTTCGACACTTTTAGAAGTTGAAAGATGACTTGACTATCCAAAAAACACAATAGTGTTCATAAAAAAAAAACCAAGAATTTATAACCTTGACAAATTATTAGTTTCAACAAAAGCTCAAACCTAAGGTTGTTAAATTGACTAAAGTGTGGACATTGATCAAACTAAACAACCTAACCTAAACATGGGTAATAGGTTAGTAAGCTATTTGTTAAGTAACCTAATTAATTACCTGATAGGCTACCTTTTTAATATAGGCCTATTATGTAATTTATTCATTAATGTAAGCCTTCTAAGTTAATATCTTAGATGGTCTATGTAGGTATTGAAGGTGATTGAATTTATTAAGTAAACCTACTAGTCATATAGGTAATATATTAGCCTAGGCCACGTAAGCCTAATAAGCATTTATGATAGTTTAATGTCTAATCCTTATTGTGTTATAACATTTTAAATTTTAACTAAAGGAATTTATAAAAAAGAAAGCACATTTTCCATATAATTGTTATAAGTATATACTATTGGAATATGATTCAAATTTAGAGTTTGGGAAACCCTAAATTAATTAACAATTTTTTTACAAATTAATAGTAAATAAAATAAATCTACGGTGCATTATAGGGGGAATTTTATATGCAAAAAAATGCAATATATATTTGCAAGATCATACTGAAATAATACATAGGTGATTGAAGGAAACCATATGTGAAAACCCTAAACCCTAAATGCAATACTTGCATATAATGTCATTTCAAAAGTGGTATGGGTACCAAAATTATGTTTTTTTATATACCTAAATTAATTATTATTCTAAATTAATTTTATGACAAAATGTAAGTTTTACAATGAATGTAAAAACCAACAACTATTATGGGACCTATATGCGGGTATTGCAAGAAATGCCAAAAAAACTAGCGGCTATTATGGAGACTATATGCGGGTATTGCAACGAATGAAGAATGTCAACGATTATTTGTGCCCTATATGCGAGTATTGCAAGGAATGCAAAATGCCAACGGCTATTATGGGACTCATATGCGGGTATTTCAAGGAATGTAAAAGGCCAATGCCTATTATGGGACTCATATGCGGGTATTTCAAGGAATGTAAAAGGCCAATGCCTATTATGGGACTTATATGCAGGTATTGCAATTAATGCAAAATGCCTGTGGCTATTTTTAGACTTATATGCAAGTATTGCATATTAGAAAATGGTCTTATGGAGTTCATAATAGAAAATGATGTGGGTATTATATGTTTAAAATGTGTGGATTATTTTTAAAATCTTCAGGTGATGTGAGTCTTATTAACTTAGATGTAAGTATTGTATAATGTTCATTTTGATCTTTGGTTTAATTCTTACATATCAAGTACTAACAAAATTATGACAAAGAAGACATATATGATTAACCAGATACACATCAAACAAATGTGAGTAGAAGATACTATTATATTGATAAAAGATGTACAAAATTGAGTGCATGGAAAATTACTAGAGAACTCAATGAAAAAAAAACATCGGATCTCTATAACATATCAAAGGATCGAAGTTCAAAATTGGGTAGTCCAAAAAATAAAAGGGCTACAAAACCTTACTAATTAAATAAAATGAAACCCTAACCCATATCAGTATCTACAATCCTGTGTTTAGCTCGGTATGCAGCTGCTGCATTTGCAGCCTTTGCTTCATGATGAGATGTGTAAAAATGGCGACGTTGCATCTCAACTTGAACGACATTTACAACAAACTGGGCCTTTGTTTGGTCCTGAACCCTATAAACACCCAAAAATCACCAAATTAAACCATAACACACCTTGGATGAAATACAATAAAAAAATAATAAACATTGTTTATTATTATTTCTTACCTTCCATGAATCATTATAGATTCATGAAAATCCAAAACATCCGCCAACTGTTTTGTCCGACTTGTTTTATTGGACTCTTGATCCCCATATTTCACATCCCATGCCGTCTTGAGTTGTCGTGCATATACACAACGGGTGGATCGAATCATCCTTTGTAAATCTTCATCCTTCTCCATCCATGATGTTGCATCTCGAGGCACATTACCCACGCCCCAGGCATTAAGGCCCAACACCTTCAACAATGGCTCTGAAGCTAATCCGACCAAAGGTGGTTTTGGGAGTGGTGGACACTATTTTGCAAGAGCTACTAAGTGATTCCACTCACGTTCTGCTTTGGCACGAGCACGATTAGCAACTTTCTGATCATTCCGCCTTTGCATAACCATTGCATTTCCCAAAATGTGAGCGTTCATCTTGGCATGGTCTTGATGTTGAAGACCTCATGCAGAAGTTGAAAGCCTCCAAGGTTTGGACTTTTCTACCACCAAGCCATGCACCTCCTTCAAATGCTTGGTCAACAACCATTTGGCACAGTATGTGACAGTGCGAGTGCCAACTTTGCATTTCCATTTCGACCTAACCTTTGTCCATTCCTTGTCCTTTCAAGCTAAATTAGGTGCACAAAGAAGTGCAAGTGGCTAAAAAGCCTGCTTAGTTTCCAGTTCCGGACCTAAACCCAAAAATGAAAGTTCAAAAAATAGAATGTAGGTATTACAAAACATAAAATCATAGATTCACATACTATTCCTATAAACATGAACTATTTTAAGGTATTGTAATAGAAAAAAATTGACAAAAAAATTTCCGCACCTTCCAACAAATGATGGAAGGTGCGGATATAATTAAACTTCAAGAAACTTATACAATTTTATTAATCTGTATTTAATTTAATGTCCACAAATTCTAAAACAATCTATACTAATGCTATCCTTGTGTTTCTATTGTGATAGAGCACCATTTTGCTCACCAATTTCCTAATCTAATGCAACAACACCTTGGTCACTAGTTGCTTCATCTGATGCAACAACACTTTGGTCATCAATAGCTTCATCTGATGCAACAATATTATGCTGAGCAGTTGCCGCATCTGATGCAACAACATTTTGCTGAGCAATTCCCACATCTGATGCAACAACATTTTGTTGAGCAATTCCCGCATCTGATGTACCAATTGTCGCATCTAATGCAGCAACATTTTACTGAGTAATTGCCGCATCTGATGCAGCAATATTTTGCTCCACAATTGCTACATCTAATGCAGCAACATGTGACTCAACAACTCTCTCATCTCCTCCAACAACATATGACAAAAGAATTGCCTCATCTGACACAACAACACTTAGAGGAATCGCCTCATTTGACGCAACAACATTTTACTTATTGACTTCCAGCTCACCACCACCGCTTTTCCTTAGTCTTTTTCTCCTACCCATTATAACCTCCAACCCAAACAAAAGATCACTAATTATTGTTAAATGTTAATTCTAATGAACTAATCCATAAGCAAAAAAATATTGAGGATGGGGCAAAAGGTTTAGGGTTTACGGTTTAGGGTTCTTCTTCTTTTTCTTCTGCTGCAAAGAAGAAGAAGAAGAAGGCCTTCTTCTTTGTTGCGAAAAAGACGAAGAAGAAAGCCTTCTTCTTTGTTGCAAAAAAGAAGAAGAAGAAGGCTTTCTTCTTTGCTGCAAAAAAGAAGAAGAAGAAGGCTTTCTTCTTCTATTGCAAAAAAGAAGAAGAAGAAGGCTTTCTTCTTCTATTGCAAAAAAGAAGAAGAAGAAGGCCTTTTTCTTTGCTGCGCTACAACTAAGCTGGAGTGCATCAAAGAAAGAGAAAGAAGAAGAAAGCCTTCTTCTTCTGCTGCAGCAAAAAAAGAAGAAGAAGGCCTTCTTTTTTGCTACAGAAAAGAAGAAGAAGAAGAAGAAGAAGGCCTTCTTCTTCTGTTGCAAAACAGAAGAAGAAGGCCTTTTTCTTTGTTGCGCTACAGCTGAGCTGTAGTGCAGCAAAGAAAGAGGAAGGAGAAAAAGGCGACGGTAGCTGCCATCGCCTTCTATTTCTTCTGCTGCAAAAAAAGAAGAAGACTTCTCAAGCCTTCTTCAAACAAAAAAAACAAAAAAACCAAAAACAAAATAAGCATCTTACCTTTTTGTGGGTGCGTGGGTCTCGATCCAACTCCAACCGGTCTAGCTCCAGCTCCCGCTCCACAACCGCTCGAGGTCTCTGGAGCTTTGGCGATGGAGTGAGGGGGGGGGGTGGGGTTGGTAGGTGGTAGGTAGGAGGGGGGAGGTAGGAGGGGGGAGGTAGAGAATTTCGAGGCAGAGAGGAGGTGAAAAAAAAAATCTCGACGGGCAGGGAGGATGTTCATCCGTAAAACGGGTTGAACGGGCTCATCCTCAACTGGTGCATTGGTGGCTGCTGGTTCACTCCAGCCCTAGTTCATAAGCCTGCTAAGGTTTTTGCTCAGACTGTATGAAGACTATTTTCTTTTAAAATCTCAATACTGCCTGGTGTTGCTGTTTTGGCGTGTGGGCTACTCAACTAACAGTATGTACATCAAACTCTTATCAACCTATGGGTGCAGCTCCAGTATGCCTTTTAAGTTACCCTTTAGGCATTTGGGGGCTTGGAAGCATCACATAGAGGAGAAACTACATCATTGTTGTATAATATTTTTTAAACATATAATGTGCAGTGCAGTATCACAACAAGGTGACTAATAATTTTCATTTTTTTGTCATTAACATTTGATAGTAGAAAATAAAATAAAATAAAATAAAGGAAAAACACCCAACAACAGAACAAGAGAAAAAAAATGAAAGGACTGAAGTCCAAACAAAAGACAAGCTCGAAAGTGCAGAATACGCAATGGGGAGCCCTAAGAGGGAAAAACATGAAACCTAGGACTTAAACCCATCACCAGTAGCATGAAGCAAGTCGTACAAAGAGACGGGCAAAAAACCTAGAGGGACACCAAGCCTAGAAGAGGCCTCTCTTGCTACTACGACCGCCCAAGCCAAGTTAGTGAGGGCCTGAACTCTCTGAAGAGGTATATTTTACAAAATAATGAGAAGTGTGTGCTTCCAGCATGGCAAGCGAGTATATTTTTCAGTTTCTTTTACAATTTAAAAAATAGTTAATTACTACCTAATTAACTAGGCTAAGTATTCCTCAATGCATAGAGTAAAGAACTTGGGTGGCCCAGGCATTCCCAAAAATATGGGCTTAGGACAAGGTAAATGTCTCTCATCAGGGCCCCACATTTTGTAATGTTCTTCATGCGCCCATAAACTTACACATAGTAAAGCTCATAAAGCACAAGCTAAAGTAATGGATTCCAAGGTTTCTTTCTTTGTATTTGAAAAAGTTTTGTGCTTTCCACTAGGAAGGCTTGCTACCACAGGCCTCCCCTAATTTTTTGGCCTAAAACCGAAGGCTACAAGCATCAAATTGGAGCAGGCCCTCCCAGATCAGGAGTAAGCCTTCCCCTATCCGGAAATCAATTCAAGGTTTTTTTTCCTTTGTATTGGAAAACACCTTCCCCACATGGACAATTCATTCATCAGTTGAAGGACCTTGTCCCTAATCACATGCAAACCTTCCACCATTCACATAGAAAACCTTTTGTGCCTAATGCTGAGGAAAGCCACATCCATGGGTGTCCCCTAATTTTCAGGCCTATGCCCACAGGCTATCACACTCAAGGCTACATAACGCTCAAATTTGGGGAGTCCAATGGGGGTTGCAACCCTAAACATGAGGTGTATGAGAATAGGGTTCTTACACCTACTCCTTAACCTTTAAACATCAGGGTGGACTATTTTGGTCCACTTTCCGCCCGTGTGTTTAGGGGTTAAGAATGTCATGGATCTTATTGTAGGTAGAAGAAAAGCCCTCCTCTTTTGTAGGGAGGGGTAGTAATAATAGATATAAGGTGCCTTCCAAGTTGACGCGCTCCCAAGTTCTTTGTAGACCCACTTGAGGGTCTAAGTATGCGACAATGCGGAAGCGGTTGGAACTTGGAGCCGCTCCCTAACTCACAACACTTAGAAGGGTAGAGGGGCGTGTTGGAGCTCCGGGATGGGACTAGGAAGAATTGACAAGCTTATTCACTCACACGGGCCTTCATGAAACCACACAAAGTGGTTAGAACTCATTTTGGGTCCTTTTGGCGTTGGGACAGCCACGGGTGAACTCGGACTCACTTTGACACACCACACCCCGGGCTTGGGAGTAAGCCATCACCTTACTCCCTATAGTATACTCTGCAGCTCGCGGCCGAGCCTGCATCCAAATGGCTTTTCTCTCCCGGGATTCTCGAGACTCCCGCGTGGGAGTCCCGAAATCGCGCAACTTTGGACTCTCGCGACTTTGAAGCCTTATAACTTTCGGAGCAGACCTCCGATCGAGTTGCCGTCTGAAGCGAATTTGTAGGTCTCGTCGAGACCTTTCGAACGGTATGTCGCACGTTCTCTGCACCCAAGTATTTCGGGTCGATTCCTGACTTTTAGTGGTCGGGAGTCAAAACTGGCGGACTCCTAGGAGTTCGATTCCCGGGCCTTCTTTTGGCCATAACTTGTGTTTCAGATGTCGAAATGAGCAATGTGAGCCCATTTTAGACATCTACACTTCAAGAGCTTTCCATTGATATAAAGAGCGCCACGAGCCATTGAGATTTGACCCCTCAAATCTCTTTCTGAAGTTTTGGGAGTCCCTTTGGGACTCCAACTCTCACCAACTCCCAACATGGGAGTTCACTCCCTCACACTCTTTGCACTCCCGGGGGCATGTGATATGACTCCCGGGTCTACTTACAGGCCCACAACCTTGCAACCCCCTTGCCTTGGTCGCAAGCCAAAGGCTAGGGTTGCGACACAAGTACATTAGGAAATGTCCTCTCATAAAGTTCAGCTCTTGGATACGAGAAGAGAAGAAGATGATGATCTTGGGTGGTGGTGGTGATGGTAGGTTTTGTAGAAATCTAGATGAAAGCTTTGCCATGCTCTGTATCAGTATGTGGCCTGGGTACTGCCAATATTGAATAGCTTGTCAGTTGGGTTGGTAGCTTATCAGTTGAGTCTGCATTTGTGTCTGTTAGGGGAAAAGAATTTCTCTAAAAAAAATCTGAGAGTTGATTGTGGATTCCAATTGCATACTTACTGCTGGATACTAGCAGGAAGAATCAGATTTAGAAGAGCAGCAGAAGATTCAGTCTATAATGCAGAATGAAGCAGATGGAGATTGTTGGTTTTTGTGTATAGGATAAGTTCTTTAAGCCTGTGAAGAAGGTAGACTAGCTTCAGATGATCACAAAGAGCGAGAGAACCTCTGCTGCAGCAGCAGCAGCTGTTGTTGTCATCACTGGACAACACAACAGCAACTCTGTGTAGGGAGCCTGGGAGGGAGGGAGGGAGGAAGGTGGAAGCTCATCTGCAAGGGTGGTGCAGTAGCCAAGTTCCTGCAATTTGGCAACAAGGATTTTGAGCCTGCAGCAAGAATTCCAGGGAATGGAAAGAAGGGATGATTGTTTGAGTTGGGAAGAAGGATTGATTGTGAATAGTTCTGCTAGTGCAAATGCAGTGATCATGGATATTGAAGCTGCAGTTGCAGCAGCAGCAGCAGCAGCTTGCATTACTATGGAAAATCGTAATAATATGCTGCAGGAGGAGGAGGAGGAGGAGGAAGAGGAGGAGCACAACATTGATCTTCTGCATGATGATTCAGATGCTGCGAGAAGACTTAGACTAGTTCCTAATATCGAGAAGCTTTCGGTGGACGATTTGTTGCAGAAGTGGGTGGGCGAGTGTGGAAGAGCTCAGATGGCTCTTTGTGTTGGTTAGCTTGGCTTGGACTATTCATGGCCTTCAGACCTTTGCTATGGTGTTTGCTGATCGTCAACATTCCTGGCAGTGTCGTTCATCTCCCTCTCAATCTCTCACCTCTGCAAGCACCAGCTTCTCCAATGCAGCTCTCAACATTACAGCTACAGGTGATGATAGATCATCACATGAACTCTGGACCTCCCCACTGCACCGCCGCTAGCTCCTCGACATGATCTGATCTGCAAGCTTCTTGATCATCAGTGCAGAATTCAACAGCTAGCTAGCTAGACTTTGTTCTTGAAGTAGTACGACGCTGCTGCTGCTTGATCCTTCTTGCAATTGTAGGGCTAGAAGAACCGCAGCTGCAGCTCATGGATCATACGTGATGGGATTTTGGGTCGACTTCCTCATGCAGGTTTTGCAAATGTTGCTGCACGCCGGCGAGTACTCAACTTCTTCCAGCAGCTGCAGGAGGAGCCTATGAATTGTTCGCCAACAGCAACTGATATGTGCACAATGGACTCGAGCTTGTGGGAGTGGGTTGGCGGAAAAGGGGTGTCGACGGTGTCGGAATGGAACCTCGTCTGCGGAGACGAGTACAAACGCGGACTTGCGCAATCCGTCTTCTTCATCGGAGGCTTGTTTGGTGAGCACTGAGCACTTTTTTCTCACCCCGCCCGCCGCGCGCCATGATCATCGAATCTCCATAGAACTGCATGAGTCCTAGATCATGACAAGCTTCCCACAGTCGATCGGAATGAATTCTCCATGTGCATTGATGAGGATCACTACAACTCCGCCATTCCTTTCGGCCTCTTTGCAGCTGCTGCTCTTGTGGGTGCTTTGCTGGCCTTGTGGCTTCCTGAAACTCTCAACCAACCTCTGTGGGAGACTCTGCAAGGCATGGAAAATGCCAGCACTTTAGGGTTTAGGGTTTACTCTACTCTGGTGTAGAATGGGCAACATAACCTACCCATCCACGAACACAACCCACCCACGCACACACACAACCTACCCACACACAACCCACCACCCACACAACCTACCCACACACAACCCACCACCCACACAACCTACCCACACTACCCACCCACATGTAATGAAGAGTAGATTCTCCTTCTTTTCTTAGCAAAACCCATTTTTTGTCGCCTCTTCTTCTACTTACTTCATAAACAACAACAATGCACAATGTCTCGTAAGAACTATGTTTTACATTTGTTTTGTTGTTAAGCCAAAAGGTAAACATTTCAAATTTTAACCTCCTTCACTTGGTTTGCACCAATATCCACATGATTTTTGGGTAATTAATAAACATTATTTTTTTCCCCAAGAGGTGTTAATCTTGAATAACTTTTTTATTTTGCCTATTTCAAAAAGCTACAAGTGTGCAATTGTGTTTTGGTGGGGCCATGAAATTTTTTTAAATCTAATGCTATAAACACAAAATCATAACTAGAATTCAAAGATGATGACACAAAAAGGATGTGTTATAAAATTCATTATTTCTTAATTCTACCTTGCTCTTAAACCTTACTTATTAAGCTTAATCCACACTCCCTAGGTGCAATTGTAGAAAAGGCAATTTTTTTTTAAAGGTTACATTTGGGTAAATTCTTTAATCACATATAAGATATACATTGTTAGATTATGATGCATTCAAATGTATATTTTATGATCTATGTTGGGGTTTTTAGTTTTGGATTGCTTACAAGTGAAGTCACACAAGATTGCCATTTAAATATTATGTCTAATTTTACCACTACTGAAAACTTCAAAAACTTAGGCCACATCTTTGCCCAAATGAGGACCTAATAGGTCTTACATAAGAGCTAACATCAAAATCATTCATATTAAAAAAAATCTAACCAAAGAAACTAGTTTTTCAACCCTAAACTCTAAAAACCTTCCAAAATTACTTTGGTAAAAACCTTGATTATCATTTTTCATTGTTTTTTTTAACAATAGAGAAATCTATAAAAGCACCTTGTTTTTAAACCTCAATTTCATCCTTTCTCCATGATTCATCCCCAAGTGATGGTTATCTATAAGGTGTGCAAAATTTGGAAAGAACCAAAAAAACAAAATCAAGGACAAAGTTCAAATGATTTCAAAGGTAGGTTTTTTTTTAAAACATAAAAAGAATGCATGGTATTGTACTTTTTCATGTGTTATTTTTTGTATTTCAACATGTGATTTGACCTTTTGTTTGAATAACTTTACATATTTATCTAATATGAATAATATGATAACATCTTGGCAAGTCCAAAGAATTTTCAAAGTCAAAAATAATTTCATTTGGAAGATTTTATTCTTGGAAATAAAATATTACAAATTCTTCCAAAAGATTTTTAAAAATTCCTTCACAAAAGAAATTTCTTTGAATTTTTTTTTGGGATGAAAATTTGAACATTATGAAAATATAAGATAATTAATGTGACTTGGCACAACTTGCTACTGTAGCTAGACTAAAATCAGGTTCTTCAAGTTTCATTATTTAGCATTTCCTGGGTCAAATAGAGTCAATAAAAGAGGCCTCACTCAAGAAGGGGAAGGTAGGTACCTACCAGAGTAGGTACCTGGTTCAGGATGGCCCTCCCTTGCCATCTGGGATTCCATTAATTTAAAGTAAATTAGAAAATAGGTAAGAAGCTAGATATGTAGGTAGTGAACAATGTTTGGTACGTTTTGAATTGAATTTAGGAGGTATATTCAAGAATAAGGTAAAACTTGAGGGTGAGGGCATAATTATGTGACAAAAAGAATACAAATAGATTTTTAAAAAATGTTGGGTGGGTACAAGGATTGTTGCAACCCACTTGAAATTAAGCCCAATTTCTAGAATTGGGTAGGAACTAGAACCTTGTTTATAACCTAGTTTTGGAACCAAAGGTGGAACCAACCTTGATGCAATGTGGTTATTTTTTGGAACCGGACCCAAGGTCTACTTCCTAAGTGGGTCAAAACCATAACTAAATCAAAGTTTTGAATAAAATCTAGTTCCAATTCCAAGTGGGTAACGACTTAAAGCAAGGAGTTAGGACTAGGAATTTCGCTCATCCTATCTTGCTCTACATTTTGGACTTCACACTTTCTAAGGTGGTGCATCCCAAGTTCAACCTTTTGTTTTTGCATTAAACCATTGCAAAAATAAAAATAACAACTTTGACGTCGCCCCCAAATAGAAGCTTTTGTTGGAAGATGGAGTGCACATCCTCTTTGACTCACCTCTTATATGTGAAAAGGGAGAATTTTGGGAGAGAATTTTGGGCGAAACATATGGGACAAAAGTGGGGGTTTGGTGGAAATTAAATCTAGAAATTAAAAACTAAATTACTTTGTATTAGTTCAACATTGTCAAACCTTTGTAATTAATATATAATAATAATAATAAAAAGCTCAGATTTTTCTCATTGTGAATTTTGGAGTTTTTGAATTTTTGGAACCCAAGACTACCTACCACCAAAGGTTATGAAATGGAGAACCGATTCTTTATAAAAGCAAACCTTGAGGTTCTTTGAATCCTCCTAGAACCTAAGAATTGCCCAACATTGATATTTTCTCTTTCTATGGCAAAAAATTTAATATTAAGTGATACATTTGTACATGAGAAAGTGCAGAGGGCCAAAGTATCTTTTCACTGAGAAGAAGAGAGAGCAAGAACTTTACACAAAAAACTAAAGTCCATTGCAAAAAAGCTTAAAAATGTACGAAGTTCAAAGATTTATTTCATGTTGTAAAGTGGCCTCCAATTGCATTGCAAAACATATGCCAGGTCTTCTTCACAGTACAACTCACAAGGGGGGTCCTCCAGGAAGAGCCTCAACGGGTTCCTTCCCACCCGGCCCACCTAAAGAATGATTTCAAATTTAGGGATCTTACAAAAGTGTAAGGTACCTTCATACACAAAATGATACCTTACACATTTGTAAGGTCCTTGAAATGGGAAATGGGAAATTTTGCAAGGGGAGGCGCAAAGACTAAATTTGAAAAGTTCTTTAGTTGTTCACAAAGTACTCAAAGAAAGTTTCTCAATTGTATTTGAAAGTCACGATATATCAGCCTATGTCTGTCCTAAAACAGAGCAAGGATATTAGAGTTATTGGTAAAGTCACTCTGTCTTTGGGCCTGTTTTCACCCCCTTTTCCCCCTCTTTCAGTGGTATCTGCAATTAAATTTTGTTAAATCCCAGTATGAAATGCTGAAACTCAACTCAGCAGTTCATGCACAAAAGGTCGAGAGTAATTATAGTAGTTGTACTGGTAGGAGCAGTGAAAATATATGTAGCAGCACAGAGCACTGGAGGCGCCTCAGGAAAAGTTAAGTACAGACACGCAGTATGATACTCAGTTTACTACCAAAATTGATGGTAAAAACTAGTTTGGGTCCGAGTTATTTCACTATGTACAATTTTAATTCTCAATAAAACATGTTTGAGGCCCTATATTGTTGCCAAAACTAATCGCAGGACTTTACCGATAACTCTATCATGTCTATAAGTGCATGTATGGGTCCTTTGCACTCTCAAGGAGTAAACAAATCTACAGGAGATCTTCTCTATTTCAACATGAAATCTTTAAATAAAATAATTATTTGACCCTGAAATATTGAAGATGCCATACTATGAAAATTATGTACAACCAAAAGTGAAAAAAAAAAACCCCTTTTCTTTCTTTTAACAAAACAAATCTGACCAAAAATATTTTAAAACACTCAACAATATTACCAAGTTGATGCACCCGTATTCATTGAGAGCTTTTCGAAGATACAAAGAGCATGGCATGAAGCATCATGCATGGTTTGGGAAATCTCAGTGCGACAAACAAAACAAACTACCTTGCTTCATAGATAGATGATTTCTTGCAAAATGGATGATTGTCTAAAGATATTCAACAAATTTGTCTGATTTTATTTTTTAATTATATAATATTGGATGAAACCCTAAACCCTGAACATTTCTCAGAAACTAAATGGATAATGAAAAAATCCATTTATATGCAAGTTCACCACCTAGCCCTCTCTCCCCCCTCCCCCATGTTTTTCCTTTTTAACCACCAGTTATTTAAATTATTGAGAAATTTTAATTTGGCCCATCATATATATCTATATATATATATATATATACATAATTTATTTTTAAAAAAAATTCCCAGGAATTTCTGCAACTTGCTGATTTTTTTGGGAGGAAATTTTGGACAATTGTGCTTTTCCAATGGAAGTTGGACTAAATTTGCCATTTTTAGGGAAAGATTCACCAACTTTTTGACCTTGCAAAGTTGAAAAATAAAAATATAAAAATCCCCCAATCATGATTTTTGAAAAATATAAAATTGAGAAATATTATATTATGTTTTGAAAAATCATATTAAATTTCAATTGGATCCATTCACACGTTATGCACGATTATTAAAAAAAAGACAACACTTTTGAACGTGGCCAACCTCACCGTCCTCCTCCTCCGGATTTGAAGGGCCAAAAGCAATCGCAGTCTTTTGTCACTCACTCGAGAACAAGGGTCAACAATGAAGGGTATATATTTTGAGGGTTGTAATTTCACAGGCGGGTATGAACGGGTATTTAAGGGTATAACTTGACCCGATTGCAATAAATTGTATTTTGCTTGCACACACACACACACACACACACACAAATAATATAAAAAAAACGAAGGTCATGGGGGTCCGGAAACCATGACCGACAAAGAAATTTAAATGAGCTACGGAAGAGGTCTAGAAGGTCAACACCCGTGTTGGCTGGCTACTAGATTTTTTTTCAATAACCTCGGATTCAGGTTTCTTTGGAAATTCGACCGCCGGTATATATACACCCTAGTTAGTACCTTGGCCAGTTCGACACTAATTATATCATTATTTTCAGAAATAATGTTGAAATTTTCTCAAAAATTATTTCTTCCAAATCAAAAAAATAATTTGTGAAGAAAAGAGGGTTCAACGTTTGTTCCTATCATGTTCTTAATAATGTTCCCTAAGTTCCCAATGGGTTTCCTAAGTTCTTAATACGTTACCCAAAGGTGTTCCCAATAGCACTCACTTCATCCCATATCCTTTGCCCAAAGTTCTCCCCCTTCTCACCTATATACTGAGTGAGCCTAATGGAGGCTTTCCATCCCCAAGTTTCAGTTTTCTGTTTTTAAGTGATCAGCCAATGATAACAAGGGGTATGTTACACCATGGCCTTGCCATTTACATTAAAAAGTATCTTAGGGAAAACAGAAAAAATAAAATTTATGAAAACTCATATATTTTACCATAGCAAAAATTATAATCTTCAAAAAATCCTCTTAATAAAAATCAAAATTATTCAAGGTATTATTATAACTCTATAACTAATCTCAAATTTCTAACACAAGCCAAAATATCATCTTTCAAAAATCCTGGTTTAATAAAAATAGAACTACTACTATTATTATTATTATTATGACCTAGGGGGGCCAAAATCCCTTAAGCAACTATCTTATATATAATTACAACAGTGGTCTGCGTCTGTCCGTCCGACGACGGTTCCGCGTTTTAATGGACTGGCGGAACCGGCCCGGACGGTCGGATTCCGAAAACGGGAACCGGCCCGGACAGTCGGATTCCGAAAACGGGAACCCAGGGTTTCGGGACCTCGACGGACAGGGCCAGAGTGAATTAGCACCCACCAATGCACCAGTTGGCCGTTCTGTCCACTCGATGGGTTGCGTTTTTTCATTGGGCGCCGGATGGGGTTCATGACAGTCCATTTCTTTTTGCTGCTGACCATTGTACTTTTTTTTTTTTTTGGTTCCTGCTCGTTTTTCCCTGGACCTGACCTCACACATAGCTACCCTGTTCACTTTTCTACCTAGCTACTGCACTCACCACCTACCCTACTAACCTAGCTACTATACTTACCACCTACCCTATTAACCTAGCTACTGTACTCATCACCTACCCTACTAACCTAGCTACTGTACTCACCACCTACCCTACTAACCTAGCTACCCTATTAATTACATACCCTACCCTAAAAACCTTACCCTAAATGTAATACCTGCATTTTGGGCCATTTCGAAAGTACGCATGTGGGGTTCAAGCTTTCTTTATACAAAGATCTTACCCTAAATGCAATACTTGCATTTTGGGCCATTTCGAAAATACGCATGTGAGGTTTAAACATCTTTATACGAAGATCATACCTTAAATGCAATACTTGCATTTTGGGTCACATCGCTAACCAAGCTACTGTACTAACCACCTACCCTACTAACCTAGCTACTCTATTAATTACATACCTTACTAACTTAACCATTAGGTTTAGGGTTGAGACACATAAATTAATTGATAAGTTTTTCATAAATGTATAGTAATTAATTTAAAGTAAGCTAAATTTGGGGGGAAATTTTTAGGTTTAGGGTTGAGACACAAATTAATTAATAAGTTTTTCACAAATGTATAGTAATTAATCTAGAGTAGGCTAAATTTGGGGGGAAAATTTTAGGGTTTACACATATGTGAAGTAATACAATTGCATTTTATATCTTCTTCAAAAAGAGTGGAAAAATTAGGTTGGAAGGATCACACAAAGATAAAACACATATCTTTTCTTTTGGTTTTATATGAAATTTATTTGATTATTTTTAAAGATTAACGTATTTTCTTTCACTTAATAAATATTTATAGTTTAAAACCTTTGAATTTTGGTTTTTAAATTTTTTCCTATGTTCTTTTAAATTAGTTTATTTTGCATTATATGATTTGTATAGCTTGTATAATTTTTTAGGTTTAGGGCATATATCACTAAGATTTTTTTTTGTTAGGGTTTGGTAAAAGTAAGTACAAGTGAAAGTATTGAAATTATGCCCCAAAATTCCAGTTGGTAAAAATAAGTACAGGTGTAGGTATTGCAACGAAACCCCAAAATTCTAGTTGGTAAAGGTAAGTATAGTTTGGGTATTTCAAGTTGAAATGAAAAAACAAACCTAAATGTAATACCCACGTTTCAAAAAAACCCATCTAAATGGTTTGGATACCCTTAAGTGAAGACCTAACCCTAAACACAATATGCATATGCAAAGTCACTTTGAAATAACCCAACCCTAAATGCAATGCCTGCACTTTGGGTCACTCCGAAAGGACGCATGTAGGGTTTAAGCTTTCTTTATATGAAGATCTTACCCTAAATGCAATACCTGCATTTAGGGTCACTTCGAAAGTACGCATGTGGGGTTTAGGGTTCTTTATATGAAGATCCCACCCTAAATGTAATACCTGCATTTGGGGTCACTCCGAAAGTACGCATGTGGGGTTTAGGGTTCTTTATATGAAGATCCCACCCTAAATGCAATACCTGCATTTAGGGTCACTCCGAAAGTACGCATGTGGGGTTTAAGCCCTCTTTAAGTGAAGGTCCTACCCTACATGCAATACCTGCATTTTGGGCCACTCCGAAATTACGCATGTGGGTTTAGGGTTCTTTATATGAAGATCCTACCCTAAATGCAATACCTGCATTTTGGGTCACTCTAAAATAATTAGTTAATTTCAAAATCATATGTTAACAAAAGTGTGTATGGAGGTTGGGGTTGTTGATTAGGAATCCATGACTCTTATTTTTTTTCATGAATTTTAAAAGAGGTTCTATTGTTTGTGGAACAAATAATACAATGACAATTGTGATCAAGCTTATTTTGGTGTAAAAACTTTTCATGAACAAGTTGAACTTGTAATCTATAACATGGAATAATTATCTTAAATAGTGATTTCAAAAACTTATTAAAACAAAAATATACTAAAGTTAATCAATCAAATATCAAATTAATTAATCTGATTAAATCCAACTTTTTATTTTCAAGTAAATAAATTTAAGCCAAATGATTAGTTAATTAATTTAAATAAATAAATGATTATCTGATTCTTGATAATTAATCATCTAAATTATCTGAAATAATGGTCTATTAATTATTTAATTATATGACAAATTTTGTTGATAATTCATTAATTATCATAAATATTTTATATTAAATTTAGGGGAAAATTTTAGGGTTTAGACATATGTGAAACAATCCAATTTCATTCTATATCTTCCTCAAAGAGATTGCGAAAATTAGATTGGAGTTATCACACAAAGGTAAAAAACAAACCTTCTGTGAAAACCCAACCCTAAATGCAATACAAAGTTTGTCAAGATCAAAAAATAAAAAGTTCAAGCTTAAATATTTTTCAAAGATGTTCATATTTTTTTTCCCCTTTTAAAGTTGTATATTCATACTAAAAACATAAAATATAAAGTCTTTAATTTAACAAGATTTTAAATTATGTTTAAAAAAAATTCAAAGCACGTAATTTTCTACTTTTTTCTTTTCTGTTTCACATAATAATAAAAATGATCTCTCCCATATATTAATCCTATGTTTAATTGAAATTTTAATTTATACTTTTCTGATATATAGTAAATATTTTCTTGGTTAAAATATTCATATAGTGGGTCAAAAATATTTTATATTTTATAGATTTATAACACAAGTCCTTATGTAAACTTTATTTTTCATGATGTATAATATTGGTTTAAATATTGGTCCAAATATATTGTTATTCATAACACTTAATATATAAATAATGATATAAACTGAACCCTAAATGCAATACTTGCATTTTGGGTCACCTCGAAAGTACGCATGGGGGGTTTAAGCCCTCTTTAAGTGAAGATCCTACCCTACATGCAATACCTGCATTTTGGGCCACTATAAAAATACGGTTTTGGGGTTTAAGCTTCTTTAAATGAAGATCCTACCCTAAATGTAATATCTACATTTCGGGTCATTCTAAAATAATTAATTAATTTCAAAATAATATGTTAACAAAGGTGTGAAGCTGGGGTTGTTGATTAGGAGTTTAGGGTTTAGGGTTTACCCTAAACCCTAAACCCTAAACCTAAAAAACCCTAAAACCCTAAACCCTAAACCCATGATTCTTATTTGTTTCATGAATTTGAAAAAAAATTGTATTGTTTGTGGAACAAATAGTATAATGGCAATTGTGATCAAACTTATTTTGGTGTATGAATTTTTCATGAAAAAGCTGAACATGCAATCTATAACATGGAATAGTTATCTTAAATAGTGATTTTAATCTCTTATTAAAATAAAAATATATTAAAGTTAATCAATCAAATAAAGTTAATTTGATTTTTAGATCCAACTTTTTATTATCCAAATAAATGAAGTTAAGCCAAATGAATAGTTAATTATTCCAAATAAATAAATGATTATTTAATTCTTGATAATTAATCATTTAAATTATCTGAAATAATGGTCTATTAATTATTTAATTATATGTCAAAATTTGTTGATAATTCATGTACTATCAAAAATATTTTATATTCAATTGGGGGGAAATTTTTTGGGTTTAAACATATGGGACCTAAAACAATCTTATTATATATTTTCTTCAAAGAGATTAGGAAAATTAGGTTGGAGTTATCACACAAAGGTAAGAAGCAAACCTTATGTGAAACCTAACCCTAAAACCTAAACCCTAAACCCTGAATGCAAAACTCGCATGTAATGTCATTTCAAAATAACAAATAAGTGCTATGGATACCCAAAATATGTTTTTTTATATACCTAAATTGATTATTATTCTAAATTAATTTTATGACAAAATGTAAGTTTTGCAAAGAATGAAAAAAACCAGCAACTATTATGGGACCTATATGCGGGTATTGCAAGAGACACAAAAAAAAAACCAGTGGCTATTATGGAAACTATATGCGGGTATTGCAAGAAATGTTATAAAACCCAACGAAAACCATGGACCCATATGCGGGTATTACAGCGAATGACGAATGTCAACAACTATGGGTGGCCCATATGCGGGTATTGCAAGAGATGCCAAAAATACCAGCGGCTATTATGGGACTTAGATGCGGGTATTGCAAGGGATGCCAAAAATTGCAACAACTATTATGGGACTTAAATGCGGGTATTGCATTGAATGTAATATGCCTGTGACTATTTTAGGACGTATATGTGGGTATTGCATATTTGAAAATCTCCTTATGAGATTTATAATAAAAAATTATGTAGGTATTTTATATGTTTAAAATGTGTATATTGTTTTGAAACTCTTCAAGTGATGTGAGTGTTATTATATTAGATGTAAGTATTGCACAATGTTCATTTTGATCTTTGGTTTGATTCTTACATCTCAAGTACTAAAAAAATTATGACAAAGAAGACATATGCTTAACCATATACCACAAAACAAGTGTGAATAGAAGATGTTATTATATTGGGTAGTTCAAAATTGGGTAGTCCAAAAAGTAAAAGGGCTATAAAACCTAACTAACTGTATAACCCTAAACCTTAACCCATATCAGTGTCTAGCAATCTACAATCCCGTGTTTAGTTCGGTACACAACAGCTGCATTTGCAGCCTTTGTTGCATGACGAGCAGTGTATAAATGCCGACTTTGCATTTCCACTTGAACTGCAGTTGCCACAAACTCTTCCTGTGTTTGGCCCTGAACCCTATAAACACCCAAAAACCACCAAGTTAAACCTTAACACACCTTGGATGAAATGCAATAAAAAAACAATAAACATTGCTTATGATTGTTTCTTACCTTCCATGAATCATTCTAGATTCATGAAAATCCAAAATAGTTGCCAACTGTTTTCTCCGACTTGTTTTATTGGACTCTCGATCCCAATATTTGGCATCCCTTTCAAGTCTTCATCTTTCTCCATTCGCGATGCTGCATCTCGAGGCACACTGCCCACACCCCAAGCAATAAGCCCCAACACTTTCAAAAGTTTCTCTGAAGCTAATTTCACCAAACCTGGTTTTGGGAATGGTGGACACTATTTTGCAACAGCTACCAGGTTTTCCCATTTGCGTTGTGCTTTGGCACGAGCGCGACTAGCCACCTTTTGATCGTTCCGCCTCTGCATAGCCATCGCATTTCCCAAGATGCGAGCATTCATCTTGGCATGGTCCTGATGTCGAGGACCTCCTGCAGCAGTTGAAGGCCTCCCAGGTTTGGACTTTTCAGCCACCAACCCATGCACCTCCTTCAAATGTTTCGTCAACAACCATTTTGCACAATATGCAGTAGTGCAATTACCAACTTTGCACCTCCATTTGGACCCAACATGCGTCCATTCCTTGTCCTTCCGAGCCAAATTCGGTGGGCAAAAAAGTGCAAGTGGCAGAGCTGCCTTATCAGATTCAACTTCTGGACCTAAGCCAAAAAAAGAAAGATCAAAAAACAAAATGTAGATATTACAAATCATTGTTTTCAGGTATTGCATAAAAAAAATTTGACAAAAAAAATCCCGCACCTTCCAACAAATGATGGAAGGTGCGGATATATTTAAACCTAAAAAAACTTGTACAATTTCTTTAATCTGTATTTAATCTGATGTCCACACATTCTAAAATAATCTATACTAATGCTATCTTTATATTTCAATTGTGATAGAGCAGCATTTTGCTCACCCATTTCTTCATCTGATGCAACATCTTGTTCACTATTTGCTTCATCTGATGCAACATTTTGCTGAATAATTGTTGCATCAGATGCAACAACATGTGACTCAATAACTCCCTCATCTCCTCCAGCAACATATGGCAAAAGAATCATCACATCTGCCACAGCAACACTTGGAAGAATCACCTCATCTGATGCAACATCTTGCATATTGACCTCCAGCTCACCACCACCGCTTTTCCTGAGTCTTCTTCTCTTACCCATTCCAACCTCCAACCCTAAACAAAAGACCACTAGTTATTGTTAAATGTTAATTCTAATCAGCTAAACCAAAGCAAAATAAAAAATATTGAGGATGGGGCAAAACGTTCAGGGTTCTTCTTTTTCTTCTACTGCAAGAAACACTCCGGAGCTTGCTGCATTGTAGGGTTTACTTGCAGCAAGCTCCGGAGTTTGCTGTGTTACAGCAACAAGCTCTCACGCTCCGGAGTTTCCTGTTGCAACGCAGCAAGCCGGAGCCAAAGAAGCTCCGGAGCTTGCTACATTGCAGCAGCAAGCAAGCTCCGGAGCTTGCTGCGTTGCAGCAGCAAGCAAGCAAGTTCCGGAGCCGGAGATCCTCCGGAGCTTGTTGCGTTGCAACAGCAAGCAAGCTCCGGAGCTTGCTACGTTCCAGCAAGCAAGCTTCCGGAGCTTGCTGCGTTCCAGCAGCAAGCAAGCTCCGGAGCTTCCGGAGCTTCCGAAGCTTCCGGAGCTCGCGTTGCTCGGAGCTCGGAGCTCTTTGGAGTTCGGCAAGCTCCGGAGTTGCAGCAAGCTCCAGAGCTTCGGAAGCTCCGAGCTTGGAGCTCTTTGGAGCTCGGCAAGCTCCGGAAGCTCCGAGCTTGGAGCTCTTTGGAGCTCGGCAAGCTCCGGAGCTGCAGCAAGCTTTGAAGCTCGTGTTGCTCGGAGCTCGGAGCTCTCTGGAGCTGCAGCAAGCTCCGAAGCTTCCGGAGCTCCGGAGCTCGCGTTGCTTGAAGCTCGGAGCTCTCTAGAGCTGCAGCAAGCTCCGGAGCTCGCGTTGCTCGGAGCTCGGAGCTCTCTGGAGCTCGGCAAGCTCCGGAGTTGCAGCAAGCTCCGGAGCTCCGGAAGCTCCGAGCTTGGAGCTCTTTGGAGCTCGGCAAGCTCCGGAGCTGCAGCAAGCTTTGAAGCTCGTGTTGCTCAGAGCTCGGAGCTCTCTGGAGCTGCAGCAAGCTCCGAAGCTTCCGGAGCTCCGGAGCTCGCGTTGCTCGAAGCTCGGAGCTCTCCGGAGCTCCGGAGCTCGCGTTGCTCGAAGCTCGGAGCTCTCCGGAGCTGCAGCAAGCTCCGGAGCTCGCGTTGCTCGGAGCTCGGAGCTCTCTGGAGCTCGGCAAGCTCCGGAGCTCTCCGGAGCTTGCGTTCGGAGCTTGCGTTGCAAGCTCCACGGCACAAAGAAGAAGAAAGAAGGCGATGCCATCGCCTTCTTCTTCTTCTTCTTTTCTTGCAACACAAAGAAGAAGCAACACAAAGAGAAATGCTTACTTGGGTCCTGCGTGGGTCCAGCTGCAGTCGCTCCAAGCTCCAAGCTCGTTCCAAATTCCAAGCTCGCTCCCGCTCCAAGCCGGCTCCAAGCTCCAAGCTCGCTCCCGCTCCAAGCCGGCTCCAAGCTCCAAGCTCGCTCCCGCTCCAAGCCGGCTCCAAGCTCCAAGCTCGCTCCCGCTCAACGTCTCTGGAGCCAGGAGCTCTGGCGATGGAGTGAGGGGGAGGGGTTGGTAGGTGGTAGGTAGGAGGGGGGAGGTAGGTGGTAGGTAGGATGGGGGAAAATTTTGGGGTAGAGAAGAGGTGAAAAAAAAAAAAAAAATCGGGCAGGGAGGATGGGATTTTCGTCCATCCAAAAAACGGCCTCAACGGGCTCATCCGCAACTGGTGCATTGGTGGGTGCTAATTCACTCCTCTTCTTTCTTTCTTTTTTTTTTTTCTGCCGTGTCCGAAGGTCACGGGCACCCACTAGTACTTCTAAACACAATAATATATCCTTGCCTTGGTAGTAGTAGTAGGCAAGGTCAATTAAAAAAACGGAACTTGGGAGGTAGCCCATCTAATAATGAATACGAGACCACCGGAGATGAATACCATAGTTAGTTAGTACGTTGGCCATTCCCAACACATGTCTGCCAAATAATTAATTAATTGATTGATTAATTAATTTTGGAACTTTCATTTCTATGAATGGAATATTCCCAAATATTCGCTATTAAAAATGGTAGAATAACCGTCCTTAGATCCGCCGGTTATTTGGTGGCCTTCCTAATAAATCAACGCCACTCGAGTGTGGAGGTTGTTTTGATGATTGCTAGCGGGGCACATGATAGGTACATAATGAACCACCCTTTGTATCCGTGGGTTGACCCCAGGAACCGGCGGGGACCGGCCATTGCCGACGACGACCTGGGCTGTCTGTTTGGTCTCCGTTGCTGCTGGCTGGCTCGTTGGCTATGGCGTGTTGTTTCCGCCGTTGGCACGCTTCGCTTCTTCCGCGCTGCGTTTCTGTCTTTCCCCTGGGATTCGTCTTTCTATGCGACGGGGAGCTTCGGGGGGAAATGCGTGAAGGTTCGACTCAGGCCGTGGAGCAGGTACGTTTTTCTTCTTCTATTTTTTTGTTTTTTGTTTTTCGTCTTTTTTTAACCTTTTTCTTTCCACGCCAAGTCGAATACAGTGTGGAATACTGCAGGAGATCAGAAACAGCATGACAGAGAGTGAGGAAATAGCGGGAGAAAGAGACAGAAGAGGCAGAGAGAAGTGACAGTAAGAAGAGTCTTCGACAAGGCAAAGAGAAGTCTCAGTTTGTATACTTAGTCAGGAATGGATTTACAAGGAAGCAAGTTGAAGCAAGAAAAATACATGCATAGTTTTGGGGGATGTACCTATGTAGGTCTTTTGCAAAAACTAGAGTGAATGAGTGAGGGCTTGATTTCAAAAGAAAAATTGGTTGGTTTTTGTGCGCCAGAATCAAAGCTGCTTTGTGTCGAGGCAAGCTTGGCTAGTAAGTCGCACTGCATGGGAGTAGAAGCACTATAGAAAGGTATGACACTGCTTACTTATATAGAATACACAGATCGCTAGTAGAGCACTGCAAAGATCCAGAAGGAAATAGGAGTGTGAATGCATAGAGGTTTGGGAGATATAAAGAGTATGTGTATGTCTGTGTTATTTTTGCATGGTCTTCTTAGAAGGATTGGAGGAACAAGCTGGATGTTTTTCTAGTGTGTTAGGAGCGGAGTATAGCCAAATGTTTGTACAATCAATGAGCATGCTTGTTAATTGACCCTTAGACCAGAAGAAACAAAGCATGGCAATCTATTTTGGTAACAAGTGAACACAAAAAGAGGTAGGGTTAAAAGTGAGATTGAAGTCTTAGTAGTTCAGAGAGGAGGAAGAAGTGGTTGTAAAAGTGGGAACCATCTTCTGTGTATGGTGGTGGCAAGAGGAATTTCAGGTGATAGAATATATCTAAAACCTACATTGAAATTGTTTTGGCCATGATCAAGGTAAAGCAAAATAATCTCTATGTCAATTAAGCTTTGAGAGACAAGGGGGTTATGGGGAAAGTGCATGATTTTGCAGCATCTTAGTGTACCCTAACATGTGTAGAAATAGAGAAGGTGGAGCAGGTCCAAATTAGAATGGAGTAAATCAGCAGGGACCTCAAAAAGTTATAAGAATAGTAGACATGGCAACAAAGCTAGAAGAATTGCTCATGAACAACAAGCTCAAGGTGGCGGGGGACTTATCGACTCCTACAGTTGATATTGTTGCCAAACTACAAGAAAAGGATCTAACTAAAATACAAACATCGGAATCAAAATGTAAGAATCAAATCGTCCCTCTTACATGTAAACTTGCTACCCTTCCTTCGTTGGATTTCTCAAGGTGCCCGCAATTGAATGAGTTACCTACATCTATTGACAAATTGACTGCCTTTCGATTATTGGATTTCTCAGGGTGCCAAGAATTGAATGAGTTACCTACATCTATTGACAAATTGACAGCCCTTCGATTGTTGGATTTGCCACGGTGCCAGGAGTTGAAGGAGTTACCTACATCTATTGACAAATTGACAGCCCTTGAGTCATTGGATTTGTCAGGGTGTTCGGAGTTGAAGGAGTTACCTACATCTATTGACAAATTGACAACCCTTGAGTCGTTGGATTTGTCAGGGTGCTCGCAGTTGAAGGAGTTACCTACATCTATTGACAAATTGACAGCCCTTGAGTCGTTGGATTTATCAGGGTGCTCGCAGTTGAAGGAGTTACCTACATCTATTGACAAATTAATAGCCCTTCAACGGTTGAATTTGTCAGGGTGTTCGCAGTTGAAAGAGTTACCTACATCTATTAACAAATTGATAGCCCTTCAACGGTTGAATTTGTCAGGGTGTTCGCAGTTGAAGGAGTTACCTACATCTATTGACAAATTGACAGCCCTTCAACGGTTGAATTTGTCAGGGTGTTCGCAGTTGAAGGAGTTACCTACATCTATTGACAAATTGACAGCCCTTCAACGGTTGAATTTGTTAGGGTGTTCGCTGTTGAAGGAGTTACCTACATCTATTGATAAATTGACTGCCCTTGAGTTGTTGAATTTGTTAGGGTGCTCGCAGTTGAAGGAGTTACCTACATCTATTGAAAAATTGTCAGCCCTTGAGTCGTTGAATTTGTCAGGGTGTTCGTAGTTGAAGGAGTTACCTACATCTATTGACAAATTGACAACCTTTCAACGGTTGAATTTGTCAAGGTGTTCGCAATAAACTAAAATTTAGATTGGGATCATTTCAAGAAAATATATATTCTTATTATTTCTTTTACATAACTAAAGGCATATGCATTTGACATTTACCTTAACCTTTCGTAATTTCTTGTTTCTTGAGATAGATTTAGGAAATTCAAGTATGTATTTCTTATGGGGCAAAAATTAAAATGCACACCCTAACTTGTTGGAGACTGGGGCTAGGAGGACCTAAAGCACAATGATATTGATTATGCCACATAGGAAATGGAGTGGCTCAAAGTAGCAAGCTCCATTATAAAAGAAAGATAATGTTCTTCGTTTTGGACTAAAACCAAGAAGAAAACAACATAGGGTTAATAGATGCATCACAATTAGTGAAAGAGATAAATGGACTGATGAAGCTTTGGAAGAATGCATGGATACAATTGAAAGTGGGACAACTCATTGAAGCAAGTTAATAAACATTGGAACATTCTTCTGACCTTTTTATCATATCATTTGAATGGCAAAACGAAATCTAGGAAATGTGGGCCATGAGGTGTGTTCACAAAAAAAAAAGATGAAGTTGTAATAACTTTGGCTATGTAGAAATTTGGGTTGTCAATTACCCTACAATAGTTGAAAATGAAAGTTGCAAAAATAGTTCAAACCAAAGTTACACCATTTTGGCATGGAGTATTAAGGAGGTCTTGGTGGTATTGGTTCAAATGTTGACACCCTGAACTTAACATTGGACAAACAAATGGCCTAAAAATGAGTAGGCCATAAAGGTGAATCACACATTATATGAAAACTTCTATAACAAGTTGTAATCCTTGTACAATAAACATAATTGTGATGCACATCATATTTGGAACTTAAACAAGACATGGATATAAGTAGGTAGGTAGTCAAGTGCAAAGGTTCGGGCTAAATGAAGCTCCCAACAAGTATACAATATCATACCAAAGTCTAAGGAGTGGCTAACTATCAATTGCATTGTCAATGTAGTTGGAAAATCTCTACTAGGGTTTTACATTTTCAAGGGAAAGAAGATGCGTGATGATTACATAAAATTGTGCAAACAAATAATATGTATGGCTTTGCAAACAAAAGCATGGATGATCAATTCTTGTATTTCTTCAATACCATGTGGCATTTCCCTTATTAATAAACATTTGTTCATTTTAAACAGACATGGATCTCATGCCACACTAGAAGCAATTAAGTAAACATAAACATTTGGGCTAGACATGATAACTTTACCTTCCCATACCAGCCATGCACTTTAGCTTTTAAATCTGGCTTGCTTCAAACCTTTTAAAACAACTTTAAAAAAAGAGAAATATGCTACAATGATCAATAATAATTACATTGAACCAAATAACATAACCTTGGTTGGTTGAATAGAGAAATCCGTAAACCAATCCCTCACCAAGAACACATAACTTCAGGGTTTAAAGTTGGAGGGATTTGGTAACTAAACCTTGGAGCAATGCATGAGAAAACAATCCCTAGTAGTTTGTACCTAGTAGACAACACAAAAAGGAAAGAAGATGTAGATTCCATATCCAATAAAGAGGTTGAAAAGGAAGATAATGATATCCAATGGGGAAAACAATATGCTATAGCAAAACTAATCAACATAATAGGAACAATAATTATTTTAGATCATAAATGATCCCTAATTGTTGGTGTTTCTAAAATTAACCTTTTAAGTACTATATATAGATGTGCCTAGAAAGTCTATGACCCTAAAGTAAGGAATTGCAATAAACACATCAAATTTGGATGTGAACATAAATGAAGTTGCAATAGAATTGGAGGTGGGAACAAACAATTTCACCAACACAACTCAACAAGTATTGGTAAATGGTAATTTGTTCTTTTTGCCTCATCAATTTGCAAGAAATGTAATAAAGACCCATAATAAAGAACTGTTAGTTGATTATTTTAAAAGTATGTATTGAATATTTGAACATTATGCTACAAAAGGCACTAAAAAGGGAGGGCAACCAAAATAATTAAGGAGGTTCCAAGGAAAGAAAAGCAAGAAAAACAAGTCAAGAGAGTTTGCAATTCATTAACTATAGTTGAGAAAGTCATTCACTAGGAACTTGAGCAAGACTAATGAGCCAAATTCATCGTAGTTGAGTTAGTTAATGTAGTTAAATATATAGGGGTAAGGTTTCACCAAAACTTCCAAGTTGGACTATGAGTTTAGTACCCTCTTAATTATAGGGGTGTGAACCTTTGTTGTAGAACGAACGTTCGTAATTAGGTTAGACGAGTGGCCAAGTGCTTAGATGTAAGCACGAGGGCATGTTGTAGCATGCTTGCAACCACTTTAAACAATGAGTTCATGAACAATAGCAAGGGGGTTGAAGGAAGGGATCAAATGCCTAAATACCATAAAACAACTAGAAAATGACCTAATGGGGTGGGTTAGATTGCTTCCAAAAATACAAGGGAACAAGGGAGGTTCATTCCTTTTAGAAACACAAAACCACAAGGAGGGTGGTCAAATTTTATAAAAACACAAGAATTGGAATTAGGGGGTGATGGCTACAAAAATTCAAGAACAAGAACTTGAAGGGTTTGACTATACTAGGAACACAATAAAATAGGGGGCTTGATTGATTGTTCAAAAGCATAAAAACATGAGCATGGGAAGGGGGAAGAATGACCACATGAACCCAAGAATAGGAGTTAGTGGATTTGATTCCCCCAAAAACACATAAACAAAAAGGACCAAAAGGTTTGGGCATGAAGGAGAAGAAGAACGCCGGGGGGGGTGGGGGTGATGTTGGTGCTTTAGAAGCGGGAAGCATGAAGTGCGAAAGGACTAGGATTTCTAAGCACAAACAAAGAAAAGGAAGGGGGGAAAACATATATAAAAGAATAAGAGGATGGGGAGGGTGGATTGTTTGAGAAAAACAATAAGTGTGAAGAAGAGACCAAAAAAATAAAGGAACTTACACAAAATTGAAACTAAGGTGCTCTAGAATGACAAGCTCCACCACCAACACTTAGCACCTGCACAACAATGAAGAACATTTAAATTAAAATGTTTCTTTAGAAACTAAAGAACTTAAAACTAGAACCCACCTATAGCTCAAGAAGGAATGCCATATAATGAGCATGTGCTGCACTAGGAGTTAGACCATAATGAGTTCCAATAACACCAAGAGACCAATAAGAGAAGCAAATCACAAGTTGTAGAACATTGAAAAAAGAACGAGTGACTAACTTCACAATGTTCTTTCACCCAAGTAGGAAGAAAGGAATGACAAAAAGAAAGGAAGAAATTGTTGTGTGTGGTGGGAGGACAATGGGATTGTTGTAGCACGATTTGGAATAGTTCAAGGTTTAGTGGAATGTTGGGTTACATATAATTGTAGATTTTTTGCCTGATGTACAATTTTGATGTGGTCCGGTGAATGAAGGTGAGCTTTTTTTAAATGGGCATTTTGATGATGGGTTTATTAATCTAGAACTAAAAACATGGATGCTAAACATGTGTTAGATTTTGCATGTGCCTCGATAGGGCAAACATTGGTTGCAAACCAAGGTATAGGATGATTGATGATGGTATTTTATATCTTGGCCATCTCTAAACCAAATCAAATGATAAAAATTGCAATAGATGCACCCATAAAATATCTACAATTCATCTTCAAGCTAGAGACCCAATCGACTCCAAATGAGATTGCAAATGTCCTCTAAGCACCTATGACCGGCCTCTCTACCCTAGAGGTTTTTAAATCGAACTTTCATAAAAAAAACCGAAACTTGGAGGTTCTTTGATTTCCAACTTTGATTTCCAATTTTTTCAAAAAAGGAAATGGAAGGTTTTTTTTTTAAATCAGATAACTGCCCAAACACTGGTTATAACCTACATAAGTGTATGACTTCATGGTGAGTATTGATTATGGAACCGGCTGCAGCTGCATTACAGACTTCATGTGTATAATCTTGGTCACTAGTCCACAGGTAATCGGCCTCAGCTGCAGTATAACCTTCACGTGTAAAATCGTGGTGAAGAGTATTCCACAGAGAATCGGCTACCGCATAGGGTCCATTAGAGCGTGTGCTAATATACCATTTTTGTATTGTGGGAGTAACTGCGCTTGCTTGACCATTCAACGTCGACCGCTGCCTCCGAGCCTCGATGCAGCTCGACTCTCTCGACGAGCCAAAGAGCTCTGACAACCGGCACCGACCAATTGGTCTGCAAACTGGCGATGTCAGTGAAGTGGATCTGATGAGCTTCGAAGTTTGTACTGACAACAGTCTCTTGACATAAAAAAGTTCGAACCTGACTCTTGAGAACTGAACGGTTGAAGTGTCAAAATGTGCCGCCGTCAGGTACATGTTTGGGGATGACATTCGCACAGGCGTCTGTCTTTCTAGTACCCATTTGCATTTCTGATGCATCGTTTGCCTTTCTAATACCCATTTGCATTTCTGATTCATTGCTTGGAGAGAGAGTAGTTTGGACACCCCTCAGGCTGACTTTTTGCGCTTCCTGGCTACTGGCCTTCAAGGTTAGCTTTCACGTTGAGCTCAGGATAATTCTTTACCTAAGCAATTTTCTAGAAAGTGTATTGTAATGTCTAAGAAGTGGGGCATTCCCATTTTATTCCTGAAGTAAGCTCACTCCCCAGGTGGAGCTGAGAGGTGGTTACTTTGGGAATGCCCAGCTCTGAGAGCGTTACCGAGTGTAAAAACCAAGAAGAAATTTTTATTTGAAATTTTTCTTGTGATCCCCATGAGTATCATGGAAAAAAAAACAGGGAAAAAACAAGAGAGAGGCATCTTGAAAAGCAAAATCCTTGTAGTCTAGATAATGTACTCTCTAAATACACTAAAGGTTTTGACCAGCTTTTATTAACATCACAAATTACAATTACAGGACATTTATAGTTAATTGAATGTGACAAATCAATTCCCATCTCCATGCAATGCTTTTACATAATTAGTTGCAAATTCTTTATAACTATCTTAAGTCACACTCATAACCAAACACATCAAATCCCATCCAGTAGGGTTGTAGCAAATTTATAATTCTTTCACTTTGAGCTCAAGATAAATTTAATAACTTAAGCCATTTCCTAGAAATAGCATGACAAATTACAATTGAGGTTTCAAACATTTGGGTAGCTCACTGTATCTTTGTTGAATGTAAAAAATTAACTCCCATCATCAAACACAACTTTTACATAATTAACTGCAAATTCTTTATAATTGCCCAAAGTCACACTCATAACCAAATATTAAGAGTACCATGCACCCAAAAGAGTTTTAGCAGGTTTATAATTAGTTAATGCATCTTAATGTGACAACTTATACCCGCCATCACCAAACACTACCCTTAAACAAAGATGGAGGATTTCTTTGATAATTACCCATATTCACACCCATAAACCAAACCCACAAAATACCAACCCTGGCTGGATTCCAAAAAAAGCCAAATTATGCCCAATCTGTATATGTGGTGATAAGGTTCACTGTAAGCATTGAATCACCGCTTGTGTTTGGTGATCAGCATACTTTCCGTACTTACAAATAGTAGGGTAAGCAAATACCCGCTAATATCCCCAAATGCCCATCATCCACAGTCTAGAGCCAACAAATGACAAAAGTCAACAAAAAAAAGGAGGAGTTCACAACTTCACAGTCCTTATTTGTGTTGATACAAGTTCACACAAGTTCACAATATGCAAATTTGGAAGTTTTTACTGACAACAGACTCCATGTAGTTTGAATCAGTATTGGGCGGATTATCTGATTTGTTTAGCCTTTGGTTCTGGTTTTTTACGTTTTTTGCAATCAAGGAACCTTTGAGTATGGTTTTTTTGAAAACAATCAGATTTCCCAATTGTCCAGAGTCTAGAGTACCGGATCCCTTGAAACTTGAACCTGCAATTTTGTTACACCTGCACCAGGTTCAGCACAGTCCGCAAACCTCATCAGAGTTAGTGCCTTATTACCAGCCCCTAATTAGGCAGTTGCTCCTGATGAGCCTTCCTCTCCAAAATCCTTTGAACAATATCAAGATGATGTAACCTGGCCAAACTTTATCAAGAAAGAAAAAGCTCAAATCCCAAGACGAAAATGAAGTACAAACAGAGATGACCTAAGTCCAAGTTGAATTGCTACAAGTCAGATGTCGAAGTCCAAGATCCACGTTACAACTCCGATTTTGAAGACTTTGGACAAATATGGAGATCCTAATTTCAACTTCAAAACACTTGTGACAAGTTAGCAGTGAGAGTCCGAGTGACTACTGCTGTTATCATTGAACTGAGGATGGTGTCACCAAAAAGGGGTGTATACAAGTAATGCTTAAATGCATCAATACAGCAAACCTTGAAAATACACATCTAGTGTAGCAACACTGCGTTTGTTTACAACTTAGTGACAAAATAACTCTATGGACTTTGACAGATCAGCTCGCTCCGAATTTCTTCTTTTTGTGGACTAGCATGGCCTTAGGCTAGGGTATATCGACAACAAACAAATTCTACACATAGTCTACCCATAATCCAAGTAAAGATATTGGTTCAGAGATGGTAAAGATATTGACAAGCAGTATCTGTAGTGTTCTCTTCAGATTTTCCCAGGAACTTCCCATTACAAAGAACTTATTTGGAGGTTTTGAACTTCATCAAGTGTTTACCATTATTATCAACCCAATTATATTAAGTGCAACAAAATCAAGTAGATATTCAAAACCATGTGGATATTTGTGAATGAATTGTGCAATTGCATTAGTCTCATTCAATAGTTGCAAATTTGCAATGTTTGAATGACATACAACAATTGTATAAGATGAAAGTCCATTTTTTTGTTGGCAAAGTATGTGTTTTTCTATTCTATTCAGTCTATGATTCCAAACTTGGATTTGGTCTTTCTTTCTTCTAACAAAAAATGAATAAAAGGTTGAAAATGTAATTAAAATAACAAAATTAATGTTTCAATAAGTATTTAATTGTCCAATCCCTCTGAAGAAAACCCACGACCTAGATTAAAAGGTTTTCAATCACACAAACTTCAATTAAGATCAAAGCTAGTTTGAGGAAGTACTCAACATGTTCATAAATAATTAAATGGTTATTTTCTAAATGGTGAAAATTATTTTTTCATTATGGATTGATAATTAAAACATTGTGGATGTATATTACAAATTAAAGATATCAAATCAGTAGAATTTAATGGGACACCTAAAAATCTATCAAATGTATTTTTTTAAATTATTTTTTGTACATGAAAATTATCACTCTAGATATTAATATGTTCAACACATGTTGAAAAATATGATTTTAAACATTTTAAGAGATGAAAAGAGGTAGGAGAATGTGGATAAAACGTTCAAAAATAAAGGTAGTACTTCCGAGGGAATCAATAAGAAACAAAATAGAAATACGTGAGTAAAATTATAGGGTACAATATATCAATTGTTGGGTAAAAATTATAAGTTAATTAGTTCAAAATAGGGTACATTTTATTCAAATAATCAATTTATTTATAATATAAGGACATATATAATAATCTGAAATATATTACAATTAATATAGGGTGACTTTATTATATATATAAGAATAGGATGATAAAAAATAGGTTGGACAATTATCTAATACACCCCCTAAAAATAGTCATTTGACACACATATATTCCAAACTTTACATTAAGTGTCCCCCCCCCCCGGACAATACTTTGATAACACACCATTAAAACATTGTAAATTAAAATAGTAATATTTTTGGATTTTTGAACTATGACTCTAGTTTTCTAACTTTGAAAATGTCACTCTTTTACATGTAAACACTTAAATGCCTTTCATTATCAAACTATCATTGAAAAACAAAAAAATCATTGATTTTTGTCATAAATGTCACCAAATGTTGCAATTGCTATTGTGACGTTTATTGAATAACTTTCTAAGAATAATTTTCAAGAGGATTTTGAAGAAACATTGTGGTATAACTTGATGGGTAACTTGGGAAGGAAAGATTTATAATTGAAATTTTGAACAAAGTTAAGTTTGTTAACAAACCTATGAAAGTCAAAAATGTAATTCAACTTCAAATATATTTTGCTAAACATTACTTAACATTCAATGAATTGAAATTGTGTTAGGTTCCATTTAAATATCTAAAACATTTTGAAATCTCTTCATGATTGGTCCAAGCACTCTATGATGCATGGACCATGCATTTTGTTAGTGGAAGACCAGGGACCTATTACTTATTATATGTCAATAGGCATTGCAAAGTAATCAATTCCATGAAAATAAGATACACATAAAATTTAATAATGAAATAGGTTGGTTTGAACCTTTGGGGAAGCATATGACTTACTTTGGATCAACCATATTGTTGGGAAAATGATTGCAAAATCTAAATAATAGTTCATTAGGTTTTTTTGTACTCAATGGGGTCTTCAATGTAACTCCTCTTGACATGTGAAACCAATGTGAACAAAAAGAAGGGTTATTTGGTTATAAAGAACCCTAATACAATACATATAACAACACTTGGATTGTTGGAACATCCAACAATCAAATGAAAATTATCACAATACAATATCCATTTACATTACATTCCTACAAGTTCCACATTAAGGAAAAACATGTTATGTACCTCAAGGAATTAGAACTCTTTGATTTCCTTTCAAAGCCAATTGGTATTTATGTGGTAGTTCATAAAAAATTCCCAAATTCTGGATGATAGTCATATACCCACTAGATCCTTCACCCGCGGAAGTTGGACAAAGAAAAAAAAAATTGGACAGAACAACAAACTCTTCCCATAACACCCATGTGTGCCTCCTCAAAATCCCATTTTCTCTTCAAATTTCCCACATCAAGGTAGGTGTTATCTTTTAAACATAGAGGATCAGATCGTTTCCCTTAAAAGTTCCAAAAACCCACAACATAGAAGAACCTGCCATTTAAACCCTATATCTTATGCCATGAAGCTCATACCATAGTGGAGTAATTAGCTCCCAAAACAAAAGACAAACAGGATCAGTGGGGCAATTTTCTTGAAGTACAAAAGAAACAAAACAATTCACCTTATCAACACTCAACTTCCACTAAGGTGAATTGTTCAAGACCACTAAGATCACTTCTCCAAACAAAATGTTGCCCCTTACAACATAAACTTGTTGTACTTTCCTGCCACCACATAATCCAAAGAATCAACCATCGTGAAGCTCTTCAATTTGCCTTTTTGTGTTCCCCAAAACACATGAACACCCCATCTTCCACCAAGAACCTCACAAAGATAGCTATGAAACCATTCCAACTTAATGGTGCCATCCCATTGAATTGTAACCATCAAACATACTTAACTTGCAAATAAATAAAAACACCCCAAAAGATAAATTGAGCAAAGAAACACGGACCTTCAATGTCTATAACCATTCATGATAATTAACCATCCTGTAATTTGGCACTTTCTACTAGTCAGTTTCCTTTGAATTTAATCATTAATTAAGGTTTCCTCCTTTCATTTAGCCATGTTCACACAAATTTCTTGACACCAATTTCATGTCACACCACAAGTGGCATGAGTTGTTTCAATGTGGGATTATTTCATTTGGCTTGAAACAACACCATGGCACAGTGATTTTTTTGTGGTGATTTTTTGCCATTTTGAAAAAAATAGTTTGGAAAATAACATTTTGTCAAAAATTCCTTGGTTTGAAAAAACATTTGTCAAAGGTAGATGCAAGCTATAGTGGTTCAATATTAGTAAAAATTACACTTCCTACAAGTTCATACAAGATTTTTTTTAATTATTCAAATGGACACGGTTGTTACTTTAAAAATTATTATTCTTTAATATTTGAATAATACATGTCCAATCACCTACAAACCTTCCCAAATCTATGTGAAAATTTGTATTTAATGTAGCTGATGTCATTTTTAAATTTGGAAGTCCTAAAAGGAAAACCCACAAAGTCCATAAAAATAATGCCCCATCTAAAACTTTCAAAAAAAAAAATTTTGGGACAAAAAAATTGAAAAACAAACAAAAATTGCAACTCATATGGACATAGGAAAATATGGTCAAATTTTAACCATTCAAAATCCCATAACTTATTAAACGATTAAGACTTTTGAATACAATTTTTTTTCATATGAATTTATCATTGTGTAATACATTATATATTGAGTCCCAATAAGAAATTTGGAATGTGAATCAATATAAATTTTTCTATTTTGTGATGTTCTAGTTAGACAACTAATCCATATTTTTTGACTTCAAAAATCCATTACTACTAACAAATGAATTTTTTATTAATAAATAACAACACAGTTCTCTTCATAATGAAAGAACTAGTTTACGTCCAAGTCCCAATTAATAGATCTAGGGATATGTTAATCACCATATGCAATTGAATAAAGGGTACCCATGGAAAAAACACCATTCTGTCACAAAAGTGAGCCATTATAGTTTGTATCTACCTTCGAGAGATAAAATTTTAAATAAAAATTTGTCAAAATTAGCCTCAATTGCCCACAAAATGAATATGGGTGTTGAAGATTTTTCTATTTTCATATTTTGAATATCACCAAATTTGGCCAAATTTCCTTATGGATGATTGCCACTTGAGCAACATCATTTTTACAAAAGCACATGCAACTATACTACCATGGCAAGTTTTACATTTCAATGTCAAATAATTATCTTGTTTTTGACATTTCATATTTTAAAAAAGAATATTATAAAATATTTTCTATTTTCCTCCACAAGATTTCGTTCTTTGGAAAAAGAATATCTTGGAAAACTCCAAGACTATTGAAAATAATGATATTAGTGTCCACTTGTCAAGTTGATAACATATTATAGTATTTGTATTTTGAGCTTGTAATAAATTAAAATTAAAATTAATATATGAAAGACATAAATATTATCCCATTTTTCTTTATCATGGTTTCACCAACTTAATTCAACATGTATATATAGTTGTAGTATTTACATGGCTATAAATATTTGAGGATTTTTTTGAAACATAAACTTTATTCCAGCATGCAGTATTTTTTCCCCTAAAACTAATTCTAGTGATGAATGTTTTTGAGGAACTAGTATATGGTTGATTTTTTTGGAATATATCATATGGTTCTTCTTGGACAATTTTAAAGACAATTCTTGTTTTATGGTTGTCCTTGGACAATTCCAAAGATAATTCCAAAGACAACTATTTCGTTTTCAAGCTTAATTACCTCCATCTTACAACTACTTCACTATTTTCCCTACCCACCAACATGGATATGAAAAAAATAAATTAAGATGTATCTTTTCATGTCCATGAAATGTGTATTAATTTAAATTGAATTTGACATGGATGAATTATTAAAAACCATATGAAAACATAAGGAAAAAAAAAGTTTCTTATCAATGTGTAGTAGTGTGGAGCCCACATTTATAACACATGGGAACTACATGTATATGAAGGACAATCAACTCTTTTTGGGTTTGTAAGGGAAATTTAACATTATTCAATACTATTGAGATTATACAACATTTGCAAAACTAATGTTGTAGTTGTGGAGTTTTGTAGTAAACAATGTTCAAATTGTATTTTAATTTCTCTCAGATGATAATATGACATAATATGCCATGTGATGATTCTATGGTTTTGAATAAAATGAAGCCATAATTGACAACGAGGGTGAAGGGACAATACTAAATTTAATAATATTTTTGCACTATTATTTAAATGGAATTTGAAAATCAATATTTATGAATGTTCGTATCAAAAGTATGTTACCATTGATATTCTTACAAGATGTCATGAGAACATCTCCACCCATATATATTTTTTGGGCCATTATAACTATTCACCATATCCAATCATAAGAACAAAATTGTGTTTTTGCAACTACTTATTATGCAACTATGTGCAACTACTAATATATAAAATGGACATATGTCATAAAAATAATGGCTTAAACTAGTAAAAAATAGTAATAATAATATAATATAATCATATATAACTTAAATTAAGTAACATAAAGCTAGTCTAATTAAGCTAATACTCATATACTTAACTATAGGCTATAGTAGCTAACCTACCCTATTATAAACTATATAATAATAATAATACTATAGTTAATTAACCCATTTGATAACTAGTTATAATGATATTATTATAAATATTAATAATTGCTACAATTAACTATATTATTATTATTATTATTATTATTATTATTATTCCTTAGTCTAGCCTAACATAACTTAAGCTAGTATTAATTTGCCTAAGCACATTATGATATTAATATTATTTTATTATCTACACTTATTATTTATTAAATTAGTAATGATATTTTAAATAATTAATATCATTATTAATTTTATTTAATAATGATCAATAGTACTAAATTAATAAATATTAATAGTATAAAACTATTGTGTTAAATATAATATTAATAAAGTTAATATTTAAAAAATAGTACTTATGGAATATGCAATATAATTATTGCATTGTAACTACTAATATATTAACTGAAATAATTATAATTAATAATTTTATAATCATTAGTATATTGAGTGATGAAATATTTTGATATTTTTTTATTCATTATTCAGTATTATTATTTCAATGTAATTAATAACTTAATTATTCAATATATTCAAATATAATATGATAAATAATATTGTTACCTATTAACTATTATTACCTATAATATAATTAGTATAGCTAGTATGTAAATTAGGTTGATATGCCATAAATATTGAGTAATACAATAGAACCTCTCAAATTTTATAAGGTTGGGACCGGGTCCAAGCTATAAATTTTGGGAGGTTATTAATTATAGGAGAGGCATCAATGACGTGGCTCAATCATTGATACCAATGACAGTTTGCCCATTACTGTATCATTGCCCTTTCAACTGACTTCACACCTTTGACAACCAACCTTCAACTCATTCTCTCTCAACTGACTCTCTCAACACCCTCAACTTCCCTCTCTTATCACACCATGGGCAAATACAATAGCACCCCGAGACACCTCACGGAAGGGATGCGCATCACCCTGTGTCAACAAAAGCGTCGTCGTTTGGCCTTCACGCAGGGAGAGCTGAAGGAATGGCTGTGGATTACGCATGGCATATGCATCACACAAGCCACCATCAGCCTCACCTTGAAACGCAGTGATGAGTTGTTGGCAATGGCGGCGGACACCAGTGTCCCGCCCCCACGACTTGCACTGCGTACCCATCAGGCTGTGTAGTACCCGCAGATGGAGGTGGCGCTCAAACGCTGGTTCTTTGAGTAGCAGGACAAGGTCAACCTGAATGGAGACTTGCTGCGCACGAAGGCGGCATGCTTCCTGCAAGAGCTTCATCCTGATGCTCCAAAGATGGCATTCTCACAAGGCTGGCTGGAGAAGTTCAAAGACTGGCACGGGATCAAGTCATTTCATCGTTTTGGGGAAAGCGGCGAGTTGGACATGAAAGTAGTTGGCGTGGCGCTACCGAACATCCGCGCTGTTGTTGATGCGTACGCAAAGAAGGACGTGTTCAACATGGATGAAACTGGCCTCTGTTGGCGTCTCCAAGCCGACAACTCGCTGGTAACCCATCAGTTGGAAGGCTGAAAGATCAACAAGGAGCACATCACTCTTGTCATTTGCGTAAACTCGGATGGTAGTGAGAAGATTCCGTTGACAATCATCGGTAAGCATTTGAATCCACGCTATTTCAAGGGTATCAACCACGATATGTTGGGCGCCTATTATCACGCCAATGCAAAGACGTGGATGACCTAGAACGTTTTTCGACTCTGGCTGCTAGACTTTGATCGCTAAGTCTTCCTTTTGCTGGACAACTGCCCGGGCCACATCCCCCTGGAGAAGTTTGCGGAGATGAACGTGATCCTTCGCAACACCCGCATTTTCTACCTGCCGCCAAACATGACCTCGGCAGTCCAACCTTGCGATGTTGGGATCATACGCACATTCAAAGTGTATTATAGAAAGCGATTCAACAACCTACTTTTGGATGGCTACGAGAACAACATCAACAATCCGGAAAAGATCAGCATTCTGGATGCGTTCCGCCTAGCAGTCCCAGCCTAGGTGGAGGATGTTTCGCCTGCCACAATCGCCAACTGCTTCCGCCATTGCAAAATCCAGACCAACAACATCATCCACACACAACAAGGGGAAGTTGGTCCTCCCATCGCCCTTATCCAAGAGCTGCAGCATCAAGTGGCTCAGCTTCTATACGGGAATCCCATGGACATTTGTAATCTTCTCAACTATCCGGAGGAGAACAACTACATGGTGGCATCAAATGATGAGGACATCACCAACCGCATCATTGAGGAGCTCTGCCCATAGGAAGATGAAGACGCGGCAAGCGACAATGACGATAGTGTAGAACCGCCAAAAATCAGCACCCGTCAAGCTCAGGAGTATCTGAAGGGTTTGACCTTATTCTGGATGCAGCAAAAGGAGAGCTATCACAAGTTTAGTGAGAGCTTGAAGGAGTAGAAGGAGGCTGTGAAGAAAATCAGCATGACAGGCCTCAAGCAAAAGTTTATTCTTGACTATTTCAGCTCCACTTAAATAGGTAATTTAGTTAATATATCATCGCATTATAAAATTTGAAAATGTTTGGGCTAGCCAAATCTTATAAAAAATAAATTTATAGAAATTTAGCTGGGCCCAACTTGGGCCATCGATGTTTTATAAATTTCGAGAGGTTATCAATATTGAGAGGTATAAATTTTGGGAGGTTCTACTGTAGTTGCATCTAGCTTGTAACAAACTTGTTTATCCCATATGTTTTGTCTTCCATTCCAATTTCACACACTATATAAGTAAGTGCATTAGACATGTTCACAAGCCAAGGACCAAGTGCCATTTGGGATGAGGCAATATCGAAAGGCTTGACACTATTACTAATTTCAAAAATACAATAGGATTATCTTCAACTTGCTTATCTAGCTTAGGCCTAGCTATTTACTTGCATACCTAGGTGTAATAACCTACCTAGGTGCCAGGTGTCAATATTTAGTTAGCCTAGGTTGCTTGGGTGGCCTAATTAGCCTAGGTTACCTAGCTAACATAGGTTATTTATCTGGCCTAGGTGACCTAGGTTGCCCAAGTGGCCCACCTACGTACCTACCTCCCTACGTATTTACCTACCTAGCCACATGTCAAAACTTGAATGGTTACATCCCTACCAACCTACTTACCTACCTCCCTAAGTACCTATCTACCTACCAAGCCACATGTCCAAATTTGAATGGTTACCTCCCTACCTACCTATCTACCTACAAAGTCATGTGTCCAATTAAATTTGATTGGTCATAGCCTTAACATGCATCATAAATTATATGGTCATCAAAATAATTGCACGTGCAACTAAAAAGATGTAATTAATCATGGATATAGAAATGTATAGCCATATTGTAAATTGTATCACCATATCATATATATAATTCAAATGCTATCACATACAACTTGTCCACTGCAACTACAAGGAATTTTAGTTGCATGTGTTAGTTGCAAAAACATAATTTTCTTCTAGTGAATGTACAATGTTAACTTTTCCCCCATATCCACCCATAAATGAAAAAAAGTTTCCTAACAAATGATTCTCATCTTGCTCTTCTATAGGTAGTTAGGAAAGGGGAAGGGGGGAGATTAAAAATTATGCTTATACAAAGAAGGGGATAACTAACCTCATTACAAAAATGTGTGGAATGTTCCAATGAAATGAGTAATTACTTCAAACTATTTAATTTAGTTCAAATTATTATTGTTATTCGAATACATGCTTGCATATATGCCTTTGGAAATTTGACAAGAGATGAACTTGTTGGGTTCCTCTTGTCAATATACTATTCTTGAAGTCCATTTATATGTCAAATTATTGGATGACAATTATCACAATCCTTTTTCTATCTTGGTTGAGGTTTTTCTTTGGTTCAAAATTTCACCAAAATAAAAGGAAAGAAGAAAAGGGGGAACATTTTATTGCACTATTCCTTTTTTTCTGAAATTCAAAAAATTTCAAAATATTGAGACATTTGGACGCTAATTTTACTTTGGTACCATTTAACAAATATTTAAAAAGGTTCTAAAAACATGTCACCATTTAATGTTAATCCCTCTTGGGATGTTAGCCAATGATTTCACATTCAGAAAGTTTGAAACAAAATCACTACTCTTAGTGTGAAATCAAGACTTACCTTGAATCTCATTTGGTCTACAAAGAGGGTAGAACCGCCTATCATCAAACACATATTTATCATCGAACATTTTTCAATATTTTCCTAATCCATAAGCCAAATTGAATTATTTATGTGTCATTGGATGTGCAAACTAGAGGTCTACAAATCTTTTTTGAACATTAGAAATAAATGAACAACACACAAAACATAGAAGAGGATGAATAATAGTTTGCTTCGATGTTTTTAAAAAATAACTCTAGACCCTTCTTTAGTTCCAACCCCATATCTTCTTCATTTTTAGTCCATTTTGAATGATTTAAAACATGATGGATGCAACAACTAGGGCTTTTAAAAAAAAACTTTGTATTCCAAAACAAAGATGCAATGATCAAAGATTTTAAGTTCAAAATCCTAATATGTTATAAACCACTTATCATCAAACACTAAACCTCCTTCTTGATGGGGACACTAATGAAAAAAGTAAAATGTACATGAATAAAAATATAGGTTCATCGGTTGTTGGGTAAAAATTATAAGTTAATTAGTTTTAAAAAGGTCCATTTTATTCAAATAAACAATTTAATTATAATATAGGATATGTAATAATGTGATATAATGGATTACAATTAATGTGGGGAGAGGGGGGGGGGGGTTTATATATTGGAAAATCAGATAATAATAGGGCGATAAAAATGGGTTGGACAATTGTTTAATACCCCGTTAAAAATGGTCATTTAACTCACGTAAATCCTAAATTTTACACTAAGTGTCCCCGTGGGACCTCTTTAATTACACCAAACACCCCATATCTTGCCCATTCTTTATTAAATTGAGAGATTTTTGTGGCGGTAAAAAAAAAAGGTGGAGGGCTAATTTCTTATTTTGAGCTTTAGAATCAGAAGAACAATGTGTGACAATTCAACCTCGTTTGAGTTTTTAAATGTTCATTCATCAACCTGTCTACCCTATAACATTTTACCATTGTATGAAAGCTATTAGATATGTAGTGAAGATTTGGAGTATAAAACTATTTGATTAAGAATTTTAGCTAAGATTTGTTTGTTTCAAAACATCAAATCAAAAGCTCAAGTGGTTGTGAATTTAATTCATGACAATAACATGCTAAATGTGACCCAATTAACGAATGACGTTGTAAGGATATTGAGTAAACTTGTCAATGAAAACATGAATACTTAAAATTAAGAATTGGGGGAAGATTAGCCATTTGTGTTGATTTTGTGCCAACAATAAGAAATGACAAATTCAAATTTGTTAATTAAAAAACCCAAAATACACTAATAATTTTCCATTTCAAAAAACCCTAGTGATGACATTCTTCATTTTTCACATTAAAATTCTTTAAAATTCTTCATTTAGCACCTTGTCAAAACATTCTTCAGCGCGAATTTTAACGAATTTTAACGAATTTTCGTGTTTTTTTGGGCTTCCATAACATTCCCGCACCAAGAATGTCATAACTATGCAAAAAACTGCAATTTGCTAAAAAATATTCAAAATAATTGCCATAAAAAAGCCCAAATATATTGGAAATACCAAAAGAAAAGCAAACTTCACCCTTAAATTTCATCTCTCCAAAAAAAGATAAGGAATTTATTTGCATATTCAAAGAAGTGGGTGCTTGTTTCTGATCATATAGAAACCCTCTCAAATTGTAGGGCTTTAGCTTTAATTTTGGTACCACAGAAACCCTTCAACAAGGTGAAGGGCATGCTTCTTGTTTCGCAATTTTCAAACCAATGGAGGAAAAGTTGAATTTAGACTTATTTTCATTGTTGGAAAATGAATTATTTGACAACATTCTTGAAGAACTTCCAAGTTAACCATTTTTACTAGAATAATATTAGGAAGGGTGACTTTAAAACATGTTCAATATTATAAGTCCAATAAGATTAACGCCCTTTAGTCCAATTACAATTTACACAAATTAAATATTGAGTTTTTTCTTCAAACATTTGTAGGGCACACAACTTTAGAATAACAAGTAGGGAAACCTCTAGCACTGGTATACATAGATACACTTCATTCGAAACCCTTAATTAACTACCTATATGAAATACCATTTGTTCTCAATTGTATATGTGTCTAAACATGTTCAAGAGTGTATACGAAATTTCTAAGTGAATTGAAATGGAAGTAGATTTAAAAGGAGGATGTTAGATACCCCTATATGAACTTTAGGCCCATGTTAGTGAAAAAACCTTGTGTGGGCACCCCCTAGTTCTAAACTTTCCATGTTATGTTGTTATGGCAATAATTATTCACTATAATAGTTAGTATATTTTTACTTACCTAGTTTCTATTTTAGGAATTACTAACTAGTTTACATTTTTTTGTCATTGTTTGAATTTGAATAAAATATAACCCTATGATTACCTTTTGGGAAGAGAAGAATGAGGCACTATGGAACATTGAGTTTTGATGAAATATGAAACAAGAACATTTTTTTTCTAAAAAAACTTCAATTCCATAGCCAAATTTGTTGTTTTGATTTTTTTCTCATACTTCCATGATGGATTTAAGTTTTGAAACTAGATATGAGTAGATTTGAATGAACATATTTTATTAGTATTAATTTTATGATATGTTTTAATCTAGATTTAAATCAAAATATAGGATAGATATTTTATATTTACCATTTGTTTAAGTTGAAACAAAAAAAATTGTACTACATGCATTACCATAAAAGATTTGTATTACATGTAGTACCAATCTTCAATTGACTTGAAATTGTTACCTCTCCAAATGTGGGTGAAACAACAACCGGTTTATATTGACCTATTAAAGCCAACTCCAACATTCACATGAAATAGCCTTTTAATGGCACTTACTAGGGTTGACCGTTGTTGCACTTATTTATGGAACCCCACCTTTCATGCATTACTTCAAAAGCCTAGTTGAGGTTTACAATTTTTTCTCCTTGGCTCCATATTTTGTAACAACATGTATCATGTTGGCAATTAATGTTGTCACATGCTTTTGTTGATGTTGATAGGCTCAAAAGATAGAAGAGCTAAAAAAGTTGGGAGCTTGAATGCATGATGCCCCAAATGTTGTTCTTGCCCAAATCTAGGCCCTCCATGTTAGCTTTACCTACCCAATTCATAAGTGTTGCAACCCCTTTAGTATATTCCATTGATGTGACAAATGATGCACATGTAGATTTGACAAGTGATGCATTGGTAGAAGAAACAATTGTGTAGCTTTGAACTTTGAAGCATGTAGTATCAATTTCAGGGAGTTAAGAAAGTGTGAAAGAAGAATTATTTTTTGAAGAAAGTTCAATGTTTATTAAAGGTTCCAAAAACGCTACTAAGGCCCAAACTTGCCTCCTTGGTGCTTTGCTTGATGACTCCTTATTCTAGAATATTCTCGAAATATCCTAAGGATATTTGATTTGTAAGTGTAACAAAATCTTTAAAAAATCCTTTTGACTCACAAAGATGTTGCATTATATTATCATAGTAAAGTTTGATTTAAATAATGTCCCAAAAATATGTCATTTTAAGTCCATTAAGGAGTCATTTATGAGTTTTTCAAGTGTTAAAAGAACTTGTTACACTACTAAATTTTTTTTTTGGGTATTTAATACTCATTAAATTTGTTTCAAACTTTTCAAGTGTTTTCACAATGTATTAGAAAAATTGTTGTATACATTTACCAAACATTTAAAATATTATTTTGACTTAATATTTTTAAAAGTGTAATATTAAATAGTTGTTACATTTGAAGTGGGTCCTACTAGCGTGTTTGGACCCTAAAATCAAAATCTATTGTTTCTTTTCAAAGTCCATAGATGATCAATGAGATCATTGCATAATCTAAAATACATATTTGCGTTTTTTATTTCACGAGTGCGTTTTCTATACTGAACAAAAGAAAGTCCTCACCTAATGTGACCCTTGGTTACATGAAAGCATGGTTTTAGACCCTCGGTTAACTCATATTCTATAATCACATTATGCAAGATGACACACACATTAAAAATGTCTAAAACAATAGTCCTATCCCACTACTTAGAAGGGTTTTGCACAATTCTAAATTGACTTTGCAGGACCCCAAAATTTCCAACAACATCATTCCAAACCACTTCATGCCATTGTGCATAGTGCTTATGCTTCTTGCCTTGATGTTTGTGTATAATTTGTTAGAATATTGACTAGCAAGGGTAAATGTCATTCACTAATAAAAAGTACCTTGAGAACATTGATTCCCCATTCACTTGAAACTCAAGTTCATTGCTTGCACCACTCAAGAGATTAGCAACCAAAGGAAAAAGATCCAAAACATTTAGATGATTATTTTTGCCCAAAATTCCAAAATGAGCATGCTAGAACCAAAGTCTTTTATCTACAATGGCTTCAAGGATTATATTACACTTTGTTTTTTGGTCAAAAAGTTAAAAGACCACATTGTTGGGTAGTTCTTCCATCTATAATGCATACAATCTAAAGAAGCAAACATTTTTGGAAACCCATGTTCAAAAAATAAATACCACATTTTTTTTAAAAATCATTTTTAATGGGTTGTCAAAGGTATATGTTTGAAATTTTCCCTACTGGTTCACTAGAAACATTTCAAATTTTCCATGGTTGTGCTCTCTCCCATGTGAACATATTCATCCATTGCATCAAGTCCCATGCCCTAGGCTAACATTTGAATTATTGAAATATGTTTTTGGATCGTAACCAAACCCATAGCACCATAAGCATATCACCTCTAGACCAAATATTAAGGGTTGCGCACATTAACTACCACAACAAAACAAAGAAAAAGAGATTGCCTGATGCAAAATCAACATCAAAAGTGACGTCCATTAAACACAAGTCTTGGCAAAAGAAATTGTACAATATTTGTTCATTGCCAAGTGCTCTATCTTGCGCAACATTTGGTTGTTTGTTTGACTTACTTCTACCATGTGGCTGGTGAACCATCTAATCTACAACTACATGTTGTAGCAAAATGACAACAAACTATTCTTTATTTTTTGGTCATTTTCAAGTTTTTCACACAATTGCAACAACACTTTAACATCCCACAAATTTGACATAGCCAAAACCAGAAAGAAGCTCACAATAGAGACAAAGAGAAAGCAAGAAAAAAATCAGAACTAGAAAAACTTTCAATGCAAAAAAAAAAAAAGGGAGGGGGAAAAAAATCAGAACTAAAAAATAAAAGCTTTCGAAAATAGAAAGTAGGAAAAAATTCAAGTGATGAAGGAGAAAAATGAAAAAGATGACATAAAAGTGAAAAAGGACGGTGAAACAATGGGGTTGGACTTTGTCGTTAAGGCTAGGCCTATATGAGCCACTAGCATCAGCACCTTTAATTTGACATTTACAACATACTCTGGATAATTTTCATTGGAGATGCCTCAAGGTAATAAAGAATCCTACATATGAACTATAAATGTTATTTTGATTTTATCAAACCTTGTTGCAAAACCATACAAGTGACATGTAAGGCATCACATTAATACTTGCAAAGTTTGTAGGGGGTGTTTAAATCTTGTGCTTCAAAGTTGAGACATGAAATCAAAAGTGAAATTTTGGTGGCTACCTATGTATGAAATCAAGTTTGGATTAGTTTTATTTCACTACTTGATCCAAGTTCAAATAATAGAAGGATGACAACTTGAACTCATTATTTATACTTCAAAAAGGGGAGAAAAAATAGGCCAAATCATTGGATACTTATTAATAATCAACTATAGTTGAGGTTGGTTCATGCAAGGCAAAACACATTCCAATTGCCAACTCCCAACATGTGAGTGCATATTTAAAACTACAAATTGCTTTAGCAATGAATTTGAGTAGTTACTTCATGTGTGCTCATTTGAATTCATAAACTAAGCCATCAACTTAGTTACTTTAATTGTCAATTTGAAGATATATTCACACTTGGTGTTAACTCCAACATTAAGCTAACATTAAGGATGTTAAAATTAATCACCAATTCACATTGAAAATATTAAGCAACATTAAATCTTAGATGAAATATGAAATGGCATTAATGTTAAAGATGGTGCATATAACCAATGTTAACTAACATTAAATTTTTGAAAAAAAAAAAATTGAAGCCAAACATTATTGTTAACCAAAGTCTAGAAAAATGACAAAATTTCTCAATGTTTAACATGCATCTTTGTTCATCATTGTTTATTTTCTCTCTTAAAAAAGAAAAAGAAAAAGTACTTGTGAACTAGATTGCAAACTCTAAGAGATAGCTCAATGTTATTATTATTAATATCATGTGCAGACACGTTGAAATAATGTTTAGAAGGTTGATGTAACTTACAATGTTAGAAATTGTGATATTGTGATTAGTGACACTTTGTTGATGTTAAGATAATGTTAGTTGCAAGCCATGCCTTTAACATAATAAAAATGTAGAAATAATGGTGCTTACAAATAATAAATATTTTTTGTAATTTCTCAGAGACACATAATGCTTAATTTCAGCCGCCCTAAATAAAGAAATCTTTTTCAACTTATTTGAATGCTTGAATAATGCAATTCTTAGGTATGACAAACATTTTACTTTTTTTTTCCAAGAATTTTGTGTATGCAGTACGCTCTAGTTATTAGAAGTTCTAACTAATAGAAATGATTTCAAGTGTCATTTGGGTCAAAGAAGACATAAAAAATTCAATGGCATCTATTAACACTAGCACACCATGCAATTAAAAAAAAAACTAAAAAAATGAAAACAATCTAGGAATATTTAAGATTGTGGGAACTAGCCATGAGTTTTACCGTTAGAGAAGATTTTTAGTTACTGCATGTGGTTGGCATACTTTCATTTCTCAATTCTTTATTTCCATTTTGGATGTGTTGCTTTTCCACCAAACTTTGAATATGTAGTTGCGAGGCCCTGGTGTAAAATAGACAAGCAATTTATTGCTTGATGACTTTGGCATTTTTGGCAAGTTCAATAAACGATTGATTTCAATGCTTTTTAAAAAAAAATTAATATTGATTTTTTCTGATATTTAACAACAAGATTAACAAAATTACTCAAATTTACACTAGGAAAAAAAAAATTCAAAATTTTGTGAATTTCTTTATTGGAAAGGGGCAAATTTTCATTTGTTTATTGGATCAAGAACTTTTCATCTACATGCATGCAATTCTATCTCACATGCCCACATATCATATCCACACATAAAATTCCATATGTCATTCATACATTGAATCAAGGGCGAGTCAATAATTTTATGCCCAAGTCTTAAAACAATGTGCAGGGTAGACATGCCAATGAATGAACGTTTAAAAAGTAAAAGGAGGTCAAATTTTCACACATTGTTCCTTAGCTTCTGAAGCTCAAAGAACATTTGTAACCCTTCACCTAACGTTTCTATAGTCACAAAAACTTGATAAAGGAATGGGGAAATAAGGGTGCTTGGTGCAGAGGGTTCAATGTTCAGTGATGGTGAATTAAAACAAATAGAACTTAAAATCTTTGATTGTTGCATCTTTGTTTATGAAATAAAAATAAGTTTTGCACTCAAAATGAAGAAGATGCAGTTGGAACTAGAGAGGAGCCTAGAGCTATTTTTTCAAAATTTTGAATCAAGTCTTCATTTATCCTCCATGTGTTGCTCCTATACTTCTAATGCTCAAAGAACATTTGTAGCCCTCTAGTTTATGTGTCCAATGACAGAAAAATGGTTCAATTTGGCTAATGAATTAGGAAAATATTGAAATTTGTTCGATGATAAGTACATGTTTGGTGATGGACGGTTTTAACATAATCTCTTCCGCAAGGCCAAAACTGACAAAAGTTCAATGATGTTGTCAGCTTGCCCAATTAGTATTTGACAAGCTATGTGTTTCCTTGACTAAAAAAATTCATATAGCTATAGAACAATGTTTAAAATAATAATAAATGATAGGTTCCTAGTGTAGTATCCCAAATAAAACTTAACAAATATTTGGCAAAAAATTTGTACCTAAGTGGTCAACCTGTATAAAAAAACCTAATGAAAATATGCCCTCAAACTAAAACAAATGTTGAAATGTGGTGAAATTTTCCTCCAAAAATTGTTTTCTTGAAAAACTTTATGATTATAATTTTTTCTTTTCAAAACCAACACATTCACAACATTTTGTGAATGAAACACATTGGAATAGGCCCTGGTTGAATGTGTTGCCATTGAACCAAACTATTCATCCTTCAAAAGTTGTTGTGTTCCTAGGAGGAATGGGAACATGGACTTGTTCCATAGTACATGACTAGTCAAAGTTGTCAAATACTAATATACCCTAGTGATGACATTCTTCATTTTGCACATTAAAATTCTTTAAAATTCTTCATTTAGCACCTTGTCAAAACATTCTTTGACGCAAATTTTAACGAATTTTAACGAATTTTCGTGCTTTTTTGGGCTTCCATAACATTCCCGCACCAAGAATGTCATAACTATGTAATATACTGCCGAAACTACACATGAAGGGAATATTTGAAAAGGATTCTTTACTTTGAAAAATGTTATTTTTACTTTTACGATGACATATGGAGGACCTTAAAACAGAAATGGGTCCTTATTGCAGATAATACAAAAGTACTATTGGTTTTTTTTTTCCTTGTTTGCCTTCGGCCTGGTCCATCTTTATGGAAAAAAGATGATGATGTCTAAACATAAAATTTGGATCTTGTTCAACATGATTTGGCTGTGTAATAAACACTAAGACCCAAAATATGCCTCCCAATGTCCATTACACACCCAAAATGTGTATAGTAAAACACAAAATTTATGTTTGGGCATGCCCAAACTGCATTTGATCATCATTGGACATGTCTTGGTTGAGTAATTAGGCAGGCAGGGGGAAAAATAAATAGACATTACTTTTGTATTGTTTGCAATAAGGACCCATTGTAGATTTAACGTTGTTTTCCGTAACATATTGACTTCATCAGTGGACATATAGAAGTGTGTGAGTAGAGTGAAGGATGGTGCCCTTTAGCAGATTAAAAATCTGGTTTGTTGTTCTTTCATAGGCCAATTGGTTGGCCGGTCATTGATGGGGACCTGGTATTCCACTGGCCACTCAAAATTTCGAATGGGAGGGTATGTTGTGAATCAAATTAGCATTCCTTAAAGTGTAAGGTAAGGACCAATGTTTGTTTGTTATGTGAAAAAGTCTAAATATGAACATGTATAATGGCCATATATGCATGAAGTCCTTTTTAGAGTTTTGTTTGGTTTTTGATATATGTGTCTATACATGACCAAGGGGAAGGCATTGAAAGACTATGCAAGCATGTATCTGGATCCAGCCACAAAAGTTTCAGGGATATCCATATTTGGTCACAAAGGATTCGAGAATTTTGAATATGACTTTATGTTGTATTGCTATCCATATTTGGGAGTTAGGGTTTAAAGGATGTTGGATATGGTTTTTCAATGTGAAGAGTGAGGGAGTGAGCTTTGCAATTTCATAGTTTATTGTTGTTTGTGAGGCAACTTTTGTCCCTCTACTTCCGGTTCTACAAGGTGACTATGCTTGAAAGCACAAATGCTACCGATGAGGGAAAAATGTGAGTGTATTTCTAGATGTTAGATTGCGTTCGTAGTTAAAATTAAGTACCTTGCCTCCTATGCATCATTCATGATTTAGCACTGATAGATATATTTTTTAGACTCAAACATTCCAAATCCTAGAACCTTATGTTAAATTGTCATCCCTTTAAAGAACCTTTTATGGACTCAACACCATCCTCAACCTTGGTTACAACCAATAATCACTTGAAATATTATTTTTAACACATAGGTTATTTAAATTAAACTTGCCTTAGCTCCTTAGAAAGCTAACTACTAGGTGCACCTTCCTACCAAATCTCAAGATCTATAGCTAAACTAGTGAGGAGTTACACTACCAAACCCGAGAGGGTTTTACGAAGGCAATTGGTCCAACTTGACTGCAAACCACCAGTCACTTGGAATATTGTTTCTAACACATAGGTTGTTCAAATCTGGCTTGCTTTAACTCCTTCAAAAACTAATTACTAGGCGCACCTTCCTACCAAATCTTAATATCTGTAGCTAAACTAGTTAAAAGTTATGCTATGAAACCTGAGAAGGTTTGTGAGATTTCTCTAAGGTTCTAACCTCCCAATACTATCATTACTCACCTCCATTCCTCCAAAACTATTACAAGATTTTCATTCTATTTTCCTTTCTATTCCCAACTACCAAGGTTGATCATCCTTTTCCTCTTCAAGAAGCTTGTGGGAACAAGTATTTTCAAGATTGAATTGAAAATTATGTCCCGGGAAAGAGAGAGCTCCAATGATCCGAGCCCGCTTTTTAAAGAGAAGGAGAAGGAAGGTGAAGGTAGATCCAAAGTTGGTGGCCAAAGGAAGGAGAAGAGAAGGTTTTTTGCTTGGTGGCTAATGGAAGGAAAAGGAGAAGGTTCCCATGTTTGGAGGTCAATGGAACATTCCAAACTTGGTGGCCAATGGAAGGTGAAGGAAAAATACCTTTTCACCTCTTCCCATTTCCCCCCCAACCAATTATACTTTTAATTTTTCCCTTTGACCTTAAGGTTTTACTTTACCATGGTTCTAGGTTATTACTCATGCATTTCTTTCCATTCTTTGATCTATAAATTACAATTGCGCCTCTCAATGTAACTAGTCTTTCGCCTTTTGTTGTCGATTTGATTTTGATTGAAGATCTAACTTTTTTCCTCTCCTTAAAATTATGGCATTGCGCATGGTCACATCTTACGAGCCCCAAGCTGCACAAGCGAATGAAGAATCACTTCCAGAATCATCTATAGATTTGATTTTAACGCAACATCTTGTGACGAAGAACCTGAACCTCGAGAGGTGCACACTCTTCTTCAAGTTGAATCCCCTCGAGCCTAGTACTATCATATTTCGCCGAACTCCCACACCTTGGTGATCTTGTTGCAAGTCGACCCCGCTTCTAACAACGAACCTAAAATTGTTTGTGAAAGTTGTTACGAAATTGAAGACATTTGTATCTTCACCTGGTCTTTAGCTCCCAGCGTTGGACACTATCATTGGTTGCGCGGTCTAATTCGTCGACTGCCTCCTAATAGTAAGACAGACTACTTAATTCATACCATTCAACGCATTCTAGATTTCCTGTAGCTATGAACTACCACTATGGCATAACCCCGGGCTTAACATGTACTTATAGTTCCTTGTTAAACTTATTCATGATCTAAATAAATGTTTCAATCATCATGAAACTTCTATTTGCCATTGGCACACTATCACATTACTTATTTAATCATTAAATTGATTCAAATTAATCTTATGTTCATACGACTTGAAGATTGTTCTATCTTTATTGGGCCTTTCATTGATCCCTTTTCACCCGCTTCATAAATCCCTAACATCCTTGCTATTCACTAAATACTAGAACTAGACCAATGTTTTGTTACACACCATGAATTATGGTGTCTGTTTCTACCCCTAACCCTCAAGAGATTTCTCACTCCTAATTATGCCACTGAAGTCCCAAAACTATGGTTTACCAACTTTTAGTTGAAGAAAAGAACTAACCCAACTAATATCGTATTTAAAAATTAAAAAAAAACCCCCCCACACAATTGTGCGCCTTCATCAACCCCTATTATAATCTAAAGTTGTTGACCACCCCTGATAACCTCATCACACTTGAATATCCCTAATGCAACTTTAAAAAATTGAGACTACCGGCCATGGCTATGTCGGTAAGGCTCACATTGTCAAGCTCACTTCTAGCACTTTCACATTATTGTTTTTTCACTTTGCAAGATAGATCTCAGTGTTCATTTGCTTTTGACTTTTGACTCCATTTTTGTTAGTTGAGAATGCTTGTGTTGATTGTTGGTTTCTTGAATGCGTTCATTATCTATGAAGTTCTAGAGCTTTTGATTCCATCGCATAAGTGTTTTTGGCTCCTTTGCATGAGATATTTCAAAATTTCTTTTATGTGTTCATCAAGCATGAAGGTTTAAAGTTAGCTTTAAACCTTTTAGTACATTGCTCATTTGGGTTTTGGTTTTTGGGGTTTAGCTTTTGGCTCCATTGCTATTGGTTGAGATTCATGTGTCAAGTGTCAATTTCCTATATGTATTCCTCATATGTGAAGCTCCAAAGCTTTTCTATTTCATTTGCTAAAGTTCTAGGAAACATTTCTAGTTCATTTGCTCGAGATGTAAAAAACATTTCTAGTTCATTTTTTTGAGATCTATCAACATGTTTTTATGTGTTCATCAATTGTGAAGCTCCAAATCTTTTAGTTCTATTGCTTGTAAATTTTTGGCTCCTTTACAACATATGTATCAACTATTGACTTCTTGGGTGCATGTGTTCATTTAGGTTTGAAGCTTTAAAGTTTTTTGACTCTTTTGCTCAAAATTTGTTGACTTTTTTGTGTTCATCAAGTGGAAAAGGTTTTAGTTTCATATTTGATCCCATTGGTTTTGCCATATTTGATGAAGTCATTTTTAACAATGGAACTCTAGTTTAGAATGTTATTAAAAGCTTTTTGAAACCTACATATGATAACAAAACCAATGGCATCAAGTGTGAAGCTTTGTTTTCATAGAAAGTTGGATATGGCATAAGGAATTGAAATTCTAGTCAAAACAACAATTTCAAGTGAAGTTATAATGTTTAAAGGAACTTTAAAACTCAAGCAAGCCATATTTTATGTTGATGAAATAAATGACATTAACAACAATAATGGGTCCTTAAGACCCAAGTGTGGGCCATTGTGGAAATTATCACTCATTGCTTGAATCCCATTGTGACAACATGTGTGATCAACTAATCCAAAGGCAATCGGTTACTATTAGATGTTTTGGTTACTGTAATTAACTTAATTGTGGTTGTGGAATTTGAGGCAAACCCCTTAGTTGATGTGATTGAAACATTTGACCTTTTTTGTGTTGAATTTCATTTGTTAAGCATAAACATGTGGCAACAGTTTGTGAATTTAATTGAATCCTTTTAAGAAGTTTTGACGACATTTATAAGTTGTGAAAAGCTTTGTGGGGCATGGAAATGTAATCCACCTCACTATTAAATATGATGCAAATGAAGTCACTCCCCTTCTAATGACAATTTTGATCCACCAAATCTTACTATTGCAATATTTGTAGCACCATGTGATGGACCTACTGTTGAAGTTGAAAAAGAGGATGATAACATGTTTGGTGTTATAAATTCCATGCAAGAGTCTTCATGGGCATTTGTTATTATAGATTTTTCATTATTTGAGAGGTTGTTTATCCTGCAATCTATGTTTGATGGTAGACCCATGAGGGTCAATTTCTTAATATTGGTTTTTTGGCCAAACAAATTCTCAAGATTCCCAAATCTTGAATTAAATCAAAAATAATGTTTAACCTTGATAATGTTTTGATATCTTTGAGGCACTATTGTTTACAAATGGAAAGTCTTGATTGAATTATCACCATTATAAAAAAAATAGCCAAATGATCCACACTTGAATTGCACAACAAATGCAAACTTCAAAGATTATATTTAAGGTGAAGTTGTTTTAGTTGAAAAACATTATGAGCTAATTGAAGAATTTGAATATTTTAAAGAATTAAAAGTTGATAGTGATTAAGTAAGTCACGTTCACCAAGTTTTTTGTCCCTTTCTAGCTAAGCTTCATTTGAAAAGATTCTAATTTTTTTCATCATGTTCATGCTACATGGTTCTTAAGCTTTTGGGGATTATGTTTCTATTGTTGATAAAATAGTAGCAAGGTTTTAGGTGGGGGCGTTAGGGTGTTTTTTGTGGGTGCATGTTTTTGCAAGTAGCTTCTATTATGTTGGTTTCAATTCTTAGAATGAGTTTTATGAATCATGTTGTTTTTTTTAAGAAAAAAGTTGTAAATAATTTGTTAATTTTCAAAAAATTCCACAAGAAGTAATTGTTAGGTTTCAACAAGTTTTCATTTCAAGACCTTGATTTAAAGAATAAATTCATAAAATTTTCAACTACATTATATTCCTTTGTGTGGGGCAAAAGTTATGATTATTTTTATTTTAAAAGGACACAAGTGCCAATGCTTTTAACGCTAAGGGAATAATAAAATTGTTATGTGGTACTTTGCAAAAGTAAAAGTGTAACCTACTAATAAACGAATATTTTGATTTCAAGAATGTTTAAGGTTCGAATTCCCACTTTACAAGGCCTATTTTTTCAATTTTTAATCTTTTAGTAAGGTGAGGATCGGCTCCCCAAGAACTAGACCTAGTAGTCCATCCCATAATTGCTTCAAATATCAGAGGTTGGGCCATATGATACTCTATGTTGTTCTTGGGGAGCTAGATTTTGCATGAAACAAAATTCTTGGTTTTCATTGAAAAGAACTAATTTATGACTAGTTTCAAAATTGACCATGTTTGTGAAAATGGCCTAGCATTGGTAAGGATCAAGAGTGGGGATGTTACGAGACTTAAGGCTTGAGTTCTTGAAACAACCTTGTTCGAGGTCCGTACTTGGCTTAAAGATTTAATCAAGTGATTATTTTTCATTTTCACCCTATGTAAAAGGTTCCCCATTTTAAAATGGAAAATCATACATTTACAGTGCCTCTTCTTTGTCAAAGTATAAGTTTAATTGAAGGTAAGTTGCTTCACATTCATGGCTTGAATGACCTAATATTCACCAATGCATCAATTTTGTTTTGGGCCTCAATTGGATGAACCCCAATTCCAATCCATTTAATTTGACCCAGGTTAAGTTTTCTTGAAAACAACTTCTAAATTGTGAATCAATTTCTAAATCAAGTTGAATTTCCCATGTTGCAACAATGTTGCATTTTTTGGTTTGATTTCAAAGTATAATTTTCTAAAAGAAACTATACATTGTTTATTTTCATTAATTTTTGTTAAATCCACAATACCCTCGTACTAGACCAAAAAATGTACATTTCTTACAATTTATACCCCAAATTGCATGGAATGGGTTGTATCAATTTTACCTTTGAGATTGAGTTGTTCACACTCCAAAAGCTCAAAAAAATTGATCTTATTTGACATACATGTTTTGAAAAAACTTTAGATCTTATTGAAATATTTCGTGATTTTCTTTTAATTCATAGCAGAAGAATGGTTTGCAAAAAAGAAAAAATCATATAAAAAGTTTGTTAGCCTTAAATCCATCTCCCTTTAATATAGCCTATATCCTCATCAATCATTTTTTAGGCAAAAATCACCAAAAGCAAACATAATTTTTTGATTCTCCTCTTTAAAAATTTGGCAATTGTGATGAAATTTGTTTTTGGGGAGGGTGCTGTCACCCCAAAGAAGAAGGGATAACCTAAACATGAAACCCTTTACATTTGCTTCATAATACCAAAATCAAATTTACTGCAAGGTTTGTATCACAACAATTATAAACAATGTCCTATTCTTTTCCTTAATTATGTTGAAGCTATAAAGTAAAGACTTCATGGGATTAGAACTTTCCTATCTTCCTTTTAAGAGCCCATTGGTCTTGTGGATATTATAGATGAACACTGGCTTTGTGCACCCATGCCCTTTGCACCAAAATCACTCATAAAAACAATTAGACAGAGAGACAGATTGGATTCCAAAAACCTAGTTCTTCCTTTGGCACCCATAACATACTTGAAATCCCTTTTTCTTCGAAGCTCCCACAAGTCAGTAAATATTCTCTTTCCCAAATTTAGCCAAATTGATAGATTCCTTCAAAATACCCAATCAACACACAAATCCACAAACAAACCACATGGACCGCTTTGAATCCTCTAGACAGTATCATCACCTCCCTTGATTTAGTCCCTACATTTGACGTTACTTAATTTTCTTTTTTTTTGAAAACTATAGCACAATGGAAAGCAATAACTTTAGGCTAGAATAAAATATTAATAGAGAGGCATTCTTCCTTTTTGTCTTCACAAAATACACTTTAACACATAGAATTTTTTTTTAAAATTGTAATTGAAAATGATTTTTTATTTTTTTTTTGAATACCCAAACTCCTTTGTTTATAATCCATTATCAGCTCTCATTCGCCTCCTTCCAATCTCTAGCACCAACTAATCTTTAGCTATGTGATCCACATTCCTCATTTAAGAGCCAACCCAATTGTAGCAACGAACCTGTTCCATCACCAAAGCCATCTCAAAAACTCATTTCCATTGAATTGCAAACTTGAAACACCATCAACCTGCAAACAAACAAAACACATCCGAACACAAAAATGAACAACAAACATCAAACTTTCAGCGCTTGCAAAAATTCATGACAAACAAATGTCTTGTATCTTGGCATTTTTTGTCATCATGAATTAGGGTTGCTTCTTTCCTTTCATCCACATGCACATATTCACAGAAAATGTTTTGACATTAGCTTTGTGTCACAATGATACCACATTGGCGACATAATTAAGAGTTCTTTGAAAAATAATTTCCATTTAAAGTTGAAAGTTGCCTAGGTTTGCTTACTACTCTAGCTCCATTATGAGATTAAAAAGAAAAAACATTAACCTTCATTGCTTGTTTGGCCAAGAAAATTAAATAGTGTATTTGTATTTCATGCAGTTAGTGTAAGAAAGTGGAGGCAAAGTTTGTACTTTAACAATTGAAAAGAAGTCAATTTCGAGCAATACTTACGTTTTGACAAAATATCATATGCAAATATGTGCACTCATTACAACACCTGAATTTGGGGTCCAATATATATTTCATTAAAGGATTGGAATCAAAGGTTTAATGAATGATGACAAGTAGTTTGCAATAGCTGCATTCACTTTCCTACTGAATCATGAAGGTAGCGCAGTTAATTGTCACTTTCCTACTGGAAGCACGAAGATAGCCCAGTTAATTGTTAGACTATAAGAGTGGCCATTAGGTAGTGTATGTGGAGCCATTTGTGTAGGCCCATGTCAATGGGTCGTAGGTAGGTAGTGTGGGGGCAATAGTTGAACTCCTTATGTAGGTAGGTGGGTGACAATAAGCATGTACTTTAGGGTAGTGGGGTTGTTAGTTGGTAGGTTGGGGTCAGATGGACATAACTGGGTCAATGTAGTTGGAGTCTAAAGAAAAAAAAAAACATGAAATAAGGTGTCAAAAGGGAAGGGAGGCTGAACCCAAAAGAAAAGAAAAGGAAAGAAAAGTTTAATTGTGCCAACAACCTACTAAGGTCATTAGAACTTAGCAAAGGGACTTGAACCAATGGAAAAAATACTGGGCATCCAGTCACCATCTATCCAGATGGGTGCATTGGTGGCGGTGCTGGTTCAGTGCGGCCCACATACACTCCAAAACTTCTACTAGTTCTCTACAGAGGTGGGAGGCAGTGTAACAAGCAATCACCTGTCATCACAGAGAATGCACTTTGGGAGTCTATTTCAACTCTGTGGATGCATGAGCATATTAGAATTTAGAAATGTCTTTGCCTGTTCTTCCACAACCTCTTCTTGGCATACTAAGTTCACAACCATGTGCAATTCACATGAAAGCTGGATAAGCATCTTTGCACTTAGAACAATCCTGAACTAAATCATCCATCAATTGATTACACCCATAACTAAACTAACTACAAACTGAATGTCTACATAAGTACAAACGAATCTGGACCATATTGTCATTTTTGTTGCTGGCTGAAAGCTGGCCTTGTCTGACAAGCAGGTCTTAGAATTGGTTGACATGAAGCTGTGATTGTGATCTCAGGCAGTGGTGTGTGCATACTACTAGTGGTTCAGTACTAGCCTTCACAAGGCTCAATTTTTGTAGTGCTCAGGTCAGATTTTATGGGAATGAAAAAACACAGCTATCATTCAGTCACTTAATTCAAGCCCTTGTGGCCACCTGTAAGGAATTTGATGTCCGGTAATGTTGGAGGAGTAGGGAGTTACCAGACATAAATCACTGGCAGGAATTCATTATTTGTTTGTTTTCCTGTGATACCTAGCAGATTTTCCAGTGATGTGTTTTGGGTGTCATGAGAAATAAAAAGCAAAATGCCTGCCTGAGCAGCCATTTTGCTTTTCAAAATGCACTACCATTTGCTGAGCAGAAACAACACTGGATAAGGTGCCCTGAGCATACACTAGAAATTATCTGTGGGTGCTTTTGCAGACAAGAGAAATAAGCTGTGTATTGGCAAGGAAGGATACTATTTCTGAAGCACCTCAGAAACAAACAACAAGCACCCTATCTAGGTACTAGTTAGCTTTGCTAGGTAGAGAAGACGAAAAATGACGAAGAGTGGAAACCAAACTGCAAGGCCGATGCTCATCTAGCCTGTTACCCCCAATAATTCTGGACTGCCTTTATTAACTCCCAAGGCTTGTTGCAATAAATGTAGGGTCCCCCTCTCCTCAGATCTCCATATAGATCACTTGCATTTTCTTACCTTGATCGTTACATCACTGGCTATTCTTCATAGCATAAACAGTCTTTGTGCTTTTAATTGGGATGGTTCGTGTGGTGGTTGATTATAAACAAGATCTGTGGCTGGGCCACATGAAACCGATTTCCTTATAGATTGTGGATTTTGTTCGGCGGTGATTGTGGAACTAATGCAGGTTTTGGGGTGTAGTCTTTGGATCCTCTAAGCCTTACCAATTTTCATGTATGAACACAGGTGAAGAAAGTACAATCAATAGTTGCAGAAAATCTCATGGAGTCGCGGAAGATCAGTTGGACATTATGTTATCAAGCTAGCCTGGGTTTCCAAAATAATCGGTAGACTAATAGGTTGCTTTCTGTAGTGTGGCTTGAACATAAAACTTTAGGGGACTGATACTAGATTCTATGTCTGGGTCAGTGCTGGTTCACAAAACATGGGGTGTTTGCATCAGTGTGGGGAAGGCAACGGTTTTTTTTTCAAAACTGCTGGGCCTGGTTATGACCAAAATGTTTTTTTTAAAATTAAAAATCCGGTTTTCTGAATTTTTATTTTTATTTTTTTATGCCAGGCCAGGGTACCAACTTTTTTAAAAATAATTTAAACTGGTTCTCACAAGGCCAATTCTCACAAATTTGATAACAATTGATTATCCTTGGCTGGTTCTCACAAACCGGTTATGACCATTTTTCAATTCAATTTTTTTTTGGAACATTAACAAGGTGGCAGCAACTATCATTTTACTTAAAGCTCATTTAAATTAACTTGTTTAGGTTTTCAATTTGCAACATATATTTCCTAAGGTTAGTAAGAAATTCAGCTAAAGAAAATATTCTTTCTGTTTCAATTTGTGAATCAACAATCTTAAAAATTTGTCAAGTAAAAAAACCAATAGTAGGAAACATTGCTTCATATTTCTTCCACCAAAGAAGTGGACAATTGAACTCTTTAATATCTAGTTGGTAATCTTTGAAAAGTAACAACTCCCTTTTCACAAGTTCTTCTACTAATTCACTTGTACTTGCAATTTGCTCAAAGATGTCCAAATTGCAATCTTCATAAGAAATACCTTCATCAGCAGAACTTTTCACAAGAGGGTGCAAATGTTCATAACATTTTGCCAACATAGGATATAAAGATTTCTTGTCATATTTTTGCACAACAACACTCTTTAGTGGTCTCTTCCAACAAATGAAAACATTATATGAAAGCTTTTAAATCAAGGATCAAATATTAAAAAACCATGTTGTGCGTGTTTTTTTTTTCTCATATGTTTTTAGGAATGAAAGGAAAGAATCTAGTACACCACAAACCTCTTTTCTAATGTTCCAGGCTAAGAGAACTAACTCTTTAGCAAGACCAGGTTCATCTTCTTTCAAAAGAAGCCAAAGGTGCACTATCTTTTTTTAGTTTCAAACTCAAGGAAATTGAAGAATTTAAAGCATCAGTAAGTAGTTAATGTCGTTAATGTCCATGAGATTGGTTTACAACACATGCAATGACAATGGGAGAAAGATGGTCCATAATAATTTGAGAATTTTGCCATGTTAAAAGAGGTGGCATTCGTCTAGTAACTCTCATAATAGTCTATTTGTTGTAATAGAACACAATAACAACTTGAAACTATAATGCCTCTTGAAACAACATTATTATTATACTAGCAAACTTGCAAAACAATAACAAGAATATTAGTACCAAATTAGATTTTGAAATATCAAAAAGGCAAGATGAATTGAAAAAATTATTTAGGATAAGCAATAAACAATATGTTGTTTTCAGTAGTGTGTTTAATTTTCTTGGGCATACACTAGCTTCAACACAAAATTTCTCCCATTCTTGCTTACCGTTCCCAAATTTTTTTGGCTAAGTAATGCACTTTTGTAGATCTGTTTATATAGACTTAATAGAGGCACATTTGAGATTTCTACATACTTTTTCGATTGTTGAACCATGTTCGCGTGCCTTGGAAAAAACATGACCAATTTAATAGTTCCCTTGAAAAATTTCCTCCAAACCAAAACATTCACAACTAACAACAAATGTCAATGCATTAATCATCGCATTGAAATCCAATCCTTAATCTTTGACATGAACAATGATCTTTCTTCTCAAAGCATACTTGTCCAACAATTCTATCAAATTTCAAGCTAATGTTTGTCTTGTAGTAATTGTTGCTTCAAATAGGCTAATTGTAACATGTTTAGGTTGCTAATCACTTCCTAAAAAATTAATAACCAATGCAAACACATCATATGCCCTTCAGACATCAAAAGATCAAAGCTAGCAATTGCAAAAATAACATTATGTTAAGGTATGAAAAACATAATTGTTTTTTTTTCCTCCACTAAATTTGGTAATATATCTTGTGAAAATTGCTTTCTAGAAAGAAAATTAATTTTTGTACACAGGTGCAAAGCTAAACTTTGTAGCTAAACATTTTCCACAGATTGAATAAGCAAGTTATTTTTCATAATAAAAAGACCAATATCTTCTAAAAATTCTTTTTGCTACATATCATTTTTTTGAAAGAATATTTTGTATAAAAACTTTGGAGATAGAATTTCCAAACAAGTTTGCCTTCTTCTTTATTGGTTGTTTTTCTTATTTTCCTATCAATAAATTGTTCATTTCCTCTTCAAATATCTTGGTAATTTGACCATGATTTGCATCAACATGTTTCTTAAAGATTTTATTCCATTGGTTTTATAATATGAAATTGCTCATTTTTAAAACTATGTTTTTGGATTTGTGGCATTTATTAGATTATTGTGACAAAATATACAACTCATAATTTTATTCTTAAAATCAACATTTTTATTATCATTAACACAATTAAAAAGAACAACATAATGAACTTCTTCCATGGGTTTTCTAAGCTTTCCTTTGCACATGTAAATTTTTAATGTTATTTCGCATTAATTGTTCATTTTCACCTTTTGGATTTCTACTTATTTTTGTTTGCATAGTTGGGTTCTTGTCACATGTTTCTTCCATTCTTACGTCATTAATGAATACTCCACATGTCTTATTTACATTAGTTCTATTTTCATTCTCAAATGATTGATTGATTGGCAATTTCATAAGATAGTATAAGAAAAATTGAGATTTTTTTTTCTAGATTTTACCAAATAAATGGAAATAAATTGAAACAATACCACAACTTCGAAAGGTGAACAAAAATTTATGAACAAATTCAAAGCACAAAAAACAACATTTACAAACAAGAGGTTTAAAGTAAAAGGTTCAGGGTTTAGGGTTTAGAAATTTAATACAAATTTAATTCATTTTTTTCTTTCAACATCATGCAAAAAGGGAATTGTTTGGAAAAAAGGAGACGTTTGATTTTGGTTATGGTATTGAAAAAGAAAAATGATCAACTGTACCAATGTTGTACAATATGCAAAGTTTCTACAACACAAACATATAAGATTTTATACATCTAATTGAATAGTTGCAAAATTAAAAAAAAAACAAAATACTAGTTTGGAAATAAACAAAAAAAAGAAAATGAAAAAAAACCCCCACCAAAAAAATGGAGTTAGTTGGTTTGAATGTTCCACGTTCTACCACCTGCACATGCACACCCAAATCATGGGTAGAAGCACCAACTACAAGTCAAGCAACAAAGGAAGCAACAAAGGAAGCAACAAAACAACAACAAAGGGCTAGGGGGGTGGGCAGTTGGTATCTAAAAAATAATGGTGGTGATGTAATAACAACAAGTGCCAAAGTAACAAACATAAGGAGTAAACAACAAGCAACAAAATGACATGCATAACCATCAAAGTAGGTGTCGCAACCCCACTTTGGGCTACGTGTGAGGGTGAAGCCCACACTCCCAAAAGTGGGAATTTGAAGTCCTCCGAGACTCCTGAAAATTCAGAGCTCGAGTTCAGGGGTCAAAACACCTCGCATTGGGGCGTTCTTGGTGTCATTGAAAAGGTCTTGAAGTGTAGATGTCCAAAATGGCCTTGCATTGACCATTTTGACATTTTCAGCCCAAGTTATGGGCAAAAGAAGGGCCGAGAGTCAAATTGGCAGTTTGACTCCCGACGACTAAAAGTCGGAAATCGACCTCTTTCCGACATCCAATTCTAGAGTGCAACATGGCGTTGGAAAGCTCTCGAGGAGAGCTACAACTTTGGTTCAGACCTCGTCTTGATCGAACTCCGCAGTCGGGAGATATGAGCTCCCAAAGTCCTGGGACTCCAACCCGGGACAGTTTCGGGACTCCTCCTTGGGAGTCCCGGGAGAAAGAGCCATTTGGATGTAGCCTCGGTGGAGAGCTGCAGAGTATACTATATGGGGGAAGGTGGTGGCTTCCCCCGAATCCAGGCCGTGGTGAGTCAAAGTGTGTCGAAATGCCCGTGGCTTATCCCAACACCCAAGGGTGTTTCCGAATGTTAACTAACCCTATTGTGGTTGGTTTTGGATGCAGATTCAAGCTTGATAATCTAGTCCCTCTTCCTAGTCTAATCCCGGGACTTCTAGCACACCCTCTACCCCCTTTTAGTGCTGGAAGTCGGGAGCGGCCTTCAAGTCCCAACTTTCCACAACTCTACATAGTTGGACCCTCAAGTGGGTTCAACAAGGGACTTAGGAGCGTGTCAGTAGGCATTAACAAAGCAATGAACCAATAAGTGACGAAGTAGTAAACAACAAAACAATGATGCAATAAGCGACAAAATGGGGAAGTAGCAAATGGTTTAGCTGCAAGTAGTAAGTGATGAAACAATAAGCAATAATTGATGGAGGAGCAAGCAATAAGTAGTGGAATAGTAAACAACAAGCGACAAACAACAAAGCAGTAGCAAGTGACAAGCAACAAACAATAAAGTAATAGCAAGTGACAAGTGATGAAACAATAAGCAAGTGGTGAAACAATAAACAAGCGACAAACTGATAAGCAATGAAATAGTAACAAGCATCGAAGCTACAAGAACTAAAAAACCTAAATCCTAAGTGCGAAATCAAGAGAACTGAAAAAAGAAAAAAACTCCTGCAAAACCACAAACAATGCAAATTAAACACACAAATTGGGAGCGTCAAGAATGGGTGCTCCCTTTTATCTTAAGGTAGGGAGCTGTTGCAACTTGCAACGTGGTGCAGCTAAGAACCCTAAACCCTAAACTTTTCTACGTACTCTGGCTCATGGCTTTGGATCCTCTACTTAGACACTAAACATTAGACACCTAGTATCTAGACCCAGGCCTGACCCTGAGAACAGGACTTATACCCAAAAAAAACCCCTTGGTACTCAACATTGAAACTATTCATGTTATGGCCAGCTCTCAACATTGCCAGCTCTCATGCAAGTGAGAACTGGTGATCAAGGCATCACAATGAGCATCGCCCAGGCTGATGCCCAGACAGGTGCAGATTGGGATACCCGGATGTTGCCCAGGTGATATCTGGGGAAATTTTTGATACCTGCCCAACATTGTTTGCATACTGCTTAAATTGTGTGAAAAAATCTAAAATGGGCATATCCTGGATTCACATAGGAAAAAAAACTTCACTTCATATAATCTTGGACTAGACCTGCTGGTGGAAAATAAAAGTATTAAACCACAAAATTGTGATCTGTTTTGATTGGAGTGTTGGGTTTCAATTTCTGGTCATTTCACGGCTAAAGTGTTCAACGTACACTCAATTTGATGTTTGTTTGTTCTTATTTTATTTATTTATTATTTTATTTTATGGTTTGTTGAGGCAAACGGACAAAATCCATTGCAAAGAGCGAACACTCCAAAGAAAATGGATTTTTTTTCGAGACTGACAAACTGATATTGTTGACCAACCTCCTTAATGCAGAGTTGGATGATTGGGAACTGTGGGGGGGTTGGTGCGGGTGTGAGATTTCCCTTGCGACCATGCAGTAGTTGGAAAAATTGGCCCATGTCAGATGAAAAGTCGGCTTTGAAACTGATATTAATAACTCACAAGGCAGGAATGGAGGATTTGAAAATATTGAAAGCAAGTTGAGTCTAACAACTGTTGGGTGCTGTAGATTGTTGGATGTAGCTTTAGACAGCACCTCCCCCAACCCAGTAGATTAAGACTCTGGCATTTCACACAACTTGTGCACAACATATATGTGGCTGTATGTACCAAATTTCTTAAAGGAAATACTGCTGATCATATGCTGTGTACAATCTCCAGGAAGTTCTTCCAGATCATATGAGCAATCGGAAAACAATAAATCCCCACAGCTAAACCCCAATGGATCATCACATCAAAATACAAATTGTAATGTAATACAAACTGCACCAATGTTGGGCCAAAACCCTGAATGTAAATGAGGATCAGGTTGCCAGCTTGAAAATGTATTCAGAAATGTTAGAGTTTGTGCACCCATTAGTAACACATGTGAGAAAAGCTTCATGTGTTAAAAGCTCCAAATTCCTATTAGAAGCTCCTTGAACTTTTGCATATCTTCGCGCATACTACATGCAAGAGGTAAATACTAGTTCACCCTTCAAAACAATTCAAAGCACCAATTTGAACAATTTCAACCAATTGAATCCTCCTTTTCTAACAATCTGATTGGCCACATAGACTTTTTCATACCTAGGCACAAGCCTATTTTACAGATTGTGTATATTTGAATTGGGTACCTATTCATTAGGCGCATTATTTCGACTATTTACATGGCAATGTCCTACCTGGCTTTTGCTCTCATTTCACCAAGCACCCATGTTCATGCCTAGTGACCCAACTCGTAGAACTACTTACATGGCAACAATGCCCACCTGGCGTTTACTCTCCTTTAAACAAGCACCCATGTTCATGCCTAGTGAACCAACTTGTAGGTGAATGGCGCCTACCACCAACCTACATTTAGATGTCACCACCAATCACCACTCACTTCTTTCAGTTTTGGAAACATGGCCGCAAGTAGTCAGAGAAATTTCAACAAATAATGAGGGAGATCTGCTAGTCCAATTTAGACAGGGAAAGGTATTCAGTGAGTAAAGCAGGGACCCACACTGACAGGTGCATGGAGGCAAATTATCAATGGGCCTCACTTTCCACCAGTCCTCCTGTCTTGCCCTTAGTTTGTTGATTCGGCCAACATGTTTCCTCTGAACGCAAATTAGAAAATTTCTTCATAGATATCACAGTAACCATCAAAGCCCTCCAGGCTCCCACACGTAGAATACACTTGGTACCTTAACCTGAATATCAGTGCACGTGAGTAAAGGTGGGAAGGGTTCGATTCACTAGAGAATGCATCTAGGGGCTATCCACTCTGCCTCTCTCAGGGAGTCATTAGGGTGAGAGGTACCTATGCCAAGCTCTCAGGGAGTCACTAGGCCCAGGCATAAGTCAAGCCCTATCGGCGAACTGTTGCAGAATGCACCCTTAAGGGGTGTTCTCTAGTGTAAACAACACTAGAGTTTTTCTGGTGTATGTGGAGGGTGCCTTATTCTCAATAAAATTTCTGCCTCCACAGCGTAAAGTACTTGGAGAAGTTTCTTAAGTGCATTTGAAGGGTACCTCATATTGGGGAATATTTCTCCTAGAGAAGAAGGATATTATACCTACTCCTTAAGGAGTGAGAGGCAATTTATGTGTACCTGTAGGTGTAAGATTCCTCTCGCATTTAAGAAGTAGGTGTTAGAACCCTCCCCTTCCTATCCCTTGTGATCTTCATATTTATACACTTATGTTAATTTTGCCTCATGCTTTAGGTTGGGTAAAGTCCTTGGGTGGGGACATTCTCTAAAGAAGGTGCCTAAGATGAAGTGATAGAACATTTTCAAAATAAGAGGTGTATAGGACTCCAGAAATATGGAGACTAATGTCCCAAAATGTGGGGCCTAATGTCCCCAAATGTGGGACTGGACTTTGCTATTGACAACACATCAAAGGCCCCTGGCACCAACCGTGGGGCTTTACTCTACACTTAACTGTCTTTAATTAAACTGGTACTTGTCAAAAATCGGCGAAGTAAAATATAGTGCCCCTGGAAAAGGGAAGGCGGTTCCAACTTCCAACTTCCAGCTTCCCGCCTTCTGGAGCAGTGTGAACCCATTGCCGGACAGACCTGCACTAACCTGTTGGGTGCCGGAACTGGCCGGCACGTACCACGCCCGACCGGCCGGAGTGGCGAGCTTTTTCTGACGGACGGGCCGGAGGCTCGCGTATATATCCTTCCGCACGACCGCGCTCAAATGTCGCCGCCAACTCCTCCGCCTTCTTCTCTTCACACTCGTCCTCGTCCTCCTCCACCATTTTCTCCTGCTGCAGCTGCATTGCACTCATCTGCCAGCTGCCGGCACGCAAGACAGCCAGCCTCTCAGTTAGCTCGCTCTAGTGAGCCCGCCTTCGTCTCCACACAACACTCATTTCTTACCTCAATACGTAAGCTTTCTATTCTGGCGCATGTCTGTCCATGAGCGGCGTGTGTCTGCCGATTTCCTGAAAGCTCCTAGTTCTTGTTTTCTCGTCATTGCAATTCCTAGGAGTTCTGTTTAGATCTTCGTATCTTTTTTTATACGTTTGTTACTTGGATCTAATTATTGCATCCGGGACTTGATCAATTGCAGTTCCTTTTACTATGGGAATGCAGGTGATGCCTAGCTTCAGGTTATAGCTTGAGCTTGATCTGGTAGCATTTCTTTCGTCATTTTGCTTTAGATCGTTCACGAACTAACTGGCTTCCGTTCTTCTTTGCAACGAACTCGATCTTGAGTACTACAGGATACCACATTAGTGTAGTTATCTAATTTGTTTCAGTCGTGAGTGTATAATGTGCAGCGAAATGAAGCAGCTCATGGCCACAATCCTGCGAGCTCTAGTCTTCGTTTTGGCTTTGACTGCGTGCGCCCGTCAGGCGCAAGCTCAGGTTTCTGGCCTCTACACTGGTGATCCAACATGGACTAACGCACATGCAACATTCTATGGAGGAAGCGATGCAACGGGTACTCAAGGTAGTGCATACTAGTGCCATTCCGATCCCTGCAGATTTGTTCTACTAGCTTGATCCGGCAGTGAATTTGTCTGTGATCTGCAGCGGCAGGACGTATAGCTAGCGAAGTGTGCACTGTTGTTTTCTGAAGCGTGCGTCGTGTACATGACTGAAATGGGTTGGTGTGGCGAACTGCTGCTGCAGGAGGTGCTTGCGGTTATGGGAACTTGTACAGTCAGGGCTATGGAACCAACACAGCAGCTCTGAGCACGGCTCTCTTCAACAACGGCTTGAGCTGCGGAGCGTGCTTTGAGCTCCAATGCAACGAGCCTCGATGGTGTGTACCGGGCGCGACAGTGACTGTGACAGCCACCAACTTCTGTCCTCCCAATCTTTATTTGCCCAACGACAACGGTGGATGGTGCAACATGCCCCTCCAGCATTTTGACATGGCTGTTCCTGCTTACCAACAGATTGCAATCTACCAAGCTGGAATCGTACCCGTTCTCTACCGCAGGTGAACTAGTACTTCTGCAGCCATGACTTAGTACATCTTTCCATTAGGCTGCTGTGATCACAGATTCTGTGAGTTTTCCATTAAGCTTTTCCAACTAGCTGTGCTCACAATCATCTCACAGCTCTACCGGTCAAACATTCCCCAATTGCAGGAGCTCTGAGTCAAACTGTGACTCACCATCATCTGTCCCTTTTTTCTTGAGAGCATGTGTTCCCAGAGTTCCTAACATGATTAATTGCATTCTGTCCCTGCAGCAAGAAACAAGGCCCCTTGTCAGTGCCTTTCCATTAGGTTGCTGTGATCACAGCTACACACAATGTGCTGTGATCACAGCAGCCTAATGGAAAGAGGCCTTTAATAGTTAGCTATAAGCCAAATCTTTGCATTTCTTTGTTCTAGCTAGGAATCAATTTCGCTGCCTATTGTTTCACAGACTTGGGAAAGCTACCTTTCCCAGCTGCTTTGGATTCTCCTGTTCAGCTTTCAAGGACTTGGGGAAGTCTAGTTTTGATTCCAGGGCTTTCAAGCTTCGGATTTGCTCTTATAGTCTTGTTGTAATTGAGCTGTTGCTGTTGCAGGGTGCCTTGTGTGAAAACTGGAGGAGTGCATTTCACCATCAATGGAAACCCCTACTTTCTTCTAGTGCTGGTGACGAATGTGGGTGGAGCAGGGGATGTACAGTCCGTGTCATGCAAGGGGGATAAGCCTGGCAGCTGGTGGTACCCAATGCAAAGAAACTGGGGCCAGAACTGGCAGTACAGTGGCAATGCCATGGATGGCCAAACCTTGTCTTTCATGATCACCACTAGCGATGGCAGGACCTTAACCTTACCAGATGTTGCTCCCTCAAACTGGCAGTTTGGCCAAACTTTTGAAGGTGCCCAGTTCTAGCACTTGGAGCAAGCAAAAGTAGGGACCTATTTGCCCGCCTGAGCAGCAGAATCTGTCCGTGATCTCACACAGACTATGTACTTCTTCTGATGATTGATGGGTGAAAGCATGAGAAAGTGGACAATTTCAGTGTTTTCATGCCTGGCAAGCAAATCTGGACCATTATGCAATAGGGTAACACTCAGGCTTGGAAATCTACAAATCAACGCTATTTCTGGATGAAAAATAGGGTCTTGGGAACTATCATTTGGTGATTTATATGGAGGATGTGATGGTAGTGTAGCAACTTGTCATCCGCCTTCATTGATAGGTAAGTGATAAATTAGTGCTGTGAACTACAAATAAGGTTTTGGCTTTTAAAAACAAACTTATTGGCTGGTTGCTGGGGTGGCTAAAATTAAAGCTACCCGCTCCAGAACTTTTTAGCAAATGTTATCTTGACAACTGATTATCTAACTTGGGTTTCCATAATATTTTAATAGGTAGTAGGATATGGAAATTATGGGAGTTTTATCCCTTCTTCCTTAAGTAGTAGAGAACTTTTCTAAATTTTGAACCATTGCTTTATTTGTGGAAACGTGGAAACTCTCTCTCTAAAAATATTGTGTTTCTAAAACTTTCTGTTCAGACTTTGGTTTGATAATTCGCTCTTGGGTTGAGATGACCCTCTGTGATTGTGCCAAAGTTTGTTGCAGAGTAAACTGCACATATATTGACAGGATGGAATCAAAGTGGCAATATCTTTGAATCTTCCGAACAGCTGACCAATTATAATTGCAGTATCTGACCTTTTTGTTAGATTTAGTGAAAATTAATTAAAAAATTGAATGGAAAGAATTTTCAGAATTTTCAATAAAATTCTGATGCATTGTATGAAAATTTATAATCCATATAAATGAACGTTCTAAAAGTGAAGACAAAATCTAGTGCAAATTAAAGACTATAGCTCTATTTTTGAATGATAATCTCAAGATACCTTATGGAAGAGTTGTAATACTGTTAAAACATTTGACAAAAGACATAGATAAATAAATTAGAGTTGAAATATTTGAGAAGCCCATGTGTCACTCTTTAAAAATTCCAATTTAAATGCTGAAATTGCCTTACAACTTTAAATTACTTGGTTTTGACACTTGCTTGTGGTAACTGACCTTCCCTTATGATAATACACAAACTTAAAATCCTATCACCTGTATAACAAGAATTAATGAACCCAGATGAAAAGTATAGATGATTATAGAATCAATTAGTGTAATGTATAAGTCAAACATATAATCCTGATTTAAAAACTTGAAGAAAACTTGAACAAATGATTCATATCATACTTGTCAAAATCTTGCTTACCTATTATTGACAAATTGACATACACAGTAATGTAATGTGTGAAAAGAACCCAAAAAGGTAGCCGTTTGTATTTTGTTTATTTCATCAATGTGCTTAAATGGTTTGCATTGTAAATATATTTATAAATCTTATCACTATGCCAAAACATGGCATCTATGACTAAATCAATATAACTACACATGACATAAATGACCATAAATGACCATAAATGATATAAACAACAAGTTTGATTCAATTAAAAATGATATTACTAGTAGCCTAATTGAAAGGACCAATCATGAATGTGATGTTTTGACATAGTGTATGTTCAATATCACACCACCTCACAAAATGCATTGTTCAATATCTTATTAGACCTCACAAGTAAACAAAACATTTATTTCTAGTATTCGATATTTAAGGGATAGTCTACAAACAAAAATGCACTCTAAGGGTGACTTTAGATGAGGGTCCAAGGTCCAGGTACCAATGAATTCAAGCAATCTTATTGGTACAAGCTTTAAATTCGTCCAAGGCCTTTAGATGAGGGTGCAAGACCAAAAAGTGGCAATTTGAGGCTAAATCTACATGGCACCTGTTTTGGAGGGAAAATCAATTGGTTTGGACCAAACAATGCCAAAAGGAGAGCTTTTGATTTGGAGAACCAAGAATCAGGCTAGGGATGAAGGTATAGTCCAACTCAAGGATTCAATTTGCTTCAAACCTGGTTCCTAGGACCTGGGACCCTCGTCTAAAGTGGGCCTAAGTTTCCATTTGAATAAGGCTTCCAATTCAGCTTGAGGAGAAGGGTGGGGGGGGGGGGGAGGGGCCGGATGGATGCAATGCGGTTCAATGAGGTTGACTTTATGACTCAACCTCAACCTCTTGATTTATGTTTTCGATTTTTTTCAGTTTTAAGGAACCACATGACAATTTAAATGAGAAACATGTAGCCTTGTATAATGATACCCTCATTTTTGGATAATTATAAGTTCGGTGACAACGAACAAACTTTGGTCAAGGCTTAAATGGGAAGCTTTCAAATGCTGTAGGTTCACTCTTCAAGGGGAGTATGTGTCAACCGTTGTTAAATGTGTCAAATATGTGAAATGGATTAAATGTCACATGTGTGAAGATTATACACATGTCAACAAACGAACATAATCTGAACAAGAGATTTTTTTATCACGTTTATGTAACCTTGCACTTGTAGGAGACTTGTAGCTAGTAGCATTTGAATGCTACGTCGGCCATAGCTAGAAGAGATTTTTAGATATGTTGATGTAACCTTGCACTTATTGTAGATTTTTTTGGGTTATATTGATGTAATTTCACTCTTGCACTTGTAAACTAGTAGCATTTATATATTAGCTTGGCAGTTGTAAGTAGTTGATTTGTGATCTGCTAGAGCTACTACCTTTCACCTAGCAACTAACTTTGTGTCTAGTGACTATGTTGGCTTCTTTACCAAGAAGAGTCCATAAGTCTGATATGATGTGTCAACATTATTACGAGGTCCAGCTATGCCTTTACTATTAGTAGTCACATGTGTGCAAATGCACCAGCGCATGTTAGTCATCAAAATGTAGATGCCTGCAACCATAGATCTTCACAACTAAACACATAAGTATAATTGCTTCATACTAGCATTGTTCACAGGAGTGCGTGAATCCTGCTTCATTCTCACAATCATAAGTTCTAACTAATGTTGGAACCAAACATATAAACAAATCACATTGTCCCCAATTTCAGAGGGCACCATCCATGACATCATTCTGTACTCATATCATGACTCATGGGGGTTTTTGAGTACACACTTAAGTCAAGTAGAGTACATATCCTTGACAACAGTCACTGAACATAAGAGATTTGAAAATTTCCCTTGAGGTCAGGTTGTATCCTGATCTGCAGAAGGAACAACCAGAGGCATTTGAAGTGGTTGAGGTGAATCTATTACAAACACCAGAAAATTGTGTTCAAAACTAATTAGTCTTCTGTCAATTGCTATCACATGCGGGAACTTGGATACAGATGGATTCAGTTCAGGTTGTATGATCCTCTGCATAAGGAACAACCAGAAGGCATTAGAAAAAATGGACAAGGTGATTGTAGTAGTAGACCAGCAAAAAATTGTGGTCAGAACTAATTTACCTTCTGTCTTTATTAGCACATGGAAATTGGATACAGATCTTGGGTGTAGGGTTTAGGTTTTTAGGGTTCACACCCAGTAAACAATCAGCACTTCAAGCTTACACTTCAGCAAATATGAACCGAAGAGCTCCACTTGCCAAAAACTGGTTTTTGACTCAATGGGTCACAGCGGTGAAAAATATATACCACTACCTCTCAACAGCCATGATGAAATAACAAATCCACCAGAAGTTGCACAACTAATATAGAATTTCCTGTCTCCATATCTATCGTGGTATTGTGTCATAGTATGCTAACCCTAAATGTCTAGCACCTCAGCTGGAGGTTGCACTTATCTAAGGTTGCAAGAACAGTTCCTCCTCACAGCTCATCAGAATGATCTTCTCCTCCAAATCTTTGTACAGCAGCTTAATATAAGGGTTGTCCCAAAATCTGTTGAATGAATTTGGTTCAATGACATGGTTCAAATCAGAGGGTGGAATTTGCACCCACAAAAATAAATTATGAATTAGCTGGCAAAGGAGGAGCCTAATCTTGCCTGCTGAATAATGATTCAAGTCCTACTCTGCCCCATGGCCGATTGTGGAAATTTGGAAATCATGAATTTGGTGAGATTTCAATAAAAATTGGATCCTTCATATGTTTCACCATAGCCCCAGTATGCAGGTGCCACATTCATGGATGTGAGAGTCCGACCATCACCAGTGGTGAGCATGAAGGATAAGCTCTGACCAATCAAGTTGGCGTTGGTCTGCCATTTTTGGCCCCAGTTCCTTGACATTCGTAGCCATCCTGTGTTGGAGCCCTTGATGGATACACTATGTACATCTCCAGATCCGCCTACATTTGTGATGAGAACCAAGCTGAAGTAGGAACTTCCACTTATGGTGAATTTAATCCCCCCATACTTGATGCATGTCACCCTGCACCAACATGATTTTCCATCCAGTTCACAAAGACTGAACATTCTCTGCACTATCGGACTTTGATCAAAGGAGGGTTCTTGCTTGTGAGTGGCCCGGATCTTTGGTGGTAGGTAAAGCCCGAGGCCTGTGACAAAGGCATACTATTGACATGGGCCTCCTAGTCTTGTGAGACTTACCTATGTCTAGTCTTAAGGAGCAGGTGTAAGAACCCTTCCCGGTCAACCTAAGCCTCATGATTTTCCTAGATGTTTTGGTTCATGATAACCTTTGCCTCATGCCTTAAAGTACAATGGCTAAAGTAAACTACTTATAGGTGTAAGATCCATCCCATACTTAAGGAGTAGGCGTAAAAACCCTGGACCCCATCCTACACCACATGATCTACCTATTTTTAGGTTATGATGACCTTTGCCTCATGGTTTACAATGTGTAAAGTCGATGGGTTTGGGACATTCCCAAACATAAGGGGCCTAGGACAATGTGATAATGGGGGTGTGAACTTGACTGTTGCCTAGTCATAGGCCCCTTGGTCATAGGCCCCTTACTTTTGAGGATGCCCCCACCTGGGGGAGCTTTTACCCTGCACAAAGAGCGTCAGGAAACCCATGTAGTGGATTGAACAAGGCATTTGGAGCTAGGGACGGAATCTATAGTACCTTTGATAACTCACAGGCACGATCCCGCCCCGGTACACAGCAATTTGCAGAAACGCAGGCATGGCCATATCGAAATGCTCGAGCGGCCAGTTGCACCACCCGCCATTGTCGTTGGCGAGACTGGGATTGGGGGGACAGAAATTGGTTGCTGTCACCGTCACCGATCTGCCCGGCAAGCACCACTGGCTCCCTTGACATATAACCTGGAAGCAAGCTCCACAGGACAGGCCTTGGTTGAAGAGTGCGCTGCTTAGAGCCGCCGTGTTAGTCCCGTACCCTGAGTTGTATAGGTTTCCATACCCACAAGCACCGCCTGTTGATGCAGATCACGCGAACCCAGCAGGAATATATAATATGGGTTAGAATTCTCACAAAGCAGTGATCCCAAGCTTCAGATGCTTAACGTTTTGCAAAGCTAGCTACGAATCCTAGGATGAAGAATATATTGTGCACTCTGGTCGTATGTATTCTAGGCAATATTCTGTTCGCAACTTAGAACAGGATATCCAACCTTTCTCAGTATGTGACCCTGAAAACATGTTTCTCACATCCAAGTTTAGTTATTTTCTTCCAACCCCACCTATAAATCTAAAACTCGGACTGCAAATAGTGGGAGACTACTAACAGCAACTCACCTGCAGCAACCCATTTGTACTAATCAAACTATCTTGAAGCCAATCAACAGCAGGTGTTAGGCTTTGCTGTGCCTTTTTACCAGCAGCCCCAGCAAAGTGTGCAAAAATGCTGGTCCAAAACCATTTTGCTGAGCCAAACCGACTTATCTTCATCCAATTTAATTTGTAGGGTCACACTCTGAGCACAGGTGGATTGCTCTTAGACATTATTTATTTTGCAGAGATTGCAGCAGGTCATGAGCTGGGGGATATAGATATAGATGTAGTGTCTGTACCCTGAGTGCCTGCGGCGTCGCTGCCACCGTAGAAAGTCGCATGTGCATAGGTCCATCCATGCACCTGCTGCATCATGCAGGCTAACAAAATCGCCGCCAAAATGCCTGTCGCATATCCAGCCATTCTCTGCAGCATAGCCAAACAAATCACCGTCCCCAATGTTCAGATCAAATATGGAAAAACACGCATCGATCACATTGACCATCTCTTGATATAACTCATCTCATTTTGCAAAAATAATTTCTTCAATAGTTTAGATTTAGAGCTGTGGGTTCTTTCTTTGCATAGTCAAGCTGCAGCTCTAAATCTAAACGCTGAAACCAATTGGTGTAGATCACCGTTTAATTCGAGCTCGCAGCTCAAATATCGACAATGACACATGAGCTCAAAGCTCAAGAATATTGACTAGCACCAGCGCTAGCTCCGAATTAAACAAACTCTAAGGGTAGCACTAGAACGCAAAAACAAAAAAGCAAGACAGAACCGCGACGTCAAACAAACTTACGAAGCTGACTACACTTGATCTGCGTCCCGCCGCGAACTGCTGCTGAATCATACGCTACGAAGAAACCTCAGCTGCCAGCAGATCCAAAACTGAAAACACCAGGACCTGAGAGATCGAGAAGCTAGCAAGGCACGAGCTGAATGCTCAGCTTTGAGTGCTCAATCCCAAACCAGGCTAGTAGTGGAAAGCTGATCAAGGTAAACTAGTACTGACTTGCGCGATCGAGGCGCGGAGGATCAGAGGCAACAATGCTCGCAACAACAACAGGAACTCTGGAGCGCTTCACCAGTGACACAGTGCAGCTGCGCCTGCGGGAAGCTGAAGGCAGCAGTCGGCGGGCGAGGCACACAGACAGACGATGAGTGCACTGAGGCCAGGACTGGGACGCGGATTATATTGACAGTGGGGTAGGACGGGACGGTTATTGATTGAGTGTTGACTGTGGGAATCTGGAAACCACAGAACATCTCGTCCCTCTGAGCAGTGTTTTTCCTTTTTTTTTCCAATTTTGTGATGTTGCTCAAATGGCAATTGTCCATAAGTGTATTTAGCCAAATTTGGCCATATTGCAAATATGAAAGTAGAAAGTCTTAAGCACCCTTTCATATTGTAGGTACTTTGTGGCAATTTTTTAAGGATATTTTTTAAAAACAGGGAATTTGAAAGAGAATAATCCCTTTTTTTTTGCACAGAATGGCCAAGATTCGCCACAAAAAAATTAATGCTGCGGAGGTACACAAAATATTGAAGAGACTAGTTATCTTTAAACTCACCTTGTCTTTGGGCTGTGGTTTGACCTTCTAATCCTTGCATTCCGTCCATACACTCCACTTGGGGGATAAAGTGCAAGGAGAAGGCAAATATTAAATAGTAGCAACAAGTTAAATATGGCACTAGGTTCAATGCATTTGTAATACAGTGCCCAACATAAAAAAATCTGATTTTTTTTATTGTACCCACACAATGATAATGATAATTACTATTGTAAATAATTTTTTATAGGAAAAAATTTAAAGAAAAAAATGTCATGTAATAATTAAAATCCTCCTTTTTAATGCAAAGGTCCAAATTTTTTTTCTTCCAATTTTTTTGGCTAACAAATGAAATAGATGGAAAAAAAAACATTTAAATAATTTTAAAAAGTTAATTGCCCTTAAGAAGCAACTTTTTTGGGGAAAATAAAACTAAGTGCCAATCCCAAACAAGTTGATTCAACGAACAATCTAAGTTTCCCATGGAACAAAATGTAATTATTAGGGAGTAAAAAGTTCCTTAAAGAATAAATGATGTGCCTTGAAAAACAATTTGCACATGAAAAAAAAAAAAAATTCAAGGCAAAAAGCAACTTCCCTAAGAAAAGGCCCAAATTCTTCAAGGAAATATATATTTGAAAATATTTGCAATTGGAAACATTTCAATTTTTTTTAAATATTGATTTGCAACCTATCGTTGAAAAGGTTTCAAGGAGAATTACACCTTTATAATTAAAAACAATTCAATCAAAATTCATATGAAAAAGTTATGATCACACATCATTTTATACACATTTATTCCTTAAGGAACATGGTTGTTCCTTGGGGCAACCTAGGACCATTTCTCTTTAATGGATAAGGTTGTTCCCCAACATAACTTAAGTTCGTTTCTCCTCGGGGACATGGTTGTTCCCTAGGGCCAACCTAGGCACTAGGAGTTGGTTGGCCTTGGAGAGTAACCATGTCTTTGGGGAACAAATATGTTCAAAACTTTGTGTGATCATAACTTTTTCACATGAATTTTGATTGAAGTGCTTCTGATTACAAAATTGTGGCTTTTAAAAAAACGTTCCAATCATAAATTGTAAGTTTATATAAAAAGGAACTTGAGATTATTTTGATTGCAAAACATTTTGGAACATATGTTTCCTTAGGGAACTTGGGTTTTACCTTTTAAAAAGTTACGTTTTTCCATAGGGAATAATCATGTTTCGGGGAAAAGGAGCTTAAGTTGCTTTGTGGAGCAACTTGAAAAACAATCATGTCCCTGAAAAGAAGTTTAAGTTGCCCTAGGGAACAACTTAAACCTTTTTTTTCAAAGGAACAATCATGTTTTCAAAGAGAAGGAGTTTAAGTTGCCCTAGGGACCAATTTGAACTTTTTTTCCCAAAGGAACAACCATGTCCCCAGGGAGAAGGAACTTAAGTTGGCCCCAAGGACTAGCTTAAACTTTTTTTCCCCGAGGAACAATCATGTCCCCAAGGAGAAAGAATTTAAGTTGCCATGGGGAGTAACTTAAGCCTTTTTTTCGCCAAGGAACAATCATGCCTCTAAGGAGAACAAACAACTTAAGCCTTTTTTCCCTTTAGAACATGGTTGCTCCCAAGGGCAACTTAAGCTGTTGTTCCTTTAAGGACATGGTTGTTACCCAAGGAGCAATTTAAGCCCCTTTCTCCCTTGGGAACATGATTATTCCCTTGGGCAACTTAATATGCCCTTGTTCCCTTAGAACATGGTTTTCTTTGAAGAGATTATTCTTGGGCAACTAACTTAAAAAAGTTGCCCAAGTGCAATTTACTTTCATCCATTTTGTTTGTGGATGAAATTTTTTTTCAAGAAAACATTCGAACCTAAGACCTTTGGGATGTAAGTGAAATTCTAACCATTACATTAGTTTTTTTCTCTTGAAAATAATTTTAAAAAAAAGTTTAAACATTAATCATTGCGCAAGTATAATTTTAAAAATCTGAATTTTGTTCTTGTTGAGCGCTATATTGTATTGTATTATAATTGCATCAAACTTAGTGCCGCATTTAACTCATTGCTACTGTTTAGTGTTTACTTAGGGAAAAAGGGGGTGTGAAGAAGGATAGTACTAAAAGTTCCAAGTTCATGGGTTGGTTTTACACATTTCAAAGACTTCAATAGGAGATGGATTTTAGTATGTTGTTCGAGAGGTTTGAACTTTGTGATGATAGAACAATAACTATGAGGCATTTGCTAAAAACCCTAGGAAACCAATAAGAAAAACTTGGGTGGATTAATAACGATAACATTGATCATGGTGTGAATGTCATCGATTGATAACATGATATCGATTTGACAACAAGAAAACTAAAAGGAGGATGATAGAAAGACATGAGTTTGTTCACATGAAACTCTTTGTCTCTTGCGACGGAGGTGAAGGCATCCCGAATAACGTTGTAAGATTTAGTCTGTTCCCTAGCATGGGAACAAAAATAGGTGAGTTCACACAATTGCCTACAATATAAAATGATGCTTAAAACAAGACTATGATGACAATGAATTCAAGGAATGGTCTCCAAATGTATTGTTCAAAGGTGTCTGATTAATAAGGTTGAGGCCTTTGAGTGCATTAAAAGTGTTAGACTGCAGCTGATTGAAGAAGATTGGCAAGTGAGTAATAAACTTGAACATGTGTGGTCATTTCACCAATTTCTTCAAAGGAGAGGCAGACTAGTAGATTTCCTGTTAAGGCCGGAGCAGTCCATTAGTGAACTAATCTGGGACTGGTAAGCGGTTATTGGGGTCCTCATGCCATGATCTAACCTTGAGGACCTAATTATCATATGGTTCAACTTGTGACTATAAGAACAGTGAAAAGCTTAAAATAAGATTATTTGTATAGTAATTTAGGGTTTTTGGAGGCATATGAACTAATATCCTTGAATTACTTTAGGCTTACCAAAAAGAGCTCAGGCTCCAATTGGAATGAAACTCCTTGGGGATTTGCCAGAAGAAAATATGTAGTCTTGCTTGGAGACCAATTGGAGAATGCAAAATAATAAGCTTAAACAGCAAAACTCACCAGCAGGACATGCTGTGGTGAACTTGGATCTACAAGTGCCTGGCAATTTTCAGCACTGGCCCTTGTTTCACTGGATGCTGCAGCCTGGAATTGGATCCAGAGCTTATCCAGAATTTCAGCAACAATTCCTTCTTATGTATGTGTAGTAGGTTGGTGGCAATTATCAGGTAATCAACAGCATGATCCTACAAGCTATCAGGATGTCATTCAACATAACATATAATATCTCTGAATAGAATCAGCAGTTCAATATCATTTCAATCCTTCCATTTTCATTTTGTGTGAAACAATGCATTTTACGATCAAAAAATGAAATGCCATGAAGCGGGGCTGTCTTGCAACTGAACCATTATTGATAAATTAGCCAGTCATGAATAAGATTATCAATAAGGTTATTAATAATCTATCTACCTCTTTGCACATTTTTTGAAAACAAACTAGAGAACCTACCCACCTGATAGGTAGCATCCCAAGAACTGCCAAGATCCTTATGGGCCACATATCATTAGTTTGTCAAAATCTAATAACCTACTTGAATGATGGAAATTTTCATTCAAGTTGATTATCAATCCTTAAACCCTGAACATTGTACATTAGTGTTCCCTGGCGAATAGGAGCAAACATCATTGGCCATTGCCAAGGATGTAAAACCCATTTTCTCAAATTTCAAATGGGATTGGCCTTCTACTTAATTATACAAGCAAAGGGTGCAAGAAAGGTGAGAGTGGGTGTGCAAGGTACATGAACCAGGGTTTCTTTTTCCAATTTTGTGATGTAGCCGACGCGGTTATCATCTTGAAAGTGATTTAGCCAAATTTGGGCACATGTACTAATATGAAAGTAGGAAAATATCAGAATCTTTCTATATTTTTGGCTACTTACTAGAACTAATAATTAACAGCTGCCAATTGGTAGATTTGTTTTTCGAAATCTGGCAAATTTGGGCCATATTTTTCCATGGAAAATCCTTTCTACAGGTCAAATCATATTTTCGCCAGGCAGGGATTTGGCGAAAATTCGCCAGTAAAAGAAACGTTGGCGTCAACCTTTAACACATTTATGACACATGGGGATATGAAGGTCAAGGCCATTCGTGCTAATTGAGTTTCATGCTAATCTGACACTTCAAGTTTCAATGTTCCTAAACCCTAAAAATTACCTGGGCAGTGGGGAGTATAAGAGGCAGGTCTTTCTCTTTTTGGGGGAATTTTTTAATATTGATGCCTTGTGTGGTTCAAAACTTAATTTTTAAATCAAAGAAAGAAAGTCATAAATAGCCAGCATTGGACCCAAATTGTTATTAGGTGAGTATTAGAAATTGCACCAAACCCCACTGGTTATAAGTGATTCTTCTTAGGGTTCAAAACCACAGTTCTTAAAAATCAAAAACACCAGTTCTGATATAAAACTACTGTCCTCAAACAATTTGAAATAGCAACCCACAAAACCACTGGTTCTTTGCTTGGTCTTTCATGAAACACACTCAAATGATCATTGGTTTGTTAGGGGCTGTTCAATAACTGGAACCAATGGTTGTCTGATTCTGATTTGTTTATTCAAACACCCGGAACCAGCAGTTCTTTAATTTTGAAATGTTTGGAAAACCAGAAACTGGGAGCTACTAACAAAATCAAATACCCACCCAACAAACACTAGATGAAACCACATTTCATTCAGTGGAGAAAAATACAAGCCAGAACATTCTTTCATTTTGCTTATGTTTGTCAGAAAATAGTACCAACCAAATAGGAGCAGATAATTCAGACTGAAAAACAGAGGGAACATGAGATCAAGATGGAGCACATCACAGTATGGTATTTAGAAATCTGTATGACTTATCATATGCGATCATATTGGTCATACACCAAATGGAAACACTTCACATAAAGACCTTGAGAAACTGTCAATCTGCCACCAGCATTGAAACAGGATGGAAGTGTGTGATTGCACATGGACCCTCTGGCGCTGAGGACCAGGGACTCCAGTACACAATTGCCAGAAAAGAAAGGGCCAGAGAGAACCGCCAGCCACCAGCACAGGATGAGGATGGATGGATGGTAGGTGGACAGTAAACACTTTTTATCATTGGGCTCAGTTCCTTAGCTAACAACCATGGTTAAATTTGCGACCTTTTTTACTAGCTACCTACTATCAACCCATTGGCTCATACCTATCATATACATGTGCATGTACTTAGTTAGTAAGCATCCATTTTCCTACCTACTTACCTATGGTCCTATTTTCTTACCTACCTACCTACCTACTTACCTAGGGTCCTATGTAATACAGGATAAGTTACCCAAGGTGAAACCTGATGTGAACTCTATTTGGGTTCATCGACAAGTGAGTTGTAGGGAGGTTCTCATGATGGTGTGCTGGTGGCTGTTGGTTCGCTCTGGCTGGAAATAAAGAGAGTCCCAACCTCTCCGACCATTTGCTTCGAGTGTCTTGGTGCCTTCCTTGATGTACACCCACTCTACATAGCAATTCTATATTGTGAAAATTTGGCAATATATTGGACCTGGAGCAAACATAACCCTAAATGCAAAAGCACCCTTAGAGCCCTGCGATGCTTTTTACAGCCAAGAAGCAGCTGTGTGTCAGCACCATAGTGGTAGGCTCCCCATGTGGTGTAGGTAACGACCACCTACCTTGAGGTGTAGAGCTGATGAATGACTCTCTCATGAAAATTTGTCAAATTTGTCAGTGGGGTTGCATTAATGCAATGTCTCCACTATGGTCAGTGCAGTTTTTTTTTTTTTTTTTTCAATTCATGATTTTGTTTTTCAATTTTGCAATATGGAAAAGTTGGTGACTTTTCCCCAAAAAAATAGAAAACTTAGTTGAATTTAAATCAGAAAAAAAAAATCGCCCAAAATATTGCCAATTTTTATGTCCAATTTTTTTTTGTCAGTCAAAATAAAAAATCACTATCAGTAATGTAGACAAACTTGTGAGATTGTGAGCACCCAAAAGAAAAATCTGGCAAGTCGAAAAAAATTCCCCTAGAAATGTGGCTAATTTGGGCCATTTTGTTAGTGACGAATTCTTTGTATACATCAAAATCATATTTTACATGTGGAGAGAAAGGGAAAATTCGCCAATTTTTTTTTAAAACAGTGAATTGGGGCTAAATATCATAGAACGGAGATAAAGTGCACCAACTTAAATACCATGTGCCTGTGCCAAAGGCAGTGGGAGTGGTGGGGAGTCTTTTGGGCATGATGGGCTTGTAGTCCTTGTCTTAGGCACAAGAAAAACAAAATGGTCATAGAAGCAAGCAAGCTCCTTCCCTAATTAAAGCTCCACTATTGTGAGAGCTCAAGTCAAAGCACATTTCTTAAAATAATGTTTTCTGTTTATCACCGCATTCATTAGCAGAGCAGTGACACCTGCCAAAAACTACCAGTTGTCAAAGTGCCAACTAATATTCAAGAATTAATATTCAACTAATATTCTTGAATATTAATTCTTGATTATTAATTTTTATTACTATAATGGGTGAGTGTTTCTGGTGGGAAAGTCCACTCAACCATGTAAAATCTTTTTTTTTTTTTTTTTGGTGATTGTCCGTGAAATGTCTACATGAGAAGGTAAAGCCCTACAGCAAGTGAATTATCAAAATAAGGGTGATTCATTTGTGGGATACAAAATTATCCTTTGTGCAATACAATCTTCTTTCAAATTTGTAGGCAAGATAACTATGGTAACTATAGTAATGAAAGACAAATATGGAGAAGGATACATGATGACCAACCTTTATTTGTAAGCAACCTTTTCCATTGTTTTGAGGAAGCTTACAATAAGGTGCGTACTAAAGTGCCATCATATTTTGAGTCAATGTTATTGATTGTAAGGTGCCCACCAATTGCACTAGAAAACTTTTAGTGGTTCTTTAGTTGGTAAGTAAGGTCCACAGATGAGGGACTTACCAGAATAAGGCACCCACCCATGAGGGCAGAGCATTGAATTCTGATAATGCACCCATTCGAGGGCCTTATTGTGCCTAACAACTGCTCAACAAATATCTAAAGCACCACGGAAAAAAATGACAGGCCCTTATAAAAATGTAAGAGCCCACCCAAAACCTTAAGATGACCTCCTCTGTCAGGAAGGAATATTACGAATTGAAGGTGCCCTCCTAATACACTGCAAAATCCCAGCAAGGTCACAATGAATTCATGAACCTATACCAACCCAATCCTTACTTTCTCCTATTAATTCTCAAAATTCTGACAAAATGGGTATCTGAATCCAAGTTATTAAACAATAGAAAAACAGCACTGGGTCACCCCTATGTAGAAGGTCCAATTGAAGTTATCTAAATGAATTTTCTTACCACATCTAGGGTAGACCCATCCATCATCAAACATGTACTTATCATCGAACATTTTCTAATATTTTCCTCATTGCTTAACCCCTAATTGTCAGGGCAGACAGTTGGATCTGCTTTTCAGTGTAATTCTCTGATGTTTAGGGGTTAGTGAAATTGAGTGATCTTTATGTCACTGGAATCCCAAACTGGAGGGCTACAAACCTTCTTTGAGCATCAGAAGTGAAGGAGCAACGCAGAAAACACAGGAAGAGATGAGTGATACTTTGGATCAAACATTTTGGAAAAATAGCTCTAAACCCTATTCAGTTCCAGACCCATATCCTCCCCATTTTTAGTCTGTTTTGAATTATTTAAAACCTGCTGGGCACGTCAACTAGGGCTTTACAAAACTTCTTTCTATTCCAGAGGCAGAGATGAAACATCAAAGATTTTAAGTGCAAAGTCCTAATCTGTTTCCATTCACCCATCACTGAACATTGAAACCCCTTACACCAAACACCCCATATCTTCCCCATTACTTTGCAGAGTTGAGCAATTTTTATGGAGTTCAAAGTTCTAGGAAGGGCTAGAAATGTTCTTCAAGTTTCATAAGCAAAGGGACAATGTGTGAAGAGTTAATCTGCTTTGAATTCTTAGTTGTTCACTCACTAGCCTATCTACCTGACAACCTTCATTGATCCAATTAACCTAATGTTAAATTTAACAACTCTTTAATGTAAATGTAGTTGGCACTTGAGCTTCATTAGACAAATTCTTATTGCACAATCTATGCCATTGAGGTGCCCAACTTAAGCCAATTCTATTATTAATTCAAGTTTTGTTTTAGACCTCTTTCTACAAATCACATTTCGTGTCAACCCCAAAATTTCTAAACTTCTCAATCATATGGATCTTTTCAAAGCTAAGAGCAAAAACAATTTTAGAGTTAAAAACTTGTACTAATTTGGCATCTGATATTCTTGCAATTACATTAATTGGGTTGGATATTACATGTGGAAGTGCAACCAAAAAAAAAGGGGAAGAAAAAGAACAATGTCTTATGCGTGAAAAACTCAAAATAGAACCATAAACCCTGGAAATTCTACAACACCATCAATCCCAACACTTGCATGTAACCCAATGTTTTTAGAAATCTTACTAGTATTATTGATTTTGACAGAACAAGGTTTTGTACATGTAAATTACCAATTGTTACATACGTGTGACCCCCTCACACCCTTGCCATAATGGCATCAGATAGGTGATTGTCATGTACCAACATTAAAATTCTAGATTCTATTGAGGTATGGCTGGAGGTTAGAACTCTCAAGGTTCTTTTAGTCCATTTGAGCTGCTAACCCTTTTTCTAATTAATGCCACAATGTCGAGGATCATTAAATCCCTTATTTAATAAACCCCAGTCTCAGAAGCTTCTGGATCTACATGACCGGATCAAAGCATGAGCAATGTCTACCATGATTATTTAGAACCACTCAAGAAGGACAAATTCTTGTGCAAGAATGGGCTACAAATACATCTCTAAGAGCTCTTCCCTCTCATGTTCTCATACATCTCATTTTATCCAACCCATGGACACCCCATCGAAGCTTCTAATATTCACTCAGACAATTGTCTTACAACATGGATTCAAAGGTGATGCAACAAAGGTTTCCATTCCAAATGCATACTTGTCCCTTTACATGCCACTATATCTATAGCTCAGACTTCTTTTCTTTTGTCATCATTCTTCAACATCAACCTCTTATAGTCTCTATTCTTCTTAAGGACTTCTTGTCTACCATGGTGTAGTTATTAGCGCAACGAAAATTAGCAACTACTAGCACAAGTAGTCCATCCTCCTATCTCCTAAAACTAATGAAAAGGAAAAAAAAAGAAAAACTTGCTTACATTGCTCCCCAATTCTACTTCTTATCTTGCCTTCCATTATCCTATGACACAAACCTTCGTTCAATGTCGTAGCTCCCTTCCTCTACCATCCATAGCTTGGTGTAGATTTGTTTTTCATAACACACAAACAAATAAGACTTCCTATCTATGCTTACAAACTTTTTTGAAACAGATTGCTACAACGATGGAATAATTCCCACCATTAGCATGCAAGAAATTGTCAGCCATTGAAAAAAAATAACAAAACCCAAAAAACTTGTTGTGTTCACAATATCATAGTGACTTCTTGTCCAATCATAGAAGAAGCTAAAAACTCCTAATGAGCTTTGTTAGGTGCATTTCTTGGTCGACAATGCTCTACCCTATGCAAAGCTCTATGATTTTGTCATAAGGTTTGAATGGTTTGACCTTATTCTTACACTAAATAAAAAAGAGCAATGTTGTCATTCAGTTCAAAAAACTATGTTGATTGTAAGTATTTTCACTCTCTTCAAAGGTGTTGGGTTTAACATCCATGTCAGACAATAGAACAATGTGCAAAACAAAAGATGTACAAATATTTTTGCAACACCTCTAGAGCAAGTAGAACCATGCCACATGGTTTTGCAGAAAAATCATGCAAGAGAAGAGAAAAGAGGCATAAAAACACAAGCCTGATATTGTGTTGGACAACTTTAACTCATTAGGGGGGTCTTTATCATCTTGCATTATGGGTAATCTTGAGGTCACCAACATTTTGACCTCACAACCAATGTTGGTCTGGTATATAGGCATGGTGCTTGGTCTCAGGACTGGTAGCAAAGACCCTACCAGCCTATATGTGAGCTGAGGCAATATCAGCCTTATACCAATACCAGTTTGGTAAGTACTTGAGGTATTACCGGCCTTTTACCAGTTTTATACCAGTTATATACCTGCCTCATACCAGGCAGAAAACAGTCCTGGACCCAAAACCAGGACCAGACCTGTAAGAAAGTCTTTAAAAGGGGGCCAGACCAATACCTCTTATAGGGGAGGAAAAAAAAAGTCTGAAACCAGGATCAACTGGTGACCATTGGTCTGGTATGGGCTTTTGATCAACTGGCAATACCAGACCAATGCTGATAACAAGCTCTTGCACGGCAGTAACTTACTTGGCCAATCACACAAGGCTGTTGGATTAGACTGTCCACAACATTGTCTGCAACCACATCCTAGACAGTACTGCACAGAGAATGCTGCAAAGTTTCACTTTGTTAACTTTCAGGCCAAGTTCGATACACAGGTTGAACACATGATAAACTTCCATTCGTCTTTGGGTTCAGGGGTTTACAGTTTACACTGGTATTCTTGGATAGAAGCCTTCCCCTATGTTCATCAAACCCTGAATTTTTTATAGATGGATCTCTCCCCCATTAAGATCTCTTATTAGGAGTGGCAATGGTGAAGGAAAATACAAACTGTAAAACAATAACTAGTCCCTAGTACTAGGGACGAAAAAATATACCTTTTAAGTGCTGTTCTTTGATAAGACTTAGAGATTACAGCATTCCCAGCGGCAGCCCTTATCCGTATTTGGCACATCCACAGTGCACTGTTTAGTTTCTCCCCAATCCCACCCATCAACCAGAAAAGATGGACAGAACAAAATGAGAGACTCTGATTGCAGTTGGTCAATGAGAGACAGCCATTTATTGCTGAGAGATAGTCATTTCTAGCGACAGGTGCTCTTGCAGGGCACTGCGAACCTGTTGATATTTACCAGCCCAAAGCAGGTTCACCGTGCTTTTCTGTACGTCTTCATCCAAAAGGTTCTGTAAAGGACAATTTACTGCTGCTTTCGGGCATACTCTTACATGCATTAAAATCTTCTAGGAAGGCATGATGTAATGCCATGTTTTCTGTGCAGTCATACTTACCAATGCAAAAAGATCAATCCACTTGGAGATGGGATTACAACTACACTCACAATTCCTTACAGTAAGGAATTGTTGCCTCTTTAGGCAGCAAGTGCCCAAGGTGTTTTCTATAGTACTAGGTGCCTTGCAAATCCTTGGTGTCACTTGTCCTCATCTTGTACTATTGACTTTTGAACATACCTGCCTGGTCCTGCTATTGGGTCCAAGACTGAGTTTCAGCTTGTATGAGGTAAGTATATACTTGGTATTGAAATAGATATAACAACGGTACATGGCAATACAGGCCATGGACCAATGTGTATTACCATGTACCAATGTTATTTCTAGTCCAATACTAAGTATATACTACCAATGTCACATACTGAGCGTTGGTGGAGATGCTCTCAGGTCTTTACAGTGTTGGTCAATTAATTCTTCCTTTCTAAGAGAAGTTCCTGTCTCAGTTTTGACACTAAAAATTCTTTGATAGGTTCTCTAGGTGCAAGTTTGAGCTCTATTCTTCAATATTCCAGACCCCATGATTTCATTTTTGGCACATTCTAAAATTCAGGGACTTCAAGGCCCAGTTCAAGACTCAAACTGGGTCTGATTCCTTGTACACACAAGGCACTTTTTGCAAATTGGAGATTGTATAGGTACAAAGATTTACAATAAATTAAAATTGAGGATTACATAGGTATGGAATTTAACAACTAGTTAAAACTGATCAAATACCTATTTCAACTTGCTTGTCAACTTTTCAAAAAAAATCAGCGTGTTTATCCAAAAAAATCTGAACTTATGTTCAAAATTTATTTTTCAAGGTTCCCATTTTGATTATTAATCTAGCGAAAGGCTATTTCCTTGGTCTAGTTCTTGTGTCGATTCTATCAAAAGGGTGTTGCCAAAATTCAGTTTACATCCAGACCACAAAACCTAAACCCTTAGATTTAACACTCCAAACCAGAAAACCTGCCAAATACAAATCACTACCAGGCCAGCACTAGTACAAGGCTCAGGCTGGTATTGCCTCAGGTAATACCCACCTTGATAGGGTCCATGTACCAGTGTTCACTGATGATACTAATGCACAGTCCTATACGGCCGACCAAACACCGGTAGCTACCACAGATTGACGTCACGATGCCTGAGTTCCTGTTATACTTGAAAGTTCATCTTTGAAGCTTGAAGGTAGCTTGAATTTGCCTTGGCTACATACACACAGATACTACAAATCTGACACGATGGTGGGTGCTGCAATGAAATGAGGGTGCAATATAATTATGACTAGAATTATTTAGAACCTGGTCAGAAGCTGGTCAAGGAGGGTCAGAAGCTAGACACTGATAAGCAGACCGACAGCAAGCTGCAATTTCAGGAGTAGTCTCACAGGACCATGCAAGCCCAACCCTAACAGGACCCAAGCTGCCAAGAGCGCGTAATATCCTTCTCCACCTGCCACATTCAATCCTTTTGGGCCCTCATATTCTTCCGCGTCGATTATAGTTCACCCAGCTGCCCCTCTTCATCTCTTGCCAAATGTGTTTAATAGGCTGTTGTTGACAGAGACAGAAGGATGAAATCATGAGCTTCTTGTCTGTTTGGGGATTACAGCTACAAAGTCCAGACTCCAGATCCTTTGTAGTCGTGAGTGAGCCTCATTTAGTGAGGCTCTCATCTGCCCTCTTCATTCAATGCGAGGCTGATTATTTGAGGGAAACACAAGCACCTTTGCCTCTTGATTCAGACAAGTACAAGCTGACTCACTAAAGGTACGTTCACTCTTGGTGTTAGGGTCTTTAGTGTTAAGTCCATTAACACCATACTACGGTAGTCATCTAAGACTGGAAATTACTTATTGTGAAAATGTTATCTTAAACTAACATTCACTTAACATTGAACTATCGCCCATTTAACATTGGGTGCCACCTAGGATGCCACCTAGATTTTCAATTAACATTGATTTAACTTCAAATGTGAATGCACCATTATAAAGTAAGAAGTTCAGGCTTTAATTCAATGTGTGGATGGTGTTTTTTTATGGTGAATTTTCACAACTTGGTGATTTTTTCTCAGAAAAGTAAAAGAAACATGAAAATTTATGGTTTCAAAGTTTTCTTTGCCATTTCTTGGAATAAAATAAAATAGAAATTGCCATATCTAGACCCAGGCAGTATAGTTAAGTCGTCAGTTGCAGCAAGGTTTTCCAAAAAAATCTATTGTTCCACATAAATTGTCACCATTTATTGTTACATCCGTTTGGCATGGGGATCCTTGTCACTAAGCCTACTTGAAAAATCTGAAAAAAATAACCATGCTCGTGAAACTCAATTTGAACTTGTAATATGCATATGCTATGATGCTCATAAAAAGGATTAATTTAAAAGTATGATTGACTTCTAAGGTCCCATGATGAATTGGGTTGATGAAATACATCCACATTTTTTCATAATTTTTCAATTGATGAATCACAATTATTGAATCCAAAAATCAAATCATATTTCAAAGAAAAGGAAAGGAATAGTGCAAGCTGTATTTGGATAAAAAGCTTGCAAGTGAACTACATTGGCTTACAACACCATAACAACTTCACCATAATAGTGCACCATACATGAAAGAATGCTCGGCATGACATGTAATTTATAAGAATTCTTATTTTAGGGGGTTCATTTTATGTGTATTTGTGAGTAAGGAGTTATCATATCATAAATGATCTTCTTGATTTCTACTCTAAATTTCTGTTTAATGCAAGGCAATGTTCAATGTTAGAAATGATGCCTGGGTTTTCCATCCAATAAGGCCCTTGGAGTGGTACATTCCTAAAGCTTCCCTTGAGCCCTCTTTATTGGAATGCCCCACTCCGAAGGCCTTACTTTGCAAAATGCAGTTTAGTACAACATAGCAACAACCCCCATCAAAGTTAGCTACATTCATGCATGTTCCAAACCTCCTCATACACGTTTGTGTAGCTTCAACTTCATTCTTGTGTTCCTTCACCACCATTGTCAGCCACCACATTGTAGGCAACATTGTATGCAAGAAATGAGAAAAATGTTTAACTAGGTACTAAGCATGTGACCTAAAAGGAAGCCCTAAAACAAAAGCTTCAAAAGTTACTACCCTAATCTGGCAGTTCAAAGACCACCATATTGATCACATTGATCATGTTTTGTTTCAAATAGTTTCTTTTTGTTTTCTGTGTGTTATGTTTTGCCAGTAAAGGAGAGAATGTGAGCGCTCTATTCTCCTTGTTTTAGAAAATAAATTGCAAGCTCATCAGGATTGTTTTTGGCTCTTCATGGCAGATCACTGAATTTTGGTTGCATTTGGTTGGCTGGATTGTGGGAGGATGTGGATTTTCTGCTATTTGAAAGAGGTCGGTCAAAAAGAAGCCATCAACAAAACTTTGAGCTAGGACTTGAAAGATCTAAGTATTTCAAGACAGATTAGGGTCAGTGTGTGTTTCTAGAACGCATCTAGAGATGAATGCTCTATGTGTGTAGGTTTGTTTTTCGCAATGTCGATGTGTTGGAGATACAGTGTTCGATATAGTAGTTTTGTCAGAGGCTGGTGGTGAAGATGATGAAGAATTCAGGGGATTCATGAGCGATCTCCTATATGGCATTGTATCAAATGAGATAAAATTTGATGTTGAGAACTGGGAGTTGGGATGAGAGGAAGTGAGTGCCTTGGTTGGCACTCTGAAATTTGGGATCTGCAGCCAGTCTTTTTATCTGGGGTTGGGACAGAAATTATTAATTTTTTGACTTTTGAGTATGTGGGGGTGGCGCTGAGATTCTTTCCTTGTGAAAGCTTCTGGGATTCAGAGAGTGTGGGAGTGAAATAATGCCACTAAGAAGTCAGTTGATTGCTCAATGAGAGTGGTTCGGGAGACTTCTGATTCACCTAAGCCTTAGGGTTGAAAATGAGACCGTGAGTAGTTCAATTCTGGGAAAGTTTGTGTTATAGTCAGTGTAGACTATGTTCAATTATAATCAGTAATAGAAGTCAGCATGGAAATTCTGTTTTAGCTCTTCTTTTGGCTACAAGCTTTCCTCTCCAGATTTGAAACTGTCCTTTCTGGTGCACTGTTTTGTGCTGGTTCACTCTGTACAAAGTTGAACCCTCTGTCTCTTATCTTTCCCTAACAGTAGAGGATCCTGTTTCCCACAATTATACAAATATTTATAAGTCAGTAATATGCATCTCCCACACAAGAATGTGACAATTTGCTGCTTACCATTTCGCCATATACTTTTCCTTTAATGCTCATGTTTAAGCAAGGACTGTCAATGCAACCTAATCAATATGGAACATCACTTTCTTTCCTCTGTCAAAAATCTTCTAAGGATTTTATGACGTAGTCAAAGTGACGATCATCCAGAAAATAATTTAGCCAAATTTGGTTACATCTATGAAAGTAGAAAAGAAGAAGAAGGATGGCTACCTACTGGAACTCATCATCAAAATCCGGCAGTTTGGAAAAAAAAAAAAAAAATCTTCAAAATCTGGCTAATTTGGGTCATTCTTTCCATGATTAATCCATTGTGTAGGTCAAAATCATGCTTTTCAAGTCAAAATTTTGCGAAAATTCACCAGTAAAAGAAACACTGGTATCCACATATCCACCTTGACTTTGTAATTACATGAAAACAAGAACTTGTAACATTTGGGACTCCTTAATATGATGCACATTTAAATTTTGCAACATAATTTTTTTTCATGTTGCCATCAAATGTGCACAATGTGTACACATTTTAAAAATGTTGATCCGTTTGTGCCCTTGACCTCAAGTGTTTCAATGGGCCGTATATTGTTCACACAATCAAATGGAGGGAAAAATATCCATGTGAAATCCATTTGCTCATAGCACATAGACCTTCATCCAGCTACCAACAATTTATGACTTTGAAAATCTAAACTTCTACAATCGATAGATAACCATATATAACCTTCACATGCACTTGATATATAAAGTTTTTCATTGGGGCTCACAGCTTATGTTGGTCACACAGTCAATTAGACACAAAAGCATCCATGTAAATCCATGTAGTCATAACATATGGACCATAGCATCTGAATGAACCATCAAACAAGTACTAGTTTACGACAATGTTATCAAAGACTAAAGTTTTTGCACCACACAGACAACTTGTTAACAAATGATGACTACTAATCCCATCCCTGATGTACTCTCTCCATCTAGCCCTTGATGCATGTCAAAGTTCCACTATTTGGTTCATATGGATTCACATGGCTCCACCTTTTGTCTCCATTTGATTGTATAACTTAATGTTATGCATAATTTGAGTAGAGATTATGATATGATACTACTCATAATCAGTAATCACCATCATGACATGGATTACTGATTATGAGTAGTAAAATGTCATAATATTTTACTCAAATTATGCATAGTCATGTTCCATGATTAAGGCATGCTAACTCTTCATAATGTGCATGCCACATATATTACATGAATAAACTATTTGATGTGTTTGACATCAACTTAAAATCACTATGTTCCTAATTGCCCCCCCCCCCCCCCCATCCCACCCAAAATTTTATTATGAAAAAGTTTATATACATTAATTTTTCCTCATACTAACAACATTTCTAACGCCATGCTCTAAATCAATAATTAAGAATTAATTTCCTTTTTCTTTGAAAATGAAGAGTCATAACCTAGGGGAAATTTGGTTTATGGGCCAGTTCTGATTATAGTCTGAGCCTGGTTCTTCGTTCAAGTTGTGAGATTAGTTCTTAATTTTCTTTATCAAAATTTTGATTCGGGAGTCCAAGTACCTAATTCAAAATGCCAATTTTCACACACCGAGGTGGAGAGTTAGCCAATATTGCTAGCAATCTTCCTAAAAGTACAATGAAGAAGAACTGAAGTGGCACATTTATCTTCTATAAATTAAGGAAATAAGTGACATGAGATTGTGAGGTAGGTAAGCATACAAGGTAGTAGGTAAAGGACTTTAATTAGTAGTCCATATTCCAATCCTATGATGAATTTTGTCTTTATTTATTTGTCAAGGTATTGAACTTTGAAGTAATTTGTGAAATGAAATCTGATTTCATCATGTGAATCAAAATATTTTCATTGACGAATATTGATCACATAGTTTGCAATGATTACGTGCACAAACATTGTTCATTGGGAAGCTACCACTAATTTTTTTGGTCAATGAGTTTTGTTTTAGGATCTAAGAAAGTTTGTTGGTAAGATATAGATATTATTCATTCTTCAAGTAAAACTATGCCCAAAGCCTTGTCACCAAACATGACCTCATCGCCACATAGGGCAACAAGATGCATCACTTTTACTTAGCACATTGATATGGTGACAATGTGGCCCAACTAATAATTTAATAATAATATATGGTTTTTCACTATCTTGAAAATTGCCAAATTGTCAACAAAGTCATCAAGCTAATATTATTGAACCCCTAGGTCAACCTAGTATGATAAAACATATATTCGATGAATATTGTCCACATCAACATGATAGTAAAAAAATTGGGGTCAAAATGATGTATCTTGATTTCATAATGTAACATGATCTCATATATCTTAAATGAAATTAATGTAAGATTAACAAAAATTAATGGATGTCAATTTATTATCTCATAATAAATGATTTATAAAATTTGATCTCAAATATAAAGAATTTATATTATTCAATTTTTTTTTTATAAAACTCAAATGTAATCTTTTAAAATTTGTGTGGGAGTTTTTAAAAATTATCTGTTGATTTCAAATGCAAGGATGTTGCATTCATTGTAAATAATTTGACTTAAACCATGAATATAATTTTTAAATTAAACTTAATAATGAAATTCATAATTGCATAATATTTAATTGTAAAATTTCAATTGTAAGAAATATTAAAATAATTTTAAATAGTTTTGTCAAAACATCCATTTTGATTATATAATTTAATTACCTACATTGTGAAGAAATCAAATCTCATATGTGAAATATGCAATTATAAATCTGATTTCACATGTTTTGAAATTTATAAATATATAATACATTTCATTTAAGTACTAAATAAACCTTCATGTATGCCTAGGGGACATGAGAACCACAAGAATGTAGGTGAGAGGCAGTTATCAATAATATCTAGAGTGGAAATGTCCAAGTGATCATTGACGTGACCATAGAGAAATATGACCAAACTATTAATCATGGGATGGGCATAAGAACAATTCATTTATAAACTTCCATGTGCCAAAACTATGTGTGCTATATACATAGTTGCACAATGTCTTGCTTTCCTAATCCTAAACTTAGCATTTCCATAGCTTGAGAAAAACTAAAAATGAATGTTCTATTGGTCAGTTAAACAATTCAACGTTTTAAATACCTTTTCATAAAAGTTTACTCATGCTCATATCAAACTCTCTTAAATGTGATCTTGGAGCCAAAGACACCACATTTTTGTCATGGTCTAGAATTTTTATTATGAAGCACATTAAATTGAAACCTCCCTAAAATGAACAATTGGTAGATCTTGTTGAAATAATTGATTCTTTTCAAGAAATGAGGTCCAACAGTCCCATTTTGAATATTTCAGGATTTCAACAATACTTAATACTTCTTTTAATTTTGAAAATCATTTAGGAATGTAGTTTGATAGCCAATTGTTTTTCATTGTCACATGTAGTCAATAGGTGCAAGGTTCAATTCTTTAAAAATTCAGCAATTTGAGGAGAAATTTTATTTTCATTTAAAAAAAACACTCTCCAGCTTGCCTTCTAAAGAATTAATTAACATGAACATGAGCTTGCCTTCTAAACTATGGTATTTCCACTTTGTCATGGTTTTTCTGGTAGTAGGGTGTCTAAGGTCATTCAATTGACTTGCAATTGCACACACTTTCCAACAATGAGTATATGGTGATTCATTTATATGACTCACAAGAACCATATACCTATTCAACAAATTCTAATTAAAGTTACAAGCTCAAATACACAGGGATTGAAAATGATCAATTACAATATGATGACTAAAAATGGACCGTGGTTTATCACATTTCCAAAACCAAAATATCAACAAAGGTGAACATAACCACTCAAAACCCTAACTAAAGCTCATGTACACAACACCTAAATGACAAACTATGTTCTAGGGCCAGCATTCTCTCATGGGTTCCTGGTGGGTGCATGGACTGACCTTTGGAGATAAGGATAAGGTTAACAATCCATCTTTGAGTTTTTTACATTTATTTGGAAGGGTTACCAAACTCTAGCAATGCCTTGGATTTGGAAGTGAATAAGACATTATTGTAGTCTCAAATATGAGGCAATAAATTGGTTGTAAAGCATTAGCACAATTTTTGTTAGTGTAAGGTAAGGCCATGGGTTGAGACTTTACCGGGCAGATCAGTTTTTCTTTTTTCTGTGATACCCGACAGGTATCATGATTTTAAAGAGAAGTGATGGGCTTTATGAAAAGCTTAGGGCCCGTGGATGCACGACCATAGGCTTGAATATTCTCATAAAACCCGCTGGCTGTTGGAGGTTGAATTACAATGGTAAAGGTACTAGCAGTTACAATACAAAAGAACTGAGCCTGTTTTTATGTTTATATGAAGGGCATGTCACCAAGCAGAATCTGTCCTAACCAAACATTAGGCGTTTGGAAAAGAAAAAATGCCTTCTAGAAACACCAGGGTTCTTTTTTTAAAATTTCTCCATCCTACTCAGGTTACTGGGAAAAAATGGAAAATGAAATTCACCAAGTGCATTACACAGGGTCACATCAAAAGAGTAGGGAGTTCCTGAAATAAGCTCCCAATTTAGGGTTTTGAAGAGACAAAGTTGAGCAGGTATCTCCATTTGTTAATTAGCCCTGTTTGGGGTTGGTGTTAATATTTCAGAATCAAAGAACTGCTGTTTTCAAGTTCAAAAGAGCTACCAGGTTTCTAATTATTGCACAAACCCCAACAAACTCCCAGTTTTCATGAAGGATCAGGTAGGGAACCAGGGGTTTTGTAGGCGGTTATCTGATGTTTCCAGGTCTTTGTAAGAATTGGGGTTGTATATCAAGAAGTGGTTCTTGGATCCTTTTTGAGAAGTGAGGTTATGCACCCTAAGAACCACCCTGGTAACTGGTGAGGCCTGGGCCAATTTCATATACCCACCAAAAACTGGTCCGAACTTCTGTTTAAAGTTCAAACCTCTAGAGCTCTCTTAAAAGAGGTATGTCCTCTAGACCTATCTTTGCACCTGTCTTCCACTCCCTAACCTCCAAGATGAAGAAGCAGGTCTCTTGGAACTTTCATTTTCCATTTGTTAACATGCAGTAATAATAAGGGTGCCCTCTTGGATAAGTTGCAAGCCCTAGTCTAGTCTACCTGATCACTTAGGTCCCATTTCATTGACTTCAAACTAGGGCAGTTGAAAGTACCGTTTGATGCATTGTTGAGAACTCCATATCTTGATATTCATGAGTTTTTTACAACAAAATGTGCCTCTGTACATCAAATGATTTCATTAAATTTTGAATGAATTCATTGATCTTAATGAACTAGACTTAGCAATGACACAATGTATTCATTGATTTAGTAAACTAAGACTGGTGAATTGCACACTCATTTTGTAACAAATACCGAAAAACGAACTGGTACCCACAAATTATACCAAAATCATCATGTGAAGGAAGAAGAATGTCCATGTTGAACTTGTTGATGAATGAAATAAATGAATTTTATTTTATTTACGGTCGCATGTAATGAATATGTTGGACAGTGGAATATTAATGGGTTCAATGATCATCTAAGTTTCCAACCAGGCGACATTAATGCTAAGGAGCGGGTGGTCTAATTTACAACAACAACACCTCAGCGACCTTCATGAGTTTACAAACTTCCTATACAGATTTTCTTCACACATAACTAGTTGGGAATTTTGTATGTTGGAGGAGTAGTGCAGATCCCACAGACTCAAGCTAGAGCTAGTGTTCTACCATGGCACATTCCTGTGCACTAATGACACTCCATTGATCAACTCCTTTCGAGGAAGTTACGAGGCCCCAAAGTTTCAGGATTCGAAGATTGAGAATTCAAATCATTTTCTTCTAAGAAATTGATTTCATGAGCTAACCTATAAGAATGTCTAATCCCACTTCAAATGAGTCAAGCAGGGATCATTATTTGCGGGCCATGAACACTATGTGACTAATATGTACTGAGTATATATACCTGAAGCTTTTGAGCTCTGGACTTTGCATCTGAACTGTGTTTGCCCAGGAACCAGCTAGTTAGGGGCCTGCTGCCCATGAGTATTTGGAGGATTCTCGAGAGCCATGCAGTCTCACAAACTAGAAAAGACAATCTTTCTCATCCTACCCAGCTATGGATTTTGGTTTTCACAAGTTTTAGTCCTCATACTTGAAACTTTTCTCTAGAGAATTTGAAGACGATCTTCTTTATCCTATCCTATGGGTCTTGCTTCTCCTAAGTTTTAATCTAGTGTTTCAGGATTTCAAGAGAACTAGGGTGAGAATTTTTAATTTCGCACCAGATGAAACATTGTCCTGGAGTAAAACTCGTGCGCTTGGTGAATATTCAGATGGTTATCATGAGAGGAATTGAGCACCCTCAAACGTTTGGCCGAATTGCCAGTTTGAAGAAGCTACATAGTTCGAGATTACCGTCTGGCCATCGCTGGTTGTGGTCATGAAGGAGAGAGCCTGGCCATGGAGAACGGTGCCTTGGTGCTGCCAGTTTTGGCCCCAGTTGCGTTGCATTGGTAGCCACTGGTTACTTCGCGAGCCCTTGATGGACACTTGCTGCACATCTCCTGCTCCTCCCACGTTCGTGACGAGAACCAAAAGGAAGTAAGGGTTGCCGTTAATCGTGAACCGCACTCCTCCTTGCCTCTCGCATGGTACCCTGAAATCAGAGAAACGTTCTCTACACGGTTAGAGCATCTCGAAGCGGTGCTTAGCACGTGACCTTGCCAAAATATTTTCCCACATCCAAGTTTTAGTTATTTACTTTTCTCCAACTCCACCATAAAACTAAAACTGGGATTCCAAATAGGTGGGAAACTACTAATAGCAACCCATCTAAACTAATCGTGTACTATCTAGCCAATCAGAAACAGGGAACAATCAATAAATACGATTTGACTTCATTCATTAGTCTCTTCCAAGGCCCTCGAAGACGTGTTTTTCAAGGTCGCAATAGTGTTCCAGTGAATGCACTGCATATGACTGCTGCATCTCATCCAGGATTTCCAGTAAAGGGTCACATACTGAGCACCGGTGATGCTCTTAGTCCCATGGCGCAGGAACCATGAGTAGAGCTCTGCAGCTCCTTCATTCCAGAGTACTGCTCATTACAGAAAGTACTCACGCTCTAGTGCAATAAAATATTCGAAGTTGGTGATCTGAATATCCTCAAAGGAGCAATTCGCAATGGGTTGGGCTTCATACCTTTTGTAGAAGACAGGAACAATTCCAGCAATGGGTTGGGCAAGTTGGATGAAGGCAGGCACGGCCAAGTCGAAGTGCTCCAGTGGAGGGTTGCACCAGCCGCCGTTGTCGTTAGGCAACGCCCAATTGGGAGGACACAAGTTGGTGGCTGTCACAGTCAGAATGGGTGTTCCAGGCACACACCATCTTGGTTGGTTGCAGATCAGCTGGTAACAAGCCCCACACCTCGCACCCCCATTAAAGAGAACGGTGCTCAGCGCTGCTGTGTTTGTACCATAGCCTTCGCTGTACAGGTTTCCATATCCACAAGCACCGCCTAGGCAAAAAAAAACCCATCAAACTGATCAGACACAGTCACAACATTGACATGGACAACACAGAGCGAGACAGAGACTGAGCTTCAGAGAGCTTTAAAGAAACGATGTCGAAATCTCTCACCTTGAGTGCCGGAGGCATCAGCGCCACCATAGAAGGTAGCATGCGCCGGATTCCAGTAAGTATCGCCAGTGTAACCTCCGGCAGAAACTTGATGGAAGCTCACGGTTCCCAGCAACGACACTAGCATCGACACAGCTAGCAATTGCTGCATCGACGGAACCAGCAGCTTCGACTCTTGCACTCTGCTTCTTTTCATGATGCTGCTACAAGCCGCCATATAATGTACTAGTACACCTGCGCATAAAATGCACACTAATTGAATATCGCTCGAGTGCGTACCTATTCGCTCACCAGCATCGAAAAAGTAACAAAGCTGTGCAAGCACTTATAGTCGACACTAAGTACACCTTTCTATCATGTTGTTGTGATCACATATTCTCAGCTTTCCATTATGTTTTTCCAGCTCGCTAGCTGTGCTCACAGTCATCTCATAGCTCTACCGGTCAAACTGCAAACTTGTCTCTTCCAGGCCCCGCAGGACTGATCTCCATTGAGAAGTGGACAAGTGAAGCTGCGCTCTTGGAAACTCACCTGCAATTGCTATTAATGACGAGCTCTTCTGGTGCTGCTGGATTGCAGTAGGCAAATAATAAGCCGCCTGCTTGCCGCGCGCGGGATCAACAAATCCGCCACCAAAAACAAAAGAAAAAGTTAAAGTACTAGAGAACTTAGATGAAAAAAAGTAGCGGTACTCTCGAGACTTTGAATTCGAACGTAACTTTCAGAGTAGGATTTGAAGGTGCTACAACACATAAAACATCAGAGTTCTAGTATGCAAGAGCACTTAGAAGCTGAGGAGTAGCTGAGCTGATCTCTAGACTTCAAATTCAAACTTAACTTTCTTTCAGAGTAGGATCTTTGAAGGTACAAACGAAATCAAGCAGAAGATCAGAATAGCTATGAGATCATGGATTGATCAATACTGAAGGACGTGCACGAGGAACACTAGAAAGTAGTAGTCAGAGCTAGCTGTTGGATGAGAGTCAGAGTTCAACTTGGCTGCTGCAGGGATGATGAGCTCATGAGGAGATCTCTGATCACAGCTAAGTAGCTAGCCAGCTAGATTGATGAATCTGGTGCTGCACAGAGCAGGCAAAGGATGGCTGTCCTTATATTGAAGCTGCAAATTACTGCAAGTTCACTCTGCAGACATTTCTAGAAACTAGTGGTTTTTTTTCTGTTTTTGAAATAATTTTCCTCAACTGGGCAGCTGCTGCTACTGCAATTATAGATGATCTTTCTGTTCACTAGGAGTCTAGTAAGTACTCATGTGGGCCTTCTTGCTCTTTTGGTCCTTGCTTGCTTGCACAGGCAGTCCATTACCAGTCAGTTTTGTGAGCACGTAAGTACTAATTCCATGCAACCACTACACCAAGGGATCCTAGCTCATCAAAAGGAACTCATGAGTTCATACACCTTTTGTCCCTGTATGTATTTCAAGTGATTTTACTGGATTTTGAGTGAATTCATTGGTCCTAGTGAATGAGACCTAGTGAGTGAATAAAGAATAATTCATCGGTCCTAGGGAACGAGACATAGTGAGGAAGAATGAATTCATTGGTCCTAGTGAACTAGACCTAGTGAAGAATGAATGAATTCACTGATCTAATGAACACGCAATAATGAATTGCACCCATTTTGTAGCAGGTATCTTTTTTCATAGATGATTTATGTCATATCTTACACAAATGTCAAAATATGATATATATTTTATTACAATTTTTTTTTTATATTGAAAACATAGATGGATGAAACCACATATTGGATTTTCACTATTTTGATGTTATTATTATTTTAAAAAAGAAGAACTTGGAACCTTTTTTTCAATGCAAAACAGATTTTTTGGACAGAAAATTTTTGCCACTTTTCTCAATTTAAAAATCTTTTATTAAAGAACAGACACTGAGTTTATCTCGTGCAGTATGTGTCATGAACCAATGCCTTCTGCTATCCATGTATCCATGCATGGACATGTCTCTTAAGTTCCATATATCATGTCTTGTAAAACATTCCTAAGGGAGAATCAATTGTTGTCATTTTAATCTGGAATCAGCAGATCTGCACAAATTCAATATGTGTACAAATGAATATGTCACAAAATGTCCTTGTGTTGTGGGCGGTTTTCACTTCTTGTCACAACATAGATTCTTTTCACTTACTGGTGGTTAGTTTCTGTTTCTCACTGTGTAAACTCCCAGGTACTGCTACTCAGGTGGGCCAGTGCTTTGCTTTATTTAAATTCAAAAGGAAAAAACATGCACTTTACTGAAGTTCTGAACAACATGAAAAAGCAGAAATTCAGAAAGTTTTTAACAAAATGAAACATGATAGAATATTTAGCCATTTCTCACAGCTTTGTCAGGATGCACGATACTATGATTCAGGTGCAGTTGTTGGGGTAACTTTTCAACCAACCCATCCCCATTCTCTTGCCTATTATGACTGACATACAACAAGTAATGTGATTGGTCATTTTGTGAGGCACTTTTTATGTAAATTACACATTGTCTCAAAGCATCAAAATGGTTAATTTGCAAGCAAATTCAAATTCCAATAAGGCAACTTAGTTTATGAAGTTATAATCTGAACTCTTATGGATGATGGCTCATTACTAGGCTACAACAACTCAAAAGAAGATCCTCATTTTATGAATCATACACTAGTACCCATCACTTACACTACTGCAAATTATCCCAATATCTCAAATATAGATTGCCTACTACACTAATCCAACATTGCTTTTGTGGAAAGCAATGGTAGCAAACCTTGGAGAAACTTAATGGAGTTTGGCAAAAATGCTCAATGAGAACACCCAAGAATACATGATTAGAACATTCCATGACGCTTGCAGAGTTGGTGATGCATGTCAGTAGAGAAAAGTTGTGCACTGTGCACCCATTTCACAAGATTGGGTAGATCGACAAGATTATAGTATATGCTTACCATTTAAAAAGATGAGCAAAAAGACAAGGCACTTATATAATATGCCCTAGATATGTGAGACCAATAATAGTTGGACATGACCATTCTTTCTGAAGAAGCACATCAATTGGTATGCTCTGAAATTGCACACAATTGTATTGTCCATATAAAACATCCTGAACTGGATTTTCCTTGGGAAATAAAAATGGCAGATTTATTGGTGTCAGAGTGTGCATACATTGAGGTTTCTTTTGAATTTGTTTTCTAGTTTCCAATATCCTGAAGAACCCAAATCATGTATTCCACAATCATAGCTTCACAATATATGTTTTATTTCTCTGTGCCAATCCTTTTCTTTTTGCAGTTAATTCCACTTTTGGCCAACTTCCCTTAAAAGCTACGACTTGGTGCTTTCTGCTCAATGCTAAGTGATTGGTGTCAGTTTTTATCAGTCTTCAACTTATGTGAAAATGTCAAAATTCCAAAATTTTACCCCAAAAAATCAATTGAAAAAACAACCCAACTTAGAATAATTAAGCCATCTAACTAAAGTACATGAGCCATGAAAGGAATTAGGTATATAAAATTTAGGTCATAACATCACAACACCCCGGACATATCTTGGTCCATCATAAGAATTGAATGGATGACTAGCTAATATTTCAATTTATCACACTTTTAGCAATTCATGCTTGGTTCACGTTCTACCTAAATTTATGTAACAAATATCATGCCCATAGATTTTGTTCTAATCTCCCGAACCCATGAAGTGAAGCATTGTAATTTACCATAAATTTGTTCAAAGCTCCATAACCCATGAAGTGAAACATTGTAAATTATAATACATTTTGTTCAAAGCTCCTTAACCCATGAAGTAAGATAATGTAATTTACCATGTAATTTGTTGTAAGCTCAGTAATCCATGAAGTGAGACAATGTAATTTGTTCCAAAATTAAGTGGCCCAGAGAGTTACACATCATAGGACAAAAAAAGAGCATCCATAAAACCATTGTAAATGTGTGATAATGTTTGAAGCCAACGGAGCACAAGACTTGGCAAGTCATATTGGTAGTGGTCGGTAGGGATGTTTAGTTTCCATTATTTGGTAATGGCAAAAAAATAACATGATTGCCTTGACCAATAGTTACATAAAACAAATACGCATTTTGGAAACATGTGCTTGTGGATTAGAGGTTGGGAGGGCAATGATTCAGCCATTTGGTGGCCACTTGGGCAACAACTTCTTCAATTTGCGCCAAGTAGAGAAAGGTGGTTGTCTATGACAGCTGATTAGATTACTTGCCAAAATAGCCATCATGCACCAACATGGTACACTCACCAAACAACAAGTGATTCCATATAAACTCGCACCGAACTTGAGCCAGGTACCTTCAAATGGATTATAATTTGGATCTATCATCCCATCTAGCTTCACATGGATTATAATTTGGAATTTCTTATTGGCAAGACAAGGGCACAAATTGTAGGCCAGATTGTAGACCATGTTTTGCATATCAATGACCCATCTATGAAGGAACAGCTGCTTGTAAACCAAACCATCTGTAGCAGCCCCTTAGAATACCCATATTTGTAAATTCCTAACCACCATCATAACAAATTTGAAAGTGGCCATGATGGAACCACAGGCACAAGAAGAACATGGCAACAGCAGACAAATTGAATCCAACTATGCGAAAGTTGTGCTATATCCTATATACTAACCTATAATTGGCAAGCTTGAAATTTGAGGTACTAACGAGCAATTTCAGGCTCTAATAATTTCAGATTGGCCTGTAATCTTTTTACTAGAATAATTGGCCCAATGAACCTAAACCTTAGACACCTGTTGGGTTTCACTTAGATCTTCATTTCATGAAATTAACCAGTCTCTTTTTTGGTGTGAAATTTCACCAAAATGTGGGAAAAAAAATATTGGGGTTGTGACCCCTACAAAGGCAACTTTTTATTAAAATTCTGAAAATTTTCACCAAAAAACAGGGTTTTTGAATTGGGTTTTGCCAGATTGAGAGCGCTTGCTCCTGCAGCTGGTTAAAACGGCAATAGAAGGACTTAAACAATTTTACTGTCCTACATGTCCCATAGCCGAATCTGGCTAGATCCTAGTGTCATTCTCCATTCTGAAAAGAAGGTGAAACCAATCAAAACCAGTTCAGGGTGGTTCTTTATATTTTCAAACAATAATAACATCCAATTCTTCAATTACTTGCATATGAAAGAACCTTGACTCTTTTAAATTTTCAAATTACTTCATTTAGGTTGATTTTTACAAATACAACAAGTTCTCTTTACACTTATAACAACCAGTGATTATTATTTTTGACAAACGAATTGGGAAATATGTGAAGAGAATATGTTTTTCCATTGAACATTCAAATTATCTGATGGGTTTCAGAAAAATTCATCAAGGTTTTTATATCACAAAGTTGGGGAGGAATTATAAAAACCTGATAACAGCCGATCGTATGTTGTTGATTCTTTAAGTTGCTTTTTTACATGAGGTAGGGTATTATGTCCCACCACCCCAAAATCCAACATGTTAAATTGCAACTCTAAGACTCACCAGAAAAAAAATTTAAGGTGAAATTACACCACTTGGCAACCAAAACAAAAAATATACCTCGTCTGCATAGGTTCTTGCATGTGATGAGTGTTTACTACCATAATAGGTTTACCATTTTGGAAGTAATTAAAATATTTTCAGTATATGAATCTGATTTTTCTCAAAATTAACTGCTCACAATGCTGAAAGTCCTAGAAACTTGTTTGACATCACTATTGACAGTATTCCCTAAAAGCTTGGTGAAAATAGATGTAGTGAAAATATATGTGACAGCAGTGGAGGCGCTCAAGAAAAAGGAAAAAGAGCGTGAAACTCAGTTTATCACCAAAATTGGTGGGAAAAACTAGTTAGGGTCCCCGTTATTTTGTTTTGTAAACATTTCATTCCCAATTACAAGTTTGATGCCCTATTATGCAGAAACTGGCCATTGTTGCCCCCTAATCATGTGACTTTACGGATAAGTCTAGTATATAGCTGGGTTTCAAAACATTTGTCCCTTTTTCTCCAATCTCTATCCAAATTTGGTGTTGTCCTCTTTTGGATGATTGACAGTTCACCTATATCCCAAAATTTGAAAACACAAAACCCTGACACTACCCACTCAATACCTACTCTTCAAAACTCCCTCCCACCTCCTCCCCCCAAAATCCAAGACATAAAAATTGGATTCTAATACCCACCCAACAACAACAATGGCCAAAACCAGAGCATTGAAATTGCACGTGCACCAGAAGAAAGAAAGTACTAATCTATTATAACAAGTGTCTGAATTCTCAGTTTGTGGGTGCAGGGTGCATCATTCTTGTGTTCCCCTGTCTTTCTTGTTGTGTTTTCTCTTCCCTTCTCTTCCCTTTTCCACAGTTTGTGTATGGGATCCATAGTTGTTGCATGTGCTGGGTGACAGGCACTGACACAAACAGAAAGTACCTAATTCTAATTTGGTTTCAGCCTTGAATCCTCAGGCCAGTAGTGCAATGCAAATGGGGCCCTTTTCTTTGTGCATTTCTTGTTCCCTTACCAAATGACAAACAATTAATGGCAGGGATCTCTAAGCTGCTTATGGCATTTGGAGTCCTATTATTTAAGTGTGTTCATGTTTTGGTCATGAGAGAGCCCACCAAGCTCTTAAGTACATGATGATTCATTCACCTACTTCTTTAGGCCAAAAATACAACAATAAAAACTGAAAGCCTGTCAAAGCCAATGTGACTTAGAGAGCTTCTTCCCACAAGGTAAGCACAGGCTACTAAGCTGCTGTCATCACTGCTTTCAGGGTGGGGCTTTGTATTCAACCACAGTATTAAGGATAAGGTAGAAGCACCTAAACCTGTCAGAATGAGCATTATAATGAGTCATTTAGATTTCAATTTCTTCACACTCATTTTTTCCCTTGCAGACAAGACTATTTGAAACTCAACACTCCTTTTTCTTTTCTTCCTCTTACACACAAACGAGAGAATTTGAAACTCAACCCAAGTTTAAGCTGATTTCTTAAACTTCCTTGTCTACCCATGAAACAAGGATTTTGGAGCTTGCAAGTTGCCTTTCATTGGAATTAGAGCAATGAATCAATTGAGAAGTGACAATTTAAGGTCATGTTCCAATGTTGATCAAGGGGTCTTATAAGTTATAAGGAACACATGAAAGTGACACGCCATAAAACACATGAGTGCCATAAAATTTCCTAACCCAAAAGAGGGCCACATGAACCAACACCCACCAGTGCACCATCCAATGGATGGCCGTTATTACTCAGTTGTGGATGAAGCTCAACTGAGTTAATATTTGGTTTCATCTTGGTAACAAGTTATGTAAAAACTAGGTCTCATATATAGGTCGATAGGTACAAAAATAGGCAATTACTAGTTAAATAGATGGTTTGTACATAGGTAAGGGCTGATTTTACTACCTACCTACTAACAAACCACAAATGGGTTGTTAGAAGGTAGGTAATATTAAAAAAAGCAACTGAGCTAACGACCATGGTTAGCTAGGGAACTAAAACCCAACGGAAAACTGTTTCCTGATCACACTTACCATCCATCCTTCATGGGTGCCCTGGTGGGTGCTGGTTCACTGTGGCCCCCAAAAGAGATGAGTAACTAAAACCTTTGAACAAGGTTTTTGTCCCACATAAAAACCCATGTTGTGCAATTATTTGAACTTATAAATAAAGAAATGTCAGTTCCAGTTCTTGTAATATTTCAAATTCAAAGAACTACCAGTTCTAATTGGTGTTTTTTTTTAAATAGAATACGAGGATCATTGCTTCTGGTTATTCACAAACTCTAAAGAAGTAATAGCTTTCATGAAACAACCAGTAAAATACATCCAGTTTTATGGTCAGTTGTTTGATGTTTTTCAAAAAAAGAGTTGGGACCTATGGTTAAATGCTAGCATCGATTTTGTTAGTCTTTCAAGAACCATGGTTATGAATCCTAGGAATTACCCTGATGGTTTCCATGGGTTTTGATCTAGTGTTGCCAAGTTCTTGATTTTTAGGCAGGTTCATGTCCAAGTTCGAGATCAAGCTCTTGGTCAAGTTCTAAAGTATTGGGACCAATTGATTAATGTTTTCCTATAATTGTCATTGGAATTGGATAAGCAATTGACTATTCTTTTAATGTTATTAGAACCTAAATAAAGGGTGTTGTCACTTTTTTAATAAGTTCAGGTTCTCTAGGTGGTTCTCTAGGTAGATAAGTATGACATTTCAAAATAAAAAGCATGACCCTATTTCTTATGCAAGTCCTTATTTTTAATTGGTTGTACATAATTAACAATACATTATCTCTATTTGGTATTTGCATGGACTAATTGAACGAACTAACATTACACACCAAAAGAAATTGTTTAGTTGTGTGTAAGTTTGGAGATAGAACCAAACCTAATTGTAAATTGATCAATTTTGTTAAGAAAAATCCAAAACCAAAACCAAAGAGTTTTGAAATCCAAATAAACTAATTTCAGCACTACACCAAAGTGTAAAAAGCCAAAAGATAAATCTATTGAATGAGCTTACAAGAAAGCTTCTACTGAAACAAATTCTTAGAATTTCAATGAGAAATTTTCAAATTTATTCAAAGTGTCATTTTCACTATATTACAAAAGTACCACTAATTATTAGCAATTGTGGAGAAATAGATCTAAAAAAACTTTTTAATTGAATTCAAGAATCAAGAAAAAACTACAAATGTTGAATATGAATTTGTTTTGTGGAGGTATTTTTTCATTTCAATTGAAAGAAACTACATAAATTCATTTAAACACCTCAAATGGTGATCTTCCCTAGAACAACTAAGAAACTTAAAAACGAAAATGATTCTATTCAAAAATTTAAACCTTAATACTAAACAATAATTAGTGCCATCCATTTCTAAACAACTACCAAAACAATCATTTGCCTTTCAATAGTTTTTAAACTATTTTTGATAATTTTCAAACTATTTTTTATAAGCATTTTTTCAAAAAAGATTCAATATATTTTTCTATAGCTACTTTCTACAAGTACTCACAAAACATTTTTAAAGTATTAAACAAAATTGTCCCATTTACCACAAATGTTATATCATAAACTAAGAGAGTTTCAAAATTGGAACCTTTTAAAATCAAGATCGACAATATTGGTCTATTATATATTCTAATAACCGTCCAACACAGATACAAACATGACATATACCGTAACCATGATGCTTTCAACATTTGCATTGTGTTTTATCCTGGCTATTAAAAGCCTGTGAGAGTAATCTCCTGATTTGAAAACTGGATCAATACATCCCAAAATTCATATTCTATTGCATGACCTAGACATGTAACAAATGTGTTACAAAGTGTCATAACAAATTAAAGTTATCCCTAATGTCACCCTCTCTTTCACCCCTTATCCCCACTTTAAGTGGTATCCGCAAAGTAAGGAAATTTTATTAAATCTCAGTATGAAATGCTGAAACTTAACATTCAATGCACAAGGTTCAAGACTAACTAGGTGATCCCTTTTGAGACGTGGAGTGGAGGTAGGCCTAGCGCCCAATATTATGAAAGGTATTAATATTTTTACTGCCCGATGTAATTAAAGATTTTTCATATAATTATGACAGAATAATTCAAGTGCTGTGAAAGAAAGGCAACCCAAAAAAAGTTCTTTACTTTGAAAGTGTTTGAAATGATGCCACATGGCACTTTGAAATTTCAGATTGCGTTTTGAGCACTCAGGCCTGCCTCCACTAATTATAGCAGTTGTACCGGTAGGAGCACTGAAAATATATGCAGCAGTAGTGGAGGCGCTCACGAAAAAGGAAAGAGGTGATGAAACTCAATTTGGGTCTCAGTTATTTCGTTTTGTAAAATTACATTCCCAGTTACGCATTTAAGGTCCTATTATGCCGAAACTGGCTTTTCTCGCCCCCTAATCGCCTGACTTTGCGGGTAACTTTATTAACACTAAAGTAGATTGTATTCTAGGAGAGCCTTAATAGGTACTAAGAGCTTTCACAGTGAGGGTCGGTTCCTTCATGGAGTCCAGTAGAGTCTAGAGCTTACAGTGTCACTCATGGATCACCAAGACCTGAAGAAACTGAAATTTTAGCTTCAAAAATCCAAAGTGCAGATATGTAGAGAGGAGACAAAACATCTGACAAAAATCAAAATGCTAATATTCTAGTATGGGAATACTAGGTCAGCTAGATCATTGGAAGATGCAAGGCCCTGAACAAATAAGAGAGACTAGCTTAGGCTAATGCAATGAACATCTCATGTGAGCATGCAGTCTGCTGTCAATCAAACGTCAGATTCTCTCCTCATGAGCTGACACCAGTTTCATGTCTCCCAGTGTATACAGAAATTAATCAGAAAGTCACCCTGTCTTTGGGCCCTAGTTTGACCCTCTAATCCCTGTTTGGTCCACAATTTGAGTTGAGCTGTAAAATTAACAAAATTGCATACCATTTCATGAAAGTGGCAGATCCAAAGTGGGGGTCAAACTCCCCTGAGTCCAATTTTGGTGAGAAAACTGGTTTGGTCCCCTGTTTTTCTCCTCTGTCCTGTTTTCATCCTGTCTTTTCATCTCATCCTCAGTTTCAGTGCTCATTAGTCAGAGTTTGGGTTATAGGGTTATCCATAAACTCACACTGTCTTTGGGCCCTAGTTTGGGGCTCTATTATCCCTGAAATTTGAGTGTATTCGGTAAAGTGAGTGAAATTAGGTACCATTTTTAAAAACTGAGTATGAGTTCAGAAGATTTGGAGGATCTTATTTGTAATGTGCGTGAAATTAGGGTACCAATTTTTAAAACTGAGTATGAGTTCAGAAGATTTGGAGGACCTTATTCTCGCAAGGCTTTGATTTAATGAAGAATATGAACAGCAGCCAAGGCATGGGTAAGGCAAGTCCAAACTGGGGATGAAGTTCCTCCCAAGGACAAACTCAACTGAGAAAACTAGTTTAGTACCCTGGTTTTGCAACAAAAGTGTGTACTATTTTCATCCTGACTTCTCATTTCATTTTCAGTTTCAACAAAACTGGGGCCCAGCAGCTCCAGTTTGGGGTACTATATGGATAACTCACTTTTGCAGATGAATTTGTTTCAAGCCATTTCATGCAGCTGGACCACGAAGCACTTGCAGTGGCACCAAATAAAAGAAGCTCCAAGTGCTGGCCCTGTTTGTGAGAAAGCATACTTTACAAATTTGAATTAAAGTACAAAGCCCGCACACTGTCAAACAACTACAACTACAGTCCCAGCAGCAGTTGGTAATTGTCATAGAACCATGATACTTAAGGACTTTGATACATTGTTCAGATGTAATGCTTATCTGCTTTCCTGAAGAACAGGGGGCCAATGGGTAGTAGTATCACTGATCCTCTCTGATCCCAACACACATGACTAGCCAGGCCAGGCTGCAACCCCTACCGTTTAGCACTAAGAATTCTCTCTTTCATCCATAGAATCACTAGGAATCATTTATCTATAATACACAGCTCTTTTGCTCCCACACTATTATAATAACAGAGACAAGTCTTGTACAGGAAATGACCATTTGAGAGATGGATGTTTATTTGTGTACAGTAAGGCCCTAGGATCAGTGCTTTCCCAAAATAAGGGACCTAGGACAATGTGATAGCCAAGTCTACACCCACATTTTGAAAATGACCCCCACCCATGGGCTTCGCCCACCTTAAAGTACCAGGTGAACATTATCTTGATGAACCTAAACATATGTGGATCACAAGGTGTGGGAGAGAGAGGGTTCTTCTGCCTACCTACTCCTAGAGAGTGCTAGGGTTGTTATAACAATAAGTACTTGTACTATCCCTCTCGCTCTTAAGGAGTAGGCATAAGATCCCTCATTTTTTCTAGGATGAGTATTAAAGATATATGGTGCCCTCTAATTACACTAGGAAATTTCTCCAAGTGCTTTTATGAATAGCATATAATATGTAGCCGAGAGATTACTAATGCATGTTAAACTCAAGCAAGGGTTACACAATTGGAAGGTAACAACTAACAACAATAGTTTGAGACAATTTTCATGCTGGAAATGACCATTTGAGAAATGGGTGTTTATTTGTAAGGAATATATGGTCAAGACATGATTAATGTGTTGAATTTTGGGTCAGGTTTAGATGTTTGGTTGATTGTCTTCAAGAAAGTATTTTAGAGAGATTACATGATCATTCCTTTACTAACATTGTTTTTAATTTATTTTGTGATTCACATTGGGCATGTTTGAGGTTGTGTGCAAGGTCAAATGTGGATGCTTGGTTGTCAACCTGCTTAGTCCAATTTTTTTGTTTAGTTTCAAATGTTTTCTCTATTGCATTACACACTAAATTGAGTCTTTCCCATCCTTTAGTCTTTAGGGTGTCACATTACATTTGTAACCAGCCTTTAAACCCTATGGGGATCCACCTTTTTCATTACACTCATAGTGGGAAAAGGATGACTTCACATGATGTTGTATGAAATGTTTTTGTTGCCAATTCAAAAAATGTGAAATTTCACATCTCATAAGAGCAAACCCATGTCCTTCGCACCCTCCCATGCAACCTTCATGCCATCAAGTTGACATTGTGCCATCAATCAATGATGTTTATACTTTGGCAAACATTGTTTTTACCAACTTCACTCGAGTTGATTTGGTTTTGCGGATAGTTATTTCTCATGGGGTTGTTATGACAATCGCAACTCAAGCAAAGGAAAATGTTTATCATAATCAATTCCTAGTGGACATGTTTATCCTTTTAATTATAAAAGTTTTCAGGTGTCTACACCAACAAGCAAATGAGTTTTTTCATCATGTGCCAATATGGCATGGGGAGTGAAGCACACTAAAGGCCTTCCTCTTTCAATTTTGCATGCATTTTATAAATAGAGGATGTCACTAGCATTATAATGTGCACAAGCAATTTTTATTTTGAAACGTGCAATTGTAATAAGTGAGGGTTCATATAAGTTAGGTGTCCTTTCAAAAGGTCCTCCCCTTTCCTAATTTGATATGTTTTTCATAATTAAAAGGGGTTTGGGAACTTGATGTTCCTTTAGTGGTCTACCCTTTTAGGTGGTTCATTTGTCTTCTTGGACATGATGTAAATTGAAATATGACTTGACTCTGGATGCATTTTTGGTGTGAACACACTAAAATTTTGGGTTTACAAACTTTGTACATTTTTTACGTTATGTACAATGACGGCAAAAAGTTGTTAGTCATTGATTTTTTTTTCAAATTAAACATTGTTGTAAAAACTTGAAAAAGCATGTGAAGGAATGAGTTTGTTTGTTGTTTGTGTAATGCAAGAGTTATCTTATTTGGGAAGCAAATGGTTGAAGATGAAGGAACATTTATGGAGCTTTGAATTGGGGGATTGGACACGAAGTTGCAACGATGAAACAAAAGGAAAGATGTTGTGAGGAAGTTCGACACTTGAACTAAATGATCAAGTCTAGAATGTAGATTGTGCATTGGATAATGTTGATTTGGATAGTTGCTATATTTTTCTTCCACTACACTAATAACTAGTTAGGGTAAAGCACTATGTACTTCAGTGATGATATGAAGGGTTGGTGCTATGTAGTGATGACAACTTCAGGTGGTTTGAGTTGTAATATAATGGGCATATGGACAAACTTGTAGTCATGCATTTGGGATGAGAAAAGATATTAATGGATCAACCAAGCTTGAGAGTTAAGTTCTTTGGAATGGTTAGAATGAGAAACCCATAATAAGTACCCTCGAGTTAAGGTAGGGAATTCATGTAGTCTAAGATGTTAATCTAAAAAGCTAATCCTACACCATGGGTTCTACATAAAAAATCTTGTCTGTATTCATAACAATTTTGCACAAACTGAGTACTTCTCATCTGCACTACAACACCCATGACTATTAACCAATAGCTGAAAGGGAAAAGAGAACATTGTGGCAGTGATATAGATGTCATATAAGTAAAATTGGTGCATTGCATTTTAGTGATGGGGTTTTAGCAGCTCACAAGACTAAAGAAACACTGAGAAAACTAATCTATGCCTAAACCTTCACAAATCCTGAAAAAATAGTTTGGTTATAGTCTAACCAAAAGAAGTGTGATCAAATAAATTCTACTATAAAGATGCTTCACTACACAATGAAAATCACTTAGCTGCAATTGCTTCTAAATTTGGTTTTTTTATCCTGCCTTCCACCGTCCAAGTCTTCGAATTCCATTCAATGCCGCTCCATCTTCAACCATCTATAGCTCTTGACCGATAAGATCTGCATTACACACAAACAAACAAATCCTCTCACCCTCCCTCACATCCTTTCTTGAAATTGTTATGGCCATGGCTATCTAGAGAAACAAACAACAAGAAAACACTTTCTATCGTCATTATACAGAAAGTTGACAGCAATTGAAGCTAAAAATGAAAACCTAAAAACGTTCCATGTTCGCACTATGGCCTTAGCCAGTTCACTTCCTTTCAAATCATAGTAATCTCAAAATGCGCAGAACATTCACTGGATGGAGTTGCATCTGAATGAGTTCAGTGGTGCAATAAGTAGCTCGTTGGTAAATGCTAAGTTTCAAAGCAATCTTCCTTGAATTTCAGTATAGAAGCATAGGACATGTGTCTCTGGTTTGCAGGCTTCCATACTTTAAGCCTCTTGTCTGACAGAAACGTAATTCTCAGTTGGGTAGAGTAAGCCTTCATCAAGCTAAGTTCTAAGTATGTTAATAGGACGCTTCTTTTTTGGTTACAGTGTGAGTCCTTTGATTTTGTTCCTTGTATTCCCCCCTCTTTTGGGTGCTTTGGATTTTATATGTGGCCGGGTTTCATCAGTTCAAGGGGAAAAAGAAATCACAATTGGAAGGTTTAACGGCAATGGCCCTTTTTACCCCTAGAGAACAATGAAGCAGGGTTTTTTTTAAGGATTTTGTGATATAGCCAAGGTGGCAACCATCGAGAAGCTCGTTTAGCCAATTCTGGCTACATGCTAGATGTGAAAGTACAAAAAAAACCAGGATCCTTCTATATTCTTGGCTTCCTACTGGAAATTATTGTAGAAATCTGGCAATTTGAATTCTTTTCTTTTCAAAATTCAGCGAATTTGGACCATTTTTCCCAAGAAAAAAATCCTTTGCATTGGTCGGAAATCTCATTTTTCAGGTTGAATTTTTGCAAAAATTTGCCAATAAAAAAAACACTGCAAGAAGGAACTTAAGAGTTGAAAGTGGCCTCATTTCCCTAGTCACCTAATTAGGAGACACCTTAGGTTTCACAAAGAATTCAAAAGGGCACCAGCCTAGGGGTCCACCAGGATTTGATTCACCAGCCTTACAGCTTGGTCTTTTGGTGGGTCCTTGTTGTATTTCTTTTTCATGAATATTGCTTATTTATCCCAGTTAGGACACTTATTCTTTCATTTTGACATGGGGTGTGATTCATTTCAGGATGATTCTGTAAATTCAGAGGATAAATGGACCAACATTATGCAATTTTAGGCTCTGAACTGTATTTTTGAACATTTTTTTTGAACAAGCAAATCCAGAATTTTTTGGAGAAAATTGTCTTTCTAGTGTAAATTCAAATAATTTTGCTTAATAATTTGGGAAAAATCTCCAAATTCTCCATATCACAACTTGGAAAAATAAAACCCGATTGGCATACAGTATGGAACAATGCTTTTCTTTTTGCAATTTTTTAATGTAGCCATTAGTGACAATCATCAGGAGATTTGGTTATAAACAAGATATCAAAGTTTTAGAATGTAAGCATCCTGGTATGGAAGATCAAATATGTACACAGTTATTTTGCCTATATTATTGCAATTTGATCAACCTTTTGGCAATCACTTTTTATTGAGTTAGTTATTAGTTTGTCAATTGTTTTGTAGCAATTCGCAAAAAATCCATCATGAAATGTATAATTTTGAGTATTTATGGTGTTGTCAATTTTTGAAGCAAATAATACTCAAATTTCATAATATGAAATGTATTGAAGCTTTTCCATCATATAAGGATATGATTATGTAAAGGATGTTATATTCTACACTAAACTCAACATGACAAACATGCAACTCATTTCATGACAAAACTACTAGCAACTCTAACTAGACATTTTGCTTTGAATATTAATCATCTATTGTAATCTAAGAGCTGTTTTGAACTCCGAAAACATAGCAATTTGACATGTAAAATTTCACAATTGAATTACCCTCCACGCAGCACATGATTGACCCACTGACAACTTATCTTAGTATAATTGAATTTGCTATAATAGATAGTAGATCTACCATAACCTAATGATGAATTGAACCCCATATTTGCTAGCAATCATGGGTCCAAAGTTTCAGGGTTTCTTTTCCAGTTTTGTAAGGTAGCTGGGTTGGCAATCTTGCACAAGACTTAGAAATCAAGTTAGCCAAATTTGGCTACATATCAGTGAAGACATTAGAAAAAATTAGGATTTCTACTATGTGTTGGCAACATGCCAGAATTCATGGCAATTTCTGTTAATTTTTCCTCAAATATGATGGCTTGTAGCTTGTTTTCCAAATAATCCTTTGCAAGATTCACACTACCATCAATTCAATCTAGGTAAGTTCAAGAAAATGTTATAAAGGTGCGTTCACACCTAATGTTAAGTCAGTGTTAACTGAAAATCTAGGTGGCACCCAATGTTAAATGGGTGACTATATAATATTAAGTGAATGTTTACTTAACATAAAATCTTCGTGGTAAATAGGTTTAGGTTTATGTTCTAAATTACTAGCTTGTTGTTAGTGGCTTAATACAAGAGCCCTTCACACCAGGTGTGAATGCACTTCAAGTTAGGTTCTAGGATCTCTAGACCAAAGATTGTGAGTTTTTGTGGAATCGTCATTGGAACTTAATTCAATAATCAAACTATTTTTCAAAATCAAATTAGAACTTGAACTGGGGATGCTGCCTCATTTTAAAGTTCTTCAGGTAGATGAGAATAAATTTATTTTTTAAACGTAATATGGGCCTTACATTTTAAGCAAGTTATTGCATTTGATTGATTGTACTTAGTAATATATATTTTCTATTGTGGATTGTGAGCATTAATTGAACTAACTAACATTGGTGAATATTGTTAAGCATGCCCATCCTTGCAAATGTTGTCAAATTATCTTTTGGTACAAACATATAAACTTGGACTTTGAGATCACATTTGAATCCAAGGGTCAAACAAGTTGATAAGTAGTCACACTAAGAGAAGGAAAATAAGACAGTTTCCTTTATTGTGTTTGCACCCATAAGTTTTTGATGAAGTGTTTAACATTTACTGGAATGTCCATAAATTTCATTTAAAATAAATGTATGTATTTTTATTGCCCCAATTTAGATTTTAGGGTGCACCCATTCAATTGATGGGCTATTTTGAAGTCTACACATCTACTTGATGGGTTTCTTCTCAAAATATGAATGTCAGGTAATTGATTTAATCATGCCTGTATATCAATTTATATCATTTTATTTTTTTGGGTTGTCACTTGCCTTTTTGTCACGTGAGGTTTCATATCACTATGAAACGTACAAAACAATTCATATGACTAATTTTTAAAATGAAATTTGTTTGATAAACATACAAATAATTAGCTTCAATTCCTGTAAAGTATTTATGCTCTCTATGTCAAATAAATCTTTAGTTCAAACCCTAAACAACATCATTTCTTCCCAATCTGAAGAAAGTGTCTACAGAGTTCAGATAATAGAAATTGCATATACAATCTTGGGTCCTCAAAGTGCCCTGTGTTGAAGCTCTGGACATTAGTCTTGGACTTAAACAGTCAGCACAAGACCCATCCAAGGCTCACCAATTTGCACTTTGAGACCATTTGCAGTGATATCAACATGAGGTTTGGCACTCTCACACTCTGGGACCACATTAACCTTTACCCAGTATATGGAAGATCCAGCAAATGGAGAGGAAAAAAGCCAGCAGCACAAATGCTGCTGCACTGAGAGATTGATAAACAAGAAATGATTTGAAGCATGTACTTCTGGTTCATATGGTTGCTGCTGAAGACAACATGGCTATGAGATTCTAGAGAAATCCCCACAAAAACAACATGAAGTTAACATGACAATACAAGCAGTCATAACCTTGTGAGAGTTGCACACAAAGACTCAGACCATAAATAGCAGTGATGAGCTGCCATGAATACCCTGCCAGGTGATGCAGCTCATGCGGACCACAAGACCCAACAGATCACTGGAGGTAACTGGTGTAGGCATCTTCTTCTGCAACACTTATATGTCTAGTCATAGTTCCAAATGAGACTCGTTGAATCAGAAGTCTAGCTCAGATTTATGTCTGCAGTGTACAGGGATTGCAAAGTTTCCTTTCAGCAAATGGGTGCAACTTGTAACTTCAGATCCAGATGTCTGTCTGCCTTAATTGCATAGGCATATACACTCAGTCTCAGGAAATGTGAAGAACGGTTGGCAGCAAGCCAAGAATTTCATGTCAGCAACCAATGGTGGGCATAGATAAGTACACAATAATCTGCCCAAAATTCAGGCAAACGATTGTGCAAGATGTACATCCTGAGTTTCTCCTGCAGTTCTTTTGCTTGTTAGCTGCTAAAAGACAACACAATTGGAGCATAATCCAATAAACAGGAAAAAAAGGAAAAGGATAGTAGAGAATTTATCACCCACAATTGGAAATGCACAGGAGAAAAAAGAACAAGAATTATGGTGTTATTTGATGGTAGCATTCAGAATAGAGGATCTGCAAGGTCCTGCAGTGGTCATGAAAGGTTTCCCTTGATAGTTTGCAATTCCACTGTCATCAGTGGTTAGGTCAGGCTGGATCTTCTCAAACTGCTTCTTCTTAGGGTTCAAAACCTCCTCAGGAGAGCCTTCATATCCAGGGACTGTGACCCTTTCCCCAATCTTCGAACCCTCGGGAGGCAGAACAGGCTCACATTGAGAGTGATCATTATTTGATGCGCATAGAACAAGGCCAGATGACAGAACATCTCGAACTTTACCTGGTTTCACATTTCTGAGTACCAGGACTTTCCTGTTGAGCATCTGTTCTGGAGTCAAGAATTTGGCAAGCCCACTTACCACTTGTCTCACACTGCCTTCCCCAATGTCAATCTCCTCTACATAGAGTGCATCTGCACCAGGATGCTTCCATACCTTATTGATGAGCCCAACCCGGATGTCCAGTACACTCACACTTGTATCACTTTCTTTCTTCTGAGCAGGTGGTTTCTCTTTCTTCATCTTCTTGGAGGACTCCTGAGCAGCAGCCTCATCCCCTTGTGCACCACTTACTGTTGTTGCCGGCGCCGGCGCCGGCGCCTTCTTGTCATTCTTGACAGAAACTTGGACCGCCTTACTGACCTCTACTTCGACATTGGTTACCTCGGCCTTCAGTTCACTCGATGCTGCTGTCTCGGACACGGTGGTCGTAGTCTCCGACCTAACGCTACTACTGATTGCAAGAACTGATGTTCCTTTGGATGCTGCAGCCGCTGGAGACGATCTAGGAGGGTCAAACTTCGCTTTCTCGACAGGAATGTGTGGGTAAACCTGCGCCGCTTCATCATTGCTCTGAATGTAATCGATCCATCTCAACAAATGTGGCAATTTCACTAGCTCCGGAAACGATTCCTCGGTCACGATGTCGTGAACAACAGCGAACATGGAAAGATCGGCGACGCTAATCTCCAAGCCTCTGCCGGCAAAAACCGACCGATTCTCCAAATGCACATTCAAAAGCTTCAACCTGCCGTCGATGTTGAGTTTGTTGCCACTGAAGGAGCTAGCGAAAGATAGCCATTGCGAGACCTCGGCTTGCATCTCCGGCGTGGTACCGAGGAGTTGATCTGCAGCTGGTGACCCCGCCGCCTCGACGATGCACCTGAAAATAAACCCTAATCCCTTGCCCTCTTCTTCAACCTCCACTCCAAGTGGTAACGATTCCTGTGAAACTTCTGTAGAATTAATTCTCTTGCAGAACAGCGCAATTAACTTCCGAGCTTTCTCTTGCTTGGCAGCCATCTCTTGTCGATGATGCGGACGAACGCCTACTACAACCACACACTCCCGTACTCTTGCTAGGGTTGCTAGGGTTTTGTAGCGAAGTAAGAGAGAGGAGCAATGAGGAAGAGCACATATTGTACTACCCGTTATTTACGGGCATGATATCGGATTGGTCGAACGTGATTCGACCAATGGGTTGCCTTCGAGAAGGGTTAAGTACAACACAGTTGAAAGCACGGGCAGTCGGAAAACATTTCTGCTCTAATAGGAACGGGCAGCGTAGTGCGCGGCAGGTCGTCAATGCGGCTGAGGAAAAGCTTCGTGGAAGTGCATGCAATTCGATGCACACCGGGATGGCGATGCACAGGGCGATCGCTTAAGAATATTTGAAGCATCAGTACGACAAATTGTGCAAGATTTGTAAAAGAAGCAATTGTGCGTTTCTTTATATGTAGAATGGAGTTCTCGTTTGCATCTTGTGGGTACTACTTCGTTCACTAGAACCGTTGTGGGGTCGAATCTCTCAAGCTTGGGAGTCACAAATTGGTAGTTCTTTGCTCAGTTTTCACTATAGAGATGAGTGGTTTTCACACTTTTTGAGCTCTGGCTTGCTCTGTTTACTTTCTGTGGTTTCAAGTATCAGAATTTTGTCCCTCAACCGTCGGAAGTCTGGACCAGTGTTGTCTGGTTCTATTGCCTCTCCCTAGGCCCCTTATTTAGAGAATGCCCCTAGGGCTTTACCCTACACTTAATCCAATTAAAGAGTTGGTTTCAGTTCCATCTACATTGCACCTAACTAGAAGGAATAATTTGTCTAATTAGATACCCACACCCATGAAGTGAGGTATTAGTGTAAGAGGAAATTGCAGATGAACAAAGTGAAGAAAATAATCTTGACAGCTAACAAGGCAATGCAAGAGGCAACAACTGACCCACCTTTTTTCTCTGTTGAGAGAAGATTGTTTTGAACTGTTTTTTCAGGAGAGGGGTAACTGATGAATTGACAACCAGTTCACTCAAGTGGAACTATGAGAAGCCGGACACGTAGTTGCACTGAACTTGTGCCCTGACTTACAACTACATAACAAGTTCCAGTTCTACTAAACCCAAAAGTGATGGCACAATGCATTTTAAAAAGGTACAGTAGCCCAGCCCAGATTTGGGTTTCGACAAGAGGCAGTTTCATGGTCTGGCTCCAAATCTGGTTTCAGCAAAATTCTGAACCTCTGGTCCAGATTCCGAAAAACATAACCTACAACCTGGACCTGCCCAATACCCTGAACCTGCCAACACTGGTCTGAACAACACCCAAACCTGTTTGAACCTTAATGGATGGGTGCAATTGCTGCAGCTTGGCTGAAACTTGCTTGCTTTCTTTTGGTGAAAAAAAAGACAACACTTGCATGAAATCACAGACTGTTTTACACACAAGCTGGAAAAAGAAACTTGCACTTGAATTGATCAACCATCAAACCATCACTTTCCGTGTGAGCTTCTAATCATTCCATCTGCAAAAAATCTGGCACTGACCCATGGCCTGATCTCTGAGTTGTGACTTCATTTGGGTAGATGAGCAGCTGTCTGCAAAGGCAACACACAGACATGTAACAGGTTTGTCCTGTCCTCCCTTGCTCCAACCTGATGTTGGTATTGTCCTCCACAGAAGGGTAGGTCCCTCCAGACCACAGTTGTGCTTCCTGCACTGATGAGCACATTCCTACAGAAACCTGATTGAGGTTATCTGTAGCACGCTTCATGTGAAAACCAGCCCAGGGTATGATCACTATTTGCTGTCTTTCAAGCTCTTTCTTTGAGGTAAACCTTTTGACATTTGAGATAGATTTGAGCAGCAATGACAACGGAAGATTGAACCAAAAGAACTTGGATGAATAATACTACTCTGGATACACCATCTTCTTGCTAACTCCTCCGTCTACGACAAACTCTTGACCTGTAATGAATCCTGCTCGTTCTTCATCACACAAAAACAAGCACATTTGAGCTACATCGTCTGGAATGCCAACCCGGCCAACAGGCTGCCATGCATGATCCTCAGGTCTGAGCACTCCATCCCCTGCATCATCTGTGTTAATCCATCCTGGTAAAACGGCATTTACACGCACCTTTCCTGCCAGGCTGATTGCCTGCAAAAGAAGCATCAGAAGTTTGTCAAGATGATTCTTATACTGCTAGTCATTGATTTTTGCAAACTACAGGGTTGAACAAGATGTGAATTTTTTTTTTCACCTGTGAATGTGTTAAACCACACAGGCCAGCCTTGGAAGCACTGTAACCTTCCGTGTTTGGTTCACTTTGATATGCCCGTGTGCTTGAAATGTGAATGATACTCGATCGTCCCACTGGCATGTATGGCTGCACACATTGTGACATGTAATATGCCCCATTCAAATTCACTGCTACTGTGTCCGCAAAAACCTTCAGAGGATCCTCCTTCCCCACATGAGGCAACTTTGCTGCAGCATCCATCCACAATGAACCACTTAGTAATTTTGCACCTTGTCATGGTATACAAGGCTGCCTCCCTCACTTGTAATCCATAATTGAGTTTTACTTCACATCAACTAGCTGGGTTCACTACTGAGGCTACCATCTGTCAATTTGTGGGCAAGCAGTGAGGAATGTCAACAAGACATGTTCAGACAGCAGAGTCCATCATCTGAGCAACATTTCCTATACCAACCTAATGTCTGGCTAGACAATCAATCACTTAGGAAACTTGGGAAAGTTCGAGCCTGCATTGTTGATGAGGACATGGATTTGGTTGCCACACCATTGTGCTGCTTCTGTTATTGCATGCCTAGCCTGAGCAGGATCACTGACATCTGCTGTTACAAACAAAAAGCTCTCCAAGGACAGCTTATCATCAGCTTGATTAGGCTCTTGCACATCCACACCTACCACTTTGTAGCCCTGTCTCACACAACAAACAGTCAGTCAAGCCATGAGTAATGCTTGACATCTGCTGCTGCCTCAAAGCAAGCACAACCCTCAATCACAATCCAATAATTTCAAGCAGAGGGGTTTCAACTACCCCGAAACCCTAATCATCAAAAAGCCAGAGATGAAAACTGCAAACCCAATTCCAAACACTTCACCTCCAACTACAAATGCCAAGATCTTAGAGCACTTTCAAAAGCCCACACGAAACCCTTACAAATCCAAGTTCTCATTTACTGCACATAATTGAAACCTAAAAGCAAGCCTGGCGAGATTTGGATATACCCATGATTCTCAAAGCTCTTTCAGACCCTCTTTCTTACCGCTGAATGAAAACTCACGAGCGACGAAACGCAAAGCTAAGAGTTGGAAAATCTGGTAGGTACCTGGTTGATGAAAGAGTATGCGAGTTGACGCCCAATTCCTCGAGATCTGGCCACTCCTGTTATGACGGCACACCTTTGCGTCTGCATTGGTTCTTGTCCTGAAGTATTTCTCCCAGAGTTTGCTATTTCCAGAGAAGCTCTGCTGCTCCAATTTGGGCCGATGTTGGCAGCACCCCAACCAACCCTCCTACTCCTCCTCCTTGCCCAGGTGCTGTAGCAACTGCTGAGAGAGAGCTGCAGATCGCTTCGTTTGTTGCTCCTCAAGGCTATCGCAACGAGGGTAGCACCATGCGAGAGAGTGAGGAGCATGGTCGAGGAGAGACTTCGGAATCCTAAACCCTAAACCCGAAGTTACCCTAAACCCTAAACCCCACATTTAGAGGGATGTCTACCAGGTGTTAACTTGCTCTGAAACGTGTGTACTGCAGGAGAGAGACTTCAGAATCCTATAAACCACATTTTGAGGAATGTTCACCGGATGGAACTGTTTTTGTATAGGAGCAGGGCTGAATACTTGGGCACGGATCTCAAATCACGGAAGAGCCTGTACTCAGGTCCTTCTCCTAGGTAAAGCAGAGCTGGGGATTTTTCACTTTTAGAACAGTAACAGGATGGCTGGTACCTTCCGCTGGTCAGAAGATCCCAATACAGCATGGCTGGTACCTTGCAGATTGCTGAAAACAGGTTTCTTGAGGCAGGTAAGCTGAAAATACAAAGGAACCTTGAACCAGTGTTGGGGTGGGTATCAGGTATCCAGTCATATATCTTTGCGCAACTGTCAAAAATTAAAATTGAAAGGGAATATTCCGACCCAAATTCCCGGACTTCTGAGGAAAAATGCCCAAATTTTTTGAAAAAGAATTCTCACTCCAATTTCAAAGGGTGGGGCTTTTTTTGTAATAGCTTTTCACTTTTTGGAAAGGTTCTAGAAACCTGTTATCATTTAATGCTAAATCCCTCTTGGGATGCTCAAATATGACACAATATTAGAAATTTGAAAAAACAAACACTGGTGGGTGGGTGGGTGTAGCAACTATTCATATACCTAAAAACTGAGTTCTGCTATGGCTTAGGAAATGGATTCTATTCTGAAAAACAATGCACTGAGAAACCCTAAAAATTGTACACAATTACTTCTACATAGAAATGACACAAGTATTTAAACATCAGAAAACATTTAAATTTGATGGGATTCAATTTAAAATCAAATCATTACACAATGCATAAACTTGTAAACTAACTCATCAATGTATCGAGGCAAAACCATTGTTGCATGTTTTGGTATTGCCATAGAACCTCAATAAACTTGTAAACTAACTCATCAATGTATTGAAGCAAAAAAATTGTTGCATATTTTGGTATTGCCATAGAACCTCAATCACCTTATGACCATTGGATATAAATTATCTTAGGTTTAAATTATCAAACTAAAACATAATTTGTAAATCTAAATTCTAAAGACCACGACTCATGAGAGTTGTGACAAAGGTGGTGGCCACAAGGTGTTTCTTCTTTATATTATGCTTAAAACTTGGGGATACTAGCTAGAACACATGTAAATATGTAAATTAATGTGATATAGTAAATTATTGAATTTGAATATTTAAGAATAACCATGAGTGATTTTAACTACACTTAATTAAATAATACCACATCCATTGGTCACCAAGTAATCATTTTCATTTTTTACATTGAATGAATACATGAATGAGAAGGAACAAAGTAATCTACATATACATATTCATTTCAATAAATATACCAAAACCTAAACAATAGAGATTATGATAAAATTGTTGAGATATGTGCCCAACTAAAGCAATTGTTCAAGCAAATGCATCATGTAAGCTAAGATTGAAATTTTCATGTATTTCATTCATGTAGTCATATTGAGAGACTTGCTATGCACTTAGAGGTTCATTAGCACACCTCTTAGTGTTGCACTCAGCATTTCAAAGGTCAAGGGTGTGAGGTGAAAACTGCTATGCAAACACCACAACATCTAGTGTGGAGAGTTGCAAAATCAAGGTCCACTCTTAACACATTGAGATTGGTGTTTGTTTGTTTAGGCATTATTTGGCAACTTTGAGAGTGGAGTGGTCCCTTGATTAGGTTGTTTTGCTTGTAGATTGGTAGGTGCATCTAGAGACATCATGCCCTCATGATCAAGTGATTTGTGAAGAAGGTTTGTGGAACCCATATATCCTGTGTTGCCTTGCATTAGAATGCAAAGCTTTGTGTTGACTAGGCAAAGGTTAGCCTAACAAAAGACCCAATGCTTGCCAACCTGGAGCCCAAGCATGTTCATCCCTTTGCCTTCTACCAAAACAATTGTAGTAGTTTGGGACTACAAATCTAGACCTGCAAAGGGAAAAATTTGGTGTAAATCTGTTCAAAATGGTCACAATAAAGCTTTCAATGTATCAACCAATAATGGTTAAGTGCCCATATTAGTCTCTTCTTCTTCCTGAACTAATCCATAGGTGATAAAACCATCAAAAATCATGAAAGGAAACAGGCCTAGATGAATCTTTTTCAGTAAAAAGCTTTCTGATGCCACATGCACATTGCCACAATGGTTTGGTCTTCAACTAGGGAGTGATGAACACAAACATAGTGTGCATGGGAGAGGATGTGATGTCTCTCTAAATTGTATGGGGAAGAAGAAGATAACCCAGCATAGATGCCAAGATTATTGTAGCTTCTAAAGTGCATAATATGTAGTCGCTAGCTAGGTAGAAATTTTCTCAGGTGCTGATTGATTCCAAACATCTAAATTCACACACCTTCCTTCTTTAGCTGGAACCTAGAAGACATGAAAAAGATAAATGTGATAACAGCTAGGCAAGCAGAAAATCTACAATCTTATTTTCTTGTGGATCAAATCTTAAGTTTTTGCACCAAATCCTACAACACCCTACATTTTGAACCAAATCCTATTGTTTTGCACCAAATTGCATATAATCATCAAGCATGAGGTTTCTTTCTTTAGGCCCTGTATGAGTGATTCTTCAGCCATGATATCATCACATACTAGAATGAAGGATCTGATACATACAGATTGGTGGTTCTAGTTAGTGGCCCCCCTGCATTGCCCCTTCTTCACTTGACAGTTCTCGCTTGAATTTCTGTTTGCTGTTGTGAATCCAGTACTTGAGAGTCTTTGGCTCAATACCTGGAAGGAAAACACATACACACACACACACACACATGAGCAGTACTTATAATTTGTGACTTCCATCAAACAAGACTGATGTCAAAGACACAATTTCTTGGTAGGCCACAAAGAGGAAACAAAGATGCAATGAAGCAAGGGTGTGGTTTTCCTGTAAATTTTGTGGTTGGGATTCAGAGCAACCAGAGTCTACCTACAGTTCCGCCATCTTACAAAATAGGTTAGTCAATTTGCTGAATCTTAATAAGCCTGGAATTGGGTCTTTACCTATGTCGGTGCAAGCAGCATCGATTGTTTCTTTGCGCTGTCCAACAACTGTCCATCCAGCTCTTTCTGCAAACAGATTCAGCTTATATCGTTGTTCTTCTGTAATATGGGTTCTCTTTCTCTTGAACTTTCGTGTGGCAGCAGCAAGCTCTGAAGCCCCTCCAGTTGAACCCCGTTCCAAGAATAACCTTTGAGAGCTAAGTCCTCCTGTTACAGACACACCTTGTGTGGTGTTACCAACTGTAGCATGATGATGTTGATGATGATGCTGATGGCTGGCCAAGGAAAGTGCTTGTGCAGCACCAATACGACCAGCTCCTGTATTGCATGGCTGAAGATAGAGGGGCATTGCAGGCATAATTGGAGCTGCAGCTATTGGTCCTGATCTCTTCTCCACTGTACTAACTGGGCTAACATCTGATGACAAAGGTCCCTGCTCTGCAACACAAGGAAGAGGACTTGGAGGAGATGCTGCTCCAACATCAAATTCCTTGTCTTCTTGAATTCCTTGCTCATGGGAGCTTGCTGTGATGTGCTGCATGTGGGTCATTGTTGATATGCTTGAGCTCATTTTCTGGAGGAGGGTTAAATACTCAGCAGTTGAAAGCATCAACTGCAGCAAATGCAAAATCAGCATTGTACTGTCTTGATCACCATACCCACATCAAAATTTGTTTGTAAGGTTTAATTTGCCTTAGGAGATGAGAGATCCAAGGGACAGCTAGTATCCAAGTGCGAGGAAGAACACAACAAAGAAAATGTTTGTTCAGTTCACAGGGACATCGTCATGAAATCTGCTCAAGAAAAACAATCAATCACAGTAGTACGCTTCAAGGTTACCAACAAATCTAATCCATTACAACAACTGACTTGGCTAACTTGAATCATCAAAAAATAGTGAAGATAGAATCATCACATACCTTAGCAATATGGTCAAGATTTTCAACAGAGATTTTGGCCATTACGTTGCGTTCTCTGCTGAAGAGATCTTCAACCCTACCTGCTGCATGATGATTCTGATGACAGTGGCTTAGACATGGTAGCTCTTGGGAGAGAAGAGGAATGGTACGACTTGCAGCAGCCATGAGTTCATGAGCAACACGCTCAATTTTGCAAATGGAAGTGACATGCTCATTCTCCCCTGCTCCCTCTTTTTCATGCAGCTGTTGCTGCTCCATGTCCTCATGATCATCTTTCCCATCTTGGTCATGATGGTCCCAAGCTAACTGCACTCGCCGATGGAAGTTTCTATGGCAACCACAAGCTGCACATGTCAAAGCACTCTTGCCTTCTTTTCCTGCACGTGCCCCCATATTACAATCACAAAAGCACTTTGACACCCACCACACCCTAAATCCTAAAAGATTGCCTTGAAGGAGCATCATGAAGATTGATAACATCAAAAGGAATCAGGAGGTCCAATCAAGGGGTTAACTTCACAACTTTGCAAACTGATGATAATCATTGACAGTCTACTCAATATACACAGATCTCCTTACAGTGCAAGTTTGACATCTGGAGATCAAGATGAGAGAAGCAGTTTAGAGCTGCAAGCATTCATCAAATTACTCAAGGAGATTTGCACAGAGATTATCAAGAGCAGTGGACAACAAACCTGATGGCATGAATTCTCCACAACCATCTATGGCACAGACTCCTCGATCTGCCGCTAAGTTCTTCTGGCATTCTCGATACATAACACCACGAGGAGCAGCAGCAGCACCTTCCAGACTTACACATTGAGCTGCAGTGGGTTCTGAATCCAGCTTGTCTCTCCTTCCAGCTAGAGCAGCAGCAGCAGCTCCAGCAGTTCTCAGCTGGTGATCTCGCTGGTACCCCCAAGTCTGGAAGTCATTGGCCTGCACCGTGACATCTCTCACATGTCTGCTTTGAATATCACCTCCACCCAAATCCACAGCTTCTTGCTCTCTCATAATGTGGGGCTCTGAGCTCTCCTTTGTGTGCCTGCTGCAGCTTTCTACCCCCAAAACTTCTCTCTGATCTTCCATATTGGTGTGTGGCTCTTCTTCTCCGTAGCAATGAACCTGGTGAACAGCAGCAGCAGCAAAAGACCTTCCAGCTTCACCGCTAGAAGGTCCTTTACTAACAATATGATCTCTTCCAGCTGCAATACTGAGGTGCAATGGACAAGCTGCAGCAGCTCTGGTTGCGTCTGTGAGATCTGTGCTAGCTGTAGTACTGAGGCTGTTGGGGTGTGTTTGACACTGATCTCTGACTCCTGAAGTACCTGATCCTGATCTTCCTGTGATCAACTCAACATTTTGCTCGTTCAGAAATTTACTGTTTACTCCTTGATCATCTCCTCCAACTGCGCAGCTTTCAAAGCTTTGAAGAACCAGACTTGGATGCTGTGGTGGCGACTGATTAGCAGCCAGCTGCAGCTTCATGTTCCACAGCCTCCTGGTAAAATATAGTAGCTGCAGCTAGACTTTGCTATTAAATCCTGCCAATCATGATGTCTTTCTCAAGCTCACAATTCTTGTGAACACCAACATCTAGATGTTCTTATACAGCAGTCGCAAAGATTGAGAAAACTCTGCAAATTCTACCTACCTCTCAAAGAAGTCTTTGCTGAATCAAGCATTTCTCCAAGTAAAGATCATCTCACAGTTTCAAAGAATGGGTTTTGATGAAATGCACATTAAATGTGAGGATTCTTGAGCCCCAATTCTAGTCACACATAAAAGGATTCTTCCCGAGATCACTGTTGAACCTCGGGAGCTAGCTACTGGTCTGATGCAAGCTTGAGACACACATGATGAGCATTCTCATGCAGCAACATGACCAAGCCGGTGACCATGATTTCTTCAACCCATGGATGGTCAGACTGAGAATCCCAATTGTTCTACAATTTCTACTCTGCATGAGAACCCTTTACACTTCAATGTCTGTGAATAAAATTTCTCAACATCCACTTTACAAAACAGGCAGATTTCTGGAGAGAGAGAGAGAGAGAGAGATCTCTGAGGACATGGATCAAATCCAAAACAAAACTTGCTGCCACCAAGGAATGATTTTCCTTAAGGACAACAGAAAAACTGAAACAGAATTGCAAGCTCTTCACATAACAGTCCAGCTGCACACTAACAACTTTGTAATTGCTTCAGCAGCTATACTTCTGATTCAGTCACCAGTGCTGCAAAATCAGATCACCAGACATGTTGTTTTCGATTGAAGAAGTCTGAGTGTCATGAGAGTTTACAAGTCTTCCTAGTAGTTCATGTTTAATCCGGGATGATGATGATCACAGTAACCTAGACCTTGTTGTCATCCCATCGCTAGCAACAAGTTTCTTGCAAGGCTTCGAAGACCTGGTGGGTTCTATGGCTTGCAGAACAAGGTACAAAAGCTTGGAGTAAATCCACTGTCCACCCAGACAGACAAAGAGAGAGAGAAAGAGAAGAACATGTGGGCTATGGTGTTTTCAGAGTAAAACCTGCTCAGTGATAATCCAAGTGTTGGTGGAAAGCCTCCTTGAAACTCCAGGTGGATCCAAAACCCCAGCTCCACAAAATTACTCTGCAAGTTGAGGGCGAGAAAACCATCTCTCTCTCTCTCTCTTCAGTGCAGTAGCAGCAAAACTGTTTGTTGAAATGCTGAGTTTCTTGGACAAAAACTGGTGCTGGTGCTGCATTTAACTAAGTTCCTCACTCCATTCCTAGTTTGTTCCAACAACAACTTGTTTAACTTCAACTCAACCAACAGAAACACAAAACAACAACAACAAAAAATTTCTTAACCACAATTCCTTAACTTCAACTCAACAAACACAAACACCAACAAAGTCCTTAACAACAAATTCCTGAACTTCAACTCAACAAACACACACACCAACAAAGTTCTGAATCACAAATTCCTGAACTTCGACTCAACAAACACACACCACCAACAAAGTCCTTAATAACAAATTCTTGAACTTCGACTCAACAAACACCAACAACAAAGTCTTAACAACGAATTCCTTAACTTCAACTCAACAAACACAAACAACAAAACAATTCCTTAACTACAATTCAACAACAACAACAACAACACAAAATGCATTCCTTAACTTCAACTCAACAAGAGAAACAAAAACACTTTCTTAAATTCAACTCATCGACACAGTTATGTAACAATTCCTTAACTTCAAGTTCTCAACTGGATGTATCTGAGCTGATGACGGCTCAATCAGTATAGTCTACAGTACCTCCTGTGTTTAGTAATTATCAATCCAGCACTGCAAGTTTAGGCCTAGTTCTTTTCATCAGCTTCTAACTTTTGATTAGTTACTAATCTTGGTGATTACTAAGCCAAAGCCAACTTGTATCTTTGGAAAAGCCAAAACCAAAACCAAAACCAAAATGTAACAAAACAAGCAAGTTTTTGATAAAAAAAAACAAACACAACAGCAAAAGCAAATTGCTTCTTGTTTTTCTTCCTTGATTGTAAAGCTAGTTAGTTATTTGCAACTCTTCACAATCTCCTACTGAAGTAACAGCACAAGCTAGCAATTAATTATTAGAACTGAGGTTAGCTAAAAACTAGAAGCAATTGGAGCCCAAGTTTGAAAGAAAACCCCAACCCAAAAAAAAAAAAAAAAAAACTAATACTCTCTTCAAATTTTCATCAATAGTTAACTGTAATTTGGATAATCATGTTTGTTACAGACTAAGTTAATGGTGAATGAAATCATTAATTAGTCTGTCAGACTAGTGCAAAAAAATTTGATTAATTTTTTTGTTTTTCTATAGCAACAAATGACTTGAAGTTTTGTTTTAAAAGAAATATGCAAGTTTTTGCCATTAGCCTAGCCAGGTTTTTTTTTTCTTTTGCAGGAGGGGTGGGAGTATTGGGAATTTTGTTATTCCTAGCATGTTCCCATGAAGTTCTCAATGGGTTCTCAATGGTGCCTCACTTCATTCCATATCCTTAGCCCTTAGTTCTATTCTTGTAACCTTTATGAGCAGCCCAAAGAAGGAGATCACAATATGTCTATTTTGAGACTGTGCCCAAAGCTTAATTTAATTTATTTTGTGATGAGCCAATCAAAAATGCCCATGGCAAAGGAAATTTTTTTTGAACTTGGGATCCCCATATGTAATTAATTGAAGTCACATTATGTGTGGAATAGTTATAGCAAGCTGTGATTAGAAAAAGAACAAGATGGTTATCCACCTTCTCATGATGATCAACTCTCTTGTGATCAACAAATTATGAACACAAGAAATGGCTGGGTTGTCCTGTACAACATTAGTAATCCAAAAGACCCATATCTAATTTGTGGCTGGTTGCAATTTTTGTAGTAGTAGTAGTTGAGGGCAAGGTGAGTCATGTAGTTGTTTTGGGAAAGCATGATTGCAATCACTTGGGGTAGGTTAAACAAGTAGGTTTGCAACACTCCAGTTGTGATTTCTCGGTTCAATTTTTGCCCTGCACCATCCTCCTCATCCACACACACCACACACACATTCGGCATGCTTTATGTTAAGGTCATACTAACAAAAGCCTAATGTGCACCCTGCACATTTGCTGCCTCACTTGGACATGGTGGTACTGATCGAACAAGTTTTTACATAACATAAAGTCTTTTGGTGAAAACAAATTAGTGATTTTCACATGTCATATTTCCATCAACAAAGCGTTAGGGTTAACCGAACATGTGGGTTTAGGGTTTTGCAAAATCTGTGTGATATCAAGGCCTGGCCATTTGTGTGAAGCTCCACTAAGAAAAAACCGATATTAGTTAGGTTGAGATATATGTTTATGAGAGCCTCCTTTGAAAATGGAAATATATATTTGATGCATTTAGGAGTCATTTTTTTATGAGCTTTTATTTGCCGTCACAAAGAAGAGCTGTATATTAAGAGTGAGATTTCTTAACTAGTTTTGCATTTTTTCTATTAATTATTTTCATTCTTGCAACATGTTTATTGCTCATCATGTTTCTCGGAGTCCTTTTTGTTTTCCGCGTCTGCAGTTTGTTGAATAATCTCTAGAGATGGATGCCTTCAACTTGTTGGACTTTTATGCAAATGAGCTTGCCATTGTAAGGCTTGATAATTTGGTTGTGAACAAGCCTGAAAATTAGAGGAAGTGATGTAAGTTCAAGGTGTAGTTGATGAAGAACAACAAGCTAAAGAAAAAGCACTTTGGAAGCAATGATTGACACAACTCACCGTCACTACAAGGAATCATTATTTTTTTACTAAGAATTTCGAGAAAAAAAAAGGACCCCATAGGGTTTTTGTGCCCCCAAGTCTAACTTGACCAAAGTGTCATTTTGGGCAAGTTGATTTGAATCCAACCATTTTGTCTTTTTGTTTGATTTCTTTTACTAGGGCTTTTTAACCAAGTTTTAAAGGTTAAACCACCATGACCATAATATAATTTGGACAACGACAAAAAATATACAATATTTAAAAACATTATTTAAAATTGATATGAAAATATTAATAAATTACCCTAGCTACCCTACCTTACTTACCTATCTAATTAATAAATTAACTTGATTTTTTTTACATTATTTACGTAAATAGGTAAGTTATAGGTAAGTTAGCCTGAATAGGTTAAAAACACTTATTAATAAATGCATGTACTTAAATAACATGTAGGTTATAATCTATTAAGCCTTATAAGTACCTACTAAGTCTATGTTTAATATACCTACTTAGTAAGCTACCTATGCCTATGCTATTTAATATGTTATGTAGGTACCTACTAGTATATTAATAGACTTAGCCTAGGCATACTAGGTAGGTAACCTAGCTTATTATGTAGGTCTCAGCTTAGGTTACCTATTTAGTAAGCCTCGATGACATAACCTAAATTAGCTATAAACCTAGTAGGCCTAGGTAATTTAGGCTAGACTACATACTTACCTAGTAGGCCTAGGTGGCCTAAGTTTGGTTACATACCTAGTAGGCCTACGTGGCATGGGTTAGGGTACCTACCTAATAGGCCTAAGTGGCCTATGTTATGTAACTACCGACTAGACCTCAATAGCCTAAGTTAAGCTACCTATCGAATAGTTAGGCCTAGGTGGCCTAGGCTATTAACCTAGTTAGTAGGATAGGCTACCTACCTACTAAACCTAGGTGGCCTATGTTATTTACTTAGTAGGTTTAAGCTATGTACCTATAGTAAGCCTAGGCTAATAGGATACCTACATGGTTAATAAGTCTACCTAGTAAGCCTAGGATATTTATTTAAAGGGCTTACATTTCCTAATGGGCTATTTAGTAGTCCTAACTTATGTCCTAGGTAGCTTACTAAATATGTGTAGGCTAAATTACCTAATTAAACTACTAACTAGGTTATTATTTAACAAATTGCCTACTAGCCTATTGATTGTGTCAGGTTAGATAAGTAGTTTACATGTAGCTTAACCTATTAGTTAATGGGTGAACCCATCTTTAGGTGGTACCACTAGGAACCACCTCAAAGAATGGTTAAGAAACCAAAAATAGCCAAATCAATTTTTTGGGCCCTTTTCATTAAAAAATTTCACAACTATAAATTATTTTTTCATGTGTATCAATTTCATGTTTTAATACATGGCTTCAAATTTATTTGGGAATTTTAAAAAGTGGAAACTTTTAAATTTTTATATTCCTAATTTAAATGCCCCTTAAAAAATCAATAGCCTCAATTTTGGAGATTCATAACTAAATCATATTTAATCAATTAATTACCAAATAAAAACGAAATTAAAATGACTTCTAAATTACCTTTTTGTAAAAACTCATAAAAAATTCTTCAATCATGTTCCAAATTTGTGTTGCTAACCAAAAAATTCCAGGAAAAAAATAAGCATTATGTTCTTGAAACTTTTTTTAAATGCAATGATTAAGAACATTAAAATATACAATATTCTTGATATTATTGAGATTTCAAAATCTATGGAACCTAGTACATGTACTCAAAAAATAAAATCAAATGTTCAATTAAATGTTTCTTATTAGTTTTCAAAGTTTGATGGGTTCATGAAAATCAAGGTGTGACGTTCTTAGTGGTACCACCTAAGGATGGGCTTGCCCTAATATGTTACATTAAGTAAATAACTTAGGCTTAACAAATAGGTTAAGTCATCAAATGAGTATGGTTCATTTGATTAAGGGTCAAATCAAGATGGTTAATTTGACTAAACCTTATCCATTGAATATGGCCAATTTGATTAAGCCATGGCCATTTTGATAGACAATTATCCATTTTGATCAAATCTTAGGTTTAACACTTGGTCAAAAATATCACTTTAGTCAAATGCACTTGTTAAATGTAACATGTGTTTTTCATGCCCCAAACATTTAGTCAAAATGAACATACCCTTTGGTTAATGTGGACATTTCAGTCAAGTTAACCTTCTGAAAAGCCATAATTATTTGTAATGTGCCAACCAATATTTTTGCGTTTCATGGCATCATGTAATAGAATTGTGGGCTTTCTTTGTGTTGAACGACAATAGTGCCAAAGTTGATGTGCAAGGAATGCAATTCATAGGTGTGTGATGTATCACTTTTCTAAAAACTCAAATGCAAGTTCTTAGACTTCAACCAAGTCTCAAAAAGGTTTCATAATTTATAATTTTGAACATGGCATCACAACCATGAAAAAACACGTTACAAATGAACATGGCCCAAATTTGGTGAAGTACATAGTGCACAAATAATCTAGAAGGCGAAAATAATAGTAAAAGACATAAATGTAAGAAGAGGGCATTTGTCACACATACAACCATCATTAAGTTTTTTGGAGGTGTGAAGCCTTACAAAAAATCTAACCCAATGCAAATGGGGTTCACTGAGGATCTTGTTTTGATGATTGTTAAAGGTTACATGCCATTATCTATTGTGGGAAGCCCCTAGTTGAGGCAAATGGTGTTGCATCTTTGTGGTCAAGTCTAGTTTTCATCCCACAAACAATTGTCATGCCCATATGCATGGCCTCATACATGACGACCGGTTACGGGCATGCCAATCATGTTTTTTAGGGTTAATGTACGTTTTTAGGTTACTGTACGATATTAGGTGTTTTAGGGTTTTAGCTTATTGACAATTGTATAAAAGGCCAAACTCCTCCTTTTTTTTGTTAGTTTTTCTAGAATTCTTTTGTCAGTGAAAGTTTCTTCCATAATCAGATTGAATTTCTGGATGCTCACGGTAGCTATTACACGACCATCATTTACATACATTACGTTTTTCTTTCCTTCATACTTGATCATGCTTTCATTGACCATCGTCGAACTTCAAGGGATCATCCCTCAATTGATGGCCTTGCAAAGAAGATGGTTCAAATGTGCAAGAAGGGACTTCGAAAGATTTACTTCATTGGGAACAAAGAGGATTGGGACCTAGCCCTACCTTACATCGCCATGGGTTATAAGATGTCCAAACACACCTCTTTGTTTCATTTTTCTCATTACTTTTTATTTTTTGGGAGACATCCCATTCCACCCTCTTCCATTGTTGTTCAAATGGACCAGGTTGTGGACTTGGACTCCCTAGCCACTTGGGCTAGGGTCATTGCAGAGAGGGTTGTTTTATTCAAGAGGGTTATGCCCATGGCCATGGAAAACTTGTCCATTGCACAACATCAAGACACCTTACGGTATGTACACACACGAGGTGGCAGTTATAAATCTAAAGTGAGACAATTTGATGTTGGTGACTTTGTTTATCTCTAGCTGCAACCTAATGATATTTTAGACACTTCTTCCGGTTGCACTATCTTGAGGATTAAAACAATCAAGCCTTCAGGTGTGTTGGAGTTGTAAGGAGTTGACGGATGCATAATTCAAGACCATTCCAAAAATTGTGTGCCTTACCACCTGTCAAACTTGGACCCTACCATCATCACGTCAACTTGGATTCCTCCACTTAACTATCCATGTTCGGTATGTTAGAGGACAGATGATGCTGATCAGATGCTGTTTTGTGATAATTGTAATGGTGGATACCATCTATTCTGCCTCAAGCCAGGGCTCACTCAAGTTCTTGTCGGCATTGGGTATTGTTCATCATGTTCTCATACAGCACGTTGAAATTTACTTAGACCATGCCACGCTTTTTCCGACTTAGGTCTGGGGGGGGGATACATGAAAATTTCATCTTAGCCTCCTCTTGTGCATTGTATATATATGTACATGCATCTCTTTTTGGTTGATTCGTTTCTACCTTTGACGAGTCTTAGTTTTTTTTTTCAGTAGAGTTTGTTATGGATTTACACCCTTACAACATCAAACGTCACGACACTACACGTCACGACAACAATACATGAGAATTTCATGTTAGCCTCCTCTTGTGCATTGTATATATATGTGCGTGCATCTCTTTCTGGTTGATTAATTTCTACCTTTGATTGGTTTTAGTCTGCTTGTTTAGTAGAGTTTGCTATGGATTTACACCCTTATGACACCAAACATCACGCCACTACATGTCACGACATAACTTGTTTATGAGCACCTTCTTATTTTGCTATAAAAAATCATGGAAGTTTATATGTTTCCTACCATTGGCTGCTGTGCAACTATGATAACAACATTTGACCTATGGATGTCAAGATCAGGGTATGACACATTTGCCTTGGTAATTAATTCCATTAACTAGAGTTGGGTTCTTTGTCACACAAATGTTGGACTATTTTAAGCACTTGATACTTTGGTGCAACTTTTGTAGAACAAATAAAGGTTTTATTGGTTGAGTTTAACTTGAAAAGTAAGGTCATCACATATGTCAAAGATGAAGGAACCAATCTAAATTCCTTCACAATTGTACTCACTTTTGTTATGTCATGTGAACCTTTATAGTTGTTTTAGTTGTTTGTTGGCTTTTGCTTTGGTCATGTTATGTCAAAGGCAATATGCCACGAATGAAGTAAGGTGGGTGTGAACATGAAAGAAGTCAATTTGAAAGATGCATAAGCTACTTGGACTAAGAAGTTCGAAAAGGGCATACATAAATGGGGAAAGGCTTGTCATGAAGTTGGTTTGTGACATAAAAAACTCAAGACCCTTGATTAACTTGTGAAGATGAACTTTGCCAAATGTAGCATATGTTGATAACATTCACATATTCTAAGGTTTCTTGGAATAAAATCACCTTGGAAGCAAAATGAGTTTCACATGGGCAATTGTTTGAGTAATAATTAAAACCCTAAACCCAATTGTTCATCATTGCTTATTGAATCAAAGTAGAGGGTATTGGGGTCCAAACATGTTATTAGGACCCACACCCACCTCCTTGGTGCTTTGCTTAATGACTATTTATTCCAAAATATTCTTGAAATATCCTAAGGCAATCCCAATTGTAAGTTTAACAAAATCTTTAAAAAATGTGACTCACAAAGATGTTGCACTATAATATCATAGTAAAGTTTGATTTAAATAATGTCCCAAGAAATGTCATTTTTAGTCCATTAAAGAGTCATTTATGAGTTTTTCAAGTGTTAAAATCACTTGTTACATTGCTTTTGGATATTCAATATTCATTAGATTTGTTTCAAACTTTTTCAAGTGTTTCCATAATGTATTAGAAACATTGTTGTATACATTTACCAAACATTTTAAATATTGATTTAACTTAGCACTTAAAAATGTGTAAAATTAAATAGTTGTTACACTTGAAGTGGGTCCTAATAGTGTGTTTTGACCCAGTGGGTACTATGAGATGTGTTGTTTGTTGCTTTGGCAATCATGGGGACAATGAGGATGAAATATGATCGTCGAGTTCCTGTTGTTCTTCCACTTCAGTATGGTGAATTTGATCAAGATATTGAGATTTTGTATGGTACAATAGCTGCAAAAGTCATTAATGAATTGTGTTTTTTTCTAAGTTTTGCAAAATTCTTCTCTCAAGAAAAAAACCCACAACATGGTTGATTTGATGTTGGATTCATGTTTCAAAGGCATGGATTGCATCATGGATTCCATTGGCAAGGATCAAGCTACCATATTAATGCAGCAATATGATGAGTTAGTTGTGATGCCTTTGTTGAAATTTGTGATGGATTTTTGAATCTAGATCAAGCTGTAGGCTCAGTTCTTCCCTCACTTGAATTGCCTTTGATTTCAATTGGGTTGTTTGGGTTAGCAGCTTCAACATAAGAAGCAATTAAAAACCTTTTCAAACATTCTGTCTTTAAGATGACACAATGTATTATCAAAGCAACTTCGGTCAATATCCTCCATCCAAAGTTTCGCCTAGCTCATTGCCCGGACACATTGCCAGGTCTTGACTTTATCTTCTCGTATGCGTTTATGAGTACGTTGCGGTCAACTAAAGTATTCATTAATCCAACAAATTTGCCATTACCCGATGGTTCTAGCTTGGCTAGTTTTTCTAAAGTTGAGCTATCTTGTTTTGCAGGTTCAATGTGGAGAATGTTGATGGTCTTGATTTGATGGTCTGTTAATGAATCCAGGTTCTTGAATGTCGATTTTTTGGCAAGATGGATTTTAGGCATCCTAGGTTCACATATTGAGATTAAATGGATCTTCTTCATTGCATGTGTGCTAATTAATTTGCAATGGTGTTGTCTTGGGGTTGAGAATCTTGACAAACTTGTCATGATTTACAAAAATTGGCATGTTGATGCGTGAGTCAATTGTAAGCTTGTTGTTGCAGACAAACTAGGAGAGCTTTTTGTGGCAAAAGAGATGTTATTGGAAGAAAATGAGGAGTTGCTTGAAAAGGCAAGCTATTTTGAGGAGAAATAATCATGTGTTTGAGGATGTTAGATTGGTTGCTTATGCATTTTGATACCGCCTTTAGATGCTCATATACATTGCTGATTATAATTTTTTGAATATATTGTTGGACAAGTTTAACATGTGCATGATGTTGCTTGAATCATTGAATGCTTGTTTTCTTATTTGTTTGTAATTCTTCTTGACATCTTAGCACTTTGTTTTTCTAGTTGGAAACATACACATTAACAATGAAAAACCCTAAACCTAACACCACTACTTGAGTTCTTTATTTTGCCAAGTTCAATGCTCACATACCTGATGGATACTGATGTTGCCAATTTTCAGCCAGCAAACTATTGATACCACACTGGTACCGAAAAATTGATTAAAGAAATAAATTGAAAACCTATCCAAATTTAAAAATATAAAAAATTGATACCAAGAAACTCTTGGTATCTGCAAAACCTGATACCAGAACAACACTGGTCAGGGTCCTCTAAAATTGAGCCTTTGCTTTCATGATAGTGTAGCTCCTCCATATGATGTTGTCTCCATATCATGAGAGTATGAGAAGTAGTAATCTTATGCAACTGACAATTAGAAGATGCAATCATAATTGGTGTTTTCAAATGGATGATGATCAAAACTGTTTGTCATTTAGCAAGAATCAAAGGACAATCATGGCTATTGAGACAACATACTATGGAGAAGCTGCATTAAACTGGGCGGCTGTTACAAAACAGAATTCCCCTATGACATTACAGATATTCATAAAGTGGCCCCCTTTTGGGCCTTCTTGCATCCCCAAGCCCTCTTTCAATCTCTAAACATTATCGGCAAAGTAATGAAATTTTATTATATATGAGTACAAAATGCTGAAACTGAGGATTAAATGCAAACTTGAGTTTCAGTCCCTGTTTAAGCCCAATGGACTTTTTTTCATGTTTTTAATAGAAATCTCAAACAAAATTGGGTAGGGGAAGTTGTGCTGTGTTTTCTTACTTCCCCAAATCTCTCTTTTGTTGGAGGGGATGTCACAGCTCCCACTTTGAGATTAGTGTTTTCCATCCCCTCCAACTGGAGATTTCATTTCTCCATCCCTTCCTGCAGGGGTTTCTCCTTTTGCATCACACTGTTGCTTCGGTCCTTATGCTATGTAAAAAGCCCACAGTCCAGGGCTTCATGGAAGATTGGGACTCCCTGGGCTCCTGCCTAGAGGTCTTTTATTTCCGTAAAGCCCTGGTCCTAGGGCTTTACCCTACTCCTAAAAACCTCCGAAGAAATTCTTATTGTAGTTGTGACTTCTTGGGTTACAACTATGGATTTGCACTTCAAGAGCACAATAGTACTCAGTTCTTCAAAAGTGTTTCCTCAAAGGGGCCATTAGGTAAATCATTATCCCTTTTTTCTTTCTACCAAACAAAAACTAGAGACAAATGAGGGATCATCTCCTAGAATTAATTTTATCACTCTACTTCCCTTAAAAACATTGAAAGTTTCAACATGATATGTGTTAGAACAACAATGTGCATGCACTGGAAAATGGAGAACATCTTGTGCATGAAATTCATGGCTATAATGTTGGTGGTGGGTTTTATACAAATGCTTTGATTACATGTTCATTTTGCTGAAGATAGGGGTTTGAAATTCAATCTTCTAGACTTGTTGTTTCATGAGTTTTACCAAGCTCCACCACTACTTGAGACAGATTAATGGGAACAAGTTTGAGCTGTTGTTGCTGCATTCCAATAAGATGCTGCAATTCTAATATATCTCCAGTCTCAGAAATGGGTGTAGAAAAGGGCCTGGTGTCATCCATATTGGAGCTTCTAGCAGCACCAGCTTCTTCTTGCATATTGCTTGCACTTGCAGAAGAAAGACTTGATGATTTAAGATCAGGTGGGAGAGGAGCAGGGTGGGCAAAGTACATGGGCTCTTGTGTCCCAGGAACCCGAACCAAAATCATAGTTTCAAACTGATGAACAACAACATCATCAACATCATCATCATGATCCCTTGAACTCCTCACTGAATTATTGAAATCATCCTGATCATCAGGACTTGCGCTGCCCCCCCCATTGTCGTCAGCAGAAGAAGAGTTGAGACCTGCACTGCTCTCATTGTTTTGCAAGCGGTAGTGATAGTGGTTCATGTAATGGGAATAACATAACAGAGCAATAGCTACAATGATGAGAAACAGCATGGATGCCATTCCTGCAATCACAAAGAACATGGTTGGCGCTTGCTGATATGTGCTTGTGCTCGATTCATCATCCCCTTGATTTGAGTAATCCGTATCATTTGGGGCTGGAGAAGAAGAAGGGGGAGCAGGAGGAGGAAGAGGTGGTGGTGCTCCAGGTGGTAGTGGTCCTAAACCCAACATTATTGAGGAAGTCTCTTTCTTTGGCAACAAGAGGAGCATTTTTCTGCTCCACCCTGAAAATTTCCAAAATAATTTTTTTAACCCACGACCTTGTCCTCTCATCAAAACCCTTATACTTGAAGAAATAACAATAAATATGATGAAGCACAACAATTGAAACTTGTGTTAATGAATTTGATTCAAACTGGATGTGAAGACTTCTGCATTCCAATTCATAACCTGTTCATAAGATCAGAGGGTAACTTGCTGCTTACCATGAGAGAGCCCATGTGGTGATGCCCACCACACATGTGTGACATATGAACTGAATGTGGTCTGAGCCATGTAATGAAATCCAAAAGGTTGTTTTCAATTTGGCCACAGCAAGGTGAATCTGCAGAGTATCTTAGCTGCTCTTGCTGATTGTATTTTGTGCACAAGAAGTGCAGTGTAGGTGGATTTTTTGTTGTTGTGCTACTGGCGGCTGTTTGCATGCAGGTGCTGCTTGGGTGACAGGAATAAAATCCAACTTTTTCAAATTTAGCTGCACATGAATTGTTCTCCATTGCTCTTGCTTAGTGCCACATGATCTGTGCCACATTACATTTCTGTGTTATCACACAATTGATTACATATTGAACATTGTCTGCAATCCAAAAGCAAACCAAAGTCCTGCTGATGATTTCATCCCTAACTTAAAAATTCCAGTCCCCACATACTCCTCCTGTGTTACAGAGTGTAATTTTGAAGTTGGGTATTATTGTTTGATCAATGCAATGGGTTCATACTCTGGCCCTCTCCTCTCCATGTCCTTCTGAACAATCCGATTTGATATAGGATCAAAGAATGAAAGAATTTTTTTCCTGTGGGCTACACTAGATCCCGGAAGTAAGTTTCTAGTATAATTGTTGTTCTTGTTGGTGGTGGTGGTGGTGGTGGTGGTGGTGGTGTTGCTAGTCATGATGAGGGCAAGTGCCAAAGGTCCACTGTTTGAGATTGTTAGTAGTGTGACCAATGTGGTATGACCAAGGGATTTGAAAAGGCATGAATCCAGGCCCATGAATCCACTAATGGTTTTTTTTTTTCATGTTTCTTCATATTTTTGCTGGAATTTTCTTCTATTGGGTTTTAAATTTAAAAAATCATACTAAGTATTACTAGTACTAATTAATATCCTTGGTGCTCAGCCAGCCAAGCCTTCTCTAGGAAATTGTGTGTCAAATTTTTGAAAACTTGGCTGAAAGTTTGTAAGCTTGAAATTTTCAGTTTTGTATTAGCTAGTAATCTTCCTGTTTAGTTGGCTTTTTCTATACACAAAACCCATGCTGTGCTCACTCCCAACACTTTGCCAACCTTGTTGCTTATGTATTTTAATATTATTTCCCACAATGGTTTGTTTTCCCTTTCAATCTTCCCAGATGTCATCTTGGCAGTAAATTTCTTTGTGTTTTTGTGTTGTCATGCATCAGCTTGGAGTAGCTTTAAGTGGAAAGGGCTTGTGCATGATGTTCGTTTTTGGGTTACAAGCTTCAGGTGCTTCAAGATCTTGGTAGCAGATTTTAAAAGCTAAATTTGTAATTGATTCCATTCAGAGGAAAAATGGAAGAAGTGTAATTTGTTGGGTAGTTCTCAGAAATTGAAGTCATGCCATCCATCAATATTTACAATAATTTGTTGTTAATCCATCATTTTGAGTTTGAATGTACTAGGGTTGAATTGAGTAACACTGGAGCCATGCTGTCCATTTGGTAGTGAAGACAATGGTGCCTCAAACTTGCTATTAATTTTATGTTTTTCCAAAGAAATAGTGAACATGGGGGATTCAGTCTCAAGTTCCCTTTTTGTTTGCATTGCACAAACAACAGAAAATTTCCAGCATTTCTGTCAAAAAGTTCTTGTGAATCCGAATGCACATGTTGATCACTCAAACAAACAACTGTGAACATTTCAGCAGTAATCAAGTCTTTTAATGTTTTCCCATTTTCCAAAAAAAAAGGTTTGTCACCTTCTCAAATTGCATACCCTTTCATAAACCTTAGAAGTCGAGTAAGTCCATGAAAAGTTGTGCAATTGCATAATTCATGGTATCCTTGCAGCACTAATTTTTTTAGTCACCGCTTTCAACGATTGCATAGGCAATCATGACCGAGGCATCAGAAATTGAGAAAAAATTAGGCAGATGAATTCATGACTTAGCATCTAGTTAGTTCTCGTACTTCAAAAGCTCACTCTCAAATTGTTCCATCTAGAAACCATCCTCCGTAACAAAAATTATTCTACTTGTTAATGGAGCAAGCATTAAAGACTCTTTTCTGAATAGGAGTGAAAACAAGGGCAACATCACAAGTCTAATTTCTTCCATGTTCATCATCCTCCACAAAAGCTTATGAATAATTAAACATCACCAAGCAAAAGAAATACAAAAACCTAGAACAAGTAGATTTTGGAAATCACCTACATATGCAATTTTGTGTAATTTTGTACCTCGGTCCCGCTCCTCATCATATTCATCCAAAAAACTCTTCTTCAACTCACCACTTAGTATAACAGCAAAGCTGTATCTGTCATACGCCTGATGAAGCAATTGCACTTACATAAATAACAAAACAAGTTAGATATCAATGTACAAATGGAAGGGAAAAAAAGTCTGTTTAGCATTGGAATAACACTAATATATTTTCAAGTCACACTCACTTCTTGTAAGGTGCAAAGTCTTTGTGACCTGTTATTTCCATGTCATATTTCTAAGGAATAAGAGTGGCCTCTTTCCAGGTAATTTGAAAATGTTTGCGCATGTTATTCAATAGAGCTTTTTTCTTGATTCAAGAACCAAGAATTCCCAACTTATTGATGATCAATCGCAGTTGGTTTTGATGAAATTGTGAAATTGTAAATCAAGAATCATATAAAAAAATTGATGTTGGTTTCATCCACTAGAACATATGGTATGAGCATGGCTTACAAAGAGCCCAAGCAACAAGTTTCGCCAAGCTCATCAGATCTTCTTCACCATGGGCAAATTGACAGGAGACTGAGTCAGGCTCATGACGGCAATATCCTCCACTCCAGTATCTGCAAAGCCGTGTCTTACAAAGAGGATTTTCTGACTGCAATGCCTCCCTCCTGGACATGTGCTTGTCAATTGCTTCATTGGCAACTTTGTCTGCTTCCTTATTACACTCTCGCAGGATGTGATCAATCTGAAAGCTCTCAAAATCGTCCACACTCCTCCACACTTGGTTCAAATAATCCTCCATCTTACAATCTAATGCCCTATACTCCCCATTGACCTGCAAATTGGAGTATTAGTTTCAAGTCAATTCAAATACATCTAATAAACCCTTGGCAACCTTTGATTATACCCACAATCAACATCGCATAGCACACATATCTACACAGAAGTCAAACATATTCCTGCCTCAAAATGGGATCAGCTACCCATAATAAGTGGTACAAAATTCAGTCTTTGCCTGGTTTGATCATCTGAAAGCATTCATGCAGCTGCAAAAGTGCAAGCAATACCCAACTTGAAAAGCTAGTCTTTCCAATTGATTGAGCTTGGTAAGGAACATGCTGACCTCCCTTGTGACATATTACCTGGTTGATGAAAAGTTGAAAGTCACCAAAGACTTGGATATTCCTTACACCAGAGCTCAGTGTGGTTTCCAGGCCATGAATCAGAGCAAGGTACTCAGCAGCATTGTTTGTAAATTTTCTGCCAAGGTACTTGAAAACAATAGTCCAGCAATTTGTTCCTGTGGGGCTGACCAGAATTGCCCCAATTCCAGTGTCTCCACCAGATCACCTAGCTCCATCAAAGAACTAAGTGTATGGGAAGGATTTTGTACCTGGATTACAAACTTAATGGCTGATGAAGACCTGTTGTGCTTTGAGCTTCTGACAGTGTCCTTGTTTGATGCAACCCCTAAAGGGAGAGAGTTGCACAAGACAGAGAACGTTAGAGCTCCACACCTGATACACATAGGTACACATCAAAGGGTTTGTTTGCTTTCCATCTTGATCAGGTAAAGAGCAAGATCTTAGGTCACTGACTCAATTCAAACATGCTCATGATCTCTTCAGACTGTTTGTGAGAAGAGCAGTGCAGTCCAAATGCAGGAAAGAAGATGCAGTCCAAATCAGGTGTTTTTTTTTTTGGTGAATTTTCACATCCTGGCGACAAAAAAAAGTGGAGCAACTTGAAGGTGAGTTCGTCCCAGTTCTCCTTTATCTTTTATGGAGATGGATTGCTTTGTACTGTGAAAACAAACGAAGAGATTAGAATTTCTCCACATGCAACAATATCCTTGATGAGTGACTAGAAGGACATATGGACGCAGAGCAAAAAAGAATCCATCATGGTGTTGCTTAGTCTGAGAATAAAATTGCAAACGTGAGGCGCAACCGTAGCTTGAAATCCGTCGTAAAGCTCCAGGGTCGAAAGAAGCTTACGAAGCTTTGTACAGGGGAAATTCAGAAGAGAAACATCAGATCAGAGCGATATTCAAGAACAGAGAGAAAGAAAGAAAGAAAGAGACATCCCCGCGTTCAGTCGTGCCTGAAAGCACATGCGATAACGAAACAAAAGGCAAACAGTTGGAAAAGCTAATCGCGAGATGCGCATGCTTTCGGCTTTTCAATCGCTCGCTCTTGATAAGGCAAAGAGAAAAGAAAAGAAGGCATCACCATGGATATTTACTGCCAGAACAACAAAACAAAACCAAAAAAAAAACCTGAAGCAGAGAAACTAGGAGCAGAATCGGTCGAATCTATCTGAAGACGAACAAGCTTCCAGCAATCGGAATACGAAGCAATTGGAGCAGCAAGAGAAAGATCACAGCGACGGTTGCATGGAAAAGGAAACCAAAATCCGAAGTTCCAAGGGAGCTTACCTGTTGATTACCAGCCAGGTGATTCTCGCTCAGACTCTCAGAACAGAGAACTTCACGCACCTTTGTGCATTAGTGTACATACGACGTCGTCGATCAACTCCTCCTCCTCCTCCCTGCGTGCAATTGTGCGAAAGAGAGACTCCGCAAATTGTGAAAGGAATTGCCAACAATTGCGAGGAAGAGTAATGAGGCCCTGACGTCGGTTGCGTCCTTCCTCATTTTCTTGACGCATTGAGCAACCGTCGAAGTCCCGAACCGCCGTCTCCCCTCACGATCCCATAGCTTCATCATCATCTCGTCAGTTTTCGGTACACAGGTAATTGTCGAAGTCCCGATCCGCCTGCCTTCTCTAACACGCCGTCTCCTCTCACGATCCCACAGCTTTACGATCATCGGCAGATTGAGCCAGTTTCCGGTGTACATTCTGCCTTCGAAAATTCTTCCAACAATTGTTTACAATTTCGATCCGATATGCCAAATCTGCAAGCCTCGTAGATGGATCCAAAGTAGGTAAAGGAAGGAATCCGTTCTTCCGGAGGCTTTGTTCGTTTTTTCTTCGGTCCGCGATCGTTAGGAGTTCTAAGTCTCGAAGTTACTGATAGAAAGGAGACGACGCGGCGACGGTACGTGCAGGAAGACGGTACATCAGGACGGAAGGCGTAAAGCAGGACGGCGTAATTACATCAGGATCAGGACAGCAGCGCTCCTTCCACCAATGTGCCTTCATCAACTCCCGGCCGCGCAGCCGACTCCCTCTTCTGTCTTTCTTGCCGCAGTAAGTACTAAGTAGTGAGAAGCGAGATCATTTCTTCCGTTCTTCCTTCATGCCTCGTCGTTCTCATGCGCTTTGATTGAAATTCGTTCGCTCTATTAATGTCATTCATTTCATACTGGATTCCGCATTCTTTGGAAGTTTTCAAATCTTTTCCTACATTCTCTGAGGTGATGAAGTTTCGTACATCATGTCTGAGTCTCTCCCCGTTGCTTCTGGAAATTGTGACAGAAACCCAAGACAGATATCTATACTTGTATTAATGCGTTGCCTGAATATTTGCACAGATTAGTACATGCTTGTTTGCACCCACTGTAGGGAGCTGATGAAGTCAGTGGGGGAGTCATTGCAGCTTCTCACTGGTAGCTATTCATGATGAAGCTGATCATGATCCAAACCTTTGTGACATTCGGAAAGGGTATGACCACATCCCTACTTCTTTGTGTTTGTTTGGGTTTTGCTGGAGCTGACAGAACAGTTACCTTCAAAGTAATTGTTGTGGATTTTTCTCTGCAATCTCATAGATATGCTCTGATGTTATCAGAGTTTTTCTAAAGAAACTCTCATCTGGTGCCTGAACAATTGCGGTTTTTCAACACAAGAAAGCTTACTTACAAAATCTGCCTTGACCTCTCAGTGCTGCATTTGTTTCTATCGGGTGCACTCTGGGAAGAAGTGCAGTGTACTGCAAGAGTTGTTGATGGGTATAGTGCAATTACGGGTGCACACAGACATGAAGCAGCAAGCTCCTCCTGGTTGACCTCCCTGTTCCTCATGTTGTGGAGCCGCTCCTCATGGTTGATCTCCCTTTTCCCCATGTGGTGGTGGAGTTGCTGCTTTTGTGGTCTAGAAAAGAGTTGCATCCTGCACATGGCAATTGCACTTGCTGTACTGATGATGAAGACATTCCTTTGCAAATGCCAAAAACCTTGGCAATCGCTCTTGCTCCACACAATCCAGTGCATGAGAAGAGCATTCAAAGTAGACCCAAATGAATGCAAATCCCTCTTTACTGTAGAGCATCTGAAGTGGACCCAAGTCCAATCCCAGCAACACTACCTGTGCATTTCTAAGTGGCACAATTTCAGATTGGTTCTCATCTGGTCGCAATTGTCCTTAAATCCTTCAGAACCTGAGCATCTCAAGCTCTTGAAAGCTGGATTGGCAGTGATATGTTGGTACTATATGTTAGTGGGATTGTGTTCTTGTGCAATTTGCAATTCATCGCCCACAAGGTTGCTGAAATCTGAAGAGGCAGTTGGAGAAATCTGAAGAGCTATTGTCATCATTAGCAGTGAAGGGACACAACAATCTTGGGGCCTCTGCTTTCTCTGGGGAGAGACAGAGCTTTGTACACAAGGTCACAATTATCTCTCATGTGATTCAGCATGACTTTGACAAATTTAACAGTGCTAATCGTCACTTGCGGGTCACCAATCTGCCCACTCCCTTGCTGGTAAGCTTCTGTGACTTCAAAGTCTTTGTGAGTGATGATGGGTAGGGAAGAAATTTCAGGCATTTGCTAAATGCATTGAAAACTGAAGAGTATGGTTTTCTCTGTACCTTGAATGTTGTTCAGCCATTGTCTCAATCAAATTTGTTCAAGCATACTTCACTATGTCACCAAAGTTTTTGTAAGTGAATCTGTGTGTAACTAGGTCTGTAATCAGTTTTGGAAAAAGCAGTCCAACATATCACCACAATGGTTTCGGTCAAGACTGGTTGCAGAATCAAGTTTTACACAATTTGATTTTGTACAATCCAGCAGTGTGTAATTTTGCAATGAAGATTCTGGTATGGTGGCAAAAAAATTCAGGACTTTTGGCATCAGGGCAAGAAGGGATAGTTTATTTGGCTGGAGATTGTATGCAAAGCTTGGTGGCGAGCTGCATTGATGAGCCTATGAGAAAGCAAGGAGTCAGCCATTGTCTGTATCAAATTCTCTGTACCTTGAATGTTGTTCAGCCATTGTCTCAATCAAATTTTCCTGTGCTCATGGTCGGTACTGTGAAGATTTTGGAGGATTTGCTAAATCTTTCTGATGAGGACATGCCTTACCATTGTTTTGCCTTCTCTTAATCATGAGGATGGAGATTACTCGATTCTTATAAGAGACATTTAAATTTACTGTTGTTTCAATAGCATAATTCAGACATTGCATTGAAAGGGAATATAATTGTCATGAGAATTAAAAAATCTTCATTAAAATGGGATGGATGTTGTTAGCTGGATTCACAATTTTGTGTTTTTTCATGGCAATCTTGCAAAAATCACAGCAGGCTATAGAAAGGGGAGGTTTGATGGCTTTTCACCAAGGAGTGAGTGACCATATCCTCTGGGAGGGATATGCATTTTTCTTCCACCAGCACTCTTTGCTGCATAAGTAGGAATTTCTTTTTCAAAAAAGAGAGTCTGGCAGCCCAAATTTAAATGTTTCAGGATTTTGACAATCAAGAATCAAGTCTAAAAGGTGTCCTTGTATTTTGCAATTGTTGCCACAACCCAATGGAGAATGTTCCATATACTCCAAAGGTGCAAGATTCAATTAATGGAAATTATTTTTTCCAAATCGCCCTCTTGAGAGATATTTAAGTGTGAACATCAGCCACAGTTACAGTGATCATTGACACTTGTATTTGCAACATGGTTTGATGAATGTTTGCAAGTGATGGTGAAATTGGTATGGTCACATGTGATGATGAAATTAGTAAATCTTGATGCACATAAACATCACACACTATGAATTGTCACCAGATTTTTTGTGTTTGCAAATTGGAACTTTTTTGTTAACCATAATCTCCTTCAAATGGTTTAGGTTCCTTCTCACTTTGCATCCTTTACCTACAAGAAAAATTGGCAAGAGATTACAAAAAACATTGTAAACAAAATGCCATTATTCAAGCACCTCATGCATGTGAATTTTGCAACAAGAGAATTTGGAGAGCGCATGTGGCTACTTTCAAAGTTGCACAAAAGAACAGCATCGTCATCATGATGTACTAATGTCTCTAGTGTGTAGTAGTAGCATCACACGAGTGGGGGTTGTGTGAAAGTTTGTGCAAGGGTTTTCTGTTCACTCATCTTCCAGTTGCTAATTCTTTGGTTTGTCTCTTTCTAGACCTCCACCACAAAATGTGAAGAAGAGCTTGGCAAAGGATTCTCGTGTTCAAAAAACCTTCTTGCAATCTCCCTTTCATGTCTCATAGCTTCCTTCATAGGACTGTATAATTTACTCAACCAAGCCACTATAAGGTCACCTCTCTATACAAGAATCATTTCTTATTCTTGACAAGCAAGTGAAGAAATTGAGAAAGCGTAATAGAAACTCTTGTTGCTAAGAAATCTTGTCATGATAAAATGGATAGCTCAAGAATTGAAAATTATTGTAGAAAGTCTTCCTATTGACAATCACATATCTTGTTCAAATGTATAGCTAAAAAACCTTTTACGAAAGCTCTTCTTGTTGAAATTTAAATGTTTTGTTCAATGTATGAAAAAATGGTTGTAGAAATTCATGTTGGTGTGAAATGATAGCATGCAAATCATCTTCTTGTAGGTGAATGACAATTGGCAAAGTTAATCTAGTAGGTACAATAACGAAGAATGAATATAAGAAAATATTTATTTTTTGCTTCCGTGAATTGCCTTCTACCTTGATTTCTACATTGAGTAGCCCACTTTTTAAAAAATCCTTTACCATGCTTCCATAAACATCATTCCATGGAATGTAAAACAATTATAGAGGGAACAAAGGAATCAATTTGGCTATTTACACTTTTGGGGACTTTGACATTTGCAAGAATGAACCAACTCATTTGTGGTGTCATGATCATTACTAGAAGACTATGTCATATAACATGGTGAAAAAAATGAAATAATGTCACCTTGAGCTTATGTGTGCATTAATCATAAAAAAAAATCTAATCTACAAGTTGTTGGACGTGATTTGTAGATCTTGAGAAAGTCTATGGAGTACTAAGAAACAAGATCATTGCAGGATTGAAAACTAAATTTAATTTGCTTAAATTATTTAAGAAGGCATTGCCCCTCTTTTGACGTAGAATTGTAAGGATTGTAATGTGCATTTATTGTTTTCTTTGATTTGTGAGTTTCCTTACATAGTGTCTACATACATAGATTAATGGTATATGCCATTACATGTTTGTGGCTCTAACACATACAATAACATCTTGGTGCTTGTAGGTACAAGTGGGTTACATAAGCATCATTTATATGCTTGGCATTCCTTTCATATATTTCGTGAACTTGTTAACCACCTTGGGAATGACTTGGTTGGAGCAAGTCATGGCTTTTTATTTTGGCCAAATTTGGAGTTTTATAAGGTTTATAGTTTTTGGAAAATTGGGGTCAAGTGTCAAAGAGTTAGAGTTGGAGCCAATATTAATCACTATGAAGAAAGTTGAAAATATTGTAGTAGATGTTGACCAAATTCAACTTAACAAACAACTTTGTAACTATTTAAGAGAAAAGATTATGAAAACAAGGATTACCTTAGAAGCCTTTGTTAGTAGGTCAACCTCAATCACAATTTAACAACAAAGGGCTTTTCAAGAGATACATATGTTGGTGAAACATGCAGAGGTTTTAGTGCAAAAGTGTTTATGCAAAGAGTTTTCATGGCTTGATAGAGCAATAACCCTAGCCAATGTGGAAGAGGATGCCATAGAGATTCTTCTTGGCCTTTTATGGTGGACAAGCGTTCTCAAAATGACAAGTGCTGACATGGTGCAATCTAAAGTTATTCAAAACACAACAAAAGCTTTGAGAAAGCAAGAAAAACTTCTTCAAAACTTCTTGAATGCAAATAGTTCTTTGCAAGGTTGAGCAAAAGATGACAAGGATTATCTACTTGCCAAGCTTGCTAATGTGAGAGGACAACATGCCAATGCAAGTTTCATATCACCTATTAACACCTACAGCAAGGAGCAAATTCTTTCTATCTATTTGCTGGCTCGAATTATGGGAGACGCCGAGAATGTAATCAAAGAAGTAGACACTCAATTAAAGAAGTACACTAAGGGTAAATCATTGGGCAAGGGTGGATTTGGTGCTCTGAATGAGGTCACATGGTTGGAGAAAAAATGTGCATTGAAAATCATCAATGTTTCTAATTCTAATAGGGAAGAAAAAGAAGTCACCATTTTGAGGAGCTGCCATCATCCACACATTGCACAATTCTTTTGGTATTGGAAGGATGACAAGAAATCTTACATCATGATGGAATGGATGCCTAAAGACCTTTGCACCCACATTGAAGACCAATTTCAAGGAGGATCTTACACACCATTCAAATTGCATGTGGCAATTGACATAATGCTACAAGTTGCAAATGCCATGAGATACCTTCATAGTAGGAGGATTGTTCATAGGGATCTCAAAACCTCAAACATTCTTGTACAACCCATTATGGAATTTTCTGAAGGTTATTTGCATGTGAAATTAGCAGACTTTGGGATAGCAAAAACTTACAACATGACTGAAACCTCCTCAACACAAACTCCAGGCCAAGGCACACCTACATATGCTACACCTAAAGTTAACTTTGGCCAAGCAGTGGTGCATGGAGAAAAAAGTCCAAAATTCCCTCCAAAGGTTGATGTTTGGAGTTTTGCTATGGTATGTTCAGAGATTCTTACTGGTGAACCACCATTTGCAAGTGAACCAAGGGCTACACTTCGTGCCAAAATCAGAGACCATGACCTTCGACCACCATTACCAAATGATTGTCCAAGCTACCTTCGCTTTTGCATCACTAGTTGTTGGGAATTATCTCCAAAGAAACGACCAAACTTTTCCACTATTTGCAAGAACCTCACGCTTGCAAAAATAATGAGTTTGGGATAGGAGAAAGAAAAGTAGAAGGAAGAACCAAATTTGAACCTTCAAAATTATATTCAAGAATATATTACGATCTGGATTTGAAGCCTTCCAAATTTGCATTTAGAAAATCTGAAACCATAATTGAGACAATTCCCAATTTATTTTTCAGAATTAGAACCAAAGTCCTATTAAATAACCAAACAAGACTTGTTCACTTCACCAATATTTAGTTTGAGACTATTGAACCTTTTAAAATACATAATTTTTTTTTAATAAAATAAATAAATAAACATTTCAGCTATAACTGTCAATTGGAACTTACTTTATCTTGTATATTCTACATTGTAAGCCACTCTTTGGGTTTTGGGTTTTAGGGTTATCACAATTATAGCTGGATACTACTACTATTGCATAGTTCCCAGCTTCAACACATTGTGTGTCAAATTAATTATTATTTTTTGAACATCCAAAGGTGAATTTAAAAATAAAATAAAATTCCTAACTATTTTTTTTTTCCCCCCTCCATATTCTCTCAAAAATAAAAATTCTTTGAACAAATTTTTTCAAACATTTCTACAAATAATATTATTTAGTGTCAAATCTGCCAAGGTAGTATGGTATGTCTAATTTTTGATGGTTCCCTCCCTTTCCCTTCAGCTGGAGATGTAAGCTTTCTTTGAGATTGCCTCCCTTCTCAGTTGAAGATCTCTAAGTACTGGGCACAAACCCAATTCTACTTACAATTATATATATTATGTTTTTTCCTTGGAACCCTAAATCCTAAACCCTAACCCTAAACCCTAAACCAAACTTAATAGTACAAAAGAGCAAAAGTTTGGCTCATTAGAGTTATCTATAAAGTCACCCTGTCTTTGGGTCCTAGTTTAATCCTGTAATTCATCCCTGTTTCATCATCCCCAACTTGAGTGTACCAATAAAGGTAGCGAATTTGGGGTGCCCTTTCATGGAACTGGGTATCAGATGAGAAGATTTTGCAGGATCTTATTCTGACAAGACTTGATTTTAATGACGAATATGACCAGCAGTGAAGGGCATTGGAAGAAGACAAATCCCAAACTGGGGGTGAAAGCTGAAACTCCCTTGAGGAACCAATTTAGGTGAGATAATTTAGTTTAGTCCCCATTTTTAAAAAATGGTTTCTGAGTATTGTTTTTCATCCTGACTTTCTCACTTCGTCCCCAGTTTTTTTTTTTTTTTCAAAACTGGGGCACAATATAGCCCCCAGTTTGGGATACTTTAGGAATTTAAACTTTAGGTGCATAACTCCTTGTTTCCCTATCTTTGAACACTTCCCAACACCTTTTCCAAACAAAGGTGTGAATGTGAACTCTATTCATCTTCTTTGGTGATGTCAATACCTACTCTTGGTCGTCGTTCCTCTCTTGGGCACTTTCTTTCACAACTTGAAACAACAAAAGCTTCTTTCTTTCCCTCAACTCATCAACCTTGAACTAAATGATTAACAAACACCTTGATAATCTCTAACCTAATTCTTGGGTTTTTAGTACTTGGGGCAAATGAAACCAAAGTGGATATATTGCAAAATTAGGACCTTTTAGGGACCTAAACCTATTTACCTAGAGTCCTTAACATCAATTGTGAGTGCACCTTAAGGATGGTCACTATACATATGCACTCAATTGGGGTCTAGAATGTGCCCCTTTGCCATCTGACAATGACTTAATATGTCCAGATTGGATGACTTGTAGTTGTTGGAAGAAGACCCAATAAGGACACTCATAATAGCAATTTCTGGAGCCCAGTGGAAGAAGCCACAATGTATGTGTAGTACAACCATGGCACATGGTTTTCGATAAGTTGTGTGGAGATTGTGATCTGGACATTTTGGACAGTTTTGAAGATCCTGAATGAAGCCAAACAAAGTATTTCCATCTAGGGTTTGTAAGGAGTTCCTATATGCAATAGAATTCCAAGCCATAGATGGGTGGGTTTAAACTTGGATGGAAAATGGGGCTTAAGTTTAATGGCATGGCCCTCGTGTTGGGTATCAATTTATAAGTCAATCGGCAACAACAAAATATGGGAATGGTTTTTTTAGGTTGCTATTGCATACAATACAAATGTGGGGAGTGAGTTACAAAATTTTGCTTTTGTTTGCACTAGTGTGTGTGGCTTGTGCCATTGGCCCAAGTGTGAACTCATTACTCATTTAATTTCTCCTTCCAAGCGATTTCTTAAAATTCAATATATCTTGCACCAAAGGTCTAAAATTGACGAATCACCTCCAAGAAATCTCACACATTAAGAACCTTTTTAATAGTACCAACACCACTCCCCTATTTCGCTAGAAAACTTCTAATTTTGATTTTGCTGAATTTTCTTTGACAAAATCATTCAATAATCCATTAACAGCACCAAACCACCTTGGTGCACCCCTACTTACCATGGGCTATCCAGCAATATCAAATCCCAAGTGCACGCAAGGGGGAGAGGGGTGCACCATGGTTTGCGAGGTCTCAAACCCACAAACAAAACAAACAAACAAACAAATGGCCTTCCTTAATAAATAGGTAGTCAATCAGTTGTATGGTACAAGAATGCTGGTAGCAAGAACACCCCCCTCCCTCACCCCCAAAAAACAAAAAAAACCCTTTCTAGTGGGTCACTAGCCCTGCAATATCCTTAATCTTGGTGCCACATTTAAGAGCCTAGTATTGTATTTGATTGATTGCTTGTGTTTAAAATGCCTGCCAACAGAAAAGCCTTTTGGGGTGAGTAAGGATTTGTTTCTACACCAGTCTATTGTAAAGCCGTTGATATAGGGCTTTGTTTCTTGCTGCATGGACAGTCGCTTTCAACTGGACAGCTCCAAGTGGTGAAAATATGCAATTTATCGTGTTAGTAATTTTGGGAACGCATTTTTTTTGACTATATGATGAGTCATGATTTGATTCGTAACTCTCAGAGCTCTTGCAATTGATTGATCAACGTTTTGATTAATAGAGTTTTGAGCTCTTGCAATTGATTGATCAATGTTTGATTAATAGAGTTATGAAATGATTGTGAGCACCACTAGTTGAAAAGACAAAATTGAAAGTTACTCTAATGTAGTGCAATGGAAAGACAAACCTAACTAGATAGCTTCCTTATGGTTTCAGTTCATCTTGGGTAGGGTTTCCAAGTAAGGGGACTTCACCTCCCCCCCCCCCCAAAACAATCTTCTAAAGGTTGGCAAGATACAAGCCCTGAATGCACATCTACAATTGCAAAATTATTTGTGTAGGAAGGGGGAGTCTAAGGTTGTCGATTTGGTGAACCTAGTTAGTGGAGCAAGGACAACAACTTTGATAAAGATTGTCCAACAACAACAGCTCCTTAGCCATCTTCTTCTCACCATCATAACCTTCTTCCCTTAAGTTTTTATCTCATTTTGTTCATGAGATGATCCTCTCTCCTTTTTTTGTCCAATTGTATGCTTTGATTGGTGGCCCATTTTCACTTCCCAGTGCAGCAAAGGTCAGGTTGGTCAGAGTATACCAACTCACATTAAATGTTGGTTATGTGGACAGCTATAAGTGGCCCCACAATGTGTATTATTTTACTATCTTTCATTCAAAGGTGGTGGTGGTTATGGAATAACTTTTACAACATAAATATAGGGAAAATATTTGATGGATGCCATTTATTCATTATGTAGCACATAATATGCATTAAATTATCATTAGAAATTGTTTCAAATTTCAAATATACAAAACCTTACACTTAACAAGCGATCCTCATGACAATACGACACTACCCATCATCTTCCACCATATAAGGTGTCATCCTCACAACAATACTACACACTACCCATCATATTCCACCATGTAAGGTGCCATCCTCTCTATAACCAAGAAATTTTATCTAGCTCTTCTTCTTCAATGCATTCGGGTGCCAAAACTCAACTCTAATAGCATGAGAAATGTCAACCCAGTACTGTAGTAGTAACAGTAGAAGCTGCTCTTCTGGTTCTTTCTAGATTGTAGTAAGGAGTTTGGTAACCAGTTCACCTGTTCTCGGGGTTGTTCTAGAATCCACATAGTTGATTCTTGTCTTTGTTGGCTCAACCATGTAATTTTAATTCGGTCCCACATTTTGAGGAGTGTTCACCAGATGTTGTTGTTGTTGTGAGTTCCTGTTTTCTAGAACCTCAATGATGGACTTCACAGATGTCTCCTATTTTCAACTTTTGCTGGTGTGAACTTTGAACTCAGTTCACCTGTTCTCGGGGTTGTTCTAGAATCCACATAGTTGATTCTTGTCTTTGTTGGCCAGGGAGAGACTGCGAAACCATGTAATTTTCATTCGGTCCCACATTTTGAGGAGTGTTCACCAGATGTTGTTGTTGTTGTTGTTGTGAGTTCATATTTTCTAGAACCTCAATGATGGACTTCACAGATGTCTCCTATTTTCAACTGTTGCTGGTGTGAACTTTGAACTTGCCATAAAGGATAGGGCTCCATTCTGTGATAAAGCCCACTTGTTTGACTACCCACTTGTGTGGGATTGCAACTTGCAACTATACCATACTGGCCAGCATCTAGTAGCATTGATAATGGGTTGCTCTAATTTCTTTCTTCCATCAAAAGATGAGAGAGGAGTTGACAAGAAGGATCAAATCTTGGGCTCTTCATTTAAGACTCTTAAGTTTTATAGAAAGGGAACAAAAGCTGTGGCTAAAAGTAAAATACAAAATGTTCCAAATATGTTATGCCCTAGAACCTTAATGGATAGGATGATAATTAATTAATTATTAAAGTGTCAAATTTTTGAGAAATTTAGTGTGTAAAGCCCTGAAAATGTGAAATTTTCATGTTGCATGTAGTGTCAAAAGTTTTGGGAAAATCTAAAGATTTGTTATAAGATGTTAGTCATTAGCATGTTTTTCATTATCACAAATGTACACACTTGGCTTGGTTGATAATACCGGGCTTAAGCTTTGGTGAAGAATGGGATCTTGTGGGTGCAATTGTATGGTGAATAGTATTGGGTAAAAGTTCAAACTTTGAATCAAGATTATTTCAAAAAGCATATATTTCATTAAAACTCAATTATTTAAAGCTTTCATCCATCATCAACAACAGAAATCTTCATGCATGCAACTGCAAATTCATTGTGCATTTTAAAGTTGGTAAAGATGAATTTAAACATGATGGAAAAGAAAAAAAAACGAACATAAAAGACAACCGCAAACAAGAATCAAGAAATGGAACACATGAATGTTGTATTAAAAGTGGATGAAAAATGATTGACATCCTCATTTTATGTCAAAAAATATTAAAAATTTGTATAAAATGCAAGCCAAAACTCTTGACGAGTTATATACTATGTGCCAAAATCCACCAAATTTTCTCCACCAAGTGGGTTGTTAGTAGGTAATAAAGACAACCATCTACTTACACGAGTGGTCACTTATTTTCCTACCAATCCACTATAATCTATACATATATATGTATGTATATAGGACTTAACTTCTTACATAAAAGGTTAACCAAGGTGAAACCAGGTATTAACGGAGTTGAGGTTCATCCACAATTGAGTCATAGTTGGCATCCTAGTGGATGGTGTGCTCCGTCCAACCAAAGTTGACAAATCGTTAGAACTTCTTGTTCGTGTTTTTTAATGTCACTTTTTGACGACATTTCATCAATAAACCAAAAAAAACAAGGCTGGGTGTGAAGAAACTAGCTGAGAGTCCTCCTGTTTTGCATGTATGCGCAAGAAGTGATGCAGCAAATGCGGAGTTGGTGGCAGATAGATAGATAGATAGATGATGGTGCAAAGATGTATATATATATATATATGTATATGAGAGATGTTGAAGAGGATGCAGAGCTGAGTGTGCACAAAGTGGTGATGGCAGCCGCGGAATTTTTCAAAAAAAATAAAAAATTGAAAATGAAGTAATTTTGAAAGTTTTTTTTTTCTTTTTTCATTGGTGTAATTTAGCCAAAAAAAGAATTCAAAATTCAAAAATTTAAGTGATTTTGGAGGTTTTCAATTGTTGGAAGTGAGAAAAAAAAAATCAGTAAATTTTTATATTTTTTTGTATAGTGTGTAGGAAAACTTATATAGAAAGATGATTTCAAGATTTTTATTTCATGTTTGGTTTATAGCCATATTTGGCTAAATCGTCCAAAGGGTGATTGTCACCTTTTTTCTTTTTTTTACCATCTTCCTATGGATGATGACAACTTTGGCTGCAAAAACAAATTTTTAAAAATAACATGGGTGCACAACATCCTTTTTTTCATTTGAAAAATTTCATGAATAGGTGAAATAATTTTAATTATTTTTGAAAATCAAATGATTTTAGAGGTTTCCGATGGCCAAAAGCAAGGGGGGGAAGGTAGAAAAAATTGCCACATTTCTATATTTGGTTTAAAAGTGTGTGGCAAAAACAAAAATCAAGATGAACTAAGATTTGTATTTCACATTTGGTTTATAGCCATATTTGGCTAAATCTTCTTACAAAGGAAGATTGCCACTTTTTTTCTACATCTTCCTATGGACGATCATCACTTTGACTACAAACGAAAATTCGTTAAAAAAAAAAACACAGGTACACAACAACTTTTTTTTTTTCAGTTGGTGAAATTCACCGAAAAGTGAGATAAAAATGAAAGACTTGAAAATCAAGTCATTTTGGAGGTTTTCAATGGCCAGAAATGAGGGGGCAAAAAAATGGCAAAACTTACCATATTTCCATATTTGGTTTAATGTGTGTAAGAAAAAAATAAACAAAGAGATGAATAAAGATTTGTACTTCATATTTGGTTTATAGCCATATTTGGCTACATCTTCCTAAGGAAAGATCACCATTTTAAAAAAAAAACACTTGGACTACAAATAAAAAATTCCTTTAAAAGAAAACACAGGTGCAAAACATTTTTTTTTTCAATTGGCAAAATTTCATCAAAAAGCAAAATGGAAAATGAAAAAACTTGAAAAGTCAAGTGAGTTATTAGAAGTTTGCAATGAATGGCCTGAAGCAAGGGAAAAAATAATAGCAAAATGTGCCATATTACTATAATTTGGTTTATTTAAGTGTGTAAGATTTTTAAAAAAATAAAGAGATGATTAAAGATTTGTACTTCATATTTGGTTTATAGCCATATTTGGCTAAAGCTTCCACAGCAAGATCCCCAATTTTATTTTTTCTTATTTTACATATTCCTATGAATGATAACCACTTTGCTTACAAAACAAAAATTCCTTTGAAAAAACACTAATGCACACACAAAGAGAGAGAGAGAGAGAGAGACAGAGAGAGAGAGAGATGCATTGATTATAAAGAGGACTTGGGATGTAGTACTTGAAAGTTGAGTTGAGGAGCTTACTAGGAAGAGAAGGACTGAGGAGTAATAATTATTATGGCACTGCTGCTTGCATGTGATCATGGTGTGCAGTGATGAGGGAGTGAGTCCCATGAAGCAAATGCTTGCAGCAGCAGCATCTACTAGTATGAAACACTTTACTGTAGCAATTGATCTGTGGCATTATAATCATGTATCACATGATCAGGTCCTACCATTTCTGAATTAACCCAACAACAACAACGACAACAACAATAACAACAAAACCCAATTAATGGAGTTGTTTTGATGGGCTCTGCAACAAGCAAGTTCCCCAGCAACTTCTCTTGTGCTGTTGTTGTTGCTGCTCCTCCTAAAACCATGCTCCTCTTCTGCTCCTCCTCTTCACATTACAGCAGCCAGTGTGCAGTAGCCAGCTGAATTTCTTGGACACTAGCTGCCTGCATCTACCCCCCCCCCCACAACAATTTGACCACCCATTTTTTGCTTTTCCTTCTTTGTCTGGAAGCTGGCACAGAGTAAAAGTTGTTGGCTCAGAACTTTGTTGGGTACTAATTGCTTTGAAGGAAAGGAAGCAAGCAAGCAAGCAAAGAAAGGTAGGAACAAAGCAAGTCTAAAGGAAAGGAAGGTAGGAGCAAAGGAACAAAGGTAGGAGGAAAGTTCAAGGATTGAGGGAAGGAAGGAAGGAACTTGGAAGGATTGGGGTTGGAGCTGGAAGTGTTTGAGGGAGTGTTTTTTTTGTTTTTGGTTGCTGCTTGTTTGCAGATCTAGTGCACTGATTATTGCAGTAAGTAAGTCTAGTTTCATGATTTAGGTACTGCTCATGGAAGCATGAGCAGCAGCTGCAGGTGCTGGGGGAAGATATGGGTTTTGATGCTGTACAACAACAAGCTAGCTGCTGCATGATGCAACTGAGCTCACTAGCTGTGTGTTTGTGGGTGCTCGTGGGGCAAGATTCCTAAGAATGGGAGCTGTAGCTGCTGGTTTTCATGTGCAGCAGCTTGATATAATTCCTGGACAACAAGAAGTAGTAGCTGCAGCTAGAGGAGGTGGAGGAGTTTTCTGCTGAACAGCTGCAGCTGCTTCTGGTGTGTACACATGTGAAGGATATTGTTCAGTCGATGTTTTGCTGCAGGTGTGTTCTGTTGGGTCGTGTTGCAGTTAGACATTTTTTGGTTTTGTTTTGCAGCTGCCACCTTTAAGGATCTCTCCATGATCATATTGCAGCATGTTTCATACATGAGCTTCTTAGTTTTTTCTTTCTCTCTTTCTATCATTGATCCCATCTCATGTGTGTCGTGTATTATAAAGTCGCTCATGGTGCATCTTCACCGATTGCCTTGTCACAGAAGAAGCCGGATTTGTTCGCGGTCTTTAATCGCACTAGTACTTCTTCTACAAAGAGAAAAACAGCATGTGATGATCTGCAGTTCTCTTCTAGCTGCTGCCGCTGCAAGTTTGTGCGAAGTCATCAAACCGCGTCGACTACGTGCAGGAGCTGCTGCTGCACTACTAGGGACAAAGGTTGGAAGACTTGCAAGACCCTGCTTTTGCAGCACCTGCTGCTGCTTTCATGTACTAGATACTAGACTTGGTTCTCATGCCGGACAACAATCAGTCAGTCGTACTTAGATCACTTGCACTTGCAGGCTGCAGAAGTTTGATCTTGAAGTTGTTGATCAAGCCGCTCATGAAGCAGTTGGATATATACATTGTGCTTTTGTCTGTTAATTCTGTTTGCTTGCAGCAGATCACGTCGTTGCAGGATCGACAGCAGTGCAGGCCAGAGCTGCTGCAATGAGGAAACCGGTAGGCGCACTAGTGCGTGGGATTACAACATTTGCAGTAGTACTCTGGATAGCAACTGTAGCTGCTTCTGCTGTTGCTGCTGCTGCTGCTGCTGATGGCGGAGCTTCGACGACGACGAGCGTTGCACCGGTGGCAGCAGCGAATGTCTCAGTGCAGCCGCTGTCGTGCGGCATACCTCCGAGGACCCTGACGCAATGCCAGATGACGGATTGTGCGCAACGCATGAAGCCGCTTATCCCGTGCCTTGAGTATCTCCGAGACTTGGCGCCCTTGCCTTCTGCTACCTGCTGCCTCGGTCTACAACAGCTGAAAGTTGCTTCCTCCATGTGCTTCTGCGACGTTTCTTTCTACCCGCCACAAGGCTTCGACATCTCCCTTGCGCTGCAACAGGCCATGCCTGCTTATTGCAACATCACTGTCGACTTGTGTAGTTTCTGCCCTTCCCAACTCATCTCTAGCTCTGCTGCTCAAGCCGGCTGCGGTAGTGCTCCAGCTCCAGGTAATTTCATGATGTCTTGTACAACTACTCCTGGATCATCACAATATTCATTCCCTTGTCACTCAATCTTCTGCTCTTGCTCATCATTATCGCCATCACTGTAGCATTAAATTTGTTGGTCATGCTCTTCTTGATCATCATCATCATCGCTACAACATTCTTGATCGTGCTCTTGATCATTGTCATCAGTGCAACACCATTTTTGATCGTGCTCTTTATCATCATCATCATCATCACTGCATTCTTAAGCTGCAATCAAGAATTCACATGATGATGATAACGACGATCAAGAACCGATCAAGAATGCTGCAGTGATGATGACAATGATCAAGAGCATGATCAAGAATGTTGTAGTGATGACTATGATCAAGAAGAGCATGATCAGGAAATTTGCTGAAGCGATGATGATTATCAAAAGCACGATCAAGAATGTTGCGGTGATGATTATGATGATCAAGAGTTTGATCAAGAATGCTGCACTTTTGCAAGAAATGAAAAAGGAACTACATATATGAGATTGCAAACAGCACCATAGCTAGCAACAACAACTTCTACTGTCTCATCAGCTTGATCTCAGTTTTTCTGGCATGAATCCATGAGCTACAGTTACTATCTGCAGCTAACATGAATCCGAGATTTAGGTTCTTAGGACTAGTCATCATTGGGACTACATGACTGACTGATTGACTGACTGACTACCCCTAGTCATCGTTGTTTAGGGGAATGCAGTTCTTGGGTGGTCTTGTCAAAGGTGGTCTCATTCATAATCGGGTGTCTCTGCAATTATATTGACATCAGAGGGTTGGGTTTTATCATGGGTTTGTGATGGGTTGGGTGCTTAACAGCACTAGCTCCTTCCAAGCATCATGTGAGCGTAATGCCTATAGTGGCAGGGAGCATCACGGCTGTGGTATTGGCTGCACTAGCTGTGTGTGTCTTGCTGGCTTGTAGACGTAAGAAGAAAGCTTGGAGGTTTCCAGACCCGACTCATGAACTAGGTGGTAAGTGTGTCTACATGGCCACCCTTTCTGCAATGTCCCTACATATTTATTTAGATGGTAAATCTGACTCAGACATGTGACATCCTTTTTTCAAGATATTTAAATGGGGTGCCATGAGTATCACCTTATCAATATAACGAAGATTGCTACCACTCGTGATCCTGTGACATCAGCAAAATATTCTCAACTCCAAGTTAACCCGCAAATTCTAGCCTTTCTTGTCATTGGATATATCCTTTTACATTTGTGACCTTTATTCCCAGCTCTTTGCTTTTAGAAGCAGTATCATCTTCCTTTAGGTCTTGCCATTTTGCTTGATCTACAACAAGCTGTCAAAGCTTCCTTTGATCTCAATGTAGTTCTAGTGATTTTGGAGGTTTGGGTTCCTGATATCCCAGTGAGTATCCTACTTGATTTCAGGATAGGTGTAGCTTTGGATTGTGATTTATTTAGTAGCTTGCAGATCATAAGCTGCAAGGGTTGGAGATCACAAGCTGCAAGGGTTGCAGATCAATTCTCCTTGGATATTGATGAGGTTTTTAGGTTTTGTTTTTGACAATGTTTTATTATGGGTTTTTATGTGGGCTATTTGTGTATGGGCATTTTTCCAGAGATTTTGAAGATTGAAGGAAAGCCGACAATTTTTCCATACCATGTCTTGAAGACTGCTACCAAAAATTTTAATGTAGGAAGCAAGCTTGGGGAAGGTGGCTTTGGTGCTGTTTACAAGGTACACCGTCATCTCTTATGTCAGCAGGCCTGCTGCTGGCAACATCAAAAACAGAAAGTCAATTGTAGAGGTGATTAAAATGTGGAAGAATCATTGTGTTTCATCAAACCCTAATTTTGTGATTTTGTCATTGTTTATTTTGATCCTTTTACAGTTGAAATTGGAACAATGCAAAAGAGGGAATCTTTTCCCCATAAGACTAGAGAAAGATATGAACAGCATGAAGAGTGGTAATGTTTATTTTTCCAGTTGTTGTGTTGTGTGTGTTACAGGGTGTGTTACCAGATGGTACAGAAGTGGCTGTAAAACAATTGTCTGTAACATCAAGACAAGGGAATGAAGAGTTCTTGAATGAAGTGACACTTATCACTGGTGTTCAGCATCGGAATCTTGTCAAGCTCCGCGGCTGCTGTCTGAAAGGCGATGAGCGTCTTCTAGTCTATGAGTTCCTGGCTAACAGAAGCCTCCACCAAGCCTTGTTTGGTATGGAGTTCTGATCCTTTTCTTTGTATGAGGTTTCTCAATTCTTTTCTTTGACAAATTTACCTGCAACTTCTTGTATATATAGTGTCTTTTATGGAGACTCTTTTTGGATCTAAATTAATTGGGCCCATTTGTAATCTGAATGTAAACTTTTATGCCCATTTGTATCCCCAACGTAAATTGCCAGACCCATTTGTAACCCCAACGTAAATTTCTGGACACATTTGTAACCCCAATGTAGTTATTGCACCCATTTGTAACCCAAATGTGAATTTTGGGACCCATTTGAAAATGCTGAATTAAAGGCTGATTTGAAGGTTGTGGTGATCAGCAGATGAAACAAATGCACTTAAACTTGATTGGCCAACAAGGTTGAAGATCTTAGTGGGAACAGCACGGGGATTGGCATATTTGCATGAGGGGTGTCACACCCGGATCATCCACCGTGATATCAAAGCCAGCAACATTCTGCTAGACAAGGACCTCAACCCTAAGATTGCTGACTTTGGATTGGCACGCTTATTCCAAGATAATCAAAGCCATGTTAGCACCCGTGTTGCTGGGACTGTGTATGTACAACCAAAACCCTTAGCCCCTACTTCATGTCCATTAATTTCATATCGGTTTTCTAAATGCTCAATCATACATAGCACTTGTTATACAGTTCTAAGGTTTGCAAAAGAACTAAGAGTTGGTCATTAGATTTATTCTAGACTTTTGACATTTTTCTTGGCTCAATGTGTGACTTTTCCAGAGGGTATTTGGCACCGGAATATGCCATGAGAGGCCAACTTACGGAGAAAGCTGATGTCTTTAGCTTTGGAATTGTTGCATTGGAGCTCATCAGTGGTCGTGGCAACTTAGATCTTCGATTGCCTCCTGAGATGGCATACCTTCTTGATTGGGTATGGTTCCTACTTCTTAGCTGTTTTCATGGTGCAATCTTCTTCCTCTCAAGTTTGACTTTTATGATTCAAATTGCTTGTGGGATTTCCACTGTGTTTGCCCAGATTCCTCTGATTATGAGATTCTTAAAGTCCAGATTGAAATCACCTTAAAGTCTTGTTTGAAAAAAAAAACCACGTAAGGTTTAGGGTTTAGGGTCATTTGTGTGATTTCACCTCAATGTTTGCCCAGTTTGTTCTGATTATAAGATTCTTGATGTCCAGATGTGATTAGGACAAATCCTTGTTTGGAAAGAAATACCATGTCCTGTTTAGGGTTTAGGTTTTTAGGGTTTTTGTACACAAGGATACTCGCTGCTGCTGCTGTTTCGTAGGGTTCAAAAGAACCATCACCCATTTGGTGCTTTTTCAAGTTGCTAACTAATGATTTTGATCTCACTGGGGAGGGAGGCAGACTTGGCACCTACATGAGCAGAAGAATCTGAAAGACCTTGTGGATCAAGCTTTATTGGGGGATCAATATTCAGAGGAGGAGGCAATGAGGGTGATAGAGGTAGCATTACTATGCACACAATCAGTTGGTACGATGCGTCCAACAATGACCCGCGTAGTTGAATTGCTAACCGGTGGTGCTGAAATTGAAATTCCTGAGGTTGCGGGAAGTGCAAAGCCCCGCTTATTTACTCTCAACAGTCTTCGCCCAGGCACATTTTCATGGAAGGACAAGTCTGCAAAGAACAGCAAACACAGCTCCTCACAGGACTCAGAGGAGCAAGGATCACAACCTGCACTTGCCAGTGCAACCATCAGTTACATGAGTACCATAGAGCCGAGGTGAGTGATTAGATTATGGGAAAATAAAAAGCTTTTTGCAGTGCAGCAACATGAGTTCTCATCTTTCATCCTTGCAAGAAAGGGGATTCATGGTGGTGTAAGTGCCATTCTTGATGGTCTTGTTTCACCATTGCTACATGGGGGACTCATGCTGGCGTAAGTGCTTTTCTTCAATGGTCTTGTTTCATCATCTCACTAGATGGGGGACTGAGAGCAGTGTAAGTGCCTTTGTCGGGGAGAGGTCTTGTTTCATCAGTATGAGATGGTTTACTCATGCCAGTGTAAGTGCATTTCTTAAGGAGAGGTCAGTCCTTTTTCATCCTCACAAGAGGGGGATCTCCCTCCAATGTAAGTTCCTTTCTTGGGGAGATGTTTTCATTTATCCTTGTGAAAGAGAGGGGACTCATGCTGGTGTAAGTGCCTTTCTTGGGTGTTGAACTTACAAATTTGCTTCATTGCCATATGGGTATTACCTATTGCAGTTCTAGTTCTTTTGTTTTTTTGGTTAAACTAATGTCATGGAAACTATATGCAACAAACATAAACTAAGATGCCAGAAGAATATTGGTTAGTGTTTGACAATTGGCAGGGGTTCCTAGGCAACGCTAGTCCTCCATTTCTTTTCTTCATTTTAAGCTTTAATTTGGGTCTCTTTTGAGTTTGAGTCTTGTTTTGTAATTGCAGTCAATCAAGGTTGTTCTGCTTCCATTAGCCAGCTTTCAGGGCTGACTTACTCATGTGTCTCTCTTCCTGATTGGATATAGATGCCCCAATTATATCACATAGTAAAGCTTCTCTGTCTCATTGTGTGGACAAAATGTGATCCATCATATTGGCCCTTTTGTGTGCATGAAAAGTGATTCATTGTCTGCATGCTGAGCATGTTATGGATATGTAAAGGATGCTGGTCTGCTGGTCTCCAGTTTTCTTGAGAACTTGAATCCCATTTCTTGAGCACCCCAAGGTTTATGGTACATTTTGGTTTTCCAAATCAAAATTTAGGTTTTGGGTAAAGTGTAATAGTAAGGTAAGGGGCATCGTGATCTTACTACGTGGATGATGGTAGTGGACACCGCATTACATTGTGAAGAGTATAATATTCTTCAATGTGCAACGTCAATTTGTTTTGTTATTGTCTTGCACACTCAATGAAAGAATTAGCCTCTTTTTTATTATGCTTATAAGTTAAATGTCTGCACCAAGCTTACATGACCTTAAAAAGAGGGAGAATTTTTCTTTTTAACCAAAATGGTTGTGGGTCAGTCATTTGGGTGATGGAGAATTATACTCTATATGGTATGTGTTTCCAAATTCATTGAAAAAGGTAACTTTAGCATGGAAAGACAAATTTGAGCTTTGCATTTAAGGTGCTCTCCTCATTGTGTTGGTCTCCAGACTACCCTAGTACCTTGGCCAAATTCGACACTAATTATATTATTTTCAGAAATGTTGAAATTTTCAAAAACTATATCTTTCAAAATCGAAAAATATTGTGAAGGACAATAGTGAATATTGTGAAGGACAATAGCCAAAATGCTTGCCCTTACTTTGGCAATGGCCGTGTACTAAGAGCCTTCTGTTCTTACCAGTGTTGGGTGATTTTTTTCATTGTCAAAAAGAACATTTGGTTCCAGTTATGCAAAAGAAATTTGGACCCATGTTGGTTCTTATCAACCTGGTTGCTTCGTTGATACTTGTGCATAGACATGGATGGGGTTAGACCAGGTCTCACCCCTTTATCCATTGGTCCAATACCTGGTCCCAACATCCCAACCAGTGCTGGGTTTTGTTTCCAGGTAAATACTTTAATCTGTTGGAAAGAAACTCAAGTGGACTTCCTCAAAAGGGTTCTCACAATTTCTAGGTGGATATACTAGAGATGTGGAGAGATTGGTGTTTCTAACTTGAGAGAACAAAGGCCCAATGGAAAATGGTGAGAGAAACTAGAATATTCAATGGAAGTGTTAACCACCAATTGCCCTAAATAAATTGGTTTTTGCCAAAGGTGAGGTTCCCCATTAATTGGGTATATGATTGTAATCTCCCCTATAAGTGGGCCTCAATTAGGGAAAATAGAGGTGGTGTGTCTGGGGTTAATGGGTTGCACCAACCAAGTGGGGTTGTTTTTGAGAATTTAAGAAACAAGAGCGTTGAAACATTAAAAACTCATGTATATACGAGTTGTGATGACCCAATTGAAAGAATTTGATTTTTGGATTTGATTTGGAGTCAATGTTTCGTTGTGGCAAAAACATATCCTTAGGACAATGTCCTTGTATGTTGAGCTTCATGAGTGTGAGTTGCATCATTTGTTTTGTGTGTGTGTGTATGTTGCATGCATAAAAAGTTGCAAGATTATTTCCACAATTTTATTGTGCAATTGAATTTTTTTTCGAGGTTTGCAATTTGTTGTAAGTTTTACACATGTAAATTTTCAACATATCAATCATGTTTTATGAGTGAATTTTTGAATTTTTTTATGGGGGTAATAAATCACACCAAGTGAACATACATGGTGTGAGCTATATCATCTTTATTTTGTTTGAAGCCTTGAATTTTTCTAACATGTGAGCCTTTCAAAAATGATCCTAGAATATACTTGTGTTAAAGGATGATATATATGAAATTGACTAAAGTTCATCCCAAGTGGGTATTGGACTTATAATTGTTGTTTATGCAAATAATAACTTAACCAAATGATATTATTGAATTAAACTGCAAAGGATGTTGTTTAGCCAATTACGCAATTGAAGTTGAGGCAATAAACTTCTTCGACAAATTTGTTACTCATTTTGCCATTGGATCAATAACCCAATTTTCTTTGCGCTTGCCTTGTGCATTTTCACAAGTTCCAGTTTTTGCATTGAGAAGATCTTAAACCTTCCTAATGTGGAAACTTTACAAAGAATTTTAAGGTTTGCATTTCATCAATGTGGTTAAAATGTTAAGGCCACATTTAGACATTAGATGGTGGGACTAGGATGGCGTTGTAGAACATGGCAAAGGTTGTCATAAACTTAAACATACTCAAATCATGAGGTTGTAAGAGGGCAAGGGCTCTTACACCTACTTATCAAGAGTGGGAAGGATCTTATGCCTATGAGTAGCTATAAGATCACTATCACTCTTAAGGAGTAGGTGTAACATCTCTCCTCCACATTCATGGGTACAATAAGGTGCCCTCCAAACAAACACACAAGGGAATTTCTCGGAGTGCTTTATGTTCATTCATTCATTTATCCTATGTGCCATTGAAGTGCATATATCCTTCTTGATCAATTATAGTTGGGTATCATCATTGGCCATCTTGTTGTCCCACTTATTTCTACAAAACAAAAGACTCTCAATGCAAGCTTCATCATTTTTAAAACCACTTTTGGTTTTTGTATAGGACAAGAGGCTTGTGGCCAAATGTTGTTTTTTGTTCACCTTTGACCAAATAGGGTCAACTAGATCATCATCCCTTGACAAATGCACTAGGTACCACCTATTCCTTAGCTTGAGCCTACAAGCAACTGACTAGTGATGTGAGGTCAGTATAGACCTCAGGTTTAGGGTACAGAGTCTGTTTTTGAGTGCTTCTACCTACCTTAGATAGGTGAATAATTGTGAAGTTAGAACTAGGGTTTAGGGTTTAGATAAGAGGGTTTAGGGTTTAGGGTTTAGATAAGAGGTTTGGGGTTTAGGGTTTCATTCAGCACTATTACTTTGTCTACTACCCATTGCAACAAAGTCTTTGAAGTTAAAGTTTTGTTGCATGCTTTTGGGAGTTAAGGGAGAGACTACATAACAATGATGTAGTTTTCATTTGGTCCCACATTTTGAGGAAATGTTCACTTATGTGTTAAGTTACAAACTTGTGAGCTGATTTTTTTGAGGAAGTTGTTCATGGAATAAAATTATCCCGATTTCAACTATAATTTGCTGGTTTAAGTGAACTTGCCACAAAAGGCAAAGCCATTGGGTTATGAGGTGTTTTGTTTACCCTGCCCCCTAGGGTTAGGGATTATTGTTCCAAGGTGCATTGGGGTGATTTTTGCATGAAATTGTGTTATTTACATGGAGGTGGTTCAGATTATTTTTATGGGTCAGGTTTAAGTTACACTGTTTAGGTTATTTTGGTTGTGGTTTAGGGTGTTTTGGGTTGAGGGTTTTTTTTGGGGTGCATGTTTGTTAGGGGTGGTGACCCATGTAGGGCAGGTATTTGATTTTTTTTAAAAAAAAAGAATTGCTGGGGTTTGAGGTTTTTATTTGAATTTTAATTTGAGAACTTCTTGGGGTGGGTGTTTATAATTTTATTTTTCAGGGTATGAATAATGGGTGGGTATTTCATTATTGTGTAAGGAGGGTATTTGAGAGATTCTTTGACAAACACCTTATAAATACTTTATCAAGGCTATCACCCAAATTTTAAAAAATACCCAATCTCAATTCCAGGTTCCCAACTTTTTTAAGGTCATCACCCAGTTTTTTTATTATATACCCAATCTTAGTTCAAGGTTCCATATTTTTTGAATTGAAACCAAATGAAAAAAAAATCTAAAACACTTTACAAACTAACATTGTACATAGATGAACAACGTGTGGAGAAGAGTGGATCAAAATCCCATAATCACTTGCATAATAAAGTTGGATCATTAAAAAAAATGCAAAATGTTGTGTTTTATGAAGTTTTATTGGAGTTGATTCACGACAATTTCAAAGCTCTTCAAAGGTCATGAAAGGCTAAGTGATTTGTTAAACAAACATCAATGTTTTTACAAATTGAAAATGTATGACTCTTTTTTAACCAACAAACCTTGACAATTATGCACTTCATCATTTTCAAATCACTTCATAAAAGTATCGCCCATGAAAAATTGCAAATAATATGCACAACATTAGTAATTACATTTTCTAAAAATATGATCAACTACTACAATGTCTGACATGGGTGAATCATGACCCATACAAAATATATCATGAAATTACAAATCACCATAATGTTTATAGTTTTCACAAATAGAGATGCCAAATGCATTTATTTATAGGAAGCTGTAGATCATCATTAAATTTCCAATTTCCATAACTTGTTGCCAAACACTTGCAAATTCCACACAATACAACCCCAAAAAATTGTGATGATTGCACAATTATTTTTTGAAAATAATACATTCATTATCAATAGTGAACATTTGAAGTAAAAAATATGGATTAATCAATTGATTAAGTTGTTAAAAAATGCAAGATTTCATATTGAATTCTATTCCAAATTGTTTATAATGATTAAACATGAGTTGAAAAATAAAATCATCAAGTTAAATGTGAAATTTTTTTTGGTGAAACTTTAATCAAATGGTGGTTATCAACTTTTAAAGAGTTAAAATTGGACCTTGTTTTGAAAACTCTTTTTGAAATGATTTTTTTTATGGATACAAAATTGAATATCTAAATGGGCTATTATTTTATGGACTTTATCAGTTTTCTTTTAAGATTTTAAAAGTGATTTCACCATATTAATAATAACAACAATGTTTTTCAATATGGGTTTTGACTTACTTTTAAAAGGTTTCATAAGTGAGTAAATCTTTAGTATTAAAATATTGTACGAAAGAAATCTTAAAATTTTAAACCATATCCATATGGATCATTAATAAAACTTTTTTTTGACTTCTATGAATGTTGGGTCCAAATTTTTTAAGATGTACTAGAATAATGACATAATGTCAGCCTTTTCTATATATTTTTACTTAGTTCTTTTCATCATGTGAAGACACATTTATGGATGATTATGATGAAATCTAAAATTTTAATGGTTTAAAATATCATAGTTATGAAATGTTTGACATTTTTTGATTCATTTGTTTTGTTGGGGATCAAAATATATGGGAAAAAAAGATCATAGTAAAGACTAGGCGCTTTTTGTCCTTGGTGGTCCACCTTAAAAGATTTTCTCTTTGTTATATTTGCATAAAATGAGCCACTAAATAGTCCATACAAATTAGAAGAAACAAAACAAACGTATGTTAATTGCTAATGTTAAGACAATGTAGTTTTATAACTACCAATTTTGATCTATGGATGCCCAAAAGAGTTCATTATGTTTTTGCACTAATTTTTAAGGAATTAATTGGTTGCCAAAACATATTATTATTGTTTTATTTGATAGTATAAAAACTACAAAGTAGCTTTGGTAAAAATATAATAGTTTTATTAGGTTTATATGGCTTCAGGAAAAAGAAATTGCACATATGAAATATGAAGGTTCAAGTTTAAATGCTACAAATACTACACCAAAATCCGTTGTGAATTATGAGGCTTTAGGTTTGAAAGAAAGTTTGCAAGGGACTTATTTGGCATGATTTTTTCAAACTTGTCATTGTGCACTATAGATGAGAAAGTTTGCAAAGGTCTTATATTGTATGTACATTAAATCTCAGAATTTAGACAAGCATACTTGTAAAAATGCATAAATTGGTCAAGGTTATTTAGCAAATGTAGACAAAAGTGAAATAATTTTTGTGTTGGTGCTAGTTTCTCCCCAAGAAAATTAAATTCTCAAGTGAAGTCAAGGTAGTGTTTAAAGTTTTAAATTTATTTTTCAAATTGATTTTTTTAAATGTGTATTAATGGTAAAATGAATATAAGTTTTTAATGACGTTTTGGAGGTTTTTTTAGATCTACATATTATGCATTGGAACATTTGCAAAGTCACGAATCCACAAGTAACCCATTGTTCACATCAAAAACTCCCCAACATATAGACTTGCAAATGTGAGGTTTCCAAGCCATAACTTGTGTTTCTATAGCCACAAGTATGAAGCATCAACAACATATAATAATGTCACATTGTTAAATTCCAAATGCACACTTTCAACAACTAAAAGTGATGAAGATTTGATTTGATTAGGGGTAGTTGATGCAACAGTTTCATCAACCCCTCCCACATTCTAAAATAAACAAGGTTGTTGAAGCTCTTCATGCACTACAAATAAACCTAAAAAAAAACCAGAAACATTAATATTCTAAACATCACTCAATGGAGTTGAACCCCCAAACACAAAAATAAGTAAAAAGTTTAAAACTTACTTTTGTTGATTTGTTGAACATGAAGAGCTAATGAACAAATTCATGCCAATGTCAAACATGCAAAATGTGTGGCTAATACTAAATTGACGACAATGCACAACACCAATGCCCAATTCGCCCAAATTTGTAAAACTACAAAGTATGTACATAGTCAAATGCACTAAAAAAAAGCAAAGCAATTGGAATCAAGGTGTGTGTGCACAATGCACATAGTCATGTGCACTCAAAGAAAGTAAAGCAAACAAAATCCATGTGTCTATGTGCAAGGTGCACTCGAAGAAAGCAGTGAACAATTGCAAATCGATTTCACTCTCAATGTTCTTGCAAGCTGCTAATTCCTAAAAACGATGGAAATGAATAGGTAGAGAAGTGCATTCAAAGAAAATAAAATAACCTAGAATTGACGTGTGTGTTGTGTGTGCGTATAATGCACTGAAAGAAAGCATTGATCTATTGCAAGGTGCAAAGCACAAACACTCTATTGTGCTCTAGCTTTTGCAAGCCCTAATTCCTAAAACCCTAGTTCCTAACACCTAAACCTTGCATGACATAAATTCTAAACCACATGCATATCTAGATTGTCAAAATGTGACCTTCATGAATATCTATTCTATTCCAATGAGCTGATCTGGATAAGGTTATGCATAATGAAACTATAATATCAGGTATATGGCGGTTGTGTATAGGGCCACTATCCGGATGTATATCTGGATTTTTCTATATAATGGAACAACACTTGGTTTGAACCTAGCCTAAGAATTAACACTCCACATGAAAGTCGTTGGGATTTGAGCTAATTTTGTTGAAGTTACTCCCAACCCAAGTCCAGTCAAAGTCCCAAGTGAAGAAAAATATTCAGAGATAAACAAAACAGTGAATAAAACCTCAAAGTCAGAATCATGTCTGAATTAACAAATTTTCACAGTTGCACAGACAACAAAAGCATGATCCAAATTCCTCTGAGGGTGGTGGGTTAGGAGGCACACAATTGGAAATTGGCTTGAGGACAAGAAAGAGTTTGCATGTTAAGGGTGTGGCTCTTTTGGCAGAGCTTTCTTGTTGTCAGGTCTGGTAGTCATCAGGAAGGGTATAATTTTAGGGATGTGTGCCAAGTGATCTTATTACTATACTATATTTAAGTGCTTGTTGCCAGTGTTTTTTTTTTGCTGACAAATCTTGCTTTTTCTCCAACCAAAAACACTTGTGGAAAATTTTGTTTTTCTAGTGTAACAAAGTTTTCTTTTTCTGGAAAAGTTCACCAAATTTTTAACATCACAAAATTGAAAATAAAACCCTGCTTGTTTGTTGTAGTCATAAAAAGGAAATTATCTCTCCCTCTGATTTTGAACCCACTATTATTATTAACTGTAAAGCACTAAGAAACCTCTTGAGTGTATTTGGAGGGTATAGTGGGTTTAGGGTTTAGGGTTTAGGGTTTTGAACCCAGAAATTTTGGCATCCTTAATTAGATACACACCAAAAACTTGCACCAGTTCTTTACAAATACCCAACAGAATTAAAAATGTTCTCAAGGCATGCGCATTGCAGAGTATATACCAAAACACACATAACAAAGAAAGATCCATCTTAGATGCAGTCAGGAGGATGTTTCCAGAATATGGGTCACTTGCTTGAAAACAACTCCATTGAATTGGGGGATTTTCTTTTGGTTGCAAAGCTTGAAGTGGAGAGACATTTAACTTGGTCAATGAACACGATGGACATAGTGTGTAAGTAAATAAATACCAAAGCAGGGAGAAAACACAAATGACCAGAGCAAGCAAAACAATGGAGAGGAGAGTAAGTCCAAAAAAAACCAAGTACTAGCTACAACAACAACAACAAACTGTCAAAAGCATAAAGTTCTGGATGCTACCCAAAAAAGAAAAGAAAAGGCAAGACAAGAAATGAAAGGAACATAAGTCCAAGGAAATGATGATGATAACCGACTTTTAATAAATCTTACTGACAAAAAAGGTTGCTGATATTAATACCTAATCCCCATCCTGAATAAATAGTGAACAACAAAGGAACAACGAAACCTCCTAAAATCAAGCTTGGCTTTAACAACAAGCATTGAAGAAGTTAAGCTATGTAGCTTCTTCAAGTTTACATATAATGAATTAACAAAACTGCCCACCTTCTCTCCTTCAATTAAGCTTCCCACTAACAACAAGCATTCAATTAAAGCTAATTCATCTTCAAGTTTAGATATAATTAATTAACAAAACAACCTACCTTTTGGGTAATAAATCTCTCCTAAAATTAAGGTGGGCTCTCTAACTAGCATTGAAGAAGTTAAGCTATGTAGCTTCAAGTTTACATATGATGAATTAACAAAACTACCCACCTTCTCTCCTAAAATTAAGCTTCCCACTAACAACAAGCATTCAATTAAATTAAATCTAATTTATCTTCAAGTTTAGATATAATTAATCAACAAAACAACCCACCTTTTGGGTAATAAAACTCTCCTAAAATTAAGCTGGCTCTCTAACTACCTACTAGCATTAAGTTAAGCTAGTCCAGCTTTATTGTGTAGATATGATTAATTACTAACAAACAAGCCTCTCAGTTACTTTGCTGAAATTAAGCTTGGCTCTAACAATAAGCAGTAAGTTTTAAAACTATGTATCTTTTAAAGTTTAGATTTGATTGATTACCAAAACAAACCACCACCACCACCACCACTTGTAGTTAAACTCTCCCAGAATTGAAGTTTTGCTCTAACAATAACCATGGAGCTTGAAGTTTAGACATGGTTATTAATTTGATCAACAACCCTCTGGTACTTAGCTGGTCCTCTCCTAAATTTAAGTTTGGCCCTAACAATATGCCTTAAAAGTTAAGGTACCTAGTACCTACCTATTTAATTAATGCAGTTTACATTTAGCTAATTAGTTAATGATGATGAGCAGCAAATTCCTTTAAGCCCTGAGACACCCCAAAAAAAAAAGAAAAAAGAGAGAGAGAGAGAGAGAGAGAGAGCTCTCTCTTTCTGAAGTTTTGGTGAGAGTTTTGTGTGAAGCTAAATTTGTGAGCCTGGAGAGAGAGAGTTTTGTCTATGAAACTTTTGTCAGAGAGACCCTTTTTTGTCTATGAAGTTTTTGTGAGAGAGAGTTTTGTCTGCATGAAGTTTTTGGACCTAAGAAACTTTTGCCTACAGTGAAGTTTTTGTTAAAGAGAGAGTTTTGTCTGGAAAGCTTTTGTGTGTATTTGTGTGTGTGTTCAGCGAGAGAGAGAGAGAGAGAGAGAGAGAGAGAGAAAGAGAGAGCTCTTGGCTTTTGTGTTTAACCCATTTTTGGGTTTTTTCTGATGTACCAGTTTTTGTTTTGCATGTAAGAGGAAGTCTCCAGGAGCCGGTCTGAACTGTGGTCAAAGGGGGAGAATTTAGATTGCATAATTTTTCAGTTCAAGGAATTGCTACAGGTAATTGGATCAGTTGCAGCTATGAGTTTTGTTGTTGCAACTGGAGGAAGCTGCTGCATGTGATGGAGATCATGCAAGGTGCAGCAGCAGGTCGGGCTTTGCCGGAGCTCAATCACTTACTGCAGCACACATTACGAAGCTTGTGCACAGATTCACAATGGGTGTATGCAGTTTTCTGGCGCATCCTGCCCCGCAACTACCCTCCTCCTCAGTAAGAAATCTCCTCTTCAGCAGCTGCATTCTCTCTATGCAGATTCTCAGCTCAACGCCAATTGCCAAAGAGATTGTTAACAGATTTTGCTTCAGACCAGAAGCTGCTCGTTTTTGTTTTTGAGAGAGATTGTTAAGAGATTTTGCTTCAGACCAGACCAGAAGCTGCTCTTGTGTGTTTTTGACAATGCGGGCCATCGGCGGGGTCACACAGGTGGGAGTCGGAGAGCGAAGCTATGGACAGGTCGAAAGGCAACAAGAGGAACTGGTACTATAGTCCTTTACTTCTGTAGTTTTTGCAACAGCTTTGAATGATTCGTGTGCAGCTCTAGGAAGATTGCAAGCTCGCCGCGGGCCTTACCAAGTACTGATGACTACGACTGAAGTGTACAGGATCATGCTATGGGAGGATGGTTTCTGCAACTTCTCGGCGTGCGCTGGAGCTGCTGCAGCCGGCCAGGAGATCACTGCCGCAAGGACAAGTGCTGATGATGCTCAGCCTACTATGAACCCGGACCTCTTCTTCAAGATGTCGCACGAAGTCTACAACTATGGAGAAGGGTACTCTTGTAGTGTACATATAGTTTTCTCAGCTTCTGCGCTTGTAAATATCTCTAGTACAAGTTCTTGATGAGACCAGTACAGCTGCTAGACTTCTTTCTTTGTGTGTGGAATTCATGGCATGCAGATTTATGGGAAAGGTAGCAGCTGAGAACGGCCTCAAGTGGGTGTACTGTGAACCTCTGGAAGAAGATCAGAGCAGCAGCAGCTTCTTGTCACCTTGGGCTATTAGTTCTCTTGATCCAGTAAGACCCCTGCAGCTCTTCAACTTTCTTGCGCATCCCACAACTCGTCCTGCTGGATATGATGCATGATCTTTAGCTGCACGCAGATTGCGTCGTCTTAGTAGCTAAATGGATTATTGTGGATTTGGGTGGTTGATTTTGTTCGGATGAACGCGCTGGGGTCATGTGGTGCAGCATCCACGTCCCTGGGAGGCGCAATTCAAGGCTGGAATACAGGTCAGGAATTGGGTACTTAGACTCTATGTGAATGTTGTGGTTTGGATCATAGGTACCATGATCCTTGCGGGAGGAGAAAACTTGGAACTCATGTGTTACAGAGATCCAGCTGCGACTTGCAGCAGCTTCACTAGTGTAGAATAGCAAGATGATTCTACAAGCGCTCTAAGAAATCTTGAGGAACAAAACTCCATTCTGGCCCTGTATGTATACACGATCACCAAGTGCTGAGAGATTCATGATCAAGTCCAGCTTGATACATTAAACTTTGTAGTGCATGACGTCCTTGGATATGTTTTGTGTGTCCTGAATTGCAGACAATCGCAGTGGTTGCGGTGGAAGAAGGAGTTGTGCAGCTCGGCTCCACTAAAAAGGTCTGGGACTTGGATTCTGGCGCAACTTGTTGAAACTGCAACCTAGGTCCAAATGTGTTTCTTTTCAGCTTCTGCAATGTGCTAATGGACTGCCTGATTGTTACATCCGTGCAGCTAGCTAGCTAGCAGATGATGCCGACTGCATCATGCAGCACGCGGCATGCATCGAGTAGTAGTAACCTGATGAAATTGTATCAACTATGGTAGTTCTTTGTTTTGGATCCTAGTTCTTGGCCACTGCGCTGTACTAGAACATGATCACAGCTGCTTGATGGTTTTCATGAAGTTACGCGCGTTTTGTACTGTGCTTGCAACAGATTATGAAGGACTTAAACTTCGCTGCACAGTTGCAACGGAAGTTCAGTTACTTTCAAAGCATTCCAGGCGTCTTCGTCCCTCACTTTTTCTTCAATGCTAGCAACAACTCGTCGAAGAATCGGATGAGTTTTGGACACGAGCAGCACCAGGGGTCATCACCTCTCTCTGCAGGATCCGAGCGACGCCAGTGGATGATCAGAGAACCGGAGCATGATCACCACCAGCTGCTGCGCGGGTCGAGCCATTTGACTCCGAGATCCATAGACCAGTTCTTGTCCTCGAGAATTGGCACTAGCGATGGATGGGGTCCGCGATGTTCTGCTTCTTCCAGTCTGACTAGTACGTCCCGGCCACTGTCGCATTTAGATCAGACTGGAAACTGCATTATTGGTGTGAAGCGTCCGTCGGATGCAGGAGAGGCCCTAGCTGCAGATCGTGTGAGGAACTATACAGCATTTGACATGATCTCCCCCAGGTGCAGCTTTCAAGACGACATCAGATCTTTTGGGCCTGCTGGAGGCGCGGCTTTGAACACAACGCGGAGTGATCGCGCGGATCAGTTACTGACCCCGGGCTTAATCGGGCAGCAGCTAGTTCAGCCCTCCATGTCTAGCCTGCAAGCGCTTCTCTCCAAGTTGCCGTCGGTCACACCCACGTCGGAACCCGATCAGAACGGATCCTGCAGCTCGGATCATCAAGCTTCTCAGCTGCAACTGATCTCGGATCACCACCACTGCATCACCAGCTCGGCGTCTAACGGATTAACAACTATCATGAAGCAGCAGCCGCACGGCATGATCGATGCAAGCTCAGCCAACAACACACCCAATGCGTCGAGCTCCACAGCGACTCCAGCTGCAGAAGCGGATGATGCAGCAGCTTCAGAGTCTAATCTGATTAACCCACTAGGAATACAAAATTTCCACACTCTAGTTCCGGACTTTGCTCATCTCCCTGACTCCACTTCTCTCGACAACAACGAGAGCTACAATTCAATATTCCTGAATGAAATCTATTGACTGTGGACCAGTTAGTTTGCAGCTGATTATATATCGATCCCCATTAATCTGAGCTAGAGGTAATCAGAACACAAGTGCAGAGCTAGATCTTAGTACAATGTACTGCTGATCTAGATCACTTCTACACTTTCTTGTATAATTAGCTTCCAGCTACATATATATATGATCACCATATTGGTACTAGCCTGGGACTCACCAGAATCTTACAAGCTCTCATACTCATCTTGCACAGCTTACATACAGTGTACTAATTATAATTCATTGCCAAAATCCTGAGCTCCTGGTATATTTAATCACACAAGAAATTAGTATTTTGGCATTCCATCAGCTGGTATGAAAAAGAGTGGAAACCTGATGATCTGCAAATTATTAGAGTTGGATTAGTTACAAAACATAGTGAAAACTCTGCACTCCTGGAATCGTGTGACCAAATAGAGGGATCGTTGTATTTTCCCAATGTCAAACAAACCATTTCATGTTTGCATAGGGGAAATTCAAATTCTTGATGGTCGCAAAGGGAATCCTAAAAAAAGTTTCTTGTGTCACTAGCTTCATTTGGGTAACTTTTGGAGCTAGCTTCAAGTGGATTTACAGCTGATCTAGTAGCTAGCTAGCTCATACATGTTACCCTCCATGCTTGGAGCTTCAACATATTGCAGAGCTAGACGATCATCTCTGAATGAACTAGTATTTTACAATTTCTAGGAGTAGCATATTATATCAATGCCCTTCCTTGTAAGAGGTCTTTCCAGAAGCTTGACTAGAGGCAACATTATTAACAGCAATCTTGCTAGTGTGGCTAGCCCATGGCTGGGATCCTCATCAGCATCATTCACACTTGAACAGACTTGGGGTTCAAGCTGAGAACTCTAGTCTGCTCAAAACACACATATGTAATACACACACATGATGTCAGGCTGTGTCAGCATCAAAACTGACTAGACTTGATAGGACTGATGTTGATAACTCTGATATATATATATATATATATATATACATGAATTTCTTTTGCATGATTTTCATTGAATCCAAAGTCTAGTCCACATATATAGAGAGAGAGATAGATAGAATGTTAGGTTCTGGTGAAAATCAGTGCTGTGGTTGCTTCCAGAACATGAAGTCTAGGGTGATGCAGGACATTGAACATTCAAGAGTTTGATTGATCAAGCTCGTCTACTCTGCAGTTTCTAGATTGAGTTTATAATTCCACCGCATGCCATGAACCAGTATGTAGGTCTACATTCCTCTTCAACTGTAGGAGTTGCTGCAACAATTTCAAATTTCATTCATGAGATGTTTGAAATCCTTAAAAGAATCAGCATCAAGTCTGATGCTTGAAATGCTGAAAAGAAGATGATATCCTTTAAATCTCTAAAAATCAGGAGATAGTTGCAGGAAGAGCATTGGTTTGGTGAGTTTTTTGAAAATTTCACATCTAAAATGGAGCTAGACTTATTGTCAACTTTGCCTAGACTTGGCTAGGTTGTTGCCTTAGTTGCCTAACAAGTTGAATGTGGTTGAATAGGATGTCTTATTGAAAAGAACACTATAGCTCCCAATAACACCTATAAATATCAAGATCATTCATTTGCACAGACAGTTCTATCTAAACAATTCTACACACATAACAAAAAATATTGCACAAGCAAATATTACAAACACATACAAATCAATTCAAAAAGTTGTTCATGGCATTCATCAGTTTCTTGCCCAACTACACCTACATTAATATCTTGCAATTCCAAGCCATCTACTCCATCACTAACAACAAAACTAGAAAACCATACACCCAAAACATTGCACCACCGAACTAACCAGAAATTCAAAAAAATAAAGCTAGACATAGTGAACTAGTAAAACTATATAGCTAACTAGTAACAAATGCATCTAGATTATTTTGTAGTGTGGAAATTGATGTTGATGCATCTTTATGTTTTCTTTTGTCTTCACAATTGTCAATACTCCCACTCAAAAGAAAACAAGGAGCATTGGTCCAAGAACCTCCCACTCAATGTTCACTAACCATTCCCATAAGAGCACAAAACCGTTGAAACTTGTTTGTAAGTAAACCTTTTGTTAAAATATCAACAACTTCCCTACAATAAAAACATACACAATTGCAATACGTTTGTTGGCAACTCCTTCTCTGATCACATGAAATTGAATGTTTATATGTTTATTAGTGGTTGCTTCCTGTAAAAACAAAGACTACCCAACAGCCTATGCAACCAATGACTTCTTTTGTAATCTTTGCTCCAAGTGTATACTCAACTTCAATCATGGAGCTTGAACAACATCATTGTTTTCGTGATCCCCAAGCAACAAGCTCCCCATTCATGAGCAACACAAAACTAGTTCTTGATCTATGATCATCAAGATTAACTACATAATTAGCATCATAATATGTTGTCAAAATGTTAATAATTCCATCTCCAATGAAACAAATACCAAAGCTCGAAGTGGCTTTCAAGTATTTTAAATTTTGTGGATTACATTACAATGAATTTTCTTAGATGTAGAAGAAAACTTAACAGCCATAGAAACAACATATGTTATATCAGGATGAGTCACAATACTAGCAAACTATAATTTGCCCACAATCTTTTTGTAAAGAAATTTGTCATCAACATCATCATTTTGTGTGGTGCCAACACTAAGAATAGTATTATAGTCTCTAAGAACTGAAACTAATACAACATTGTGATATCCAAACTATGATAGAACATGTAAAATATATTATTTTTGATCAAGAACAAGTTGTTGATGAACATGGTCATAAGTGGTATGAAAACCCACATAATAAGCAGCAATTCTTTGCTTGCTTTCAAAAAATTGATCCATGTATTTAAGGACTTCATCAATTTTTTGAATTGAAATAAAACACACCAATCCATCATCAACATAAATAGTCATGATAAGGAAATGACCATTTTTGTGACTCATGTACACATAAGGATCATTTGAACTAGGAATAAATGCATACATGGTAAGAAAGTTGTTGAAACAATGGTTCTAAGCATGAGAAGCTTGCCAAAGTCCATAAATTGATTTGTGAAGACAACAGACTTTGTGAAGTGCAATTACATCTTCAAAACCAAACAACTAATCCATATACAACTCTTCAAAAATCTCACCATATAGAAAAGTTGTTTTGATGTCAAATTGCACAATCTCCATGTCACAAGTTGCAACAAGATTGAAAACTATCCTTATGCCATCAAATTTCATAACATGAAAAAATGTTTCAAAGTAATCAACTCTTGATTTTTGAGACTAACCTTTTGCAACTAGATGTGTTTTGTAGTGATCAATGGTTCCATTAACAACAAGTTTCAGCTTATAGTCCCACTTATAATGTATAACTTTGTGTCTAGGAGGAAGTTCAACAAGACTCCAAGCACCATTCTTGATCAAAGACTGATACTCTTCTTCCATGGCTTGCTTCCAAGGTGCTTGCTCTGTATAATGAATAGTTGTCACGTAGTAATCTTGAGGTTTTTCAAGATTGGTGAAAAATTCAATTGTGCAAGAAAATGTAATTTGATCAAAAGAAAAAATGTTTGTATGATAAAAATTGTGAAGTTCCTCTAAAAATGCATTGTTGTTGTTCACCATAGTTTCCGTTGCCCTAGCCATTGAATATCGTCCCTAAAAATTGACATTAGGTAATTCATTGAATAAGACCTCCTTTAGTGGAATATGAACTTGAATGCGATTAGGTAGATCATCAAGATAAACCATGCACACAAAAGTTCCAATAGTACTTAATTTTGATGAATATTGATTAACAACTAAATCATGATGATCATTAGTAGATTCATTAGATTATTCAACCTCAAAAATATGAAGATTTTTATTGTTTGAAAAAACTACAAAAATAATATCAATATTTGGAGATGAGTAAGAACTTTCATGTTTAACCTGCTACTCTAGAAAATCAAGAAAAATGTGTTGAAATGTTGATAATGTGTGAAACACCATTGAAAAACCATGATGCTTAGACTTCGGTGTAGTCTCTTCATCAAACATAACATCACAACTAATGACCAATCTTTGTGCAATATCATCCCATAAATGATATGCCTTTGTTTCATCACAATATCCCAAGAAAAAACACTTGCAACTTTTAGGATCCAACTTGGTTCGCAATAATTTCGGAACATGTGTATATGCTCTGTAACCAAAAACCTTGAGGTGCTCAATTGATGGCCACACTCCCAACCATAACTCAAATGGATTTTTGTTGTTAAGCATCCATGAACTTGCATGATTCAACAAATAAACCATAATAGGGTAAATGCATACTACAGTGTCCCTTTTTTAGTGTCATAGTGTAAATTTTTTTGACCTTTTAATTACATGATTTTTTAAAATTAAAATGTGTATTTTTCATTTGAAAAATGGGACTCACATATATGATCTATTTTTATCATAGAAATAACATATTAAAAAAGTAAAACCATATGTTCATTTTTTGGTTTGAGGGGGACTTTAAAACTTGTGTTTTAAATTCAGTCACAATCCTTATTAGTCCCTAAATAATTGTAAATGGACTCATAACTCTTGGGTTATTAAATTATTTTTTTGATAATACTTTGCCACAAATTGTATGATCAAAATGGAGATTTAAAATTCTTATTAAAGATGTCATTATTAATGAAAGTGGACTTTTTTTTGGAACGTCAAAATTCACAAGTACTTTTCAATATGTATTTTTTGAGTTTGATTCAAATTTTTTCATTGAATGTGTTTTATAATGTATTAAAAAATATATACAACACATAATTCTTGCGAACAATTATAACAAGGAGCAAATTCTTTCTATCTATTTGTTGGCTCAAATTATGGGAGACGCCGAGAATGTAATAAAAAAAGTAGACACTCAATTGAATAAGTACACTAAGGGTAAATCATCCGGCAAGGGTGGATTTGGTGCTGTGAATGAGGTCACATGGTTGGAGAAAAAATGTGCATTGAAAATCATCAATGCTTCTAATTCTAATATGGAAGAAAAAGAAGTCACCATTTTGAGGAGTTGCCATCATCCACACATTGCACAATTCTTTTGGTATTGGAAGGATGACAAGAAATCCTACATCATGATGGAATGGATGCGTAAAGACCTTTGCACCCACATTGAAGACCAATTTCAAGGAGGATCTTACACACCATTCAAATTACATGTGGCAATTGACATAACGCTACAAGTTGCAAATGCCATGAAATACCTTCATAGTAGGAGGATTGTTCATAGGGATTTCAAAACCTCAAACATTCTTGTACAACCCATTATGGAATTTTCTGAAAGTTATTTGCATGTGAAATTAGCAAACTTTGGGATGGCCAAAACTTACAACATGACTGAAACCTCCTCAACACAAACTCCAGGCCAAGGCACACCTACATATGCTGCACCTAAAGTTAACTTTGGCCAAGCAGTGGTGCATGGAGAAAAAAATCCAAAATTCCCTCCAAAGGCTGATGTTTAGAGTTTTGCTATGGTATGTTCAGAGATTCTTACTGGTGAACCACCATTTGCAAGTGAACCAAGGGCTACACTTCGTGCCAAAATCAGACACCACGACCTTCGACCACCATTACCAAATGATTGTCCAAGCTACCTTCGCTTTTGCATCACTAGTTGTTGGGAATTATCTCCAAAGAAACGACCAAACTTTTCCACTATTTGTAGGAACCTCATGCTTGCAAAAATAATGAGTTTGGGAATCATTCCCCTTGATATTTGCAATCATCTATTTTTGGAATGGAACAAGATCGAAAAGAGGTAAATTCAGTTCCATTAATATACCCCACAATTTTACCATATCACATAAATCTCATAGATTCTTTTAAGTAGCCATTTATAAAAAACAAATATTATAATTTTCATATTTGTCCTTATGATTTTTTAATTTTAATTTTCATTGTCTAATTAACATTGTGGTTTTGTGCAATGTAGCTTAAGTGCATTAAGGCTTGAAAGGTTGTTGGAGTTCATTGCTTATAGATTGGGAATTGCAGAATTTTAAATGCATTTGTATTTCAAACCGGTGCCACCATATTTCAACTTCATGATTACACAATGTTTCCAAATGAGAAGCTAATAACCTGGTGACCATATGTTGTGAATCGTTGCAGGTTGGATGTTGGTGCTAGTTTGCTAGTTGAGAGTACTATTTTTTCTTCGAAACCATTTGAATTGCCAAGTATGTTTTGTTGGATGAATACATTTGTTTTTAAGAGATGCCATTTCACAAGGGTCACAAGTGTTTGTGGCAAATGCAAGAGTCTCATCACAAGGACAAGTGTTAGTGGGAGAAACGAACATTGATTCATCACAGGGATTGTAAGCATTCATGGTAGATGCACATAATTGTTCAAGGAGTGTAACAACATGGTATGTAGACAATGGTGCTTTGTAGCACCATTGTTTGATCAACGTTCATGGTTCTTCAATTTTACACCAATTTTGCATGGAATATGGCCTATTCAAGAAATTGCTAAACAAACAAAATGGGCAATGGGGATTGGTGACATTAAAACTAAAATGTTTGTCAAGATTCAGTGGGAAGGTGGTAAATTAAAGAATGTCATGTTTGTTCCTACACTTGGAAGAAATTTGTTTTCAATATTAGCAATTGCACATAAGGACATTGATGTGTTATACACCAAAATAGGATGTAGGATTTGCACAAAAGAAAAATAGTCATGGAAGGAAGCTTAGAAGGCATGATTTATAAGTTGCATATCAAGGCAATACCTCAAATTAAATAGGCATGTGTTGCTATGAATCTTCGATTGAGTTCCTATGAAGTTGGGAATCAAAGTCTAAAAACTTGGGGCAACAAACTAGGACATCTACATGATGATATGATTATGAGAATTATGGCTAGAGAGCAAATAGTTGATGGACTAAGAGTTTTGAATAAGGATTCACAATGTAACTTTTGTGAAGGATGTGTTTTTTGCATAATGCACAAATGGAGTTTTCCTATCAATGAGGTTTGAGAAAAAACAAGCGAAGTTGGTGAGTTTATTCATGTGGACATATGTGGTCCCATGAGTGTGCCTTCTGTCAAAAGCTCAAAGTATTACATTCATTTCAAGGGTGATTATTTTGGATTTTGTTTTGTCTATTGTGTTGTAACAAAACCAAGGGCATTTAGTGTTTCAAAGATGTTTACAATTGAATTTACAAAGACAATGGAAATAGTGCTGGCACATTGAACAAATTGAGGTGGCAAGTTTCTTGAAAACAATTTCAAGCATTTTTACTCAATGAAGGAGTTCATCACGAGCTTATTGCACCATACACATCAAAGCAAAATGGATGTGTTGAACAAGATAATCACATTATTGTGGAGTATGTATGCACTATGTTACATTCAGCAGGATTTGATGTCAAATTTTAGGCTAAAGCCACACATAATGGGTAAATGCATGCTACGGTGGACCAAAAAATGCACCAAAAAAGTCATTTTCGACATTGTTTTTGGTGTTGTCATCGCTTTTTAAATGAATTTTCCAATTGTAAATAAAACAAAAATTCCAAGTTTTTCTCCAAAAAAACTTTTAAATTATAATGTAATTGAAATGAAACTTAACCATGCTTGCAAATGTGATGTCAAAAGCTTGTATAATACACAAAATCCAAAATCAAATTGTTAAACACACTTAAATCTTAAACTAATGCACCTTTGTGTTTCTCAAATTGTATCAAGGGTAAAAAGCCAATTGATTCTTGATTTTGTAATGAGACATCAATTTAATGCATGTTTTATAACTCCCTAGGGAAAGAAAGTGGGTGCGTACTTTGGGATGGGACCAAGATGAGCTCACAAATGTGAATTTAAAGCAAAATAAACTTGCACCAACCAACAAAAAAGGTGGTTAATACAAGTTGAATGTACCATCATTAAAGAAGGCAAAGACAAATTTCTAAAATGGCAGCATGCATAGATAGGATATGTGGTAGAATTGCAAAAACAAAATTATGAAAATTTATTTCCATTCAGCTTTGAACAAAATTTGTGTCATTTAAAACTAGAAACTTATAAAAGAATAATCACGTTTTGAATCATAGTATGTGGGATAAACTAGGTCAATGGGATCCAAACACATTTTCAAGGATTGAAGCTCAAATTCAAAAAGAAGTTTTTTCAATTACTTGAAACTTTTAATGATGGGTCGACCTCCTCTAAATGCACTGCTACTGACCTAGGATGTGCAAAAAAACATAGATAATTAGATAATTAACCTCCTCCAAGTGCATTGTTAATTGATTTGGGACACACAACCAACTTGGAACTCACAAAGGACACCTTTAATCAAGCCAAATGCATTGCTGAATGCATTGCCAATCGAACACATTGTTGAATGCACTATTGACTGAATGCACTGCCAATGCATTGTAGACCAAATGCATTCCTAACCAACCTAGATGTGTGTTGGCTAAAATGCACTGTTAATCGGCTTAGGAGCCACGTTGGTATAAATGCATTACCGATTGTTTTGTTGAACCACATAAACCCTACCAACAATGTGTGCGACTTTTGTGTCGTTTATTGACCCACGCAAATTATGCAACGATGCACATGACCTTTGTGTTGTTTATTGAGCCATGCAAACTACACTAATGTTAATAACGATGCAAAAAAAAAACCTTGGGGTGAACGCATGATAAAGTTTACAATTAAAAGTACTTGCTAATCTACTTGTGAAATGAACCAAGAATAGGACCAAAACCCATCACAAAATTGTTCTAATTCAATCTTTTTAGTTGAATGATAATACTTCTTCATTATCACATTAAAATTAAAATTTTCATTGTAAAAATAGGTTTCAAGTAGACTTTTCTAAATGCAAATAACTTTTAAAACCCATTTTTTGTAATGTAAAATTTGATTCAAGTATATGTAAAATATATTCTACCAAAGAGAAAATAGATTTGTTTTTTGTGATGCCCTTGAATATACAATGATCTTTAATATGCTATAACTTCATACATGTATGTTTCATTAAATTTTTGATGAAAAAGTAGGTTTGAACACCATATTGACCAGTCAATTTCAAATGTATTTATTCCCTACTTTAATTAGTCTAAAGTTTGTGAAATTTTGTAGTTGATTTACAATAAACCCAATTGAGGGTTCAATAGTTTCAAAATGAAATTAAGTAAACTTTGAATCTACTTTCTTACGTTTTCATGAGAAATTATCTCTTTTTAAACTTGATTTTTTTCATCAACTTTTTAAAAATTATTTACCATGCTTTCACCCCCTTGCAAAAGACAAGTACGCGAACAAACCATGGTAACAACATAAAAAAAAACCTCATAGATAATATGCGAATAGACCTAGGCAATGAAGCGATGAGAAAAAAAAAATTAATCAAAATGTGATCACACCTTGGTAGTTAATTGAAGAGAGAGGACTTCGCCAAGTTTCAACAATACTTTCTTATGTTGATGCGCTTGTCACGAATCAATGTCAATGTACTTTTTGTTGATGCGCTTCCTAATTTGTTGAATGACCTTCAAGAGTGCGAATTCAAGCTTTGTTGATACGATTGCCTTCAATCGTGTGACCTCTTCTTCTATTGATCTGCCAACTTTCAAACATGTAACCTCTTTTTCTATTCATGCACTGACCTTCAAGCACCTACTTTCAAGCATTTCCTCTTTCAAGCATTGGACCTCCCCCTTCAAAGAAACTCTGATGGCACTTAGACAAACTAAGAAGACTAGACATAGAGACAACTATGTACTCCTTCCATTTCAAACCCTAAAAACTCTAAAGCATGTTATCTCTTCCTACTATCAAATAGTGCACATGTCAAAAAAAAACACGGGGTGAAACTTGGAATTGCACCAAAATTGGTGCATTTTTGAATTTTGTCCCATGCTTTTTTTCCTTTGTGAGTTTTTCACCTTATGTTTTTGATGGCACCCTGTGTTTTCCATGAACACATGGTCTTTGGACTCTACAAATAATTTTCATCATTGGCCATGGCATTAAAGGTAAAACCCTTTGCTACATTTTTGTGGATTCAAGTTTTGTATATGTTAAAGTTTGCAAATATATCTTTAAGCTTATTTGAAATAAAAAATAAATTTGCATTTTTATTTTTGAAATTTGGACACAGAAATCCAAACTTTGTAGATCGTTGTTCTTTTGAGTTTTTGCAATAAAATTTCTTTTTAAAAAAATGAGTTTTCAGATTTTTTATTGTGAATAAAAAGTATTCGTTGTTTTCAGATTGTTGAATTGTGAATAAAAATGATTTTGCGTTTTCAGATTCTGAATTTGCAAAACAAAGATTCTGTGTCATCAGATCTTGAATTGTGAACAAAAAAAATGAATAGCAAAAGAATTCACAAAAAAATAAAAATGGAAAAAGAAAAGAAAAGAAAAGAGGATTAAAAGAAGGAAATGAGAAGAGTAACTTCCAAAATCCGGAAGGAATTGTTTTGAGAAGGGGACAAGTCTTTCACGACATGGAAGTTACTCTTGATGATTCAGAAAAAAATTAGGTAGATAATTGTTAAGGACACAAAAAAAACACAAGAACAAAGGTTAAAGGAAAAGTTTAAGTCTAATGGTCGCATCTGTCACAATAATCATACCCAAAATACACTGAAAAAAAAAACAACAAGACTATACAATTGCTGAGACTTTCCGCCTAAACTCCATACTTTTGATCAGAAGTGGTGTTGGTGGTGTTCAAGAACCTGCTTTCCAATACTATCTTAGTATCTGACAGTGGAGGTGGTCTGTGGATGGGGCAGGTAAGGGGTTCATGGTAGTGACATACAAACATTAGACATTTGCAGCAGGAGCAGGAGCATGAGGTGATCCAACCAGCATCATCATGTTTAAGGTTTGCTTAATCAAACCATTGCATTGTTAGTTTACAGTGCTACACCATGTGGAATTACAGTTTGTCTGTAACCCAACTCTGCAATTAACCTACTATTCATGTGAATGAATTGCACATTAGGTGTTCCCACAGACAGATTTTGAGGTGTATAGTGTATTGCCTTTTTGAGGATATGAAAAACTCACATTCCCTGAGTTCACAAAATGAATCAAAATCTTGTGCCCAACATCCAAGTCGAAGTACCTAGTTAACACAATTACACAGAATGCTAGACATGCATGTGATTTACAACTACTTGTTTGTTGGCTCTTCCAAATTTCAAACTTGAGTCTGTCATTGCCACCAAAGCTGATGGCTGAAATTACTGAAGTTATCTCTCTTCCAGTCATACTAAGAAACGACAAAAGTTCTTGTACTTGTTGAAAATTCAGACATCACATTCAAATGGATAATAACTCTCATGAGAATCAGAAATCTCCATTTAAATAGAAAGTGGGTGTTGTCAACTTGATTCCCAATTTGCAATCATTGCACTCTTGGAAAAACCAAAGCTTTAGAGAAAGGAGGAGCAGATTGATGACTTTTTCACTAAGGAGTGGGCTACATACCTCAAGGAGTTGCATATGTTGAAGAGTTCTCTGCATGGACATTTAGACAATGTTATCTGCAACATGGTTTGATGCCTGGTTGCATGTGATGTTGAAATTAGTAAATCCCTGTGGGGATTGATAAACAGCACACACACTTTGAATTGTCATTGCAAGTTTTTTTGTTGACCATCATCTCCTTCAAATGCTTCAGGTGCATTCTCTGTCATCTGCATTTGCATCATTGACCTGCAACAAAAGTTGTTGCCATTGCTAAGAATCATCAAAAACCAGGGTTTAAGAATCACAAAAAACTGAGGCACCTCATACATGTGAAGAATTTTGCAACAATACTGATTTGGAGAGAGAGCATCTGTGGTGACTTTCAGAATTGCACAAAACTCAGCACTGTCATGATGATGATGATGATGATGTATTCAATATGTCCCTAGTATACGACCTAGTAGCATCAGACATGCATGGGGAGTTTTGTGAAAGTTTGTGCAAGGTTTTCGTGAAGTCATCAATCATTGTCCAGTTACTACTTCTCTGGTTTCTTCTCTCCTTAGACTCCACCCACCAACCAAATGTGAAGAAGAAGAAGAGCTAAGTTGGCAAAGTTGCAATTTGTGTTCAAGAAACCTTATTGCACTTTCACCCTTTCCATGTCTCATAGCTTCTTTCATAGAACTGTATTCATTCAATCATGCCACTGTATTCATTCATTTCTTTGTTCAGTGGGCAAGTGAAGAAATTGAGAAAGTGTAGTAGAAAAAACCCTTGTTGCTCAGAAATGATGTCTTGTTCAAAATGGATAGCCGAAGAAATTGAGAAACCTGGTGTAGAAACTCTCCTTGCTGAGAATCACATGTTGTTCAATGGATAATTGAAGAATCACATGTCTTGTTCAAATGGATAGCTGAGGAAACTATTGTAGAAGAAACCCTTCTTGCTGAAGAAGAATCATGTCTTGTTCAAAATGGATAGCTGAAGAAATGTAGAAACTATTGTAGAACTCATCTTGCAAAGAATCACATGTCTTATTCAAATAGGTAGCGGGAGACACTGTTGTAGAAGAAACTCTTCTTACTGAAGAAGAATCATCATGTCTTGGTCAAATGGACAGCCGAAGAAATTCACAAACAGTTGTAGAAACTCTTCTTTCTTGCTGAGAAAAATCATGTCTTGTAGCATGAGAATCATCTATCTTATGTTATTGTAAGTAGCGCGAATTACGATTTGCAAAGTTTGTCGGAGCTCACAAAATCTAATCTAATCCTTGTTAATCTAATCTAACAGACACACAACACAAACAAAATTCCCCAACCCCAAATAAGAAGACCAAGTCTCGTAGTGGTGGGGTCGAGAAATCCTTCGGCAGGACCAAAACAAAGATTCTTACGTCAGGAAACAGCAGTACACGGAAAAGCCCAACACCTGAGTGAGCAATTGCACAGGCAAAACAGGCACTCCAGTTGACAACACAGGTGTGGGTACGTAGGTGCGGTGGCCACTGCAGCCGCATTTCCGGGAATCAATAACCCGTGGGACGACGACCATTGAGCTTCGTGGAGTGTTTCCTGATAAGCCATTTCCTGATTGCTGTTGCGTTTTTGTTTGTCATTATTCAGTCAACGGCACGCTTCGACACACAAATCCGAAGTTGCACTCCAAGACTCGCTTATCTGCCGGCGGCCATTCCGGACTTTGCTTTTCTTATAAATACAGAGGTTAGAGCCTTGAGAGGTAGGAGACCAAAGAGCTTCTTTCAGCTTTTCCAAACTTTGGACTCTCAACTGGATTTTCGCTTGTCATAATTGTCAGAGCAGCAAATCTGAGAGCTTGGAAATCTTTTGGACTGTCTTACTAACAGCGAGAAAAAGCCTGTTCTTTTGCAGGAAGAAGAAGAAGAGGAGGCCATGGGGAGTTCAAGGAACCTTACGCTCTATGTTGATTTGTTGTCACAGCCATGCAGAGCTGTAACCATCTTCTGCAGGTATGTTATTCCCCCCTCTAACATTTTTGCACTTCAATTCTCTTCCAATTCTTGTGAGCTCCATTCTTGTTGGATGTAACAAGCGTGGATGCTATAAGCTCTATGTACTACTTAAGCAGTGGTTTTGCAGCAAAAGCAAGGTAGTAACATGTTTCTTTGTGCATCATTCATCCATAAGGTTCCTGTTGTGGAGATTTTCTCTGCTATTTCATAGATTGGCACTTGCTCTTTTGGTTTGTAAATGAAGTGGGGTGATTGACGATGATGATGACGACGACGAGGATGCCAGGGTGAACGAGATCGAAGCAGATGTTCAACTCGTCTCTCTTTGGAAGAAGGCGACCAGAGAGCCTGCGTTCCTAGGCATGTCTCTTTGTGATTGATCTACCTTGATTCTCATAAGGTTATTGACTGTACTACTTTCTGTTGTGGAGATGTTCTCTGTGGTTTTGCTGTCATCTTTCAAAGTGTTGTTTGTGGAGTTTTGTGTAATGCCATGTTTAGTTTGAAAGATGGTAGCAGGATCTAAACTTTTGATTGTGTAAAATGGCAGCCATCAATCCTTTGGGAAAGGTGCCAGCAATTGATGATGGTGGATTCACGTTGTCGGAGAGGTTGGCACTGTTTGACTCAGCTTCCATCCTGCTCTTACTTCTGCTCATGATCACAAGCTCTTTCATCAGAGAAATCTCTCCTCTTTGTGCTTCCTTCTGCTTGCGTGTTGATGCCTCTATAATCAGCCAGTCTCTAGTGATCACAACCATGCAGATTCAACCTCACTAGTGTATCTTGGATGTTACATCCAGTAGTCTTCCCTCAGTGAGTTGGGGTTGACCACTAAATGGAAGTGTACAGACTGCTTTTCAAGGAGAAGTTTGTTGATTTAGTTGTTCCTACAGACGGCAAACAATCTTTGAAGGAAGAAGGGAATTGTTGTGACTTATTTCACCTTGCTGTGCAATGCTGTGGTGCAGCCACACAATCATGCGGTATCTTGCAGCCACACGGAAGGTAGCAGATCACTGGTAAGTGAATGCTTCCTTGACCTTCATGAGAGAATCCAGAGTCCTAAGAGGGATGAAGACACTCAATGTAATGCTCTCCAGGATCTGTAAGCCTTTGAAGCTTTGGGGTGTGGTTTTTCCCTGAGCTGATGAACACAAATGAAATGGTTGTTAATCTACTTCAAGTGCATTGCGGTTCTTCTGCCTTCATTTACAGGTACCCTGAAGACCTAGAGAAAAGAGCATGTGTTGACCGCGTGCTTGACTGGCACTTTGGAAATCTGCAGCGTGATGCTGGTAACTAACTCTGTGATTTACATGGAAGATTTCATTGCCACTGAGCTTTTGGTAAGGCCTAAGAAAAAACAGAGGTCAAGTTTTGGCTGTTTAAAAAAAAATCTTCTACATTCCAGTGTTTGTGGCTGTAGTGTTTTCTCTCATTACTGAATCCCACTTTACTGGCAGCCCAACTTCTGGTGCATGGTGAGCTGGCACCACTTCTGGGAAGAACAAAGGATCCCACTTTGGCAGCTGAGGCCAAAGCCAGTTTGAAGCAGTCTCTGAAGACAATGGAGACTGTGTGGCTTAAAGACAGTCCATTTCTTGCTAGAGGGTCACAGCCATCAATTGCAGATATCAGCTCTGCATGTGAGCTCCAGCAGCTCAAGGTAAGTAATTTTTTTCTTGATCAGTCTCATGGATGTTCCCTTTCACGGGATCATTTTGGTTCTGTTTCCTGTTGCTTCATCATTTTGCAATGTCTGAATTTTTGTGGGTGCTCAATGGTGTACAGTTGTTGGATAAGGAGGAATCAGGAGCATTACTGGCCCCTTATGAGAAAGTCAAGGCATGGATGGTGGCAGTGGAGGAGTTCACAGCGCCCTACTTTGTGGAGGTACATGGTGCGCTTGAGAAACTTGCCAAAATTTTTGAAGACAAACGCAAGAGTGAAGCTGAAGCTGATGTGGAAACAGCCCCAAATCTGTAAAAAACATGTGGACTGCAAATACTAAACCATTGTAGGTTGTGTGTTGCATCACCACATTAATAGCAACCCTTAGGGATGGCGACTGCTCGTTGCACATGTGGTTCTCTGTCATTACATGTCACTAATATGACAACTACTATATGGCTACTACTTGTAGCACATTTGGTTGTCTGCTATCAACTATCACATGAGCCTCAGATGGCAACTCATAATTGCACATTCTTGTTCTCATCTATAACATATTATTGGCACCTAAGACGTCATTTTCAATTTTGTTGCAGAGAGAGAGAGAGTAATTGCAAATGTTGGTGATGCAAAGAGGAAATTGTTATGGGAATGTTGTGTGGTTGCATAGGAAGGTTGTATCAACAGTCATGCAATTTGCTTGTTCTCCACACTTGAATGTCCAAACCATTGGCATCATCTTACCTTCTCAGTACCTATGTGACATCACATGCAGCACATGTCAAGGAGACAATTCTCTGTTGTATTGTGTTCATGGTTGAAGATGATGTCAAAAGCTTGTATAATACACAAAATTCAAAATCAAATTGTTAAACACATTTAATCTTAAACTAATGCACCTTTGTGTTTCTCAAATTGTATTGAGGGTAAAAAGCCAATTGATTCTTAATTTTGTAATGAGACATAAATTTAATGCATGTTTTGTAACTCCCAAGGGAAAGAAAGTGGGTGCGTACATTGGGATGGGACCAGGGTGAGCTCACAAATGCTAATTTGAAGTAAAATCAACTTGCATGAATCATGAAAAAATGTGACGAATACAGGTTGAAATTAAAATGATGTGCAAACAAATCACGAAGAACAAACTCAACACAACCTAGATTTGGGAGGCATCATCAATCTCTTCCTTATATTATTTTCTATGATTGGTAGTGGTCATTGCATTGAAATGGAAAGAATTCCCAAAAATCTTCAATTTTGTGAAATTATTAGTTTTGCAACTTTGTGAATTCGTAATTCACACACACAAACTTTGATTAAGGAGCTTTCAAGGTGAAAGTTATAGCCATTGTAAAAACATTTTCAACATTGTATATCATGCTCAAATTAAACATCATTTGACCCATTTTTTTAGGTGTTAATGGTAGTAGCGAAATTGTCAATATAATTCCCAACCATTTTTTTGGCCATATAACTTGCGCTTTGAATCTCCAAATGGAAAATGTGAATCCATTTAAATTGATATTTAAACTTCAAAAAAAATCACACATTTCAAAAAACACCCAATTTTGGCAAGGTTCATTGCTTATATTTCTGTTTTAAAATGTCACAATGACATCTTTTGGCAAGATGAATGCATACTACCTTAGGCCAATATTGATCTCACATCACAATTTACTACAAGGTCATAGAAGGCTTTTTGGATAGTGTGCATAAAAAAGTTTTCATGGAAGTTTTTTTGAATTAACTAGGTCTCCAAAAAGGTATAAATAAAAGTAAATCCTTCCATTACTTTTAGTCTATTCAACATTAATTTGAAGTATAATCCTGCACCATAGTCTTGTTATGTTATTTTCATGTTTATGTTTTCACATTTTGTCATAATAAAATTTTGGTTAGATCTACATCTTGTACATTTCATGTATTTGTTTTTGGTTTTCATGTTCCAGCTTAGAGCTAAGCATGTTTTTGTCATCATTTGTCCTAATGTTTGTGCCTTTTGGGAATCCTTTTGCTTTGATAGTTTTCATGCATGTGACATAAAGATTCATAACACTTGTAAGATTCACTTGGGAACACTTGAACCCTCCTTGCACTTTCCCACACTTGTGGGAATTTGTTTAAGTCCTATGACATTTTTTCAACTTGGTTCCCTTCTCATGCTTTAACTTTGGTTTGTCATTAACCCAACGACGAGCCCAAGATTAAAGTTGCAGCATTAGACCTTAATTACTAGGCATTCCTTGTGAATTTGTTCACAATATAATTACTTAGTAAAATTCATAAGGTAAAATTTGCAATAATCACATGAATAACCAAAATTTTAATTAGTGATTCGCAATGGGTGTTTATAATAATATTTTGATCATTGCAATAGTCATGGATTGCAACCAAATTTCTTATGAGGTTTTATATTACACATTTCATTTGAGTTCTAGCTACAATGAAACACATAAGAATGAAAAATCAATTTGGTAAAAGATTGTGACCCAACATGTTCAAATAATTATGTAGGTACATGATTATTCACATATAGAAGGTAACAACAAAAATGACAACGAGAAAAGATTAATTCATGGTGCAAACATGTAAACATGATTTATAGTGATGTCTTTTTCACTAGTAGAAATTTAGTCATTTACAATTAATCATTATGCAACTTTGTGGAACTAGGTGTCATTTGCAATTACATCAATTGTGTGTGCAACTAACATGCAACTAGTAATGTACAAAATGCACATGTGTTATAAAAATCATGGCCTAAGCTAATACATACCTACATTAATACATTCAATATATATACTTAAGCTATGTATAGTAGTATTATAGCTTTAGTATTAAGGCTAAACCCCTGCTAATTAATGCTACCCAAAGCAAAACATTGGTTAAATCTAAGTTGTAATCACACTTCATCAAAGTCAAACTATCCATAACAAAACTAATTATGAAGTTAAACTAACTATGGTTAAACTAACCATGGCTAAATCACCTTTGGCTAAACTAATCATGGCAAAAGTAATTGTGAAGTTAGACTAATTATGGCTAAACAAATAATGACAAAAATAATTATGAAATTAAATTAACTTTAGCCAAATGAACCATAGTTAAATTACCTTTGGTTAAACTAATCATTTTAAAATTAATTTTGGCTAAACTAAAAGTAGTTAGAAGGTTAAATTAAACTAACAATCACTAAATTAATTAATAAATTTAACCCTATAATTAATTTAACTATATATATTATTAATCTTTATAGCTAATCATATACAATTTTTTTAAAGTTATATATATTTAATTACTAATATTTATATTTATTATCCAAATTTATACTTATAATATAGTTAATTTAGCTAGTAGGTAAATTAGGTTAATATGCCATTTAGGTAGCATGTAATATTTACATGCAGGTTGCAATTACATTGGTTGCACTTGCAATTAAATTTTTTATCCCATATCTTTTGCCCTATATTCCAAATGTGCACACCATATAAGTAAGTGCATTTGTCTTGTTTGCAAATCAAGTACCAAATGTCATTTGGGATGGGCCAATGGAAGAGGTTCAACCCTAAAGGTTAAATCCAAACACAAAATTGGATTGTTTTAAACCTACCTACTTAGCCTAACCCTACCATCTTACATACCTACAATCTACTTATGACCTACTTCCCTACCTACCTATCTACCTAATTATTATTATTTTTTTAAATGAACTTTTAAAATTGCCACATATCACCACATAATTGGCCTTCACAAATGGACATGTGTCAACATGGGCAACCCTCCTAGAATAATATAAATGTATAAACTATAAATTCATAACATATATATTGTCTACATACATATTGTTGAATGCAATTATTGGTTGTGTGCAACTTGTCCTATGTAATTATGGGGTTTAATAATTACATGTGTTTCATGCAACTAAAAATTAGTTGCATACAACACTTGCAAAATGATAGTTTTCTTTTAATGTTTTTGCTTTGGTTAAAAAACAATGAGTGAACAAATTAAGTTCAAGTGTTAAAACCAATCATTTAACGAGATTTTTCCCAAATCCATGATTTTAAAACTTGCATTAAAATTATAATTTAAATAAACCCAAATAAACCTTAAGTCCTAAACATGTCATAAACCATTAAATCCTTAAAACACCACAAACCCTAAAACCCAAACCCATTAAAGCTTTTAGTTTGGAGATCATGATATCGACCATAAACTCTAAACCCATTGTAAACCCAGACCTTAAACCAGTTAAACCTTTTAGTCTAAAAATGATGATGTTTTTTATATACAAGTTTGTGCTCAACTATTCTTCCTCACAAAAATGTGTTTCTACATTGCACTTGATTCTCATCAGTTTCTTAATCATAAACTAGTTATGGAATTATTGTTGTACTTTATTTTGGGTTGCTAAAATTAATGCTTATTGGTTCAATAAAAGAAGAATTTGACATTTTACTTGTAGCCTAACTTACAATATTCACTTTATTTGTTGATGATGATCTCCACAATTTCTTGTTCCTAGAGAAAATTATAGCTATAGTAATTATGGCACTTACCATTACTATAGCAAACACCTTTACAAACTATATCGTTGTATATTATATTTTCCATCCTTTAAATAAAGTTGCAATAAAAATTTGAAATCATCATAAAAATCACAACCAAAAACTTCAAAAAGTCATTTGTGGTTTTAGTTTAAATTGAATAACTTCAAAAGGACTAAATGAAGGAACAACTTGTTATGGGAAAATATAGAGTTACAACTTGAGATACTTTTGTTTTATTTATTTTTCTAAATAACAAATCAAGAATGAAAGGGACAAGAGAAAAAAGGAGGAAAAAAAAAATCTTGAATTGTAAGAAAAAGCTCTAAGGTCTCAAGGATTTCTTTAAAGATGGAACTTGCAAAAAAGAAGTTGCATGGGATATTACTAACCAAGATGTAATTGAAATTGATCAATATTCCTATCATGAGGTCAATCAATGTCCCAATTTAGTAGATTATGATTTTTTTTCCATATGTGCAACTAAGTATTATAGACATGCTTAACATGTTAGTGGTTTAATGTTGTAGAGACTAGGCATGCTTTTATGTGGAGTGTTATTAATTAAACAAGGTGGGTAGAAGTTGGTGAGTTTGCAAAAGTTGCAAGCATGTAGCACATGAATGGACACATTAGTGGATCAACATTTTAAAAAGATAATGAGAGTTACAATCTTATGACAAAGCTCATCTTGCATAGCTCTTCTTTGCATCATAACATGCAAAAATAAAAAACAAAAAATTCCATTTCTTAAAAATGTTTGGAGTTGAACAATTAATCACAAATAGATTCAAATCAAATCAATTAATTTTTGAGATTAATGATACCAACAAGTTTGATAAAAAATCTTTTACAAGTTATTAAGTGAATGATTGAATCACTTGATTGTTTTGTTTCAATGGTATGTGCAAACTGCATTTTGCAGTGTTAGCAATAGTAGATAAATAACTAATTTCAATGCAATTTTAGACATGAAAGGCCCACACCTTATTGCCAAATTTTACTTACTTACATGATGTTAATTATGTTGCAAATAATAGGATAATCATATTGTTGTTGTTGTTACATTTGTTGTTAATTGTTGATGTTAATAACATTATTGTTGTTGCATGTTGTTGGTGATGTTGTTGTTGTTGTTGTCAATGTTGTTGATTTTTGTTGTTGCACATGATTTGTCATTTGATAATTAAAAAAAGTAATTTTCCATTTTGAATGTGGGTTTCAAATTGGTGGGCTTCCAATTGGGCTTTGAAAAGTATAAGGCTTTTGAAATGAAGTTTAAAACTCCATTAGATTGTGATGTTATTGATGTTTGTTGTTGTACATGGTTGTCAATTCACAAGTTTTCAAACAAACTTTGAATTCAAATTTGAGCATCCAATTGGGTCTTAAAAAAACATTCGTGCTTTTGAAATGAAATTTGAAACACCACTAGATTGTGCATTCAACATATGCTTCAACAAAATCAATGGAGTGGATAGGTTCAAGAATAAATTATTAAAAATTTATAACAAAGACAAATTTTGGTTATTGAAAGTTAAAAGGGTCAAATTACAATTTTAATGTAATATATGACACAATAAACACCACATATTGTGTATCATAAGTTTATTTCACACATGTGCCATGAACCACATATTGTATACCGTAAGTTTATTTCACACATGTGTCATGAACCATGGCATATTTTATGAAGAAAACAACATGCTTTTGTAGTGAAGAGATTGTATTCTCTTCATATAAATTTTGAGTGGAAAAACACAATCCATTTAGAAGAATAGCTATTTTCAAATATTGTCACATGAAAGTTTTGAAAATCAACAATGTGATTGTGCTTTATAATGATGAAAAGACCTCTTTACAAATGAGAAAATAGAGTTACATAGGTTAGCCACACACATAATCCTTTTGAATTATTAATATTATTCAAACTTGTGGGTTATGCATTTGTATACTAAATGTGTTCTTTGATCATCAATAGGCATTAATTAATGACATGTTCATTCAAATTTTTAGAAGCTAAGCTTGCAAGGAAACAAACAAAGAACATGGTTGTGAATGGTTTCCTCCTTGACTCATTTGCTTTCTACGACAACAAAGGACCCACCAAGATTTTCCTAGTTTTCTCATAAAACTCATCACTAGAAATTGGCTAGTGTTCTGAATTCAATGGTATATTTCAAATGGGTCATCATCAATTGAATCCAATAACAAGGATTTCTTAGAGTCTATGAGTCATAATATTATTAAGATCAAATGAGAAGAGATTGAGTCCATGCATTACACTATTGTTGTTGTTGGTGTTTTAGTTTTTTTCATGAAATTGTTTTTATTTTTTTAATGTAGTATCATTAGCAAGCAACTTGACAAAGAAGATTTATAATTACATGTTGATAACTTTGTAGGAAAAATACCAAAAAAAAAGAAGAAAATTTACTAAAAACTCAGTCAAATTTAGTGTTCTTTCCACAAAATATTGGGAAAAGGTTTCAAATTATTTTTGCTTTGTAAATTCAAATCATTTTTTACAAACTTTTAACACAAAAAAAAATTTGCCAAAATTTCAATATCAAAAATTGGGGGTACAAAAACACCATGGTTGAAATGTGGCAAAAAATTCCTGAATTTTTTGATAAATGGTAAGATATTAACCATGGTTTCTTCTGTAAGTACTTTGCTTTGGCTTGATTGAAAGCAGGATTTAATTTTTTAAAATAAAAAATTTTCAATTTGGTGATGTAGCCATACTGGTAATCATCATTCACAAGATGAATTAGCCAAATTTGGCTATTGGTCAGAGATGAAAGTAGAAAAAATAGAAGAATTCTGCTATATTTTCGTGACCTTTTCAAAGTTTGAGTGTTGTTTTTTTTTCCAAATTCCTCAAGTAGGTACACTGGCTAGGATCCTCAGCATTAATTAATTAGCAGTAAATGGCGACTGTCCTGCTGGTGGACTAGTAGATCTTTTTTGGAATCCTGCCTATTTCTGGCGACTTACAGGAACACATTGTTTAAATATGGCGACTTTTAAGTTTTTTTTGTTCAAGATATGGCGATTTTTTTATAAAAAATCTCAAAAATCCCTTTGTTGGATTCGCCAGCCTTTTTTTGTTTTTCGCCAGGTTGCGAAAATTCGCCAAAAAAGAAAAAAACACTTGCTGTAACCTATTATTGTATAAATATGGCGAATTCACAATTTTCTTTCCTGGAAATCTGGCAACTTTCAAGCATATTTTCCACAAAAACGCTTTGTATGAGTCCACCACTGGATTTTGTTTTTTGTTCACCAAGTGACAAGAATTAGCCATAAAAAGAAAATGCTCATTTAATTAATTAGCCATGTGTGGAGTCAAACCATTAATGGCGCAAACTGGCAACCCATCTCCTTCCCCTAGTGGACTGGATCTTTCCTCCTTCAAACCATGGTTGGACGGTTCTTGGGTTTAATGAAGAACCCCCGGTTCCGGTTCTTAAGTCTTTGGTTTTTAGAACAGTTCGGGTTCCAGTTCCAGGTAAAATTGGAACACTGGGTCCAGTTCTGGTTCTAGTTCCAGTTCCAGTTCCAGTTCCAGGTAACAATGGAACCCTGGGTCCAGTTCCAGTTCCAGTTTAAAATGGAACCCTGGGTCCAGTTCTGGTCCAGTTCTTGAAGGAAAAAATTCAGATTTCAATTCCAGTTGCGACTCTGGACCTCAGACCCGGTTTAGGGTTTGGTACTGGAACTGGAACTGGGTTCGAATTCCAGTTCCTGAAATGTTATCTGGTCTCCAACCCAATTCCAGTTCCAGCAATTAGACCTGGTTCCAGTTTGGTTTTTTACTAATCGGAGTCAGAATAGACGGGCTCTAACCAACCAAACCAGGTAAACACCCAACACTACTTCCAACTCCCAACAATTAAGTTATTGTAAATGATAATTTTAATTGCAAATGACAAGATTTCTTCTAGTGATTTTGATACTTTATAAAGATCAAGAAAGCAAGAAAAACAAGATTTTTTAATTTTTTTTGTTGGGTCAAATTGTTTTGTTAGCCTTGCCTGTGCTACCAAGGCAAGAATATTGTGTTTTGATTCATTATAGAGTACAATAGCTTAAGGGATTTTGGCTCTTAAGTCTATTTTTATATGACGATTTTTGAAAGATGATATTTTTGCTTTGTATCGTCGAAACTTGAGATTAGTTATAGAGTTATAATAATAGTATCTTGAAGGATTTTTGGTTTTTGATTTTAGAGGATTTTTTGCAAGATTTATATTTTTGCATTGTGAAATATTTGAGTTTTCTATAATTCTTCTTTTGCCTTAAGATACTTTTTAATGTAAATGACAAGGCTATGGTGTGATACACCCCTTGTTTGTTTGTTTGTTTGTTTTGGATTATGGAGATTTTAGGGTTTGGTGATTCCTTCTCTGGTGTAATTTACTTGCACTCCTCTCAGCTTCAAATATATACTACCCAAACAAAGCTCTGCCCAAAGGCTTCTTTCTCTTTAAAGCCACCACAGAAAGCACTTTGATCATTGCAGCATGAGCACAACAAACACCCTGTCAAGGAAAACAATAAACAAAAACCAAAAACACACAAGCCTTTCATAAGAAGTTACTAGAGTTTTTAATTTCAATTTTGCGGTTTCAAAATTTTCCAAAAACTTTGGTTCTTATAGTGAAATTTGCCCCAGAAAAATAAAAACTGAGAAGTACTAGTGGTGTGACCTATGTAATTGAATTCATATTGTAACATAATATTACTCAAATTTCTATAACCCTCAAACCATATGTCTAAAAAAGACGAAACTAGTGCACAGGTACTCTCATTGAGGGCTTTCTAATGGTATTAAGAGTTCACCCCCCATTTCCCTAAAAATTCAAAATGTAAATTTTAGTGAATTTTTAATTATGAAGAAAAATTAAAAATTCAATAACTTAATGGATTTAAAGTCCGTTAGCTTTACAAGAAGGAGGTGCCAACCAAGGGGGAAAAAAAATAAAAAATAAATTGTTACAAAATTATACCAAATTGATCTTGAACACGAATTGCATCAAATTTAATAACTTTTTGTTTGCCCTTCAAAAAGACTAAGCTTATGTCTTTAATAATTTTAACATATTTTGAAAGACCTTGGCCCATCTTTCCTCCCCCACTTAAAAACAAACAAACCACCCCCTTTCCCATACCACCCAAGGAAAAAAAAAAAAAAAAACCCTTTGGAAGGCAAATTTGAAGGATAATTTTGTGACAAAATATTATTCTATTTTGCTCACTTTGCACAAGCAATTTAACAATTTACAAGTCACCAAAGAAGACATAATAATAATAATAATGTGAATAATGTGTGCTTCATGTGGCAATATGGTATAGGGTTTTGTGAAACCACTAGGCTATTGTGAAATCCCTTGTGTCCAAGATGATCAATTGAGAGCAACTTTTTTGATTTGGAACGATATATGATCTTTCCCATAACCGACCGAAATGAGGCCTTGATTGGCTATTAGCTCAATAATTACACTTGATAACCACCAACCTTCTTTTCACTACCAACCTACTACTACTACTAGGTAACCACAAGGTACCAATGTGGGCTCTCATTGGCCCAATGATTTTTGGTAACCCTATCAACTTTTTGGATGAAAAATATAATAGTCACTTTTATCATGGATGAAAATATGTCATCTCCTTTCAATTCTCATTATGGTCAATTTTTATGCTTGGTAACTTGTGACCTCTTGTTGGTTATGTAGTCCTTAGAGTCCATCATTAACATAGGAAGTTAGACCCCAATCCCCATAAGATTTGGATGCCTTGGTTTTTTTTTTGGGATTTAGGGTATAACTAATTTGGCAAATGACAATAGTTTGCCTATACAAAGGCAAATAGGCTAAATGGCTAAAGCAAACAAGGGGGGAAAATTTAGTGGGTGGGAGGGTCCTATGGCCCACTCAAAGCATGTCATGTGTGCATTAAATTGAGGCTTTTTCCCCCTTTCTCTTAACCTAATATGGAAAACCAACTAGAATGAGGCTTTGTTAGTCCACCCTTTAAATTAACATTCACAATCTAAGAGTCAACAAAGCCCAATATTTAGTTCAATGGACTTGAAACTAGAGTCCAAAAGTTCACATATGGGTAGGGTTTAGAAAAGGACCTAGGGTTTTGACTTTTAAAACCCTAGGTCCTTCTTGAAACCCTACCATTGGTGAGCAACTTGGTAGGAAAATAGATATCCTATACTTTTTAAAAATAGAATGGCTAAGTTGAGTCTAGGCTTGTTTTTTTCCTTTCAATACACATAAATGGTACACCCATCATTGGTAACCTTGTATTTAGCTCATGTGTAGCTAATTCATATCCCTATCACATGTAGATGCAAGTATGTGAAAATATCATGTATGTATGTTTGATTTTACGTATGGAACATGTTAATGAACATATATTGTAGACTTAAGCATGAGGTGAGTGTTTGAAAGAAGAGGTCTTCCACATTCCTAGTCCTAATCTTGGAAGTTTTCATCAAAAATTCATTAAATTTTAATTGATTTTAGAGAAATCCCTTTGGGCCTTCCTTATTTGATCTCAAACCTTGCTATTTTGCAAAGTAAACTTTTTTTGTTGAATTGTGGGTGAAAATTAGTACCACAATATTTGATGCATGGTTGCATTGCAAATTATTATGGCAACAATAAACCCAACAATAGTGAAAATGCTCAAGGAAAAAAAAAAAACAAGGTGGAACTCATATTCTTTTTGTGATAATATGAATTTCACCTTATCTTCACTCCTTGTTTAAATGCAATGTATTTTTTTTAAATTTTAAAAATCTCACCCCTTAATAACCAAACTCAAGATATTGATACTATGTTTCTTTCACTTTATGGATATCTCTTTTGTATCACCAAAATGATATCAATTAACCATGGATGAAATGAGATTATATGGATGAATTTTGACAATTTGAATTGTATGGAAGTTCTATTTTTTTCCTCTTTACCTTTTTCCCATTTATAAGCCTATATCCTTGCCTCCAATTTAAATTTAAAAAATAATTAACTTCAATTTTTTAGTTTTTTTCTACACACTATTTTATATTTGCAATGTTACCCATGAATCTTTCTCTAAGAAAAATTTATACATCTAATATACCCAAATGCAATGAATTTTTTTTTTCCTTCATTATTTTTTCTATGACCAATTGCAACATTAAGAAAACCACAAGTATCCCAATTAATATGAATGAAAATTTCAAAATTTTATACATATTGAGGTCTCATTGACTTATTGCAAGTATCATGAGAAATTGAATTTTTTTTGTTTCTCTTTTTTAATTTGAGAATATCATAAATTCTTTTATTTCACAATATTGAGCATAAAATGTAACCAAAGTTAAAAGAATGAGGGGGGATTTTTTTTGCAATTCTTTTTCCCACTAGAATTAAAATACACATACAATTTGTTAATCTAAAATATTTCTCCTAATAAGGAGAAATTACCAACCTTTTAAGTTTGCCACATGGTATTGGTAGTGATTTGTCAATAAGATGCTCTTAGTCTTTTCACCATGTTTTCCAAATAGTTGAAATCTAAAAGATGTGTCAATGGCTCACTACTTCATTATGAAGAATCTTTTGACCCTTTCACTTGCGATTTCTAGAACTTATTGTTAACCAACTCAAATTGGTATCAAGAATCCTTTGACCCTTCACTTACCATTTCTAGAACTTATTGTTAACCATCCTAAATTGTGATTGAAGTTTGTCATGGATCGTTTCTTCAATTGTAAAATATAATTATATTCATCACAAATGTCGCAACCCCACTTTGGGCTAAGTGTGAGGGTGAAGCCCTCACTCCCAAAGTGGGAAGTTGGAGTCCTCAAGGACTCCCAAAAACTTAGAGTTCGATTGTAAGGGTCAAATCTCCTCGCATTTGAGTGTTCTTGGTCTCATTGGAAAGGTCTTGAAGTGTAGATGTCCAAAATGGCCTCGCATGAGCCATTTGGAGCCATATGCGAGGCCATTTTGGACATTTGTAGCCCAAGTTATGGGCAAAAGAAGGACCAAAAGTCAAACTGGCAATTTGACTTCCGAGTACTAAAAGTCGGGAATCGACCTCTTCCTGACGTCTGATGACAGAGTGCGACATGGCCTTGGGAAAGCTCTTGAGGAGAGCTACAACTTTGGTTGAGACCTCACTCCAATCGGATCTTACAGTCAGGAGATATGAGCTCCCAAAGTCCCAGGACTCGAACCGGGGACAGTTTCGGGACTCCTTCTTGGAAGTCCCGGGAAAAAAAGCCATTTGGATGTAGCCTCGGCGGAGAGCTGCAGAGTATACTATATGGGGGACGGTGGTGGCTTCCCCCGAGTCCAAGCCGTGGTGAGTCAAGTGTGTCAAAGTGCCTGTGGCTTATCCCAACACCCAAAGGTGTTCCCGAATGTGAATTAACCCTCTTGTGGTTGGTTTTGGAGGCAGATTCAAGTGAGATAAATCTAGTCGCTCTTCCTAGTCTAATCCCGGGACTTCTAGCACGCCCCTTTACCCCTTTTTAGTGCTGGGAGTCGGGAGTGGCTCTCAAGTCCCAACTTTCCGTAACTCAACATAGTTTGACCCTTAAGTGGGTCTAACAAGGGACTTAAGAGCGCATCAACAAATTTGAACTTATGACTCTCTTATGAAAGTCCTATTATTCATTTACTTATGTAAAGTTGTGCATCAAAGTGGACAAATTTTCAACTCAAAACTCAACCTAATGGATCTTTGCTTCAAGTTAGGACTTTTTTGATTGGATGTCAAAATGCCCTTTTGTTTTGCCATTTATTTCCACTTGAGGTGTAGAAAGATCTCATGAAAAAATTCTAACATCATAATAAACATGTCAAGGTAAAATGGGACTTGACATTTCCACACATGATCAAGAGTTGTGTTTCTAGGGACTCATTATTGTGGGGGAAAACAATCTCCACATAACTTATATTTAGAGCTTCTTATCATTTAGAGCACATGACTTACTCTTCTTGTGTGGAGGCAATTTCTCTTGTTGAATTCAATTGTTTCCCTCGTTTGCCATGATATTCCCATGTCAATTGTTTCCCTCGTTTGCCATGATATTCACATGTCAATTGTTCATCCATCAAAATTGCAACTCGAAACTTTGATGCCAAATCCTGCACTTTAAGTGAAATTCATCTAATGATTTACAACAAAACCTCCATGAACTTGAAGGGTGTTTGCTTAAGTTTTCACCATCGGGTTTAAATAGCAAGATCCTTTGGATGGATCAATTGCATACCATGTTAGTGGAATGTCCTCGACCCTTCACTTGCACATATGATACATGTATGTGTGCACGTATCAAGGGTGTTCCTTAAGTTTTCACCATATAAGAACAAATCTAGTGTTGAAATGTTATACCTATGTGGGATGTCTAAAAAATCATGTTTCATCAATTTCAAATCAAATGAATGTCGGGATGGCCCGAAAAAGTATTTGATGAATCTACATGAAGATCTAGTGATTGTTTTGGTAGTGAATATTTGATGCTTTTATAAAAAGAAGTTGGAAATAAACATGTTTTTTCAAAGTAAAATGTGTTTATTAGTAAAAACATTATCACTTTGGTGAAAATTGTTAGAAAAATTGAACCAAAAGAAATAAAAAAAACCCAATGCCTTCATCTCAATAACTATCACCACACATTTAATACTAGCACATTCATTAACATTGCACATAAAATTTCCTTGCATGGATATATTAATCAATTTATCCATAACCTATTAACCATCATCATTATTAGCCAACTTATTAGAAGACTTCGTTGTCACACATAATTTTTAAAAATTTAATAAAAAGAGATAATCATGAATATGGAGTAAATTTATTAAGTATCCATATATTAGCCTATTAACCATCGTCAATAGCCAACTTAGAATTAGTTTTCATAAGTCATAAACCCCAAAAAAAAGAAAACCTAAAAAATCATCATGAATAAAAATTGGAGCTTACAATCTACATGTACAAATTGTGTGTAAATAATTAAGATACAAAACAGAGGGCAATGTGAACATACATACATACATACATACATACATGCATGCATGCATGCATACACACATACATGTCAGTATACGTACATATACATAGATAATACATACGCGGGCATGTATGTATTTCGTACATGTACGTATGTGCGGAGGCAGAGTGCAGCAGCGATGGCGACGAGTTTCGTGGAGAACGGCGCGTTGCGAGGCACCCCTGTTGCTGGCGCGCACGATCTGGCTGGCTGGCTAGCGTCGTCGATCCCCACGCACCACGTCTGCTTCGCCGCCCGATCTAAATTCCGAGTTTTTGCTCATATTTCCGTCGCAAAATTTGCTAAGAGACGTAAGAAGCATATGGTTTTTCTGCTGCCCTCCTCATAGTACACTCTTTTCTTCGCTCTTCTTCCGTCCGCCCGGCTATGGGTGTGTCCTCGATTGCAGATCTGATGTTTGCAAAGGCAGAGGATGCAAATGTAGTGCCGATCGTAGTAAGGTGGGTTTTTTTTTGTGACCCAATAAGGGTCCGGGATCCAAATGCTGGAAGGATGCGGAGGAGGAACAATTAGGGAGGGGGAGGAAGAGGAGGAGGAGGAGGAGAACAAGGAGGAGAGATGAAGCCCCTTCGTGTGTGCGTGCTTCTGAGTCTCCTGGTAGTTGCATTGGTTTTCTCATATTATCTAGGGCAACCCAGCTACTGGGACAGCGTGATCCAGGCCCAGGATGCAGCTGCTCAAGTCTCCGTGTCTTCTTCTGCACACCAAATTGTAGGAAACAGCGATCGGACTGGTACGTATGCATGACCCATCACCACTCCTGCGCTGTCTTGTTGCAAGAATAGCAGCTTTCGGGAATGTTGTGCCTGTCGCTGCAATCAGACCCATCAGCTCCATTTCATTTCCTTGCTGCGCACTAGAGTTTCCTTTGATCTGGGCAGTTTACCAGACCCCTTCTTTCCTGACCTCCTTTCCTTTCATTCAAGCTGCAAGCAAGCGAGCAAGCAAGACAGTAACAGGAGTTCTTCTTGACTTGAGACTTGAGCACGGACTTAGGCTGCACATGGAGTCTAGATGCATGGACAGATCGAATTTAGGACAAAGTGTGAAAAGTTTTGATGCCCAACTGATGACTACTGCTGATGCAGAATTGAGTCAGAAACAACACAGAGCTTCACCGCCACTACCACAATCCACACGAGAAAAGCAGGAGGTCAATGATCAAGATGTGCAAGATGATGAAGAGGAGAATGTGAAGAAGAAGAAGAAGCAGCAGAATCTGAAACAGGCGTCTGGAGATGATGATGGTGATGGAGTGCCAAAGGGGGATGATGATGTGCAAAAGGAAACATCATCAGTATCATCGGAATCCAAGCAAAACAATGATCGGAAGGAGCTTGACAATAATGAGAAGGTAGGTAGTTATTGTCTTGGAAACTAGGTTTCAGAAAAATGGAACTTGTTTGGGTATGCCTAAAGTGTTTTTCTCATCTTTCACTCCTGCTTTCTTGTTGCCAGTCTTGTATTTAGTTTGGTCCAAAACCCTAAACCCCCACCACTTTCAACAGGTGGAAGTAGCAGCACATGAGAAAGAGGGCAGCGGTATCACAGACTCAATGGCTCATACAATTGAACCTGCACAGCATGAAGAAGAAGCATTTGCAGCAGCAGCAGCAGTGGAGAAGGATGCCAACCAACGTTCAAAACCAGGAGAGAATGGAGAGTCTCATTTTGATCAATATCCAGTACTCAAGCAGCCCATATGGAATGTGCCAGCAGAGCTGGGAACCAAAATGCCACCTCTTGATGCATTCATTCTCTCCAAAGCAATGATTGAAGTCCGTGCAAAGAAGAACGTCATTGTTGTCACCTTTGCAAACTTTGCATTTATGGATTTTGTGCTCAACTGGGTGAAGCATCTGACAGAATATGAAGTCTCCAACATTCTTGTCGGTAACATATTCTTACTGAACTTGAATGAGCACTACATGTGGTGATGTTCATATCCAAGTTGACTAATTTTTTTGCCTTTTGGAAACTGGCAGTTGTTTTTCCAGTAGTGATGGGTGAGTTGCCTATTGGTTGCCTACTATTTGCATTTTTTTGAGCCTCTGCAAGGGTAAGAGATTTTAACTGTTTGATTTGCATTTCTTGTATCAAGTCTTGAGGCATGAAGGGTTGATTGAGGCTGCTTGTGATGGTCAGGATGGAGAGACTAAAAACAATGAACTTGGGGGTTGTTTGTTTTGAAGGGGCGATGGATTTGAAGCTTCTTGAAGCGCTGTTCTGGAAAGGTGTGCCTGTTTTTGACATGCGGAGTAACATGAGCATGATTGATGTCGGCTGGGGCACACCAATATTCCACAAAATGGGTCGGGAGAAAGTCATATTGGTGAATGCATTTCTGTCCTTCGGATATGAGCTCCTCATGTGCGACACGGACATGGTCTTCTTACAGGTATGCTATGTATTTAAGTCACAAAAAGTCCCCCTTCAAGTAAACCATAACAACCAGATAAAGAGCAATCTGTTTTCTAAAAAAGAAATGGCTTTTTGATTTTGCTGCTCCACTATTGCAACAGAATCCATTGCCCTATTTCGAGCGGTTTCCATCTGCTGATGTCTTGACCTCCAGTGACGAGGTGGTGAACTCTGTGGATGATGACAGTCTGGAAATCTGGGATCGCAGTAAGCATGCCCTACTCTTCAGCCATCAGATTTGGTTGTAGGCCTCACAGTGCTTTGCTTATGTTCTGTAAGCTCTTTGTGCGGCTCTCATCCACATCCTAAACAGTAGAAGCAAGTCTCAAGTTTGACCCAATGAAGAAGGTCTGTTGGTATGGCTAGTTGAAATTGTGTCAAATCATGAAAAAGATTTCCTTCCACTTGCAGCTCTCAAAGCTTCTATGAAACTGTTGGACGTCTTAGAGTAGCTAGCCTCTGTAAGAAGTTCCTTCTCAGCAACTCAAAAGGTGCAAAGTATTGACTCCATATGTTGTGGTGCAGCATGGGGAGCATACAACATCGGCATAGTGTACTGGCGCCCAACATTTCCAGCCAAGATACTCGCAAAGGAGTGGTTGAAACTCCTCTTAGGAGATGACAGGATTTGGGATCAAAATGGATTCAATGAGCTTCTACGCAGCAACAAGACTGGACCTTCTGTTGACAACACCAGTGGTCTGTTTTATGCTCGCCATGGGGAGTTGAAGCTTGGCATTCTACCTGTCAGTCTCTTCTGCAGTGGTCATACCTTCTTTGTACAGGTTAGTACTGTTGGACAACAGTGGCACTTTTATTTCTTTCGATAATACTTCTGCTGGAGATGTCAAAGCAAGAACTGCACTGTTTCTCAAGGTAAGAGACAAATGAATTTGTCGGTGATGGATTAAGGTTTAGGGTTTAGGGTTTAGGATACAAGACCAATGGTTTTTTGTTGGTGATGATGGATAGCACATGTGGAAAGTGCAGGAGTTGTACAAGAAGCTTAGCCTGCAACCATATGCTGTCCATACGACTTTTCAGTTTGGAGGAACTGAAGGCAAACGCCATCGTCTTCGAGAAGCCAAACACTTTTATGACTTACCTGAGTATTATGACACACCTGGTAGGCACAATTTTTTTCCATTCTTGTATATATCTCTGGTCCCTTTTCAAGCAGGTTCCAACTAACAGATGTTTGAGTTATCAGTGGAAGGACCTTTTTCTTTAGTGCTTATATAAGAAGGTCTTGGTTTTGAATCATGTTCAAACCCCAAGTTCAAATTCTAACCATATAATTCCTGATGTTGATTTACGTCTTTTATTCTCTTCAATTTTCTTCGGAGTGAAACCCTAAACCCTAATTTGTGTCATGTTAGTTTTGTTTGCTGGAACTAACAGCATAATTTCCTTTCAAAGTGTTATTGTGGACCGCTCTCATAGATATCTTTTGCTGCAATTCAGGTGGCTACATAGTGTTCAACTCATCGATTCCTGAGGGGCTTCTGAATGGTGGATCACACACTGTAGCAAGCCACTTTAAACTGGTAAATTATCAGGTAATGGAATATCATGTGGATTCTTTCACTGCACCTGTCTCCTGAACTCATGGGTACTTGAGATCTCAGATTTCATAACAGTTTTTCTTTGTGATCAAACATTCTGCATTGCTTTAAGAAGGGTTCTATTTCTTTGCCCACCAACTTGACTTCTCTTAAAATTACTGTGACCACCTGATCCTGACAAAAAAATATGCTTGCTGATTTGCAGTTAGTTCAAATTCGAACTGCATTCACCATTGCGTTGCTTTTGAATCGCACGCTGGTAGGTCAAGCTCAATATACATCTGACATTTGTTTATGCCCACATTTCAAATCCTGTAATTCTGCTAGGATTGATTGCAGATCTTGGTGTTCTTCCCAAGAGAAACTGAGGGCATGGGGTTTTTTCCTGTTCCTGCAGATTATGCCATCCATGTGGTGCAGATTTGACCGTATGTGGTATGGTCACAAGGGCATACTGGATGGCACCAAAACCAGTCAACCATTTTTATGTCCTCTCGACCATGTTTTTGATGTACAAATCCTCTTACTCTCCTTGAGTAGTGAATGAAATGTGTTCTTTAATAAATACTCTGATCTGCCATAGTAACAAACAAGTCTCTCATTCCAAAATGTCTCCCTGAACCCTCTTGAAACACTTGAGACAAATTGAATCATAATGGCCAGGCTTAAACTGACTTTCCAACATCTTCTGGGGCTGATCTGATCAGATTGATTTCACTGCAGATCAATCAGATGTTAGCAGACCTAGATGAGTTGGAGTTTGGTCCAGGTATTGGCTTCCGGGAGTATTCCTTTCTGGAGAATCCTCGTGTACCTCATGAGGTATGGTCTTTGCAGTATTATTGATGTACATATGAAGATATGTAGATATAACTTTCCATGGTACAAAATTCAAGAGTTCTGATTTTTTTGAACTATATATTGGTTGGGTTTTCCTTCACCCAAACAGTAGAGAAAAATGTGCATAGCAGATGACTTGTGTCCTGTCACAGTGTGTTGTCTTTCCTTTCATGCTTTCAGGTAAAGACATCAATTTTGAAGGTTGAGTTATGCAATGAAAACAAGGATTGTAGTAGTGAAAAGGCGAATATTTCACTGGGAGTTCTCAAACTACCCAAGAACAAGACAGGGGACCAGGTAAGCAAGTCTTGCCACTACACATCCATGGTGCTGATGAGGGCAATTGGGAAGAAACCCATGCATTCTAGTCCCATTTATATATCCTTTAGATTCTCTGGTCCCTCTCCTTAAATTCAGGACTGCATGTTTTGAGTGGGATTTGATTTACCCCTTGCAATAGGAAAATTAATTACATGTAGAATTCAATGGAGAATCTGCAGGAAATTGATATTTTGGCTTTTGTATTTGGTCTTGTATGCTGATTGAGAGGTGAACGTGACGTATGGTGGGTCTCTGTGCAGCTTGTAAAAGCATTTGATGGTTACAAACGGTTCAAAATATTTCAATTCTCTACAACAGAGGAGGCATTTGGAGGCTTTTCTGACATTGTACAATATCTATAAACTCGCACAGCACTGCTATGAATATGAGGAGTTAAGTTGTTGGGCATAGTGTAGCATCACATATCTGACAACAACAAAAGTGATGTTGTGTCATGCGGTGTGACTTGTTGCTGTTATCATTTGGAGGGCGATGGGTAGTTAAAAATGGTTGCAATTTCTTTCTAACCTTCAAAGAGCGTTTGCTGTGGACCAGGTACAAGAAGCAAAATTCAAACGACGAATCAAGACATATCCAGGGATTTGGTGCTGTGTGATGGATAAAATCCCAGGTCATATTTACTATGACATTTACTGGGATCTTAAACCCAATTGGAAACCCCTCCCTCCTGCTACTCGGGAAGATGATCATAAACCCCGGTAACTTTGTTGATTTAGTAATAAAGCTAACACTGTAAACACTACCACCGATGGTTAAAAAATGAACCAACATTTTGAAACACCCAAATAAGTTATCATTGTAGCAGCTTTCTTTGACAGTGTTGGCCTTTCACCTTGAGGAGGGCCAACTGATAGAGTTATTATTCAGTTCTGTGTTTATGACGAGCAACTGGTCTTGCAGATAGTTTTTCTCACTGAATTGATGATTTTTGCATCTGCAAGTGTCATGAGTGTTGGAGTGCAATGCATTGTACTGAAAGCAGAGCTCAGAATTTTCACTGTTCCTAATCCTGTCATTGCAGATATAAAACAAGATGGGGGAATTAGGTGGTTAATGAACTAGCTTCTCATTTTGCAAGAAACAACTCAATATTCTATGTGTAGGTGTCTTTTCAAAACTTATTTTCTTAAGCACTTGTTAAACAATACCAAGTCTTTGAGCACCATAGCAGAGATGTAATAAAACACAGAAAAACTACTAATTACATCTATTTTCACAGCTTACATGATACATGTTCAATGGATTTTACAGCTTCTCAAAAGACTTTTTGATACTAAAGTCTTTCAAATAGATAAGTTGTGATCAAGCCTTTTGCAGTATATCTTGTGAAGTGAAGTGTACATTTGCAGAAAATCTAAAAGAGAATGACAGCACAAGTTTGTACAAGGTAGTGTTGGCCTAATGCTTCCCACGTTTTTGGGTCAAACTCTCAAATTTCAGTAAGAAAAAATTGCTGACAATCATTAACATCCATGTACCTTCTGAGATACAAGTTAGTGTTGTAAGCTACATAAATCAGTTCACTGGAGCTTCCTTACATTAAGTACCCTCACCTTGGGTGAGAACCCCAAGTTTCAGAAGTTTTGCTCAAAGCTATCTGCGCAGGGAGTTGAAAAGAGGCACATAACATCCATTTCCCAGGTGCCACGAGGCGAACTCGATGAATGAACAATGGATGAGGCACTTCACCAAGAATATCTCCAATTCTCTGATCATCCCATCCCCCAAAACTTATCATCCAACAAAAAAACAACACTACTACAATTCTGCACATGTAGTATCTTCTGGTAAGTCGACCCACAATAGAGCTTTCTCCAAGATGGACCAAAACCTCACCATTGAGCACAAGGATGGACTGACCTTTGAATAATCCAATTCTGGATCAGTTGCCTTTGAGAAACCATAAACATGAATTTTGGGGAGTGTTCGAGTTTCCCAGAAGTCCCTTGAGAATGCACCGACAAAGACATCTGTAAAACAAATGTGCACAACACTTGAAACCACTGATGTAGAAAAGGGAATTGATCTCACATAGAAGAGGAAGAGAGAACTACTCACCAAGAAATTCAACTGCATCTAGTGGGAGGTTCATAACCACTTGCGTAAAGCATATTGGTCTGATCCTTTCCAGCAATCCTCGAATGAATTCCCGCCCATCCTTGTTAAATATCTGCAACCCTCATAATTGTGACCGAGAAGCAGTCACCATGGGTATCTAAAGGGACCAGTCTTTGCTGTGGACTGAAATATCAAGACTTCACAGAAAACTTGTAGAATCAAGAAGTCCCTGATTCTCTGTACTATTCTTCTCAAGGATATCAAGGATATTCTTCTCTCTGAGAATATCAAGGACTGCAAGAACAACTTTGAGGCTAATGACCATTGGGTTTCTTGCCAAGCTGAAAAATACACATTTCAGATTTTATGGTGATTTGGTGAAGTGTGAGACATAAAAGTGAGAATGGTTACATCCACTTTGTGGGTAAGCCTGTTGGTCACCAAGTTCTGGTGTAAGTAGGCAATTGCACTTGGATTTAAATCATTTGCATACACATACTTCACTTTCTTGGCTGCAGTGACTGCAATGGGCCCCACACCGGCAAAGACATCACCTGGTACACATATAGACAACAGCTTGTTGAAAAGTTGGGAAGCAAAAAACCAAACAGAAAGCAATTGTGAAATATGTCATGAGCTTAGTGCAATGTTCTAGGTCACCACTGAATTCAAAACGTACCTAGAACAACAATCAAGAACAGGGTTCTAAGAACAGTTGTGGAGAAAGTAGAACAAAGCAAAGGAATGACAATCATTCTTTCTCCAAAGTTGACAAGTATGTGCAAATATAGCACTTACACACAACGTCATTTGGGTCAAAGCTGGTGATGAGACGTTGTCTTTCTGTGGCGAGACGTGAATTCCAATAACTGTCCACCAAAACAGGACATGGGGTTAACAAAATTTGATATCAAGGAATCACAAATATGATCACAAGGGACCAGATGGAGTGGACAGGGATAAGAGGGACATACACAGATGCAAGGTCAAGGCGAAAAGAGAATCCATGCTCAACCACAGTGGTAACAAGGGAACTGTTGCCTGCTAAAAGCTCAAGCTGCATGCTACGATATTTGCTGTGAATTGCATCTGTTTTGTTCACCACTGTTCGGATCCTTGGCTTATTCTTGTCCAACACAACCTGAACCCAAGAGGAAAAAAAAAGCCTCCCATAAAAAAACCTGGTAATTAAACCTCTTCTCTTCAGACATCTTGTTAAACATTCCCACTATCAAGACTATCATCAATTTTCAAGGAATTTTGAAATCAGAGTGGAAGACTAGGTGGAGACAACTAGTCTTGCACTCTGATTTCCATATTAGAAATGCCCACTTTGAACCAAAAAAATTGATTTTATGCACCTGGGCAATTATATGACGGAATGGAAGATGCTCTTCCCGCAGATTGAGATGTGCTATGTGTCCCACACTCTCGTATGCTGTAGGGACTGTCATTCCATCTGGCAAAATCCCCTTCAGTAGCTGCATAATCAAACCCAATTTTGGCTGGTGACAAATGCAAATCAAGACCAAAATTACAACAAGAGTTCCTTATCTCATGATTCACACAACCACTGACTACTATTCATTGGGGCATCTTGATTACCCTCCAAACAACTCTCGGCTGCTGCTTTTACCCAGAGCTGCAGTAAGAGAAACAAAGAACATGGCAAAATGGGATTGTGAAGTCGAGGTCTTGAGCAATCAAAGCACCTCATCTGTCGGCCAATAATCATATGCAAGGCTTAATCGGCATTTGACAAGTTCACATTGCCTTTTCCCAAGTACTACCTGTAGGTATGAGACACACAGAACCAAATGAGTCCTTGTTTGCTTCAAATCTTAGTTTTAAACCGCAGGTCCTCAACAACCACATCCCAACAACATTCTGGTAATGGGGTCCTTCGGGGATACTACGTATTCAGGGATACCTGGACTTCACAACTTCATAAAATATCAACTTTTTCAAGACATGAGAAAACTTTCTCTGTAGACTAAATTGATATCCTTACTCTTGAGCATTGACCTTTTCCATTTGAAAGTCAGAAACTTTCTAAGCTGAAAGGATTTTCCTTTGCTTCTGTGTCACAGTAAACCATAAAATCAACCTCCTTGATGTGACCGTACAAGATGGGCACAATAGAGTGCACTAAAAGGGTACTCCAAATCTATAAGAATGTCTCTTGGTGAGGGTTTAACATAGCTAGCTGAACCCAGGACAACATCATGACCGTGGACTACCAGAGGAAAAGCATGGCAACAGCTTACAAAAAAAGGAGGCCACCTGCACAGATTGAGGAAGTTCTTCATTGGGTTTGTCCAAATATTTTTCATCAAGTAATAGTAATCGTGTTGGCTCTCTCCATCTTTCAGCATCCTCCTCTTCTGTTTGCACCATAAGAAATTGTGACTTAATTGCAACCGACAAAAACACATCAAACAGCCAACACATGTATCTCATGGTATTTCAGGAATATGAAGAGTTTTGGTAGAGTTTGCTTTAATGTTTCAGTTTCTGGTTGAGAAGTCACCATCATTTTCTTCCACGATCTCAACTGAAACTGCTCCCTCCTCCCAAGCCTTTCGGCTAGACCCTCTCACCAAATTCCCTTCTTGTAAGTTGTCTTTCCACGAAGGTTGTGATAACCTATAAGCTCCTTTGCTACTGCCACCTACCAACTTTGCCAAATTTGTAAATTTGCGTTTTCTGACACTTTTCTGGGATACTGCAGTACTACAAATGGTGGAGTCATCCACAAAAACAGCTGACCTTACAGAATCAATCAAGCTCTCAGGTGTACTGCAATCATTTTCCACCCAAAGTAATTTTTTGAGTTCAGCATCACCATCATCACCATCCACTCTTGCCACATTCTTAACTCTTGGCCAGTTGAGAAGATGGCCTTTTAACATTCCAACAAGAGTTTCACATTCTGCCAAAGGCACACGTAGGGCAGCAAGAGTGAACACTCGGGTAAAGCTCTCTCGATCAATATCTGCCCCTTTCAGATACTTCCCAATGCGCCCATCTATTTTAATGAGTTTTTTGGAAACCTCAATTGCATTTACAAGGTTGCTCTCCGCTGCAAATGATTCTCTCTGTTCAACAATGGTTTCCATTGTCCATGAATCCACTCCCACCACTGCAGCTTTGAGACCATGCACATTGCCAATTTGAGGACTTATGTCAGAAGATTGCCCATTGCCATTTCCAAGGTTCTCACTGCTACAAGGATCTGTCTCCCCAGCCTCATGAAGCTTCTCGTCCACTTTGGCCTCTGCACTACTTCCTTCATGCCCTGAAGAACTCTACAGATATCATGATAGACTGTCAGGGCCATCTTGCATTCCACAACAAGCATCCCAAGGCATTGATTCTCTTATGGTCCTGAAGGAAAGATCCTGGCAAAAAGGATCAGCAAGGAATACATAATTGACGTAACAAGGATAATGAACCAACAGTAAGAGTATATAGAAACACAACCAGAAATGCAAACCAAACTCTATCCCTTAACTGGAGAAGGAATTACAGTAGTGGCCGAAGCTTCTTGAACTTGTTGAGAAATGGGGGACAAATTCGAGCCAGTGCTCTCCAGTGGTTGTTGAGGATATTTTGGCTTGCATTTTGGAATTTGGCCTCGTTCCAATGAAGGTCCATAGAAAGGAATCCTTTGATGAAGTTGTGCACAAGGTTTTTGCAGTCCTATGCTTTGATTGATTTCTTCAGAACTCTTGTCCTCGCCCGTTCCAGAAAAGAAATTGGATACATGTAAAGTTGAGACTGCATTGAGCACTTGGCACTCAAGATGATCAGGTCTGAACTCCATAAGCCTCCAATGACGCCCATAAAGACATTTCTTAGATGGAAAAATTGCAAGCTACTATTAAACTAAACCACGTTTGCTAAACTCTAAACCCAAACCCTAAACTCTTATCTGACCTAGAAAAGCCTCAATCTTATGATTAGTGAGTTCTAGCAAGAGTGAAGATGACAAACAATGTTTGAGACAGGGAAAAGCAAATGCGGTGGGTGTGAGAAATGAAAGCTTGAACACTCACAAGAATCCAACAGTATGTATAATTCATCACAAAAAATTAGATGTTCTGTGTATAGTAAGAGGGTTGAGGCTCACCACATTTCCAGAGCACAATTCGTTGTTTCGAGATTCCAGGACTTGACCACAGCGAAGAAAAGAGTCCCAAGTTGTGCACCATTGTCTTCTGATTCTTGAAACAGATATGGTTCGATGTGATTCGAACCATGCATGGAGTTGCCATCGTGTTCATGGCTGTGTGTGAGCTTGAATACTCTGAGTGTAGGTCTCTACACACACTGGGATGAAACCTCAATCCCACAAACTCCAGACCTACTTCAGCAACATCATGCTCACATGTTAGCACACAAAGTTGATTCAACTCGATTGGTAAGACAGCAGACAACACTCATATTCCATCACAAAAAAATCACATAGTTTGATTCGAATACAGAACAGAGGCAAGGTCTCCATACCACTGAATCCCTGCCTAAACCCTAACCCTAGATCCTAGCGCTACAACCAGCGTTTATTCTAGGGTTTGGCAGTCTTCTCTGTGTATCTGTGTGTCTTCCATGGGTTTCTCGCGAGTTCGAAGTTTCGATCATTTTTCGCTCGCGAAATCGATCATTAACCGTCGGATATTTATTGCTCAGATTTGCTGTAGTTGCGAAGTGAAGTTTTTGGGAAATTTTCCGAGTGTTTCTGGTGGGGTAGTTGGGCCTTTGTTGTTCTTATTTCTCTTTAGGGAAGTGAAGATCAACTTTCTGACAATTGTTTTCTTTCTGTTTTCATTTCTCTTTGGGGAAGTGAATTTGGCGGCTCCTATCCACCCTATTTACTTCTGGTATCCTCCTCTGGAATTTAGAACATTCATGTGTGGGCGAATCCATCACTTTGCTTTCAAGTTGTTGCAATTCTTCCGATTTCACTTGTCTTCTTTTTCTAAGCAATCACTGGGGAGATGTCAATCGTGGGTCATTTTAACATTGCCAAGGTTTTCCTCAATTCTTTCATCTCTTTTTGGCTGTTCTTTATCTTTTTTCTTGTCACCACAACCCATGGAAATGCATTCTACTACTCTCTGTCTTCTCAGCAGCCTTTCCTGTTAACAACTCCTAAGTATGACAATCCCGTATACTATTCCCTAATCTGCTTTCTGAAACACACCCATGTGGAAAAACCACCCGTTGGTATTGTAGTGTAACTGGAGAGCAGATTATAGTGCACGAGCAGGTATTCTGTTATCACGGTAGGCTGTAAAGCCCCCCACTCTTCGGGCTTTCATGAAGGTTGCATCAATTTTTGCAGCCTAAAGCCTGTAGGCAAGAGCATTACTGAAATGGCACTTGCGCGTGACTCTCGCCTTGTGTGCCCCCTTATTTCAGTAATGCCCTCACCCTTAGGCTTTACCCTAGACTTATAAAACACTAGGAGACTATAGTCCACGCATATGGTGTGCAGATCAAGCGTGCAATGATGGTTAGTGGAGGGCAAGGACTGTGCATCGGTGACATTATGTCACTAACAAAATCTGCATAGCGTCCATTCCAGATTATGACAATAATGTAAACTTGTAACCCACCTATATGTATGTGGTGCAAAGCAAACATGCAATTGATGCAGAGAGGGAGACTATCCATCGTCAGCAATATAGTCTCTTCATAAGCTTTACAGCTTTTTGTTTGGGTAGTTGATTACAAGTGTTAAATCTGCATCATTGAATCCATTTCAGACACACATGCTACATGGCTGTACCTCTTCGAGTAATTGGCAGCCCTTGCCAGTAGTTTCAGCTCAGAGTGTTAATGACCCAAAAAAACATGAAATGAAAAGGAAACAATGAGGGAGTATGGGCACATGGACATTCTTATTTGGGCTTTGGCATCAATAAGAATGGACATTGTAAAATGGGATCAGGGAACAATTATAGGAAAACATACAGGCACTGGGTTTTGCATAAATTTGTTGGGTATTTTCATATATATAAATGCTTTTAATGCTTTCTTCTTATTGAAAATCATTATGAAGATAAACATGAAACAAGGGGAAGAAATACCAAATTCATTCAAATATCAAGCATGTGTAGAAAGCCACCAAAACTGAAGCATGGTGATTGGGACTGGAAGAAAACATATTGATCACCTAGAAATGCAATGTGATGAATGGAAAGGTTGTTTGGATAGCAAATGTGAAGGCCATTAGTTTCCCAAAGAAAAGCCTAGTGTTGATTTTACATAGCATGATTTGAACAATTCAATGGTTCGAATCACTTCATAACCAATGAAGAGGATTGTCAGATGTTTTGTGCATTGTTAGTGCACAAAATGGGGTTATGCACAACTTTGGTATCAATGTGAAACATAAAACACACTATTTGGCAGTACAGCTTCATAATTATGTGAAGGAAAACATTTATGCATTCACCTCATGTGCATGCCTTGTGGGCCTACAGATTTCAAGGAATTGAGATTGTTGGGTTTCTTCATTAAGCACGCCCAGTAGATTATTGTTTGAAACAACCCAATTGATGTTTCATATATTGAAAGGGAAAGGGAAAAAATTTAATATGTTTTGCAAGGGGTGTTGTCTGCAAAACCAAGTTGTGTTGAAATATTCATAGCTCATGTGGGGTTTCGAGCATCGAATCTACAGCCTAACACCGCACTCTTTCCATGGCTGCCACAGCCAGGCTTCTGGGGCTAAAAGCACAGAAACAGCCTGCAAAAGAAGCCAGGATGAACTGAGAGCTTCGATTGTGTGCTGATGATTTTTGGCACTTACATTGTTCTAAGAATTCAATGATGCTCAGAACAAATGCAAGAGAAGCACTTGAATCTCAAATTGCATACACATCTGCAAGGCTTTCTGTTAGTCATGAGAAACAGAGTTTCTGGTCAATTGGTTTTTGAGGTGTCAAAGCTTCTCAGCTTGTGAACAATACAACCAGAAAGAAGATGACATTTTGGTTCCTGTGTCCGTTGACAATCATGAAGAAAGTACCAACATAATTTTTGTCTTCTTCATCTTCAATCATGGACAGAGAATTGTCTCCTTGACATGTGCTGCATGTGATGTCACATAGGTACTGAGAAGGTAAGATAATGCCAATGGATTGGACATTCAAGTGTGGAGAACAAGCAAATTGCATGACTCTTGATACAACCTCCATATGCAACCACACAACGTTCCCATAACAATTTCCTCTTTGCATCACCAACATTTGCAATTACTCTCTCTCTCTCTGTGCAACAAAATCGAAAATGTCGTCTTAGGTGCCAATAATATGTTATAGAGGAGAACCAGAATGTGAAATTATGAGTTGCCATCTAAGGCTCATGTGATAGTTGATAGCAGACAACCAAATGTGCTACAAGTAGTAGCCATATAGTAGTTGCCATATTAGTGACATGTAATGACAGAGAACCACATGTGCAACAAGCAGTTGCCATCCCTAAGGGTTGCTATTAATGTGGTGATGCAACACACAACCTACAATGGTTTAGTATTTTCAGTCCACATGTTTTTTACAGCTTTGGGGCTGTTTCCGCTTCAGCTTCAGCTTCACTCTTGCGTTTGTCTTCAAGAATTTTGACAAATTTCTCAAGCCCACCATGTACCTCCACAAAGTAGGGCGCTGTGAACTCCTCCACTGCCACCATCCATGCCTTGACTTTCTCATAAGGGGCCAGTAAGGCTCCTGATTCCTCCTTATCCAAACACTGTACACAAGCACCCACAAAAATTCAGACATTGCAAAATGATGAAGCAACAGGAACCAGAACCAAAATGATCCCGTGAAAGGGAACATCCATGAGACTGATCAAGAAAAAAATTACTTACCTTGAGCTGCTGGAGCTCACATGCAGAGCTAATATCTGCAATTGATGGCTGTGACCCTCCAGCAAGAAATGGACTGTCTTTGAGCCACACAGTCTCCATTGTCTTCAGAGACTGCTTCAAACAGGCTTCAGCCTCAGCTGCCAAAGTGGGATCCTTTGTTCTTCCCACAAGTGGTGCCAGCTCACGATGCACCACAAATGGGGCTGCCAGTAAAGTGGGATTCAGTAATGAGAGAAAACACTACAGCCACAAACACTGAAATGCAGAAGGATTTTTTTTTAAACAGCCAAAACTTGACCTCAGTTTTTCTTAGGCCTTACCAAAAACTCAGTGGCAATGCAATCTTACATGTAAATCACAGAGTTACTTACAAACACCACGGCGCAGATTTCCAAGGTGCCAGTCAAGCACACGGTCAACACATGCTCTTTTCTCTAGGTCTTCAGGGTACCTGCAAATGAAGGAAGAAGAACCGCAATGCACTTGAAGTCGATTAACAACCATTTCATTAGTGTTCATCAGCTCAGGGAAAAACCACAGCTCAAAGCTTCAAAGGCTTACAGATCCTGGAGAGCACTACATTGAGTGTCATCATCCCTCTTAGGACTCTGCATTCTCCCCTGAAGGTCAAGGAAGCATTCACTTACCAGTGATCTGCTACCTTCCGTGTGGCTGCAAGATACCGCATGATTGTGTGGCTGCACCACAGCATTGCACAGCAAGGTGAAGTAAGTCACAACAATTCCCTTCTTCTTTCCTTCAAACATTGTTTGCCCTCCGTAGGAACGACTAAATCAACCAACTTCTGCTTGAAAACCAGCCTGTACACTTCTATTTAGTGGTCAACCCCGACTCACTGAGGCAAAACTACTGGATGTAACATCTAAGCTACACTAGTGAAGTTGAACCTGCATGGTCGTGATCACTAGAAACTGGCTGAATATAGAGGCATCAACATGCAAGCAAGTAAGCAAAAAGAGGAAAGATTTCTCTGATGAAAGACTTGTGATCATAAGCAGAAGAAAAAGCATGCTGGAAGTTGAGTCAAACAATGCCAACCTCTCAGACAACATGAATCCACCATCATCAATTGCTGGCACCTGTCCCAAAGGATTGATGGCTGCCATTTTACACAATCAAAAGTTTAGATCCTGCTACCATCTTTCAAACTAAACATGGCATCACACAAAACTCCACAAACAACACTTTGAAAGACAACAGTAAAATCGCAGAGAACATCTCCACAAAAAAGTAGTACAGTCAATAATATTATGAGAATCAAGGTAGATCAATCACAAAGAAACATACCTAGGAACGGAGGCTCTCTGGTCTCCTTCTTTCCAAGAGAGACGAGATGAACATCTGCTTCGATCTCGTTCACCCTGGCATTGTCATCATCATCATCATCAATCATCCGACTTCATTTACAAACCGCAAGAGCAACTGAAAATCTATGAATAAGCAGAGAAAATCTCCACAACAAGAACCTTATGGATGAACGATGCACAAAGAAACATGTTACTACCTTGCGATGCTGCAAAACCACTGCTTAAGTAGTACATAGAGCTTATAGCATCCACGCTTGTTACATCCAACAAGAATGGAGCTCACAAGAATTGGAAAAGAACTGAAGTTCAAAAATGTGAGAGGGGGGAATAACATACCTGCAGAAGATGACAACAGCTCTATTTGGCTGTGACAACAAATCAACATAGAGCGTAAGGTTCCTTGAACTCCCCATGGCCTCTTCTTCTTCTTCTTCCTGCAAAAGAACTGGCTTTTTTCTCGCTGTTAGTAAGACAATCCAAAAGATTTCCAAGCGCTCAGACTTGCTGCTCTGACAATTATGCTCTTACCTCTCAAGGCTCTAAGCTCTGTATTTATAAGAATGGCCGCCGGAAGATAAGCGAGTCTTCGAGTGCAACTTCGGATTTGTGTGTTGAAGCGTGCCGTTGACTGAATAATGACAAACGAAGCTCAATGGTCGTCGTCCGACGGGTTGTTGATTCCCGGATATGCGGCTGCAGAGGCCACCGCACCTACCCACCCACACCTGCGTTGTTTACTGGAGTGCCTGTTGTGCCTGTGCAATTGCTCACTCAGTTGTTGGGCTTTTCCGTGTACTGCTGTTTCCTGACGTCAGAGTCTTTGTTTTGGTCCTGCCAAAGGATTTCTCGAGCCGCCTCAACGAGACTTGGTCTTCTTATTACGGGTTGGGGAGTTTTGTTTGTGTGTGTGTGTGTTAGATTAGATTAGATTTTGTGAGCTCCTACAAACTTTGCAAATCGTAATACGCGCTACTTACAATAACATACGACAGATGATTCTCATGCTACAAGACATGATTTTTCTCAGCAAGGAAGAAGAGTTTCTACAACTGTTTGTGAATTTCTTCAGCTATCCATTTGACCAAGACATGATGATTCTTCTTTAGTACGAAGAGTTTCTTCTACAACAGTGTCTCCCGCTACCTATTTGAACAAGACATGTGATTCTTTGCAAGATGAGTTCTACAATAGTTTCTACATTTCTTCAGCTATCCATTTTGGACAAGACATGATTCTTCTTCAGCAGGAAGGGTTTCCTTCTACAATAGTTTCCTCAGCTATCCATTTGAACAAGACATGTGATTCTTCAACTATCCATTGAACAAGATGTGATTGTCAGCAAGGAGAGTTTTCTACACCAGGTTTCTCAATTTCTTTCAGCTATCCATTTCGAACAAGACATCATTTCTGAGCAACAAAGGTTTTTTGTTTCTACTACACTTTCTCAATTTCTTCACTTGCCCACTGAACAAAGAAATGCAGAGCACCCTTTTCTTTTTCCATTGGTGTAATTTCGTCAAAAAAAGAATTCAAATTTTTAAAAAAAAAAGTGATTTTGGAGGTTTTTCAATTGTTGAAAGTGAGAAAACAAATCATCAAATTTTTATTTTTTTTGTATAGTGTGTAGCAAAATATATATATAGAAAGATGATTAAATATTTTTTATTTCATATTTGGTTTCTAGCCATATTTGGCTAAATCTTCCTAAGGGTGATTGTAACTTTTTTTTTTAAACGTCTTCCTATGGATGATGACAACTTTGGCTGCAAAAATAACACAGGTGCACAACCACCTTTTTTTCACTGGAAAATTTTCATGAATAAGCGAAATAATTTTATTTATTTTTGAAAATCAAATGATTTTAGAGGTTTTCGATGGCCTAAAGCAAGGAGGGAAAAGTAGAAAAAATTGTCACATTTCTATATTTGGTTTAAAGTGTGTGGGCAAAAAAAATCAAGATGAACTAAGATTTGTATTTCACATTTGGTTTATAGCCATATTTGGCTAAATCTTCTTCCACAGGAAGATTGCCACTTTTTTTCTACATCTTCCTATGGATGATCACCACTTTGACTACAAACAAAAATCCCACAAAAAAAAAACACAGGTGCACAACAACTTTTATTTCAGTTGGCGAAATTTACCAAAAAGCGAAATAATAAATGAAAGACTTGAAAATCAAGTGAGTTTTTTGGAGGTTTTCAATGGCCAGAAATGAGGGGGAAAAATTGCAAAAATTACCATATTTCCATATTTGGTTTAGTGTGTGTAAGAAACGAATAAAGATTTGTACTTCATATTTGGTTTATAGCCATATTTGGCTATATCTTCCTAAGGAAAATCACCATATTTTAAACATCTTCCTAAGGAAGACCACCACTTGAACTACAAATAAAAATTCCCTTAAAAAAAAACAAAGGTGCAAAACAACCTTTATTTCATTGGAGAAATTTCATCAAAAAGCAAAATGAAAAATGAAAAAACTTGAAAAGTCAAGTGAGTTTTTAGAAGTTTGCAATGGCCTGAAGCAAGGGAAAAAAAATAGCAAAACGTGCTATATTTCTATAATTTGGTTTATTTAAGTGTGTAAGAATTAATTTTTGTAAAGAGATGATTAAAGATTTGTACTTCATATTTGGTTTATAGCCATATTTGGCTAAATCTTCCAAAGCAAGATCCCCACTTCCTTTTTTTTGGTTTCTTTACTGTACATCTTCCTATGAATGAATCACCACTTTGATTACAAAATAAAAATTCCTTTGAAAAAACACTAATGCACAGACACAGAGAGAGAGAGAGAGAGAGAGAGAGAGAGAGATGCATTCATTATAAAGAGGACCTGGGAAGTCGAGAGTACCTGGGAAGTCGTACTTGAAAGTTGAGTTGACGAGCTTACTAGGGAGAGAAGGACTGAGGAGTATTAATTATGGAGATGAGTGAGTGAGTCCCATGAAGCAAATGCTTGCAGCAGCAGCATCTACTAGTATGAAACACTTTACTGTAGCAATTGATCTGTGGCATTATAATCATGTATCACATGATCAGGTCCTACCATTTCTGAATTAACCCAACAACAAAAACAACAACAATAACAACAAATTAAACCCAATTAATGGAGTTGTTTTAATGGGCTCTGCAACAAGCAAGTTCCCCAGCAACTTCTCATGTGCTGTTGTTGTTGCTGGTCCTCCTCCTAAAACCATGCTCCTCTTCACATTACAGCAGCCAGTGTGCAGTAGCCAGCTGAATTTCTTGGACACTAGCTGCCTACACCCCCCCCCTCCCCCCCAAAACAATTTGATCACCCATTTTTTGCTTTTCCTTCTTTGTCTGGAAGCTGGCACACAGTAAAAGTTGTTGGCTCAGAACTTTGTTGGGTACTAATTGCTTGGAAGGAAAGGAAGCAAGCAAGCAAGCAAAGAAAGGTAGGAACAAAGCAAGTCTAAAGGAAAGGAAGGTAGGAGCAAAGGAACAAAGGTAGGACGAAAGTTCAAGAATTGAAGGAAGGAACGAACGAACGAACTTGGAAGGAACGAACGAACGAACTTGGAAGGAAGGAACGAACGAACGAACGAACTTGGAAGGATTGGGGTTGGAGCTGGAAGTGTTTGAGGGAGTGTTTTTTTGTTTTTGGTTGCTGCTTGTTTGCAGATCTAGTGCACTGATTATTGCAGTAAGTAAGTCTAGTTTCATGATTTGGGTACTGCTCATGGATGAAGCATGAGCAGCAGCTGCAGGTGCTGGGGGAAGATATGGGTTTTGATGCTGTACAACAACAAGCTAGCTGCTGCATGATGCAACTGAGCTCACTAGCTGTGTGTTTGTGGGTGCTCGTGAGGCAAGAGTCCTAAGAATGGGAGCTGGAGCTGCTGGTTTTCATGTGCAGCAGCTTGATATAATTCCTGGACAACAAGAAGTAGTAGCTGCAGCTAGAGGAGGTGGAGGAGTGTTGTTTATAGGAGTGCCTGTTGTGCCTGTGCAATTGCTCGCTCAGTTGTTGGGTTTTTCCGTGTACTGCTGTTTCCTGATGTAAGAGTCTTTGTTTTGGTCCTGCCAAAGGATTTCCCGACCCCGCCACAACGAGACTTGGTCTTCTTATCAGGGGTTGGGGGAGTTTTGTTTGTCTGTGTGTGTTAGATTAGATTAACAAGGATTAGATTAGATTTTGTGAGCTCCAATGAACTTTGCAAATCGTAATTCGCGCTACTTCCAATAACATAAAGATAGATGAGACTCGTGCTACAAGACATGATTTTTCTCAGCAAGGAAGAAGAGTTTCTACGACTGTTTGTGAATTTCTTCAGCCATCCATTTGACCAAGACATGATTCTTCTTCAGCCAGAAGGGTTTCCTTCTACAATAGTTTCATCAGCTTTCCATTTGAACAAGACATGTGATTCTTCAACTATCCATTGAACAAGATGTGATTCTCAGCAAGGAGAGTTTCTACACCCGGTTTCTCAATTTCTTCAGCTATCCATTTCGAACAAGACATCATTTCTGAGCAACAAGGGTTTTTTCTACCACACTTTCTCAATTTCTTCACTTGCCCACTGAACAAAGGAATGAATGGATACAGTGGCATGGTTGAATGAATACAGTTCTATGAAAGAAGCTCTGAGACATGGAAAGGGTGAAAGTGCAATAAGGTTTCTTGAACACAAATTGCAACTTTGCCAACTTAGCTCTTCTTCTTCTTCTTCTTCTTCTTCTTCACATTTGGTTGGTGGGTGAGTCTAAGGAGAGAAGAAACCAGAGAATTAGCAACTGGATAATGATTGATGAGTTCACGAAAACCTTGCACAAACTTTCAGAAAACTCCCCATGCATGTCTGATGCTACTAGGTAGTATAATAGAGACATATTGAATACATCATCATCATCATCATCATGCTGAATTTTGTGCAATTCTGAAAGTCACCACAAATGGTCTCGCTCCAAATCAGTATTGTTGCAAATTCTTCACACGTATGAGGTGCCTGAGTTTTTTGTGATTCTTAAACCCTGGTTTTTGATGATTCTTAGTGGCATTCTGTTTACAATAGCTTTTGCTATCTCTTCAATGGCAACAACTTTTGTTGCAGGTAACCAATGCAGAATGCAGATAACAGAGAATGCACCTGAAGCATTTGAAGGAGATGATGGTCAACAAAAAAACTTGCAATAATTGGCAGACAAGGAAATCTGCTGACAATTCAAAGTGTGTGTACTGTTTGTCAATCCGCACAGGGATTTACTAATTTCAACATCACATGCAACCAGGAATCAAACCCTGTTGCAGATAACAATGTCTAAATGTCAATGCAGATAACTCTTCAACATATGCAGCAAAGAGTGTAGAAAGCAGAAGCAGAAAAAAACATATATAACTCCTTGAGGTGTGTAGCTCACTCCTTAGTGAAAAAGCCATCAGTCTGCTCCTGCTTTCTCTAAAGGTTTGGTTTTCCAGGAGTGCAATGAATGCAAAATGGGAATCCAGTTGACAACACCCACTTTCTATTTAAATGGAGATTTCTTGATTCTCATGAGAGTTATTATCCATTTGAATGTGATGTCTGAATTTTCAACAAGTACAAGAACTTTTGTCGTTTCTTAGTATGACTGGAAGAGAGATAACTTCAGTAATTTCAGCCATCAGCTTTGGTGGCAATGACACAGACTCAAGTTTGAAATTTGGAAGAGCCAACAAACAAGTAGTTGTAAATCACATGCATGTCTAGCATTCTGTGAAATTGTGTTAACTAGGTATGTACCAGACAAGTTGCTGGTAAGCCATTAAGATCAGAGCTTCTATTCTTGATGTGATTTCTCTTGTTAATAATTCCAAACTTTTGTTTCCATGGTGTTTTCTCATTTGACATTTTCCAAACGTGTCTCTTTTGTGGTGTTTTTGTTGATGTCTCAGAAGGTTGTTTTTTTGTTGCATTTCCATTCTGACAATCAAGCCTCCGTTCTTTGGGATCCACACTATTTCCATACTCCAAATGTAAGAAGAATTCCTGCATTCTGATAGACGTCAATCACATAGATAGCATTGGAAAATTCATGCTTCTGTTCAAAAAATTTGTGGGAATTAATTGTCAGTGTGTTCTGTGTCCAAGGTTGGTTGCAGAGGTACAAATTGTGTGCAATCATGTGACTGCGGTATAATCATGTGACCCACTTTGACTTGGATGTTGGGCACAAGATTTTGATTCATTTTGTGAGCTCAGGGAATGTGAGTTTTTCATATCCTCAAAAAGGCAATACACTATACACCTCAAAATCTGTCTATGGGAACACCTAATGTGCAATTCATTTGCATGAATAGTAGGGTAATTGCAGAGTCGGGTGACGCACAAACTGTAATTCCACATGGTGTAGCACTGTAAACTAACAATGCAATGGTTAGATTAAGCAAACCTTGAACACCATGACGCCGGTTGGATCACCTCATGCTCCTGCTCCTGCTGCAAATGTCTAATGTTTGTATGTCACTACCATAAACCCCTTACCTGCCCCATCCACAGACCACCTCCACTGTCAGATACTAAGATAGTACTAGTGGGTACCCGTGACCTTCGGACACTGTGAAGTCCCCCGGTTTCTTTAAACCAAGTGGGACACACACAAAGGTGCAAAACAACTATTTTTATTTTTATTTTATTTATTTTTTGTGATGAAATTTCGTTGAAAATCCCCTCATGAAAACATACATGGTGAAGCGAGCTTTTCTCTTTTTTATTTTTTATTTTTATGTGTATTCTGTTTTTATTTTGTATAATGAAAATAAAATGTTTATTTTTCACTTTTATATTTTTGTTTATTTGGATGCAAGTTTGAAGTTTGGAGAAAGAAGACACGCCTCATTCTTTTTCAAGTAATACCCATCCCCTTGGACGAAACCAAAGCCCAAGCCCTGGAAAAAAACTGGGAGTCCAAAGGAGACCCCAAAGAGCCTCATAATCACATACAGTAATATTGGTGGTTATACAATGAGTCGTTGGGATGAGCCTGCATGGTCACTTTATGTAAAATCCATTACATGCCTTGAAATCCTATGGAGGAAATGTCTGATATATATAAAAGCTCCATTTTAGTCTAATGCAATCTAATCCAACCCATCCCCTTGGACGAAACTTAAGCCCAAGCCCTGGAAAAAAACTGGGAGTCCAAAGGAGACCCCAAAGAACCCCATACCCACAAGAAGAATCACTGTAGCACCTCGCGGTAAACCACATTACTGGTGTAAATGCCAACAGGGGCCCCATTCAGAGCCGCCCTATTGCCACCCCAGACCAGGACCTGGACGCCCCCCCGTGAGCCGCACCGAGAAAAAACCACATAAAGTTGCCCATGGCAAAAAACAGGCTTGGGCAGGTACACCCCCACTGTCTGCAATGTCTGCCCCTAGGCCTTGTTGATAGTCATGGCCAGGGGTGAATAATAGTGGCATTCGAGCAAAAAATGCCACCCAGTGCCACTATTAGTGCTCGGCAGCGTGCCACTATTAAAAGGGTCCGTGGCACTGTGACCGAACAATAGGTAGCCGGACAATGATTCATCGATGCCTGCAATCACAAAACTTCGTTTATGGATGGTTGGGGTCTTCTTGGATCGCGGTTTCCAGTTCTGTTTGAATTTGCTGGAGGCTTGGCTTCAGTTTTTCCCGGCACTTCGACACTGGAAGCAGATTTCTCCAGACTGAGGCGCGAGAAGGATATTTTCAGGGAGAGCCTTTCTGATTTTGGGCTCGAATGTGTCCTTCATGCCCAGCAGCACAAACGGCTGCTCCAACTCACTGCCAAAAAGTAATAGTGTTGTTCTATATGGAGTTTGTCTACACTCTAGTACTAGTGCCACTTTGGTGCCACTAATAAAAATTTGGACATGCCACTATTAGCGTAATATTGGTAATAGTGGCAAATGCCACTATTACTCACCCCTGGTCATGGCAAATGCGGGCCGCAACAGGAACTATCGCCGGCGGAGAGTAAAAGGCATTCTCTTTGTGTCAGAGGGAGTGATGCTAAGGCGGGGAATGAAAACGCGCCTGCCCTTGTCCGGTCCTGTGGCAATCTCAGCATCAATTATGTGCTGCATCAGCTTGACCACAATAAGCTGAGTGCCATTTGCAAGGCAGCCGGCATATTCCGTAGTAAAATCACCGGGCAACCTTCCTGAAGGGTCAAAATGTGGGGTGGCACTCCTGACATGCTGAGGGAGTTTAGAAACTTGGTGGGGTAAACCCCGCTCTGTTCGCCTTGCACAACAGAATCAGCGCTGTGGTACGTGCGACGCTGTGCCGGTGGGCTGTCAGGTGTGGTGAGGTCAAACCGATTCATGATGGCGGTGTTGATGCTGTCAACGTTCTCGTTCAGAGGAGTTAAAATGGCCCTCTAAATGATGTGTTCATTGCGTGACTGCGAGTCTGTGAAGCGGCTAAGGTCACTGTAAACTTCATCCACCAAGTTATCAATGGTGTCACCCTGGCAGCACATGTATTCTGGGATCAAAACAGCCTCATCCCCAACCTCAGGAAAGACTTGCTCTGTGCCCTCCCCAATGCGCTACAAATAATCTACCTAAGCTTGTTGTTGTTGGGCATCGATTGCGGCGTTGGTTCCGCCTTGTGCCAAAAGCCTCTGAACACGCATGTTTTCATGCAATTGACGCTATTTAACACGGTGCCAAAGGATTGCGGATCTCTTGAAATTAGCATCCACAATTTGGCCTCTCGTGCCCCGAGGAACCACAGGCCATATCTGCCTAAAATCACCTCCCATGACAACAACCTTGCCCCCAAAAAACATGTCTTTTAAGGCAGGGTCAACAACACCCATAACATGCTGGAGCGTGCGGTTCACAACCTCAAACACATGCTTGTGGGCCATGGGTGCCTCATCCCACACAATGAAACGTGCAGCCCGAATCAAGGCCGTTTGTGGACTGTTCAGTGGAACATAGCAAGCAAAGGAGCCACAAAGGCCTGCTACGGGAATTTTGAAACGTGAGTGAGTTGTGCAACCGCCCTCCAAAAGCAGGGCTGCAATGTCAGAAGATGCCATCGACAATGCTATGTCACCAGTAGAGCGCACCTTGCTGAGTAGGCACCTGTAGAAGAAAGTTTTGCCAGCCCCTCCTAGCCCATCAACAAAAAAGGTTTTGTCCACCAGCCTAGGGTCATGGACCGCGTCAATGACATTGTCGTAAATGGAGCGCTGGTGCTGATTTAGCAAAGGCACATCCCGAGCAAGTTGCTGAGCTTGTTGCGTCACATTGTACCTAACACGCTCCTCAAATACAACGACGTCCCTCGGGGCAGTTAGCTGTGCAGGGATAGGCAGCTCAAAATCCTCTAGGGTTTTACCCCCTTGGGGCTGCAACAGCTTCTCCACTTCCCGCAAGCCTTAGTCAAAGATGGCTTGGTCCAACTGCCGGTTGGGCATTACTTGCGCGATGCAATCGGAGGTGGGGGGGGGTTATAATCTAGAAGGGCACAATTATCCCATATGTGGTAAGACTCATTAAATGAAATGTGTGGAATGATGCTGAGGGATCAACTTTCTGGTACATTGAATCCAACAATCGGCCATTCAATAGAAAAGTTCCTAGGCAACAGTTCAAAGAAGACAACAAAACACAACTTATACCATCACAACCCAACGAAAGGGAGGCTTGCAATATACATTTTTTTTGTGGAGGCCTTTTGGCCACTCACCTGGTGTGCTTGGTGCAGGAAATCCTCGTAAGGGCTCCCTTATGCTTGTCCCACAGCCGCCCAGGATTGGTGACGTTGTTATAAATCAACAAGCTAGCAAAAAGCGGCCTCAAGCTTCTGGGCAATTGCATGCCAGCAGCTTCTGAAAGGCACTGGTCCCATTCAACATCATCTTGCAGCAAGCCACGTGCAAGGCAGGCAGCTTTAAAAGTGGCGTGCACAACTGTGGTAGGCGTGTGGGGCCGGTGGGTAGTTCTGAGGTCCTCAAAGCATGTGGCCCCTGCAACGTGGGTAAGCAAAACTCATAGATAATAACGTTCGCCCTCTGAGGGTTGCACAAAATACATGTGCCCCACAGTTTCCAATGTGACATGATAGTTTCGGCCTGCACCCCGCCGCCCCGCTGCCCTTTTCCGGAGGTGCCACGCCTTTTTGGATTTGCTCCACACAACGATTTCGGGATAATCAGGGTATAGTGTGGTCAGCGCAGCAGGTAGTGGCAGTGCAGGGTCGTTGCTGTTGCGAGCCAAAGTGGCTGCAACCGCATATTCAGATTTGACCTTTTGGTTGAAGTCACACCACCCAATCAAAATGGTGGAGTTGTTACGCATCATGGCTTCCCCAACCGTGGTCCCCTCAGGAAAGTAAGTGGTCTGCTCATTAGGCAGATGAACATCCAAGCGGTAAACATTGGGGTGCATGTCGTGCAAGTCAAAGGCAAAAAGCCGATGGCAAGCTTCGTTGACACTGACATACCGCCCATTGAGGTAATTTTGGACTTCATCCTGAGCAGCAAACACATTGTTCCCATCGACCCCACCTATAGCCGCTTAAGGCACTACAGCCGGCAGGGCCCCAGCTTCTAGCTGCACCACTGCCAAAGCACGGTCGTGACCCTTGTAAACATACTTGTAAAGGTATTTCACAACTGTGATGGAGTTGTAGACCTCAACATTGATGTGGCACTGGTATCGCATGGTGAGGTAGGGGTTGTACGGGACGACCCAACGGTTGTCAAAAACAAAGCTTAACCTGCAAGGGGGAGGGGGTAACAACAAGAAGTTGTCAACCACATCATCATGCTTAAGGTGAAGTTTGGGACGCCTAAGAATCTATAAGAAATGAGTTTCTAGGGCAGACTCAGACACAGACACTTATGGTCAGGTGCACATGACAACAACTCACTTGCCAAATTTCCAACACCTACACTTACATGGGGTGGGTGAAGGTCCTATCGTCGTCCCATCGCCGGTAGGTTGGGTAGCTGCCAGTGGAGTCCTCAGTTTGGGGCTCGAAAGTCTTGGGATAACCCTTGTTGCAAGCCCCATTCACCATGCAAGGACATGAGGGATGTAAGGCCCCATAGGGCCCATGCAACATGCGAGATGTCACAATGTTGTAAAGCTCGGGGTGGGTGGATTTGTCTGGAAGCTCGGCACACACAATCCGATCATAATTGCTGCTGTCACGCGGCTTGTCCTGGCTGTGTAGAATGATCAAAATGTGACCGTGTGGCAAGCCCCGCTTCTGCCATTCTACCACATGGATGTTAGCCACCGCAGTGCCCAAAACACCATTCTGCAAAAGGTCTTTGAAAAGAGCATTTAGCTTCATGTTGAACACCCTGCATGTCAAGTCAGGGCGGTCATTGGCTTCCTCCCCAGGCCTCAACTCATGCAGAATCTCTGGCCAATTTGGGTTGCACGTCATGGTTATGAATACGTCAGGTTTCCCAAACTTTCTGACCAAGGCCATGGAGTCTTGGTACAGTTGGTTCATGTGGCAGGGGCGACTAGCAAAAGTGGCTGGAAGACCACCATGCGCCCAAAGTTGGTGCTATTAACCCCGTCTTGCTGCATGGCATCTACCATTCTTTTATATTGGTCAGCACACAAGGTGGTCTGGTTGAGGCGCACCCACTACAACCGTTGCCCCTCAACCTTGGAGTACTGGTCAACCACCTACTCTTGATATAGCCTTTTGCCATAAGTGAACGTGCTGTTGGTGGAAGGGTTGCGGTCATGCATGAAGTAAGTCGCGTATTCCCTGGCAGTAACCTTGCAAGCGATGCACCCTGCGGTAACTCCTCTGCCTTGGCCCCTACCCCTACCACGGCCCCTACCTCCACCACACCCGGGGTCCATTACCGGCTCCGCATTAGGCTGTTGCTCATCATCAGAGCTTAACCCATCCACAACCGTAGGGGTAACGTTAGTAATATTTGGGTGCCAACTAGGCTCTCCGTGTGGGTGGAACAGGACAAAATGCAGAGGGTCATAAGCACAGTGGGCATCACTAATCCTCCATAACCCCCCGCCCCTAGCCCGCACCCTGATGTCTCGTGGATTGCTACCTTCAGGGTCACCATCTGGGTCACCGTCTAGGTCACCATCACTTGTGAGCAGGTAGAAAAAGAAGACAAATTAGGCACAGTTGTTGAGGAACGTAGCAATTAGGACGGCCAGCACCATAAAAAATAACACAAAATGGGGCACCAAAAAGCAACCATGCAGCCACCCCATTCACTCACCAGGCATCAGGCTGGCCACCTCGTTGGATGTGGGGGCGTTGTAGCGACGACGGTCAACGTTGCCATCAACACGAATGACAATCTCATAGTTAGCCAGGTCTTGAGGGGGTAAATCCATGGCCTGCACAAAGCGCTAAACACAGACATTGCTACCCAAAAGCATCTGCTGTAGCTCCTGTAAAGTGCGACGGTTCAGGTTTACGTTGCCTTGACCAAGAGCAACAAAATGGGCAACAGCCTGAGCATCCGCATTATCTATGATATACAGCTGGGCAAACTGATGGGCGCTCCCTTGAGGAGGTGCCAATGGCCCCAACAAATGATGCATAGCGCCCCTTATGGCAATCATACTGACCCCATCTGCGGGTGACTGGATGTTAATGCCAGAGGAGGCCATCTACAAGGAAGAATTATATTTCCGAATGTGCTTGCGAAAAGATACGGTGGTAGGGGGGAGGCGTGCACCAGGGGCAGGCTCAGAAATGAGCAGGTCCCGCAATGGTTGAGGAGGAGGAATGGGGAAGAGGGCCTCACAGCTGCAAGATCTGCCTTTAGCACAGCAAAGGTCTGCGTGTCCCCGGGAAGCCTCATCAGGCCAAATCATAGCTCGACAGTATTGGCACTCAGTTGTCCTACCCCCTATTTAAGCACTAGAACACTGGCCTCATCACATTCTGAAAGGGGGACGTAAGCTGTTGTGTGCAAATCTAGCTGACCTCGTGCCTGCCGGTGCTGCTCGCGGTCGTGGTCGCAGTTCCGTTGCTGTTGCCGCTCTTGATCTATCAGTCGAGCACGGGCCTCTGAGTGTTGCTCGCGGTCGCGATTGCGCTGTTGCTGTCGCTCCTGGTTTGTCAACCGAGCACGGGCCTCTGAGTGCTGCTCGCGTTGGCAGTCCCGCTAGTGCTACCGCTCCTGGTTTGTCAGCCGGACACAGGCCTCTGTGTGCTGCTCGCGGTCGCGGTCGCGGTCCCGCTGCTGCTGCCGCTCTTGGTCTATGAGCCGAGCACGGGCCTGTGTGTGGTGCTCGTGGTTGCGGTCCCGTTGTTGCTACCGCTCCTGGTTTGTCAGCCGGGCACGGGCCTCTGCGTGCTCCTCGCGGTTGCGGTCCCGTTGCTGCTACCGCTCCTGGTCTATGAGTCAGGCACGGGCCTCTGCGTGCTGCTCGCGGTCACGGTCCCGCTACTGCTGCCGGGCTGCGGTGGACATGCCAGCGTTGTTGTTGCTTTGCATCTGAGCTCCACTTTGAGGTTACTTGAGGGTTGCCTTTACTGTCCTCTCTGCAATGTCAACGATTTTTTGTGTTGGAAACTGCATAGTTCTTCTAAATTTGCCTTTGGAAAACTCTCTCTCCCTCTACTATGTGGCTCAATGGAAGAGGATCAAAGGACCACCCTCAAACTCTTCCTTGCTGAAGGATCGGTACTCGGATTTGTTAAAACAAACGGACGACGTCCACCCTTCTGTAGAAGCTCACCCAATTGCTGTCCAACCTGTGCTTACCCAAATTCCCACTATCAGAGTAGTACCCCTATCTTGCACGTGGTCTTGGTGAACAAGGAAAAAAATGTTTAAAAAATGAGTAAAAGTAGTCTTCTAACGTGGAGGGTCCAAAACGTAGTCACACACAAGAAGTAAGCAAAGAACCTTCAGTTTTGGTTCTTGTAGTATGAATCGGATCCCCATATTGATTCCAAAATTGAACCCCAAGTCTAGTTCTGGTCTGTTTCTCAAAATTAAATAAATTCAGGTCTGGGTTCCGATTATGGCGTTGCAAATCAGACCCGGTTATGGTTTTGGATGACTTAGTCTGAAATCAGTGGTTAATTGCCAATCAACTCGGGTTCTAGACCATTTGTACCCCAAAAGAAGTATTTTTCAAAAATTGTGGTTTTGGTTCTGGTTCAAAAATTGGGTCTTGGTTCGAGTTTTGGATCTAGAATCAGGTCCAATTAAAAACCTAGTTCCAGTTCTAGAACCAGGTCTGGGTTCCAGTTTTAAACTTTCCAAAAATCAGACCTGGTTCCAATTTGGTTCCAGGTAATCGGAACCAGGTTCTAACTGGCGGAACTAGGTAACCACCCAACACCAAAGTAAACCCACCTTTGCTCATATCTAATTGTATTATTTTTGAGGGTGGTGAGTATGACATTTTCAGGTCATTACATTTTAGCCAGTATAACATTGTTAGATTATCTCTGAGCTCTCAACAGGAATTGAAGTATATCCAATCACACAACCTATTGAGACCCTCTTTCGACTCCTCACAAGCATATAACATTCTGACACGCCCAAGCCAATTGCTATGAAGTAGCATATGAGAATGAGAGAGGAAGTTACAATGCCACATTGCACATGTATTATGTCCTTCAAGTTTATTGAAGCTTTACTTGATTAAAGTTCAGACTACATACATGGTCTGGTTACTACTTCCATTATCAGTAAAGAGCATACGTGCATGCTACACTACCTGATTAAAAGAGGACAATTAAATCACAGACAGCGCATGCTACACTACCTGATTAAAAGAGGACAATTAAATCACAGACAGCGCATGCTACACTACCTGATTAAAAGAGGACAACTTACCTTTGTGCATTAGTAACGAATTCCAGCAATCCCCTGTATGCTCTGCACCGTTTTGTGGACTCCTCGGGTCTGCCGCAGGCCATTTGTGGCCGCAGATGGTCAACCGCCTCGACGACGCTCTCCGGCACCAGACCCTCAGTACTATGCCGAGTCCTTACTCCTTACCCGAAGTCCTTTTTCCTTGTGCTGCAAAACACTAAAACTCAAGCTTGTGTATTCTTTCTAATTTGCCCGAGGAGTGGAAAACTGCCTCCTGAATCAAGAACTATGCCTCCCAAAACCCGGCTTCTCCGAATTATAGCAACCCTCAATTGAAAATACTTGCAACTTCACATCTCCCGCAATTGGTAAAAGGGATCTCTGCAGTCCAGAAGTTGGCTGTGGCAAGGAAATCCAGCAGCATTGGATGGTGTTGTTGGATGCAACGAAGGTGCTTCGGTGGTGAAGTTGCCAGCTGCCATGCTCTTTCCAACAGCTTCCACACACACACAAGCGCAGAGGAAATCTTCTCATGTAGCTACAATGTTTTGTCACTAGCCAGTCATGTTTTGATCTCTGTTGCACTGGGTCTAATGCGTCTACCTACTGTTGAGCTCTGTGGATCGAGCCACAATGCAACTTCCACAACAATGGATTGTCTCTCACTAACGTCTTTTTTTCAAGGGCATCAATTACATTGACTGTGATGGGATCATGTGATGGGACTGTTAGAATAGGGACACCGAATAGGAGCATTTTTCTGTCTATTTCATCCGCGGGAACTTCGAGCGGCGGTGGTGGTGGAACGAACTGTAGTGACGGTGGATCGACGACGGCAGTTGCTACGGAAACGAACGCATCTACTTTATTAATTCACTTGTTTGTCCGTTTGTCTGTCTGTCCGTCGAGGTCCCAATTCTGGGTTTCAGGTCTTGAAATTCGAGGTCCTGAAACCCAGATCGGGACAAGGGCTTTTTTTTTTCCGCCCTTTTTCGGCGGGCTGCCCAGGGTTAATACCAGGGTTTTTTTTTTTCGTTTGTCAAGGTCCTGAAAGTCGAGGTCCTGAAAGCCAGATCGGGACCGGGGTTTTTTTTTTTCCGCCCTTTTCCGGTGGGCTGCCTAGGGTTCATACCAGGGTTTTTTTTTTTTCGTCTGTCCAAGTCTTGAAAGTCGAGGTCCTGAAAGTCGAGGTCTTGAAAGCCAGATCGGGACTAGGGTTTTTTTTTTCCCGCCCTTTTCCGGCGGGCTGCCTAGGGTTAATACCAGGGTTTTTTTCTTTTTTTTTTTTTCGTCTGTCCAGGTCTTGAAAGTCGAGGTCCTAAAACCCAAATCGGGACTAGGGTTTTTTTTCTCGCCCTTTTCCGGCGGGCTGCCCAGGGTTAAAACAAATTGGTCAAAGCAACAGGACCCGCGATGTACGAAAAGAATTCAACGGAAACAGCGATGCTAATTGCCTCCATTGTTGCGCTCAAATCGATCCAAGAACATCTGAAAATTTCCACGAAATCACGAAATTTTCCAGAACCGCAAACATTCGAAAACGATTTTTTTTCAAAGAGAAACAAAGATCGATAATCAAACACTCGCAATTTTTTGCAAGCAAATAGCAAAAGAAGAACAAAAGCAAACTAAGGAGCACCTTGCCGGGACCGAAAATGGAGTCAGTTCCAACGCTCAAATCGATCAAATGTGGAGCTACAATGCAATTAAAAAAATCAGCTACAAGTAGCACTCTAATCGCCTGCATTTGGTGCGCTCAAATCTATTCACAAACATCTCAAAATCGATCGTGAAAATCTCCACAAAATTTTGGATTCCTTGCTTTGGCTTGGGCTGGAATAACTCACACTGCTCCATTCCATCGCTAGCCCAGTGCAACCACCACGATCACACAACATCCGCAGGGGTTTGGAGTGGCGGCGGCGGTGGAACGAATTGCAGTGGCGGTGGCAGCATCGACAATGGCAGTTGTTGCCGCGAAAAGCGCGAAAAAAAAAAGAAAAAAAGAAAAAAAAAGGTCTTGTCCGTCAAGGTCCCGAAACCCAGAATTGGGACTTCGACGGACAGATGGACGCACAGACAGACAAGTGAATTAATAAAGTGCGTCTGTCCGTCCGTCGAGGTCCCGATTCTGGGTTTCGGGACCTCGACAGACAAGACCTCTTTTTTTTTTCACCCTTTCTGTGTGACGCGCTCCTTGGTCCCGGGGTGAACCCACTTGAGGGTTCACCAAATGTCAAGTTGCGGAAGTTGGGACCAAAGGGGCACGCTCCCGACTTCCAACTCTAGAAAGGGGTAGAGGGTCGAGTTGGGAGCCCCGGGATTAGATTAGGAAGAGGGACTAAAAGATCAAGCTTGAATCTGCATCCAAAAACCAACCACGGGAGGTTAGTTTAGCATTCGGGACAGCCTTGGGTGTTGGGACTTGCCACGGGCACTTGGACACACAAGACTCACCACGGCCCGGACTCGGGAGTAAGCCACCACCTTACTCCCTATAGTATTCTCTGCAGCTCGCAGTGGAGCCTACATCCAAATGGCACAAATTCCTGGGACTCCCGAAATGGAGTCCCGAAATTGTCCCGGCGGGACTCCTGGAACTTTGAACCGCTAGAACTCCCGACTGCAGAGTTGGATCGCGACGAGGTTTGAACCAAAGTTGTAACCCTCGTCGAGATCTTTTCAACGCCATGTCGCACTCCCGAATTGGACATCGAGAAGAGGTCGATTCCCGACTTTTAGTGGTCGGGAGTCAAACTGCCAGTTTGACTCCCGGCCCTTCTTTTGCCCATAACTTGGGCTACAGATGTCCAAATGGCCAATGCGAGGCCATTTTCGATATCTAAATTTCAAGACCTTTCCAACGAAAACAAAAACACCCCAAGGAGAGGAGTTTTGCCTCTTGCTGTCGAGCTCTAAACATTCGGGAGTCCTGGAGGACTCCAACTCCCAACTTTTCCAAGTGTTGGGCTTCACCCCTACACTTGGCCAAAATGGGGTTGCGACACTACGGCAACAACTGCCGTCGTCGATGCTACCACTGCCACTGCAGTTCGTTCCACCGCCATCGCCACTCCAAGCTCCCGCGAATGTTGTGTGATCATGGTGGTTGCACTGGGCTAGCGATGGAATGGAGCAGTGTGAGTTATTCCAGCCCAGGCTAAAGCAAGGAATGCAAAATTTTGTGGAGATTTTCACGATCGATTTTCAGATGTTTGTGAATAGATTTGAGCGCAAAAAATGCAGGCGATTAGAGTGCTGGTTGCAGATGATTTTTTAAATTGCATTACAGCTCCACATTTGATCGATTTGAGCGTTGGAACTGACTCCATTTTCGGACCCGGCAAGGTGTTCCTTAGTTTAATAAAGAGGATTGGAAAACAGGTTCTTAAACATCATCAACACCGCTTCTGATCGAAAGAAAGCCTGGTTGTTTTTTTTTGCAGTGTGTTTTGGGGATGATTATGTTGACAGATGCGAACAATAGACTTAGACTTTTCCTTTAACCTTTGTTCTTGTGTTTTTTCGTGTCCTTAACAATCATTTGTTCTTTTAATCCTCTTTTCTTTTCTTTTTCCTGAATTCTTTTGATGTTCATTGTTTTTTTATACAATTCAAAATCTGAAGACACAAAATCTTTGTTTTGCAAAGTCAGAATTTGAGAACATAGAATCATTTTCATTCACAGTTCAAAAATCTAAAAAGAAAGAATCTAATTTATTCATAATTATTTTAACATTTGAAAACAAAGAATCTTTTTTATTCACAATAAAAAATCATACAACTCATTTTTTTAAAAGAAAAAAATTATTGCAAAAACTCAAAAGAACAATGATCTAAAAAGTTTGTATTCCGCGTCCAAATTTCAAAAAAAAAAAATGCAATTTTATTTGTATAGTTTAAATAAGCAAAGATATGTTTGCAAACTCAAACATATACAAAACTTGAATCCACAAAAATGTAGCAAAGGGTTTCTACCTTTAATGCCATGGCCAGTGAATAAAGCCAAGGTGACTACCATGTGTTCCTAAAAACACAAGGTGCCATTAGAACACAAGGTGAAGAGCTGACAAAGGAAAAAAAAGGGGGACACAATTCGGAAATGCACCAATTTTGGTGCAATGCCAAGTTTCACCCCATGTCTTTTTTTGACACATGCACTATTTGAGAGTAGGAAGAGTTTTTAGGCTTTAGAGTTTTTAGGGTTTGCAATGGAAGGAGTGCATAGCTATCTCTATGTCTAGTCTTCTTATTTGTCTAAATGCCATCAAGTTTCTTTGAAAGGGGAGGTCCAATGCTTGAAAGAGGAGGTGCTTGAAAGTAGGTGCTTGAAAGTAGGTGCATGAACAAAAAAGGGGGTTGCACATTTGAAAGCAAGCGCATCAACAAAAGAAGAGGTCACATGATTGAAGGCAAGCGTATCAACAAAGCTTGAGGTCGTGCTCTTGAAGGTCATTCAACAAGTTAGGAGGCACATCAATAAAACGTACATTGACATCAATCCGCAACAAGCGCATCAACATAAGAAGGTATTGTCAAAACTTGGCAAGGTATTCTCTCTTCGAGTAGCTACCAAGGTGTGACCACATTTTGATTAAAAAAAAATTCTCGTCGTTTCATTGCCTAGGTCTATTCGCATATTATTTACAAAGTTTTTTTTTTGTGTCGCTACCATGGTTTGTTCACATACTTGTCTCTTGCAAGGGGGGTGAAAATTTGGTAAAGTATATAAAAAAAAGTTGATGAAAAAATATCAAGTTTAAAAAGAGGCAATTTTTCATAAAAATGTAAGAAAGTAGATTCAAAGTTTACTTAAATTTCATTTTGAAACTATTGAACCCTCAATTGAGTTTATTGTAAATCAACTACAAAATTTCAAAAACTTTAAAATAATTAAAATAAAAAATAAATACATTTAAAATTGATTGGTCAATATGGTGTTCAAACTTACTTTTTCATAAAAAAATTAATGAAATATACATGCATGAAGTTATAATTTATTAAAAATCAAGGGCATCACCAAAAAAACAAATCTATTTTCTCTTTGGTAAAATATATTGCATTCAACAAATGTGTTCCATTGATAGTGCATTCGATTGACAAAACATTTAGCAATGCATTTGGCCTAATTTAAAAGTGTACTTTGTGAATTCCAAATTAGTTATGCATCCCAGGTCAACTGACAATGCATTTGTAGAAGGTCAATTATCTAATTCTCTATGTCCTTTGCATGTCCTAGGTTAGTAGTAGTGCATTTGGAGGAGGTCGACCCATCATTAAAAGTTTCAAGTAGTTTCAAATCATTGGGCCAATGAGAGCCCACATTGGTACCTTATGGTTACCTAGTAGCAGTAGAAGGTTGCTAATGAAAAGAAGGTTGGTGGTTATTGAGTGTAATTATTGAGCTAATAGCCAATCAAGGCCTCATTTCAGTCGGTTATGGGAAAGATCACATATGGTTGCAAATCAAAAGTTGCTTTCAATCTTGCACACAAGGGATTTCACAATAGCCTAGTGGTTTCAATAATATCACAAATCTACACACAAGAGACCAAATGACAATAATTCCACCTTCGGTTTTATTTTTCACAATTTCGCGATATCATAAATATCCCCAAAAAATCAGCAAAATTAGTAAACTTTTAACTGAAAAAGCACATTTATCCAAAATCTTCCCAACTTTTATGTTAAAGTATTAAAGGAATAAGCTGTGTCTTTTTGAAGGGCAAACAAAAAGCCTTTAAATTTTATGCACTTTGTGTTCAAGATCAATTTGGTATAATTTTGTAACATTTTTTTTTTTTCTTGCTTGGCACCTCCTTCTTGTAAAGCTAATGGACTTTAAATCCACTAACATGTTATTTTAGGACAAAGCCTCTCATGGCAAATACACTTGATTTGTTTATTTTTTCAATATACATCTTCGAAGCCATGAAGCCCTTACTTGTGTTCTTGATATGATTGGAAAGTAGTCAATGAATAGGTGTGCAATTGGGTGATTACTTAATGTTTATACTTGCCATGCAAAAGTTATTGAATTTTTAAATTTTTTCATAATTAAAATTTCACTAAAACTTTACATTTTGAATTTTTAGGGAAATTGGGGGTGCACTCTTGATAGCATTAGAAAGCCCTCAATGAGTACCTGTGCACTAGTTTCGTCTTTTTTAGACATATGGTTTGAGGGTTATAGAAATTTGAGTAATAATATGTTACAATATGAATTCAATTACATAGGTCACACTAGTAGTACTTCTCAGTTTTTTATTTTTCTGGGGCAAATTTTTGCACTATAAGGACCAAAGTTTTTGGAAATTTTTTGCAAACTTTTGAAACCACAAAATTGAAATTAAAAACCCTAATAATTTCTTACGAAAGGCTTGTGTGTTTTTGGTTTATGTTTATTGTTTTCCTTGATGGGGTGTTGTTGTGCACATGCAACCAACAATGATCAAAGTGCCTTCCTTGGTCGCTTTAAAGAGAAAGAAGCCTTTGGGCAGAGCTGAGTAGTATGTATATTTGAAGCTGAGAGGAGTGCAAGTAACTTACAGCCTCCAAAAGAAACCAGGATGAACTGAGTGCTTCAATTGTGTGCTGATGTTTTTTGGCACTGACATTGTTCTAAGCATTCAATGATGCTCAGAAAGAATGCAAGAGAAGCACTTGAATCTCAAATTGCATACACATCAGCAAGACTTTCTGTTAGTCGTGAGAAACAGAGTTTCTGGTCAATTGGTTTTTGAGGGTGTCAAAGCTTCTCAGCTTGTGAACAGTACAACCAGAAAGAAGATGACATTTTGGTTCCTATGTCAAATGACAATCATGAAGAAAGTACGAACATAATTTTTGTCTTCATCTTCAATCATGAACACAATACAACAGAGAATTGTCTCCTTGACATGTGCTGCATGTGATGTCACATAGGTACTCAGAAGGTAAGATGATGCCAATCGTTTGGACATTCAAGTGTGGAGACCAAGCAAATTGCATGACTGTTGATACAACCTTCCTATGCAACCACACAACGTTCCCATAACAATTTCCTCTTTGCATCACCAACATTGCAATTACTCTCTCTCCCTCTCTGCAACAAAATTGAAAATGTCGTCTTAGGTGCCAATAATATGTTATAAAGGAGAACCAGAATGTGCAATTATGAGTTGCCATCTCAGGCTCATGTGATAGTTGATAGCAGACAACCAAATGTGCTACAAGTAGTAGCCATATAGTAGTTGCCATATTAGTGACATGTAATGACAGAGAACCACATGTGCAACGAGCAGTTGCCATCCCTAAGGGTTGCTATTAATGTGGTGATGCAACACACAACCTACAATGGTTTAGTATTTGCAGTCCACATGTTTTTTACACCTTTGGGGCTGTTTCCACTTCAGCTTCAGCTTCACTCTTGCGTCTGTCTTCAAGAATTTTGGCAAGTTTCTCAAGCGCACCATGTACCTCCACAAAGTAGGGCGCTGTGAACTCCTCCACTGCCACCATCCATGCCTTGACTTTCTCATAAGGGGCCAGTAAGGCTCCTGATTCCTCCTTATCCAAAAACTATACACAAGCACCCACAAAAATTCAGACATTGCAAAATGATGAAGGAACAGGAACCAGAACCAAAATGATCCCGTGAAAGGGAACATCCATGAGACTGATCAAGAAAAAAATTACTTACCTTGAGCTGCTGGAGCTCACATGCACAGCTAATATCTGCAATTGATGGCTGTGACCCTCCAGCAAGAAATGGACTGTCTTTGAGCCACACAGTCTCCATTGTCTTCAGAGACTGCTTCAAACTGGCTTCGGCCTCAGCTGCCAAAGTGGGATTCTTTGTTCTTCCCAGAAGTGGTGCCAGCTCACGATGCACCACAAATGGGGCTGCCAGTAAAGTGGGATTCAGTAATGAGAGAAAACACTACAGCCACAAACACTGAAATGCAGAAGGATTTTTTTTTTGAACAGCCAAAACTTGACCTCAGTTTTTCATAGGCCTTACCAAAAACTCAGTGGCAATGAAATCTTACATGTAAATCACAGAGATACTTACCAGCACCACGGCGCAGATTTCCAAGGTGCCAGTCAAGCACACGGTCAACACATGCTCTTTTCTCTAGGTCTTCAGGGTACCTGCAAATGAAGGAAGAAGAACCACAATGCACTTGAAGTGGATTAACAACCATTTCATTAGTGTTCATCAGCTCAGGGAAAACCCACACCCCAAAGCTTCAAAGGCTTACAGATCCTGGAGAGCATTACAATGAGTGTCATCATCCCTCTTAGGACTCTGGATTCTCCCATGAAGGTCAAGGAAGCATTCACTTACCAGTGATCTGCTACCTTCCGTGTGGCTGCAAGATACCGCATGATTGTGTGGCTGCACCACAGCATTGCACAGCAAGGTGAAGTAAGTCACAACAATTCCCTTCTTCTTTCCTTCAAACATTGTTTGCCCTCCGTAGGAACGACTAAATCAACAAACTTCTGCTTGAAAAGCAGCCTGTACACTTCCATTTAGTGGTCAACCCTGACTCACTGAGGCAAAACTACTGGATGTAACATCTAAGCTACACTAGTGAGGTTGAACCTGCATGGTCGTGATCACTAGAAAATGGCTGATTATAGAGGCATCAACATGCAAGCAAGTAAGCAAAAAGAGGAGAGATTTCTCTAATGAAAGACTTGTGATCATAAGCAGAAGAAAAAGTATGCTGGAAGCTGAGTCAAACAGTGCCAACCTTTCAGACAATGTGAATCCACCATCATCAATTGCTGGCACCTGTCCCAAAGGGTTGATGGCTGCCATTTTACACAATCAAAAGTTTAGATCCTGCTACCATCTTTCAAACTGAACATGGCATCACACAAAACTCCACAAACAACACTTTGAAAGACGACAGTAAAATCACAGAGAACACCTCCACAAAAAAGTAGTACAGTCAATAACCTTATGAGAATCAAGGTAGATCAATCACAAAGAAACATACCTAGGAACGGAGGCTCTCTGGTCTCCTTCTTTCCAAGAGAGACGAGATGAACATCTGCTTCGATCTCGTTCACCCTGGCAACGGCGTCATCATCATCATCATCATCATCACCATCCGACTTCATTTACAAACCGCAAGAGCAACTGCAAATCTATGGATAAGCAGAGAAAATCTCCACAACAAGAACCTTATGGATGAACGATGCACAAAGAAACATGGTACTACCTTGCGTTGCTGCAAAACCACTGCTTACGTAGTACATAGAGCTTATAGCATCCACGCTTGTTACATCCAACAAGAATGGAGTTCACAAGAATTGGAAGAGAACTCAGGTTCAAAAATGTGAGAGGGGGGAATAACATACCTGCAGAAGATGACAACAGCTCTGCATGGCTGTGACAACAAATCAACATAGACCGTAAGGTTCCTTGAACTCCCCATGGCCGCTTCTTCTTCTTCTTCTTCTTCCTGCAGAAGAACTGGTGTTTTCTCGCTGTTAGTAAGACAATCCAAAAGATTTCCAAGCTCTCAGACTTGCTGCTCTGACAATTATGACAAGCGAAGTTCCAGTGGAGAGTCCAAAGTTTGGAAAAGCTGAAAGAAGCTCTTTGATCTCTTACCTGTCAAGCCTCTAAGCTCTGTATTTATGAGAAAAGCAAAGTCCGGAATGGCCACCGGAAGATAAGCGAGTCTTCGAGTGCAACTTCGGATTTGTGTGTTGAAGTGTGCCGTTGACTGAATAATGACAAACAAAAAACGCAACAGCAATAAGGAAATGGCTTATCAGGAAACACTCCACGAAGCTCAATGGTCGTCGTCCCACGGGTTGTCGATTCCCGGATATGCGACTGCAGTGGCCACCGCACCTACCCACCCACACCTGCCTTGTTTACTGGAGTGCCTGTTGTGCCTGTGCAATTGCTCACTCAGTAGTTGGGCTTTTCGGTGTACTGCTGTTTCCTGACGTCAGAGTCTTTGTTTTGGTCCTGCCAAAGGATTTCTCGACCCCGCCACAACGAGACTTGGTCTTCTTATTAGGAGGGTTGGGGAGTTTTGTTTGTGTGTGTGTGTTAGATTAGATTAACAAGGATTAGATTAGATTTTGTGAGCTCCGAGAAACTTTGCAAATCGTAATTCGCGCTACTTACAATAACATACTAAGGATGATTCTCATGCTACAAGACATGATTTTTCTCAGCTAGGAAGAAGAGTTTCTACAACTGTTTGCGAATTTCTTCAGCTATCCATTTGACCAAGACATGATGATTCTTCTTCAGTAAGAAGAGTTTCGTCTACAACAGTGTCTCCAGCTACCTATTTGAACAAGACATGTGATTCTTTGCGAGATGAGTTCTACAATAGTTTCTGAATTTCTTCAGCTATCCATTTTGAACAAGACATTGTGATTCTTTGCGAGATGAGTTCTACAATAGTTTCTGAATTTCTTCAGCTATCCATTTTGAACAAGATGATTCTTCTTCAGCAAGAAGGGTTTCTTCTACAATAGTTTCCTCACCTATCCATTTGAACAAGACATGTGCTTCTTCAACTATCCATTGAACAAGATGTGATTCTCAGCAAGGAGAGTTTTCTACACCAGGTTTCTCAATTTCTTCAGCTATCCATTTTGAACAAGACATGATTCTTCTTCAGCAAGAAGGGTTTCCTTCTACAATAGTTTCATCAGCTTTCCATTTGAACAAGACATGTGATTCTTCAACTATCCATTGAACAAGATGTGATTCTCAGCAAGGAGAGTTTTCTACACCAGGTTTCTGAATTTCTTCAGCTATCCATTTCGAACAAGATATGATTTCTGAGCAACAAGGGTTTTTTTTTTCTACTACACTTTCTCAATTTCTTCACTTGCCCACTGAACAAAGAAATGAATGAATACAGTGGCATGGTGCCGAGCACCCTTTTCTTTTTCCATTCGTGTAATTTCGCCAAAAAAAGAATTCAAAATTCAAAAATTAAGTGATTTTGGAGGTTTTCAATTGTTGGAAGTGAGCAAAAAAAAAATCATCAAATTTGTATTTTTTTTTTGTATAGTGTGTAGCAAAATATATATATATATATATAGAAAGATGATTAAAGATTTTTATTTCATATTTGGTTTCTAGCCATATTTGGCTAAATCTTCCTAAGGGTGATTGTCACTTTTTTGTTAAAACATCTTCCTATGGATGATGACTAACTTTGGCTGCGAAAATAACACAGGTGCACAACAACCCTTTTTTTCACTGGAAATTTTTCATGAATAAGCGAAATAATTTTATTTATTTTTGAAAATCAAATGATTTTAGAGGCTTGCGATGGCCTAAAGCAAGCAGGGAAAAGTAGAAAAAATTGCCACATTTCTATATTTGGTTTAAAGTGTGGCAAAAAAAATAAATCAAGATGAACTAAGATTTGTATTTCACATTTGGTTGATAGCCATATTTGGCTAAATCTTCTAACAAAGGAAGATTGCCACTTTTTTTCTACATCTTCCTATGGATGATCATCACTTTGACTACAAATAAAAAATTCCTTTAGAAAAAACACAGGTGCAAAAACAACCTTTGTTTCGTTGGCGAAATTTCATCAAAAAGCAAAATGAAAAATGAAAAAACTTGAAAAGTCAAGTGAGTTTTTAGAAGTTTGCAATGGCCTGAAGCAAGGGAAAAAATAATAGCAAAACGTGCCATATTTCTATAATTTGGTTTATTGAAGTGTGTAAGAATTAATTTTTATAAAGAGATGATTAAAGATTTGTACTTCATATTTGGTTTATAGCCATATTTGGCTAAATCTTCCAAAGCAAGATCCCCACTTTCTTTTTTTTGGTTTTTCTACATCTTCCTATAAATGATCACCACTTTGATTACAAAATAAAAATTCCTTTGAAAAAACACTAATGCACAGACACAGAGAGAGAGAGAGAGAGAGAGAGATGCATTCATTATACAGTAAAGAGGACCTGGGAAGTCGAGAGTACCTGGGAAGTCGTACTTGAAAGTTGAGTTGAGGAGCTTACTAGGAAGAGAAGGACTGAGGAGTATTAATTATGGCACTCCTGCATGTGATCATGGTGTGCAGTGATGAGTGAGTGAGTCCCATGAAGCAAATGCTTGCAGCAGCATCTACTAGTATGAAACACTTTACTGTAGCAATTGATCTGTGGCATTATAATCATGTATCACATGATCAGGTCCCACCGTTTCTGAATTAACCCAACAACAAAAACAACAACAATAACAACAAAACCCAATTAATGGAGTTGTTTTGATGGGCTCTGCAACAAGCAAGTTCCCCAGCAACTTCTCATGTGCTGTTGTTGTTGCTTCTCCTCCTAAAACCATGCTCCTCTTCACATTACAGCAGCCAGTGTGCAGTAGCCAGCTGAATTTCTTGGACACTAGCTGCCTGCATCTACTCCCCCCCCCCTTTCCCCCCAACAATTTGACCACCCATTTTTCGCTTTTCCTTCTTTGTCTGGAAGCTGGCACAGAGTAAAAGTTGTTGGCTCAGAACTTTGTTGGGTACTAATTGCTTTGAAGGAAAGGAAGCAAGCAAGCAAGCAAAGAAACGTAGGAACAAAGCAAGTCTAAAGGAAAGGAAGGTAGGAGCGAAGGAACAAACGTAGGAGGAAAGTTAAAGGATTGAAGGAAGGAAGGAAGGAAGGAAGTTGGAGGGATTGGGGTTGGAGCTGGAAGTGTTTGACGGAGTGTTTTTTTGTTTTTGGTTGCTGCTTGTTTGCAGATCACTGATTATTGCAGAAAGTAAGTCTAGTTTCATGATTTGGGTACTGCTCATGGATGAAGCATGAGCAGCAGCTGCAGGTGCTGGGGGAAGATATGGGTTTTGATGCTGTACAACAACAAGCTAGCTGCTGCATGATGCAACTGAGCTCACTAGCTGTGTGTTTGTGGGTGCTCGTGGGGCAAGAGTCCTAAGAATGGGAGCTGGAGCTGCTGGTTTTCATGTGCAGCAGCTTGATATAATTCCTGGACAACAAGAAGTAGTAGCTGCAGCTAGAGGAGGTGGAGGAGTGTTGTTTATTGGAGTGCCTGTTGTGCCTGTGCAATTGCTCGCTCAGTTGTTGGGTTTTTCCGTGTACTGCTGTTTCCTGATGTAAGAGTCTTTGTTTTGGTCCTGCCAAAGGATTTCTCGACCCCGCTACAAGAGACTTGCTCTTCTTATTAGGGGTTGGGGGAGTTTTGTTTGTGTGTGTGTGTTAGATTAGATTAACAAGGATTAGATTAGATTTTGTGAGCTCCAACGAACTTTGCGAATCGTAAATACTTACAATAACATAAGATAGATGATTCTCGTGCTACAAGACATGATTTTTCTCAGCAAGGAAGAAGAATTTCTACAACCGTTCGTGAATTTCTTCAGCCATCCATTTGACCAAGACATGATTCTTCTTCAGCAAGAAGGGTCTCCTTCTACAATAGTTTCATCAGCTTTCCATTTGAACAAGACATGTGATTCTTCAACTATCCATTGAACAACATGTGATTCTCAGCAAGGAGAGTTTCTACACCAGGTTTCTCAATTTCTTCAGCTCTCCATTTCGAACAACACATCATTTCTGAGCAACAAGGGTTTTTCCTACTACACTTTCTCAATTTCTTCACTTGCCCACTGAACAAAGGAATGAATGGATACAGTGGCATGGTTGAATGAATACAGTTCTATGAAAGAAGCTATGAGACATGGAAAGGGTGAAAGTGCAATAAGGTTTCTTGAACACAAATTGCAACTTTGCCAACTTAGCTCTTCTTCTTCTTCTTCTTCTTCTTCTTCTTCTTCTTCACATTTGGTTGGTGGGTGAGTCTAAGGAGAGAAGAAACCAGAGAATTAGCAACTGGATAATGATTGATGAGTTCACGAAAACCTTGCACAAACTTTCAGAAAACTCCCCATGCATGTCTGATGCTACTAGGTAGTATACTAGAGACATATTGAATACATCATCATCATCATCACGGTGCTGAATTTTGTGCAATTCTGAAAGTCACCACAAATGCTCTCTCTCCAAATCAGTATTGTTGCAAATTCTTCACACGTATGAGGTGCCTGAGTTTTTTGTGATTCTTAAACCCTGGTTTTTGATGATTCTTAGTGGCATTCTGTTTACAATAGCTTTAGCTATCTCTTCAATGGCAACAACTTTTCTTGCAGGTCACCGATGCAAAATGCAGATAACAGAGAATGCACCTGAAGTATTTGAAGGAGATGATGGTCAACAAAAAAACTTGCAATAATTGGCAGACAAGGAAATCTGGTGACAATTCAAAGTGTGTGCTGTTTGTCAATCCGCACAGGCATTTACTAATTTCAACATCACATGCAACCAGGAATCAAACCCTGTTGCAGATAACAATGTCTAAATGTCAATGCAGATAACTCTTCAACATATGCAGCAAAGAGTGTAGAAAGCAGAAGAAGAAAAAAACATATATAACTTCTTGAGGTGTGTAGCTCACTCCTTAGTGAAAAAGCCATCAATCTGCTCCTCCTGTCTCTAAAGCTTTGGTTTTTCCAAGAGTGCAATGAATGCAAATTGGGAATCCAGTTGACAACACCCACTTTCTATTTAAATGGAGATTTCTTGATTCTCATGAGAGTTATTATCCATTTGAATGTGATGTCTGAATTTCAACAAGTACAAGAATTTTTGTCGTTTCTTAGTATGACCGGAAGAGAGATAACTTCAGTAATTTCAGCCATCAGCTTTGGTGGCAATGACACAGACTCAAGTTTGCAGAGGTACAAGTTGTGTGCAATCATATGACTGTGGTATAATCATGTGACCCGCTTTGACTTGGATGTTGGGCACAAGATTTTGATTAATTTTGTGAGCTCAGGGAATGTGAGTTTTTCATATCCTCAAAAAGGCAATACACTATACACCTCAAAATCTGTCTGTGGGAACACCTAATGTGCAATTCATTTGCATGAATAGTAGGGTAATTGCAGAGTCAGGTTACAGACAAACTGTAATTCCACATGGTGTAGCACTGTAGACTAACAATGCAATGGTTAGATTAAGCAAACCTTAAACACCATGATGCTGGTTGGATCACCTCATGCTCCTGCTGCAAATGTCTAATGTTTGTATGTCACTACCATGAACCCCTTACCTGCCCCATCCACAGACCACCTCCACTGCCAGATACTAAGATGGTATTGGAAAGCAGGTTCTTGAACATCACCAACACCACTTCTGATCGAAAGTATGGATTCTAGGTGGAAAGTCTCAGCAATCGTAAAGTCTTGTTGTTGTTTTTTTTCAGTGTATTTTGGGGACGATTATTGTGACAAATGTGAATATTAGACTTAGACTTTTCCTTTAACCTTTGTTCTTTTGTTTTTTCATGTCCTTAACAATGATCTACCTAATTTTTTTCTGAATTGTCAAGAGTAACTTCCACATCGGGGAAGATCCATCGCCTTCTCAAAACAGTTCCTTCTGGATTTTGGAAGTTACTCTTCTCATTTCTTTCTTTTAATCCTCTTTTCTTTTCTTTTTCTTTTTTTGGTTTTTTCACTTTTTTTTTTCATTTTTTTTTCCTCTGAATTCTTTTGTTGTTCATTTTTTTTTCACAATTCAAAATCTGAAGACACTGAATCTTTGTTTTGCAAATCAGAATCTGAAAACACAAAATCATTTTTATTCACAATTCAAAAATCTGAAAACAAAGAATCTAATTTATTCATAATTAAAACATCTGAAAAAAAAGAATATTTTTTATTCACAATAAAAAAATCTGAAAACTCATTTTTTTGAAAAGAAATTTTATTGCAAAAACTCAAAAGAACAATGATCTACAAAGTTTGGACTCTGTGTCCAAATTTCAAAAAAAAAAATGCAATTTTATTTGTTTAAAAGTCAAATAAGCAACGGCATATTTGCAAACTCAAACACATACAAAACTTGAATCCACAAAAAAGCCAAGGTGAGTACCATGTGTTCATGGAAAACATAGGGCGTCATAAAAAACACAAGGTGAGGAGTTGACAAAGGAAAAAACAACACAAGACACAATTTGGAAATGCACCAATTTTGGTGTAATTCTAAGTTTCGCCCTATGTTTTTTTTCTAACACATGTATTGTTTGACAGTAGGAAGAAAGAACAAGCTTTAGAGTATTTAGGGTTTGCAGTGGAAGGAGTGCGTAGCTGTCTCTATGTCTAGTCTTTTTAGTTTGTCTAACTGCCATCAGAGTTTCTTTGAAGGGGGAGGTCCAATGCTTGAAAGAGGAGGTGCTTGAAAGTAGGTGCATGAGTAGAAAAAGAAGTTGCACGTTTGAAAGCAAGCACATCAAGAAAAGAAAAGGTCATACGATTCAAGGCAACCGTATCAACAAAGCTTGAGGTCGCACTCTTGAAGGTCATTCAACAAGTGAAAAAGTGCATCAACAAAAAATACATCGACATCGATCTGCGACAAGCGCATCAACATAAAAAGGTATTGTTGAAACTTGGCGAAGATTTTTCTTTTCAACTAGCTACCAAGGTGTGATCACATTTTGATTGAATTTTTTTTCTCATCGCTTCATTGCCCAAGTCTATTCACATACTATCTATGAGGTTTTTTTTTGTGTCGTTACCATGGTTTGTTCACATACTTGTCTTTTGCAAAGGAGTGAAAACATGGTAAAGTATACAAAAATAGTTGATGAAAAAAATCAAGTTTCATGAAAATGTAAGAAAATAGATTCAAAGTTTACTTAAATATGAAATTATTTCAAATTTGAAATTTCATTTTGAAACTATTGAGCCCTCAATTGGGTTTATTATAAATCAACTACAAAATTTCAAAAAAATTAGAATAATTAAAGTAAGGAATAAATATGTTTGAAATTGATTGGTCAATACGGTGTTCAAACCTACTCTTTCATCAAAACTTTAATGAAATATACATGTATGAAGTTATAGCATATTAAAAATCATTGTATATTCAAGGGCATCACCAAAAAACAAATCTATTTTCTCTTTGGTAGAATATATTTGACACATACTTGAATCAAATCTTACACTACAAAAAATAAGTTTTAAAAGCTACTTGCATTTTAAAAAGTCTACTTGAAACCTATTTTTTTACAATGAAAAATTAAAAAATTAATGTGTAATAATGAAGAAATATCTTGTTATTTATCATTCAACTAAAAAGATTGAATGTATAACAACTTTGTGATGGGTTTTGGTCCTACTTTTTGTTCACTTCACAAGTAGACTAGCAAGTACTTTTAATTGTACACTTTATCATGCTTTCACCCCAAGGTTTTTTTTTTGCATCATTACTAGCATTAGCGTAATTTGCATGGCTCAATAAGCAACACAAAGGTCCCACACATTGTTGGCAAGGTTTGTGTGGTTCAACAAAATAGTCGGCAATGCATTTCTACCAACGTGTCTCCCAAGCTTATTAGCAGTGCATTTTTGCCAATGCATGTTCAAGTTGGTTAGCAATGCATTTGATCTATAGTGCATTTGGCAGTGCATTTAATTAATAGTGCATTCAACACTCCATTTGGTTGGTAATGCATTTGATTAGCAATGCATTCAACAATGCATTTGGCCTAATTAAAGGTGTCCTTCATGAGTTCCGAATGAATTATGCATCCCAAGTCAATTAACAATGCCCTTGGAGGAGGTCAACTATGTAATTATCTACATCCTTTGCAGGTCTTAGGTTAGTAGTAGTGCATTTGGAGGAGGTCGACCCATCATTAAAAGTTTCAAGTAATTCAAAAAACTTCTTAAGTTCATCATTTTTTTGCTTTGAAGAGTTGATCAACCTGTGAATGAAGCACAAGCCTTTTAGAACCATGGTGATAGTAACTGTCAAGCCCTGTCAAGATGATGTAATTTTCTATGCCTATGTGGAAATTTTCACAATTTGGGAATCACTTTTGTTGTGTGTGGTCTCTTTCCACTTTCTATTGCACGTGTGAATTTGTACAAACCCTAATTGAAAGAAAATTAGTTCAATCCTATAGGAAACTTGCTTCATACATTCATGTACAAACAAATTTGACACCCACATACTACAAACCCATGTATACCCTAAATCCCAACCTAATCCAAACATTGTGCTCAAGAGAAAAAAATAACTTGTTGTCTATTCTCCTAGATTTTATTGTTTATGCAACACATTTTTGCCCATTTGCCCTTGATGCCTTCAATGCTTTGGTATTTCCGTTGAATGAATAAAACATGGTTTATGTTTGTAAGCAAGAATTTTCCTTGGAATGCATTGGAAGTAGTTAAAATTAAACATAAATCCTACCTCCAACAACTTCCCAATAAAGGTACCCCAAGGCAGACACTCCAAATGTCTTTCAAATTTGAACTTCAATCCTTAAATGTGTTTGGATCCCATTGACATAGTTTATCCCACACACTATGATTCAAAACGCGATTCTTCTTATGTAACTTTCTAGTTTTTAATGGCACAAATTTTGTACAAAGATGAATGGAAATAAATTTTCATAGTCTTTGCATAAGTTAAAGAACTAATAGCTTGTTGGTGTGGAACAAAATGCATGATATCCATTTCCACAACAAATTGAAGGGCATGATCTTTGGAAAGAGGCAAGTTAACTTCAAATGGAGTTGCCACAAGTTTACAAATAGTTATTCCAAATAATTCAAGATAAGTTTGAATATAGTTGACGTGCTCCTAAGTCATGGGGTGAAACCCACTTGAGGGTTTCACTTTGTCAAGTTGAGGAAAGTTGAGACTTAGAGGCACGCTCTCGACTTCCAACACTAGAAAGGGGTAGAGGGTTGTGTTGGGAGCCCCGGGATTAGACTAGGAAGAGGGACTAGCTTATGTTGTGTGAATCTGCATCCAAAAACCAACCAAAAGAGGTTAGTTAGCATTCAGGAACACCATTGCGTGTTGGGACAAGCCACGAGCACTTTGACACACAAGACTCATCACGGCCCGGACTCGGGGGAAACCACCACCTTCCTCCATATAGTATTCTCTACAGCTCGCAGTGGAGGCTACATTCAAATGGCACAAATTCTTGGGACTTTCGAAATGGAGTCCCGAAATTGTCCCGGTTGGAGTCTCGGAACTTTGGGAGCTCATAACTCCCGATTGTAGAGTCCAATCGCAACAAGGTCCAAACCAAAGTTGTAGCCCTCGTCGAGATCTTTCCAACGCCGTGTCACACTTTCAAATCGGATCTTGGGAAGAGGTCGATTCCCGACTTTTAGTGGTCGGGAGTCAAACTGCCAGTTTGACTCCCGGCCCTTCTTTTGCCCATAACTTGGGCTACAGATGTCCAAATGACCAATGCGAGGCCATTTTCGATATCTACGTTTTGAGACCTTTCCAATGACACCAAGAACGCCTCAATACGAGGTGTTTTGGGCCTTGCTGTCGAGCTCTGAACATTCGGAAGTCCCAAAGGACTCCAAGTCCCCAACTTTGGGAGTGTTGGGCTTCACCCCCACACTTGGCCAAAGTGGGGTTGCGACAATAGTGGGTTTGAGTAAAAAACAAAGTAATGGTTTGGCAGTTATAAAGAATTTGCATGCCCAATAAATGATAACTGCATCATGGTTAGTGATAACAAAAACTGATTGTAATTTAGTCTTGATATGTTGTAAGAGAGATGGAGTGTTACAAACCAAAATTACATCATCCACATACAACACAATAATGATAAATGAAACACCATGTTAGTGAACATAAACATTGCAATTAACAATTATGCATTGAAAACCAACATGAGGGTGAAAACACAATTGGTGGACTGTTTGGAATGTCATAGTTGTAATTTTTCTAGATTATAAATGAACTTCAAATGTAAAATCATATCAAACATTAACATTTTCAATTTTTTCATTATCCATGTTGCAATAAACTTTAGTGAGAATCTTATTAAAATTATGGATGGGTTTAAGAAAAGAATGGACTCATTGTGGCTTTTAAAATGATGACACTATGTTTGTCACAGACTAAAAATGAAAATGTGGATTCAAAAGAATGTCATAATAATATCAAATTAAAAAATTAAAAATATGCCACCATAAAATGAATAATTTGTAAGATGCATTGACGCGCTCCCAAGTTCTTTGTAGACCCACTTGAGGGTCCAAGTGTGCGGCAATGCGGAAGGAGTTGGAACTTGAAACCGCTCCCTAGCTCACAACACTTGGAGGGGTAGAGGGGCGTGTTGGAGCTCCGGGATGGGACTAGGAAGAATTGACAAGCTTATTCACTCACACGGGCCTGCACACAACCAACACAAAGTGGTTAGTGCATACTTGGAACACCTTTGGTGCTAGGACAAGCCACGGGCAACACGGACACACAAGACTCACCACGGCCCAGACTTGGGGGAAGCCACCACCTTCCCCCTTATAGTATACTCTGCAGCTCGCGGTAAGCCTTTAGGGCGGAATGGCTTCACGGCCATATCTTTGGGGAGGGCGAGGGCGCCAATTCGTGGCGCCTTCTCCCCCCCTTATACTTTCTTAACTTCTCTAATGAATGAAGGGGTTGTTGCCTCCCTCCCTGCAAAAGGGGTTTACCTGTAACTCGCGACGGAGGTGGCATCCAAATTGCTATTTTTCCCGGACTCTCGCGTGGGAGTCCCGAAACTGTCTCGGGTTGGAGTCCCGGGACTTTGGACGCCGATATCTCCCGACTGCAGAGTCTGATCGCGACGCGGTCTGAAGCAAAGTTGTAGCTCTCGTCGAAAGCTTTCCAACGCCGTGTCGCACTCTCAAATCGGATGTCGGGAAGAGATTGATTCTTGACTTTTAGTGGTCGGGAGTCAAATTGCCGGTTTGACTCCCGGCCCTTCTTTTGCCCATAACTTGTGTTTCAGATGTCCAAATGAGCAATGCGAGCCCATTTTAGACATCTACGTTTCAAGAGCTTTTCAACGGTGTAAAGAGCACAATAAACCATTGAGATTTGACCCTTCAACGCGCCCTCTGAAGTTTCGGGAGTCCACCGGGACTCCCTCTCCCAAAGTGGGAGTTGCCTTGGGAGTGTGAGTGCTCACTCCCTCACACTCCCTCGCACTTCCTTAGACTCCCGGGAGTATGTGATGACTCCCGGGCTTCCTCTTGGCCCGCACCCTTCCAATGCCTTTGCCTTTGCTCTCGAGCTTCCTTCCTTTTGACTCCCGGGCTTACTTCCTCTTGGCCCGCAACCTTGCAACCCCTTGCCTTGGTCGCGAGCCCAAAGCTAGGGTTGCGACATGCATTGAAAAAATTTCAGTATAATCTTTTTCATATTTAAAATTTTAACTCATCATGATTTTCGTCATTTTTTACAACTGATATTCCATTTCACATTAAAATCTTTAAACTTTACTCTAAATTTCTTGACCAGTCACATGTTTAAGGATATTTATAGGATATCCTATTAATATTTATGACCAAAACCATAGGGGATAATTATAGGATTTATAGTTTGATAATTATTTTAATGTAAGACTTGTAATTAATGTAAGATGTGGACTCTTCAAAATGTCAAATGTGTGCCACCTAACCATGCTTCTACCCATGATGGAAATATGAATCAATGCACTCATACCAAGCACGAGGAGCTTGTTTGAATCCATATAAACTTTGTAAAAGTTGACATACTTGATGTTCATGAATAGGGTACATAAACCTTCTTTATTGAGGTAGATATATTTATTCACGAAGATGACCAATCTGCAGAAAGGATGCTTTTATGTCCATTTGATCAACCTCCCAATTTTGAATGGCACCAAGAGCAAGAAGAAGTTGAATGGATGCAATTTTCACTATGGGAGAGAAAATATCATATGATAATCCAAACCAGGTACTTGAGAGTACCCTTTGGCAACTAGTCTTGCTTTGTAACATTCAATGTGCCTAAAAGGGGTTAACTTAAGTTCAAAAATCCATTTACAATTTATTACCTTACATTCCAACAATAAATTAGTTTATTCCCAAAAGTGATTCTTCATGAGAAAATCAAATTATGAGGCAATGGTAGCTTGCCAGTGTGAGGCATGAGGTCTATTCAAAGCAACTTAGTAAGATAAAGGTTCATTGAGAAGATTGGGAAAGTGGTGGTCATGAAAATGAAGATACCTAGGAATAGGTACAAGATACGATGACCAAATTATGTACATTTAATATAATGGACTAGACAATAATGAAAGGAGAGGTATGGGACTATTGGTGATAAAATGAATGAGTGAATCATGAGTGTGAGGATTATGAACAAACAATGGGTCCAAATACAATTGACTAAGCTCTAGGAATTTTGGAAGATCAAGGGAGGACATAAAGTCAAAGGAGATATCATTGGTGTATGAATAGAGGGTGAAATTGGTATATAGTTAGTGCAACAAGGGGAACATGATCAATAAGTGTTGTTACAGGAATAACAAGTGCAAGAAGTGACATTGGAGAGGGACGAAGAGGAATGAGATGAACCCCCATTGTGAACGTATCCAAATTGGGCTTGTGAAATAGAGACGAAGTTGTTTGGACTTGGTGTGTGGAAGAACGAATGGGAAGGTCCTCATTGAAAACATCATGATTAATGATTTTTTTTGAGTGTGGACATCAAGAAGATGATAACCTTTGACATCAATATTATATCCCAACTTTTAGCACTTTTAGCACCGAACTTTTTATAAAGTTCTATAGGGATATATGTGCATAAGCAAAACACCCAAAGGTGTGCAAATGTTTCACAGTAGGTTTGTGATTAGTCCAAACCTCTTTAAAAGTACAATGTGCCATAGCTTTTGTAATAATTTTATTTTGTAAATAATTTACAGTAATGATGGGTGTACTCATAGTATTAGGACCCACACCAGCCTCCTTGGCTTTGTTTAATGACTGTTTATTTAAAATATTCCTAGAATATCTTAAGAATATTCCATTTGTAAGTTAACAAAATCTTTAAAAAGTCCTTTTGATTCACAATAATGTTGCATTACACTATCATAGTAAAGTTTGATTTAAATAATGTCCCAAAAATATGTCATTTTAAGTCCATAAAAGAGTCATTTATGAGTTTTTCAAGTGTTAAAAATAGTTGTTACACTACTAAAAAAATGTTTTTGGGTACTCAATACTCATTACATTTGTTTCAAACTTTTTCAATTGTTCCTATAATGTATTAAAAACATTGTTGTATACATTTACTAAACATTTTAAATATTGACTTGACTTATCACTTAAAAAAGTGTAAAATTAAGTAGTTGCTACACTTGAAGTGGGTCCTAATAACATGATTGTACCTTGATGGCCCCTCCCCAAAACCATGGTACATTTTTGCTACTTGTAACATACTAGATGTAGATTCAACCAAAAGTCATGTTTTTGCGCTTAATGACCCCATTTTGCTAAGGGGAATCTGTAACACTAAGTTGATGTTGTATCCTATGTTCTATACAATAAGCCTTAAATGCTTTGGAAGTGTATTAAGTGCCATTATCACTTCATCAAAATTTAAGAAGTTGATTGGTTTGTTTTTTAAACATGACTATATAATCCTTAAAATATTAGAGAGCTTTAATTTTAGATTAGAGGAGGACAACAACTGAATATTTACTATAGTCATCAATAAATGTTTAAAAATACTAAACACCACCATGAGAGATGGTTTGCATGGTCCTACATACATCAAAGTGGACAAGTGTTAAAAGAATGGTAACATGACTGCCCTCCTTTGGAAACATAAGTCCTTGTTGTTTGCCAACTTGAGACAACCTTTGCATAAAGATATTGAATGCAAAGGATTGCTCGTCAGTTTGTCAACAACTTGAAGCTTTTACATGAGGTGCAATTTCTCCATGTTAGCATGACCAAAACAGTGATGCCAAAGGATTGAGTCATTTGAAGTTGTTGTTGAAGCTCTCAATGTTAAATGTGGTGTCAGCACTTAGTGCATTGAATTGGAAAGTTCATCACTTTATGAACCAACTTGATAAAGACCGCAATGATCCACCTTGTCAAGTATGAGCACCCATCCTTCAACACTTTCCAAAGTCACAAGTTGTTTGGAAAATGTAACTATGTATTCGACAACAACAATTTGTTTAACAGATAGCACATTATGAAATAATGTTGGGACATGATATTCTAGTTCTTGGATACTTTTCACATCATTAGTCAACAATCAAATGGCAAATTTCCCTTTCCCATGAATTTGGTGATGGGAATTATTTTTGAGGTAGATTATGTTTCTTAGATCCAATGGGTTTTCACCACAAATGAATCAACTCCACAATTACATGGGGAAGAGGGAGGTCAACTTGGAGGGGCTAAAACCATAGTTGAAACATCTTTGGAAATAAAGACTTGGCACCCACTTGTTGTCATTATGTTGTATGCCTTGGATTCATCACTATAAACGAAGAATATACATTGAATAGAATGTGTATCAAGATTCCATCTCATTTCCTTATGAATAAATGCATGAAACTTGCATCCAAAATCTTAAAGTAATACAAATTAAGTTGATGTCCAAACCAAAATTCATATGGTGTTGTTTGGTTGTAGTTTGCTTTTGTAGGACTTCAATTTTGCAAATAATTTACAATTATCAAAGCTTTTTCCCTAGAAACTTTTGGGTAGCTTTGCATATGCTAACATAGCTAAGACAACTTATATTAATGTCTTAGTCTTTCTTTCAAAAATGGCCTTCCATTGAAATGTGTATGCTATGATAAACTCCTTAATGCCTTCCTTTTGATAATAATAATAATAATAAAATTGATTTATATTCACCTCCTCAATTAAACCTCAATATTCTAATATTTTGGTTGGTTTTTCTTTCAACAAATGATTTGAATGTGAGAAATTTTTCAAATGTTTCACAATTTGTTTTCATGACATAAATAAAACAATATATGGATTTATCATCAATAAAGGTTATATAAAGTATTTACAACCTTAATATGTACATGTGTTTGCAAAGGTCCACAAATATTATAGTGTATTAACCCAAAGATTTGTTTGGACTTAGTAGATCCTTCTTTAAGAAACTTGATTATATGTTGTTTTCTTTTCATGCAAGGTGTACCTAATATAACATTGTCTTTTTCATTGCAAGAATCCACTCCTCTTGCTAGAGTTTGTATGTCTCTAATTTTTAAAAAATAAGTATGCCAATGTCTTAAATGCCATAAATCAACCACATTAATTTTTGTTGTAGTTTGGAAATTGCAATGATTTTATTCTCAAATTTGATACTCGTGCCTAGTTTGATAAATCATAATTTAGTGGGCATTCTATTATGGCATTTCCTAATTCATTGATGAGGGTGCATCATCCTTGTTTTATATGCAATTCCCCTCTTACCCTATTAAATGTTTTGCAAAAAAAAATAAAAATCTTTGAAAACATGCAAATTGATAGTTTTTTTTTTCTATACCATTTAGAAGTCTTATTGTTACCATTCCTTGCCCATATATTTCATGTGTTGTATTATCACCCAAAAACAAAAGATGACTACTTTTGAATGGTTGATAGTTTCTGAAAGATTTTTTGTTAAAACACATATGATGAGATGCTGTAATATCTATATACCAAGTGTGGTCTTCTCCTCCTTTTGCTATTAAAGCAACAACATATAGATTGTTAATCTTTACAACAATGTTTGACAACCTTTTACTATTAGAATTAACTTTTTAAGCTATTTTTATCTTGCAATCCTTTATCAAATGTCTTAGTTTCTTACATAGAAGCATTTCACTTTTTTTCTATCAAAGGATTGGGATAATGTTGTTGTTCCATTTCTTGGTGGAAACATTTGTTATTGTACTTTGTATATTTCTTCCCTATGTATTAAATAACTAATGAATTTTCATTGTTTAGATTCATTTCCTTCATCAAGGTTTCTTCTTGGATCAAATTTGTGATCAAAGATTGAAAATATATTCTTCTTAAAGAACTTATGCATGTTTTATAACTTGAAAGCATGTTCCTCATGAAACAATTATAATTGTTTTGTCATTTGGCATGACTACACGTGCAACAACAAATTGATTTAAATTTGCACAAAACAAATGGACATGTTTTGTAACACTATCATTTTCTCTCATCTTCATATTGTGGAACTTATCCTTTAGATACATTTCAATTACAAAATCTTAAGATTGAAACAATCTTGTTAACTCTATCCATGTAATTTTGATGTTGCACATGATTGAACATGTGATTTATTGTCCAAGTAATTATTAATTATGGTTGAAGACACTATGTCTTTTTCCTCCCACTCACTTATGCTTCCTTCTTATATGGCAAGTAAAGCAGGAGTGTATACAACAAGTTGGGTTATAGTTGGAAATGGTACAATACCATTTACGATAGACCATTTATTTATGTCAATCTATGAACCCATGTATTGTAAAAGGTTTCATAAAATTTAATTACATGGCTTAAGTCAATTTTTTGTGCCATTTTTTTGTTATAAGGTTTTGTTGAATGTATCAAATGATCCACAATGGATGTATTTTACAAATTTTGCTTATTATGATTGAGATCATGGACAATGAATCTGTCAGTCATTATACATGTTTTAAACATGCTCATTGTTTTATTTTATTTCTTATGCAATCATTTACATTATGTAAATAAATGCATCTTAGATTACTTAACCTTTTATTTTCATAACATGTGAAAATAATGCAAGGGGAAATAGAATTGGGAGAGAAAATAACTTCTTATATAATTACACCAATTTAAAAGGTTGTGATGGTCCATGAAAGGTAATACCTATTCACTTGAAGTTGTATAAAACAGACTAACACAGTAACTACTTACTAGTAATTCTTATAGATGTTCATTCCTCCAGAATATCCATTCATCGACCTTGCTTTCGATTTTCCATCATAAAAAGTTCAACAACTTCCACAACATCTTCGAATATCCATGCACAAATCATGAAAAAGAAGATTGTTAAGTAAGTTAATGATAATGACAATGAGTAGGCAAATGTCATTATAGAATATACACATGAAAGAATGAAATAGTTGAATGAAACGGTGAGATGTTGCTTAGTGAACGGTTTTTTTCCCATCAAAATTTCCCTAGAAAGAAAAATAAGTACAATAAAATTTTGGAAAAAAATGATTTTGGAGGTTTTCATTTGCTAACACTAGAAGGAACTCTATCTTTTGCAACCAAAAAATCAATGATTAGATGTTTTAAATAATTACATAATTGACTGTGGTCAAAGGATATCATTTCAAATCTTATGGGGAAAAAGTTGTAGTCATATATTAATGGTCCATTTGATAAGTAAATGATGGTGTGATAATAGGAAGGATATTTTTTTTTTCATTGCAAGTTTTCATCCATATGGCATTCATAATTCATGACAAGGTGATGTGCATGTCCAAAATATCATTTGAAAATGTGATTAGGATAAATTGATTTCAAATATGATTAAAGAAAGATTATGCAAATGATGTGGACAAAATGATGTGTGAATACATAAACAATGTGGTCATAAAATTATTTTATAATGATTCAAAAATGACTATCAGTAATTTAATATGAGTATAAACAAACATAAGGAACTATCCCATGTAAGGAACTAATTTTGATTAATATTATACATATAAGTAATATAAAAATATTTATTACATTTTTCTAAAATACTTGATATATGATTTGTTTTAAGTATTCAATGTGAATAAATAATATATTATACATTGAAATAAATTTGAATAGTAAAATTATGATATATTATAAATAAATTTAGTTTACATGTGTAAAAAATTAAATTGTTGCATAATTTATGAAAACATGCTAAATTAGTCCGCCTAAAATCTCATTTTAAAATATCATATTTTTCTTACAAAAAAAAGAAAATATCTATTGGAAAGTTTTTTATTTTTCATTTTGAAAATATCCATGCCTACGTTGGGTTTATAGTAAATTAAGTATAAAATTTGAAATTTTTTAATATAATAAAAGTAGGTAACAAGTAGGTTTGAAATTGACTTGTAAATAGTGTTGACAAACCTACTTTTACCCTACAAGCTAAATTATGTATTATGGCACATCATGCATTGATGTTGCTTTGTACTACTTGATTTAATGGTCTCGATCCATTGCTATAGCCTCAAATAGTGGAATTGTTGATGGTGTTTTCCACCCAATATCTTGTTGGGTGGAATGTTCAATGAGTGGTTAAAGGCATAATTTCTAGTATTGTTATCAAGGTTGTATGTAAATAAAATAAAAGTAGCAACAAAATACACCATAAATCTATTATGCATTGAATGCTATGTTATTACTTGAACGACCCAAGATGAGATAATTTTTCCACTACTATCCATTGAATTTGAATTTGCAACTCACTTAAATATGTTTTTAACCTATGTGTTTGAAATGCAAGTAACATCAAGATCTTGTAATGCAATTTTTTGTAAATTACAAATGAAGTAAGTTTTAACAAATAGAAAATAAAAACTATTTTTTATGTGATCTGCAATAATGCAATGATCTATAAATCTTAACCTAATATATGTACATATTCTATTGTCTGTTTTGTGTTAAAATACCAACAAACAAAAATTTGTCATTTTCTTTTGAATATATTTTGAATACATATTTTTAGGTTCATTTGTTTTTACTTTTTCACAAGTATATTTTCATATTAAGTTTAATAAAAGCCTTGGATGATTTTTTAAATTTTATTTTCACCCATTTCCACCTATTTTTATTTCTTGATAAAATGGATAATTTTCTTGACATTCAACTTTTAATATATATAATTTACCATGCCTTTACCCAAATAAAGTTGAAATTGAGTTCAACTAATTCTTAATTTGAATGGCATTAATTGCTAAGAGAAATTAGTTAGCTCATTAAACAAGTGTACAATTACACTAATTAGGAACCAAAACAAGTGTAACTAATGCCTTTAAACAACTTCATTAGTTGGGAGCTCAAAGGCCCCACTGCAACATGATGTATGTACAGGAGAGGCTCCAGCAGTTGGTCTGTGTAGCTGCTATTGAATACACCTTCACCAAGGATCCTTATAATTTAATGAGGACAGCAGATGGTTCTAGATGTGAGATTGGAGGCGAGTATTTATGAACAATTTCTCCTTGTAATTTGGAAAATCAATGGTGGGTTTCAACTGCATAAATGGCGTAGATTTATGTCAAAGACAAGCTAGCTTGCAATGTAAGCTCAGTATGTCATGGCTTCATATATAATTACTGCTCCCAACCAACTTAGGACATTACCCACTTTGCACATGATGGATGTTTCAGGTCCTTGGACAGTCAATCAAAATGGTTGTTAGATAAAAGAACTGAGTGGGAAGAAGCTTCCACAAGTCACTACATATGAGTCATGGTTGGAAATGGGTGCACCATGTGGGACATGGTCGGTGATGAAAAATGGACAGTAAAGCGCGTGGTCGGTGGTGAAATTGAAGGGTTGCAACTTGTGGCACGAAATTTAGTGGTGGTTTTATTCCATCTGTCAGCTTGTGCTCAGACACTCCGCGACAACTACAATGGGGTATTCAGACTTCTTGTCCCCTCCAAATAAAACGTGTAATCTCTCAAGAAGAAACAACGGGGAGTCTGAGAACTACCTCATGGCCACGGTAATTTCTAAAGACTTTGAAAAATTTATTTTTCTTTCTAGAAGAATCCTGGTCGGTGGGCAATTGGTCGGTTCTTTCATTGAATCAGATAGAACCTGGCAATGCTAATGGAGGATCATGGACACCCGAAAACCCCTCTCAACCCTCTCTTCTCCCTCCAATCCGCCATGGGCCCCCAATGACCTTGGTTGTAAGTGGCTGTGTCCTTTAATATATCTGTGATATCAACGGGCAGCTGGAACTGTAATATCCACAAACTAAGAACTGAGACAGAAATAAACGCAGCTGCAGACTGATCCATACTCAACTTACACTCAGTGCCTGTCTCCTGAATTCGAGAAATTATTAGAGGACCGTGTACTACTCATCCCAACCCATGAGCAGGACCTGTATATATAGTCTACTCGCTGCGCTGTTGTTTACTGCACTTTTGTTCTAGTAGATATCGTTCATGATCCGGACGTAGTGCGGCATTGTAAGACAGCTCCCTTGAGCTGCAGATCGTTTCTTTCATGAGTATAATGTGCAACCACATGAGCAGTTTGTAGGAGTAGCAGCTCCTGGTCTGATTGGTTTTTGTGTGTTTCGTTCATGGGTTAGTGTGACATTTGAGTTTATGTGCACGCTCCAATTTGATAGTTAAGTTTGTAAGCTTGTGCCTTAAATGTGTTCTCTCAATGCCTGCAGGCGACAGCATGTGGAAGTGAGTTGGACTACCACATATGTAGCCAGTAATTGGTGCATATAAAGCATGCATATTTCTGATATCATTGTAGCTGCTTTGCTAGCATGCTCAATGAAAGCTGTCTGGCAAATAACATTCAAATGACTTGTTTTCTGAGAGTAGTAGCGAATATATAGTCGCTTATATATATAGATCCAAATCTGACACATTAATATTTGTTGCAGATTCTAATATATTCTTTAGTAGTTGTCAAATTATAGCTATCCCAGTTTCCTCTTTCAAGCATGTGTTGGTTCTATATAGTCTTCAGTGGTTGTCAAATATTATGGCTATATCCTGGTTACAATATGAGCAATGGATGTTCACGAGAGTGAGATCCTGAGAACCATATGTTATATACTATAGAGTCGGTAGAAGTTGTACTAGGATCAGCTGCAGTAACTCACTTGTCTCTCTCAGCTGGTTTCTTGCTTCCCTCTTCATTAAGTCTGCAGTGCAATGAGAGAACAGCATTGTGGTAGCCCATCATTGTTGCTATCAAAGAAAGCTGTCCTGAATAGATCTAGTAATTATGCCTAGTAGTCTTCAGAAGTCTGAAGCTGCCACTCTTCAGTCTCAGTACTCATTCACTTGTCCCAGGCCTTATTTGTTCCTTGTACTTTCAGTGTTCAGCTGCCTCCATGGTAATGACTAGGATCAATGTATCGATCTTTCAAAGGATACAAATATTGGTGTTGAAATGGCGTTTGGATTCAAGCATTGGAAGAAATTGATCAGAAGGTTGTTTTTTGTTTGTTATGGTACTGTTCAAGATGAAGTAGGGTTAGTTTGAATAGTTTGATATAACTTCTTAAGATATATATATATAATTTTAAATACATTTACAAAATCATATTAAAAATTTACATGTTAAGTTTTTTTGTTGAACAACAAAATGTGAATTCAAATGTTAATAAGTAGATATATTCAACTAATATTATTGTGTTGGTTTCGTAACATTTTTTGTCTTTTGTATATTATTAATTAGATGGAAATTAAGTTTTTCAATTTCAGAATCTCAAAATGAAGTGTCTTGATCTTGGTTTTGTTTTCAACAAGTTTTTTTATATGAACATTTGATGAAATGATTTAAAAAACTAAAAAAATTAGTTGCGTTTTAAAAAGATAATAAGAAAAAAAGCAAAGTTTTTTTTTAAAAATATTGATAAAAAAAAATCATTGGTCTTGATAGTCAATTTTTAATAATTACTTTTTCATCAAATTTTTAGAAATTATTTATTATATAAAATTTTCATTGGTAATTTTTTAATTTCTTTTTGACAAAACATGTTATAAAAAATTAATGATATTTAAACTTTTGATAAGTGAATTTTTTTTATATAATAAACTTACTAACCCACTTTCTTCTTGAACAGTAACATAACTTTCAAAAAACAACTTTCTTGTTAATTTCTATATATATACCCAACACCACCTTCCCTTTCCTATAGCTATTTCCAAATGGAAGGAGGTAAGTCCACTTTCTTTATCCTTTTCCAAATCTATATGTTAACAAATGTTTTGTATTAAGTTCAAAGAGAGGTTAAATAATAAACAAATTATTAACTAAAAATAAATTTTCTTGTGAAAAATAAATTCTGAAACAATATAATATTAAATATAAATTCCAGTAGTATAATGAATAGTGAAATGAGGTTTTGAATTTAATTCAAATTATGTGGTGGGCTTCATATATAGGACAATTTACTGCTGTACAAGTTGTGCATTTTGCATTGTAGCTAGCTGGATTTTTTGCTTTGATCCTTGTGTACTTCAGAGTTTCTAATGCAGAGTTTTTCTCTGTGAATCCTCAACAATCTGCTCAAAAAACAAGTTGCACTTTCAACTTGATACATGCTGCGGCAGTATCCTGATTTTGCATCTGCTGTAGATTTGGCAGGCACCAATGATCCACTGGTTTTGACTGAAGTCTCTGGGAGCTCGGCTTACATGCACCCACTGTTGTTGCAGGCAGCAGGGGTTCTGAGATGGTGGCCTGCTGTGTTGCTTGCAAGAGAACTCTGGAGGAAATCCTGACACATCTAAGTAGGTAGCTGCAAAAACCAAAGTACCTTGCTCTAGGCCACTTCAACACATGTCTGTCAAGTATTTAATTCTGTTTCTAGTATTCCATTTCGACAAATGTTCCATCAATTCTTTACTTTCCTTCATGGCAAAATTTGGCTGAATGCTATGTATCCACTACCCGAACCCCTGTCAATCATTTTGGGTCATTTTCTTGCAGCTTTGAAAAGCTCCACTCTCTTTTTTTCTAACGGGTTGCACTAGTACATTTCATGATGATGCTAAAGGATAATGAAGAAGTATATGGGTTTTGGGTTTACTGAGAGTAAGAAATCTTCTTCCATCTTATAACAAAGCCCTCTAAATGTTCTATGAGTGTCAAATAGGAAAGGAAAAATCCTTAATACATTGGGAGAAAGAGAAAGACCCCCAACGGACAGACAGCAGACCAGTTCCTTGGGAGCAGAACTAGACACACCCCATGTACTACTACTAGAGAATGGGCCATAGAAGGCTGATCTTGCCAAGTAAGCCCTCCCTTGACAAGCCCGACAAGGGCACATTTGACAAAACCCTCCTCACTTTCTGAGGGCTATCTACATATCCCCATATGTAGAAATATAATGCCCACTTTACACTAGGAGTCTGGGCCAATGTTCAACCCAAATCAAGCATTTGTAATAATGCTGAACTTTATGGCCTTGTATGGGCCCCAAGGCTGGAAAATGGATACCATTGAATTTGGGAGGCCAATTTGTGACCCTTGGGTCTGATGTTTCAGCATTTATTAATATTCTGACATCAATGTTGTAGCATTTATTAGTAACTTGGCGCCAAACAACAAGCCAATAATGCTCAAAGTTGGCCTTAAGGTTTTTCAGCCATGACTCCTAGCGTAATGCAGGCCTAAAGTAGAGATATCCTTAAAGTCTTGAGAATTGAGAATCTAAGATTTCCCTCACAAATGAGGAGGAGATGGAAAAATGAGGATGAAAGTGAAGTGGAGAGAACTTTAAAAACTAACTCTAAAATACATATGTATCCTGTCATTTTTTTAATGTAGAATCTGCCTTACTTGCTGCTTTGTGGTGTTGTAATATTTCACTAGGACTTATTTTGGTATTGCACTCACCCTCAGAAGTTTGCCCTCTCCTAAATTTACATTGTTTGTTGATTGTGTGAATCAAGAGCAATGTTGTTTTCGGGTGAAATCTTGTTGCTTGGTGGTGACAAAAAAAGGGGGGACTGCGAATCCTAAAAAAGATTTCTTGGGAATTTTTTGTGCAAAGTTTGGTATATTTTGAAAATTTGTTAGAAGTCGCCACATTTAAACACTCCATTCATGGAGGTTGCCAATATAAAGTGGGACTTTGAAAAAAATCTACATTTCACTTAGCACAGTTTCATGGTATTTAATGCTAAGGATCCTTAGCAATGAGTTTCAAAAAACAAACATTGATAAAGAGACTTGGGTTCCTAACATAAAACGATGGTCAAGTTTTGATGACAAGTGCCTATCAAGTGCATACATTGCCCTAATGTGAAAATGTGTGCATGAAAGTGAGAACAATGATATTGTTAGTATCAAGAATTTTTATCAAACAATAAACAATATTGTAGATAACATTGATTATTTTTGTTTTATTTTGTTGTGTATCAAAATTATAATGTATTAATGCGTCATATTTTATCATGCATTTTGTTATGTTATCATCATAAATCTCATGGTACATATGTTATGTGTAAGCAAAGGTGGGAAAATTTTCAAAATTACATGGACAAACTGTTGTACCACATTTTTGGTTGTTTCTAATTTTATTGTACCATATAAAAATCACAAATGTATGGAAAAATATCAATACACTAAAATTTCAAAATTCTTGGACAAAAGAACATCATGCTTCCAAGTTTATGGGTAAGGTAAAGTAAATGTTAATTTAGTAAAAGAAACATCAATCTACTACCAACTCGTGATGTGAGCAAAACATTGAGTGTAGTACTAATATTTCATGTTTGAAAAATAAATGACTACATATGAAACTTGACATCTGTATACATTTTCCACCATTTTTCAATTATAACAAACTATTATTTACCACTTGTTCTTGATATATTAAAGATATGTTGATACATTAAAGGTTTATTAACGTCTAAACTCGAAAAAACATAATAATTTTCAAAATAAATTGTCATGTTTGCAAGTTTGTGGGTGAGGTAAAATAATTGTTAAATTTAGTGAGAATACATTCATTCATTATTATCATGTGGTGTGAACAATGCATTAGTTGTATTATGAGTATTCCACACCTAAAAAAATAAGGCTACATATGAAAAATTGGTTATAAGTGTATTGTTCAGACCATGTGTTACACTAAATATTACCACCATATTACACCATGTTATATGTTTCCCACCATTTTTCAACTTTAAATAGTTGGTATTTGTAGTTTTTAGTCTATTTTAAGTACTTTGTTCAACTTTCAACAATGATTATGTTGCAAATTAGGGTGTGAGGCACATTTAACAAGCTTTTGTAAATAAAGTTACATGCACTTCCTCTTCCCATGTTTCTTTTGTGTTATTCCAAAGGAATATTGGAACACACTTTAGATATTTTTACAAAGTTTTAACATGTCATTATGATTTAATTTTTTGTAAATGGTTTTTAAAAAAAAAACATAATATAAGATTTACTTTATTTGAATTTATCACAAATTTGAATGTAATGTGCATAGAAATTAATATCTTTTACAATGGTTTCTATAGGCATGAAAGGAAATTCTTACAATTGTATGAACATAACTTTCAAGTTGAACTACAACAAAACAACCATGTGAACCAACTTAATGTTACCTATGGGCATAAATTGCATTACAAAAAAATAAAATTGGTCATGTGTTTCATGTTTATAAATAATAAAATTAGTCCATAAGATGGTGACCATCACATCTATAAGTACATAATACAAATTCATATCTTGGGGTATGAATGTTATGCAGGTTTAAATTTGAACCTTGAAAACTTAGAAGCATTATTTACTTGTGATTGGTGCAATTTATTTTCAAGGTGGATGATGTGTTTTTTGCGAAGAAATTAACATTGTCCACCATCTTGACCTTCTTCATTAGTTATGAAATTAGGCACTTGAATTGTGGAGATGAATGCAACTTCAACAAAGCAAGGGCCTTGTTGCATCTTAGTGTGTTGAATGACAACTTCCCAAAGGAGGGTCTTCATCATCAAAGGGCCCATATAGTGAGGTTCGACACGATAATACACTAATTCATGATTGCAAACTTTGATTGAAATGAAACACTTTACATGATCCAAATATGGTATTAATACTTCACAAATCATAAAAATTATAAATACATTAGGATGCACATGTATTACGAACCAACCATGAGCACCAAAAGGGCATATAAGGATATTCGATCCTTTCACACAATGAATAAATAAATAAAACTTTAGTAGTTGCATAAGCATTGACGGAGGGAATTTTGGAGTTCAAAGCCAAACCAACAACTTTTGTACAATTTGTGTTTCTATAATTACATAACAACTAAACATGATTAATCATAAGAGATGAGATGCAATATCTAATTAAAGTCATGGAAAAATACATAATTTTAAACATATAATCATGGCACCAAGTTAGTTTTGGCATATTTTTCAAGATGTGAAAGCATGAGCCAGATTGGGTTCCAATCCTAAGATGTTTTTTCATTCTTTTGGGTGTTTTGCTTTTCCCATTTCAAATTATTGTGTTATGCAAAACTTCAATGCACATTAGAACCACCTTCATTCCCCAATTGGAGAATTCAACTTCAAAAAAATTCAATGCATGTTGAGATGAAACATACAATATCAACAAAGTTATTTCATTATGTTGAGTTGCATCCCATTGATCTTGGGCTAAATTTTGTAAGACATTATTGATAAGGCTACACATAGATTCATAAGAAGTTTGGAATTGTATATTGACACCATACACATTGCAAGGTTACACACAAATATAATTTAAAAGCCTTCAGTGATAATAAATGATACACATTGTGAGCTAATACATTATTACATGCATGTAACTTCATACATTGATCAAATTAATAACATTAAACATTTTCATACATAGACGCAAAATGCTTAAAACAATATTCCAATACATATAAAAAATCTTATAGAAAATTAAAGTGCATAATTTTACATAATACATTGGTAATATATTTTGATTATATATAAAGAAAATTATGTTTGATACAATATTAAAATGTATTAAGTTAACCACACCAATACACCACCTTTTGAAACATAAATTTGGCTATTTGATCATTGTATGATGTAATTAAAAATAATAAAATAATGAAGTGAAATTATTCGTATCACCCCAATGCAATATTAATGGCCAATTGTAGCTTGAAGGTTGGTTATGAATGTATTAATTACTACAAAGTGCTAAAACGTATTGATAAAAAATTAGGATGGATTTTGATTTTTTAATTCTAATTCACAAGCCCCATCTTTGGACCTTCTAAGATGTACCATAATCTAAGCATAGGATGTGCATGTGGTTTGATTAATATTGCCATACATTTTTTCAACTTCAACAATATTAATTGTGGCCTTGTGGACCACATATTGACTACATTTCTCATTTCTCATCCAAATTTAATGTCCTTTAGGCTATTCCAAACCTTGTTTACATGGCTGAAATTCGTTTTGGCAAATTCATCTTTTTATTTGTTGACAAGGGGTGTGCAAGTGGGCACTCATGAAAAGGGCCACATTCTATTTACCCTATTGGTAGAAGAGGAGCCAGAAAGGTGTAGGTATTATAGTTGAAGAAAAAAGAGAACAACATCTTTTACAAATGTGACAATTTTTTTGTTACAATGATACATAGATTGTACTACATTGCTACATAATATGTAATCTCATATGACAAAGCAAGGACAGTTCTTACCTCTATAAACTTTTTGTTTTTTTAATGTTTTTTATTTGTAGCTTTCATATTATTGACCTCTAAGTCTATCTCGTCTTCATTTGATGGTTCTTATATTGATACATATAATATGCATTGTTAATACATATATACAATTTGATGTATATTACTTGATACACTAATACATAGAATTGTATACATTGATACCCACAATTTGATACATTGATATATATGTAGTTTAATAAAATAATTGAAACAATAAGAAGACAAAGTGGGAGAGATTTCACACCTTTTTTTTGCTTGATGGTTCTTGTAGTTTTTTTTGTGGGGTCTTATGGGTTTGAGCTCTCTTTGATCCTTTCTTCTTTCCAAGTGTTTATTCAAGCATAGAAATATTTCTGATGACAACTTACACATTTTTTTTCCTTGATTGGACTCAAATATAGGATAAGGTTTGAACACATTGATACAATCGACTATGGTATGGTATGAGAAGAATTTGAATGGAAAATTCTCAATTCCATGATGTCCATGATGTTCGTGAACGCTTATTATTAATTTTCATCAAATGCAAGTTCAAGATTCTTATCATGGAGTGCAAAAACAAAAGACAAGAAAAAATAAAAAGCAAATGACGCGCTCCTTGGTCCCGAGGTGAACCCACTTGAGGGTTCACCAAACTGAAGTTGCGAAAAGTTGGGACCGAAAGGCACGCTCCCGACTTCCAACTCTAAAAAGGGGTAAAGGGTCGAGTTGGGAGCCCAGGGATTAGACTAGGAAGAGGGACTAGCTTAGCTTGTGTGAATCTGCATCCAAAGACCAACCACGGGAGGTTAGTTTAGCATTCGGGACACCTTTTGGTGTTGGGACTTGCCACGAACACTTGGACACACATGATTCACCACGGCTCGGACTCGGGAGTAAGCCACCACTTTACTCCCTACAGTATTCTTTGCAGCTCGCGGCGGAGCCTACATCCAAATGGCACAAATTCTCGGGACTCCCGAAATGGAGTCCCGAAATTGTCCCAGCGGGATTTCCGGAACTTTGAACCGCCATAACTCCCGATTGCAGAGTTGGATCGCAACGAGGTCTGAACCAAAGTTGTAGCCCTCGTTGAGATCTTTTCAACGTCATGCCGCACTCCCGAATCAGACATCGGGAAGAGGTCGATTCCTAACGTTTTGTGGTCCCGGCCTTTCTTTTGCCCATAACTTGGGCTATAGATGTCCAAATGGCCAACACGAGGCCATTTTTGATATTAACGTTTCAAGACCTTTCCAATGACACCAAGAACGCCCCAATGCAAGGTGTTTTGCCCCTTGCTATCGAGCTCTAAACTTTCGGGAGTCCCGGAGGACTCCAAATCCCAACTTTTCCAAGTGTTGGGCTTCACCCCCACACTTGGTCAAAGTGGGGTTGCGACAACAAATGGCAAAGTACATTCATTGAGGAATAACATGTGGATTTTCATGTGATAATAGCCTTCCTAACATTTTGTTCTCTTGCTTTTAATCACCTTCTCCACTAGAAAGTTGCAAGCACAACAACATTACAACACAAAAAACTACAATATGGTTAAAAACATGTGAATTTCAAGAGAGCTCATTTAAAAAAATAGTTTGGATGACATGAATTGTCACATGATGAAAATAAGAAACTAACAAACATAACATAGGACCCAACAACTCTCACCTTATGACCAAATTTAAAGAATGGGCAATAAGTATCTAATTGTCAATTGGGTTTCTTTAAAAACCTTTGGGGAAGGCTAATTATGTACCATCATTTCTAGTAGGTTGGTGCTTGTTGTAAGTTATGTAATGCAATGTTGGTTGCAAGTTGCCACCTTGAACAAATTAGGTTTTCAACTCCAATATGTTTGTTACAAAATATAGTAATCCAAGGGTGATACATTTGCAAGGTGTCACAATAAACTACTATGAAACACTAGTTCTAATATATCAATCCTAATAAACATTCCCCAAAACATTGCATTCTAACTTATTGTCAATTGTAATATTTAATCCTAAAATAAACATTTGTCATAGCTTTTTGGATTCTAAGGACCTCCTATAAGATTTTTAATCACAATGACAACCTCAAAAATGTTGTTTTAGCAATTATAATAAAATGTTAGTTTTCAAGTAAAGTCATAGAAGAAAGTCTCAAAAGGTTTGCATTCAAGCTTAATGCCAATTCTAATATATATTAATCCTACTAAACATTCCTTGAAACATTTTGGATTCAAATGATTGATCACAATGTTTTCAACTTAAATAAACTTCCTTACAACAACATTTTACTTGAGTTCCTTTTTTTTTTTTTTTTTTCACATGACAATAAAATGAACATTTTGCCCACTTGACAACAAAATTGACAATGTAGTACAAATTTATTAATTAAAAAAAAATTAATTGAATTTACAAAGGGAAGCAAAGAGTTGGAATTTTTTTCTAAAATTTTTAAAACGGCTTGATGATGAAGCTTGCCATGATTCATGCAAGTAGCCAAAAAAAAGTAGAAAAAAATTGTTTCTAAAAAAATATTTTCATATTTAACTTGTAATCAAATTTGATTTTTAAAAAAAAATGTATCATTCCCATTTTTGCTACAACACAAATTTGGAAAAAATAATATTTGCAACGATCATGTTCACATAGATACCCCCCACACTAATTCCTGATACATTCCCTCTGCGCTCGAATCCTTTGTGCATCCTTCAGGACTTTGTGTATGATCTTGGCACACAAAAAATTTCTTCACCATCTTCGCACGCAAATCTTCACAGTGCTTTGGATTATGAAGATTCTTCGCAGATTACTAACCTGCTTCGCGAGGTGAATCTCCACATGTGGTTTTTCAAGCTTTTGCTAAGAAGTATATAGCAAAGGAACAAAAATTCCCAGGTCTTTACGAGACTGGAAAAGCAAGATTCAGAAAGGAACCTGCAATAAAAGAATTCTCTCCTATTGATTCGAGAGAAATATTGTAGCATGATGATACGATTCTGTGTCTCGTTCGGTCGAAAATGCCCGTCGTTGTAGCCTCTCCTTTAGTGCCTCTATCTGCTACTCAGCAGCGCATACGAACATTCGATCGATAGTGCAGGCGGCACAATTGATGCGCGCGAGAAGTCTCTTTAAAAAATGAGGTATTATTCTCATATTCTCCTGAATCTCCGTAATCCATTACTGCACTCTGCAATAAGAATCCAAGAACCTTCGCCGAACAGTTTCCGTGCACAAATCATAAAGAAGAAGATTAGGAAATGCTGACATTGAGAGTTTCAAAGCGCAAGAGACACATGAAAGAAAGAAAGAAACAGTCGACTGCTCACTGCGAAGACAACAAAGACAAAGCGGAAGACAACGCGGAAGTGAGGTGAGGGAATTTGTCTTGATGAAGCAGAGCATTGATTGAAGAAGGAGCGCCGTCCTGCGATTGGCATCTGCTTTATGCCGTCCGTCCTGAGGTACGTCGTCCTGCATCCTTGCCGTCTCATCTACTCTCTATGAATAGCGCGACACAGATCTAAACTTATTACTGGACCGAAGGAAGGAAAAAAACAAGCTGCTGGGAGAGAACGGATTCCTTTGTCTATATTTGGAAACAGATACGTCGCTGCAGACGTGACATCGCCAAACTTGTAAAGCAATTGCTGAAGAGTTTCGATGCGAAGGTTTATCTACTAATGATGAGAGGATTCTGCAGAAAACTGACGAGGAGCTGATGATGGTCAAGCTACTGTGGGAATCTCATGAGAGGAGGCGGAGGCATGTGAGAGACGGCGGCGTATCGGAGCAATTCGACGGTTGAGGCGTGAATGAGGAAGCCGGAAAGACGCACCGTCAGTGAGGCTTCATCACTTTCCTTGCAATTTTTGGCAATGCCTTGACGCCATCTGCGGAATCTCTTTTTTTCGCACGCAGGGAGGAGGAGGAGGAGTTGATCGACGACGTCGTATGTACGTGAACTTCTCTGTTCTGAGAGTCTGAGAGTCACCTGGCTAGTAATCAACAAGCAAGCTCTCTTGGAATTTCGCATTTTGGTTTCCTTTTCCATGCAACCGTCGCTGTGATGTGCCGCCTCTTGCTTCTCCGATTGTTTCATATTCCGTTGCGGGAAGCTGCTTGTTCGTCTTCAGATCCATTCGACCGATTCTTCTTCTTCTAGCTTCTCTTCTTCAGATTTCTTTTTCTTTTTTTTGGTTTCGTTGTTCTGGCAGTAAAGATCCATGGTGATACCCTCTTTTGTTCTTTTGCCTTTGTCTCATCAAGAGCGAGCAGTAACAAAGTCGTGATGCATGCGCGTCCAGCGAGTAGGGCGCCCCAACTGCTTCCCTCTTGTTTTGTTGCTCAGTTGGCGCAACTGTACAAAGCTTTGTTATCGTGCATGCTCTCGGGCGGCTGAACGCGGAAATGGATCTTTCTTTCTCTTCTTGAAACATCGATGGCTGTGATTTTTTTCGCTCAAATTTCCTTCGCTGCACAAGCTTGGTAAGCTTCTCTCGACTCATTGTCTGTCACAGTGCCGCAAACCACCTCCAGAAAAGTAGGACAAAGTAGGAAGAGCTTTTGCATCTTCTTCTTCACTGCACTGGACTGCATCTTCTTTGCTGCATTGAGACTGCATTGGATTTTCCTCTAACAGTCCGAAGAGATCATGAGCATGGTGGAGTTTTGTCTTAGAAACTGGTATTTGGAGGTGCCTTTGTGACCTAGAAGATCTTTCTCTTTACCTGATCAAGATGGGAAGGAAAGAAACCGTCCTTCAATGAACATGCGTGCCTTGTGCAGAGCTCTAACTTTATGTCTCTTGTGCATAGAACCCTCCCCTTCTAAGTTGCACCAAACAAGGACAGCAAGCTTGCAGCACAGGGGTTTTCAGCAGTACAGACATCTTTTTGCTGTTTAGTGTGGAGCTTTTCAAACCTGTCAAGCCATCATGGGGTATTCACTCAAATTCAGGCTCCGGAAAGCAATTGCAGAGCAATGCGATGAATGGTTCTCTGGGTATGAAAACATTGATGTTGTCATAGACTACTTCGACAACAGCAAAGATGATCCAAAGACATGGCTCACATATTTCTGTTGCTGGGCAAGGCAGGAGGAGCTACCTGACTACTTCAAGCTGGACTGCGCCATAGTGGCCATGAACCACACTCATGCATTCCCAGCAGAGACCAGTGAGGATGGGGGCACATGGGACGAGTTTGTGCACGTCTTCAAAGAGAAGTTTATGGGTGATTGCAAATGCTGGGCTGGTATACATTCTTCTTCCTCTTCATTGTCATGTTTGCTTGAAACTGTTGTGGAAATTTCTCTGCAATCTCATAGATATATTTTCAGTGCACTCTTCTTGTTCTTCTCTGTTGAACATTAATGAGGATTTCAGGTGGTAAGTGGCATAATATGACTACACTAAGCTTGGAGGTCCTTCACAGTAGATGGGGTGCTCTGATTGTGCCATCAGATTTGAGCACTCTACATATAATGCTTGTTATTCTTCTTGCTAGGGGCTTGTCAAAACAGTCCCTTGTCATTTTGGTATTGGCATCCAGAAGTTACAAAACTGATAATGTGCAATTTGTAGCACAGAATATGACGTTCAAGCATAGCCTTCTAAGGTCAAACACTTTTCTGACCTCTTTGGGTGACTCGTGCTGTGGCACCTCATAGGGTTTAGGGTTTAGGGTTTGTGTGAAACTTGAGCTACAGATGTTGGTTCATCTGCGAATGTGTGTAATTTGAATCACCTTGAACTTGTAACTAGAAGTCATCCAGAAGGCTATTCAACAAATTTGGCTTGTTTAAACTGAAGTACAGGTTCAATTCTTGAAACTCTGTGCTTGTTGTAGTCCAGGTACAGAATCCCTCCCGTATGATTTGTTTTTTGATGGAGCTGTGCGACCACATCCTTGTGGAAATGCTGGCATTGGGGCAGTTTTGTTCAGCCCCACACGGTCAAATCGCAGGACTCTTGTTTGCAAGCACCTTGGCAGAAATGTGACGAACAATTCTGCTGAGTACCTTGCTCTGATTCATGGCCTGAAAACTGCACTGAGGCTTGGTGTAAGGCATATCCAGGTCTATGGTGATTCTCAACTTGTTGTCCACCAGGTAATATGTCAAAATGGAGGTCAGCATTTTCCTCACTGCTGAATCAGTTGTAGATGTATGCCCCTTGAAAAACCTAGATTTTCAATCTGGGTATTGGTTGCTTTTTTCCAGAGCTATATGCATGGTTTCAGATGATCAAACCAGGTGAAGACTGAATAGTGCACCACAGATTAACGGTGGCTGATTGCATTTTGAGGCAGAATATGGTAAAGTTATGTGTAGATATGTTTGCCATGTGATGTCACTTGTGGGTAATCATTTAGGTTGCAAAGCTTATGAGATGAAAGTCTGTATGAATTGACTTGAAATGGATACTCCAATTTGCAGGTCAATGGGAAGTATACTGCATCAGATTCTAAGATGAAGGGTTATTTGAGCCAAGTGTGGAGTATCAAGAGGGATTTTCAGAGCTTTCAGATTGATCACATCGGGCGAAACTCAAATAAGGAAGCAGACAAAGTTGCCAATGAAGCAATTGACAAGCACTGTGCGTACATTTCCAGGAGGGAGGTTCTGCAGTCAGGAAATCCTCAGTATAAGACACGGTTCTGCAGATACTGGAGCAGAGGATATTGCTTTCATGAGCCCAATTCAGTCAACTGCCCATTTGCCCATGGTGAAGTAGACCTGATGGGCTCTGACAGTCCTCGTGACTATTGACCTGAAGAATTTTGTGAGGTTAGTGAAGCTCTAGCAAGGTTGGTGCTTGGTTTTGAATGCTGTTGTTAGGGAGTGGTCTAGTACTTTCTACGCAAGTGTTTGGATGGTGTGGTGATGATATGTTTCGCACAATCTTCTTCCTCTCACTCTTGAACTGGTAGATGATGTCCCCACATTCTCCTGGCTTGTTTGGAGTTGGAAATTGTGAATGGTAGAAGATTGAAAGGGCAGAAGGCTAGCACATCATATCTAGGGGCAGAATGAAACTAAGGCAGGAAAGGGTGCACCTATGTCAGGGTTTTCCCCTAGCAGGAAGTAGTAATTTTTCCAGTACAAGATCTGTAGCCAGCAACATTCTACAACAAAAGTCAATTGATTTGCAAGCTGTTTCCCAACAATAGACATGGAAACTCTTTCTGCAGACAAGAAGATTGATATAGTCATAGTGTTGGGTTCTTAGCAAGAAGCATTTTTTCTTGAGACCATTTGACAAATGGGTTTGAACAGAGAGGACTGCCTTATTGTATATGGGTGTTAAACTCTGTAGGCTGTACATCTCTTCTCATGATACAGATTTTCGTGCAACTGTTTCCTTCCAATTTTGCACAACTTGAACTTCCAGTTCCGAGCAAATTATAAGCACCTTGAAGCACCTTGAAGCAAGCAACAGAACTTTTGCAACTTTTGCAACATCCTTGACAGTTTGGCGCTAGTCTCTTTACAGATTGGAAGATTACTCTTGTCAGAAAAAGGCAGGGAATGCTATTGGGTCCTTTTTTTGAACACAAGAGGGCGCATCCAAATGGGTTCTTGTCCACCATGATTTGCAAAATAATATGAAAACGTCATGTCATATCATTTTTGACAAATATGCCTACTGGACACTAAAATATCATGTGCATATTTATGCTTCCACCTGCAATTGAAATGTATTCTATAACTATTGTCTGTCCTATTATAATCATTGTTAACTTTATTCCAAACAATTCCTGTCAGAAAGGTAAAGGTTTTTAGTTTTAACAAACCCCATTTTGGCCAAAACAAATGCTATAAATGCCCAACAATCAAATATTTCTTACTATGAGAAGTGATTGCCCATTATCAACCATAAAAATGACGTCTCTTAGTGGAAGGTTTTAAAAACCCTAAACACTAGTTTTAAGAACCAATCATTCACTTTTAAGACATCATTGAAACAGTTGTTAATTAAGTGTTGTTTGCTATCAAGTCATTTTTTGAATCGTCTGGGTGTTTGCTCATTCACGAGTGTTTGACAATCATGGGTGTTTTTACACTAATCAGTTAAAATCCTGTTTGTTCAGATAAAAAGCACATTTGAGTAAAATTAGTGAATAATGTGTTATTGTTACAATGCAACAATTTGCATCATGTTTGCATGCAACATGTACGTAGTAGTTTAGTAAGCCTACTCTTAAAGACAATTGAAGGCATCAAATTTGAACAATCTCATAATGCCCACAAATATTCTCTTTGCACTTAAGGATGACAATCCCATGATGGTGTTATAAAAATTAAGTGTTAGTTTACTCCATTTACTTCGCAAAACAATTCAAGGCTCCCCTTCTAACAATCTAATTGGCTTTATAAGCTTTTTCCATCCCTAGGGTCAAGCCTATTCCACATACCCTGTATTTACAGAGTTAAAAATCCAAGAACCACTCTAGTACCTTGGCACCTTTGACACTAATATTATTATTTGTGGAAATGTTGGAAACTTAAAAATAAAAAAGTTCTTTTTCAAAGAACAAATTTTGGTGAAGGGAAATAGAGAATCTTTTATACTAGATAAATAATATTTTATATTAATAATAGAACATTCATATTTATTTATTTATTTGCAAGACATGTGTTGAAGCTAGCATTGTACTATGGTATTGGGGTTAATGTTAGGTCATGATGTACTATGAAGTTTGAATGATTTATTCGATTTTAATAAATTTGTGATGTAGCCAAATTGGCAATTGTCAACACGGACATTTATCCAAATTTGGCTATAGACCACACATTATTACCATCATGACCAACAACAAATAGCTACCTTGCACATTTTGCCTTTTGTCAAAAGCTTCTATTTGATGATGATCCAAACTGTCAAAATGATCCCCTTATAATTGTCAAATTACTTGCAAGATGCAATTTATAAGTCCAAGTTACCAAAACATGGGGAATGGCCTCACCATTAAGGAGGTTCGGTTCAATTTCATAGGTTAGAAAAAAAGAATCCAAGGAGAAATTGAGCTTGAGTGTGAGGGAAGAAAAAGCCTTATGAGTTTAATCAAAAGCTTAAAAATGCATGGGTTGCATGCAAAACTTCCATGGGTAGAAAGTGTTTTGAGGGAAGATGGGCTTGTCATCCATGTTTGTTGTAAAATTTGCACAAAATTATGAGTAAGAAAAAGCTTAAAGTGTTTTTTTATAAACAACAATTTGTGCAATAATGGGCAATTTATGAGGTTCAATTATCTTACAAGTTCATTTTCAACATGTGTATTTTTGTAATTATACAATAATTTGTGTGAATGCAAAATAATAAAGTGACCAATTGAATTATCTTAACATTGGAACATGTAGATTTAAAATAATAATCAAACCCATTATAAAATTATGAAACATTAACTATTTTCAATTGAACATAAAAAATAAGGTGATTTTTCGGTAATCAACATTAATGTTTAAATTTCAGCATGTAAAAATAAGTTTCAAGGAGGTTTTTTAAAATCAAAATATTGTTTGATATTTACTTTTGAATGTGGGCGTTTTGTTTCAAGCAAGTGTGAAGTAGGCTTTAACAAAGAAAAATACATTTCTTTTTAGATGGCTCCTTAAAATATATAAGAATTTTCATATTTTAATTTAATACATATTTATTTCATTAAAAAAATTCATGAAAAAATAAGTTTGAGCACATATTAATCAATTAGTTTCAAATGTTTTTTTAAACTATTTTAAAATTTCATTTGATTTTGATTTTTTTGGAACTAGGTACTTAAAAAGTTAATTCAAGAAATGGTACTAGACATATACTTTCATCGAATTTTATACTATTTATTATAATTATATTAGACATAAGGTTTAAGATAAAAAAATATTTTTTGTATATACTTTGGTCAAATTATTTTTAAGTGTACCACTCATGACAAAAAGTAGATAATTATTCTTATTGGAGTCATATATTTTGATAGCTATCGCTATTAAAGAATCAAATTGGGTCAAACATTTTTATTAATCAATATCTTAAACCATCATATTTCTTGAGCTGTTATAAGACCCACTTTGTGTCCATGTGTATGGTGAGACAAGACTAATAAAAAATACAAAAAAGTGACATTGTAACACATTTTTGATACATAGTAAAACATTTGGCCTCATTTTATTTTGCTTTGACAATTTGTTGCTTGTTTCATGCAATATGTTTGTGTGATATGTGTGTAGTGTGGAAGAGGAGGCTTGTGCTACAATTTGTAGTTCAAGGTTCAATTCCCCCACAAGTCAAATCACCAAAATTTTCACCTTAATTGGGTTTTCAAAACAATTTTTAAATGCTGAATATTTTTAGGTGGGCCAAACAAGAAGAGCCAAATTCAAATCCACTGCACATTATGAGATAGCCAAACATTTCATAGACACAAAAAGGTTATTGACATTTATATCTTGAAAATAAAAAACTAGTGTCATATGGTTTTTCCTTTTCAAGAGCGCCTCCAGTCCTAATTTTGACATCGTAAAATTTATGTGGAGGTTCTCTATGTGAGGGCAAGGTTTGTTTTCAAAAAAATTGTGATGTAGTTGAAATGGCAATCATCGATGAGATGATTTAGCCAGATTTGGCTATAGGTCCTAGATATGAAAATAGAAAAAAAGAAAAATCCTTTTATATTCTTGGCTACCTACTAGAACTTGTCATAAATATTTGGCAATTTGGAAAAGAAAAACTGAAATCTAACAAATTTGGGCCATTTTTCCCATGGAAAATCCTTTGAATAGCTCAAAATCATATTTTTAAAGTCAAAATTTGATGAAATTTCACCCAAAAGAAAACAGTGGGTAGGGAGGTTAAGCCCAATTCTCCCAATTTTTAATCTTTAAGTTCCCATTCCAACACATTTTTTAAATTTAAGAACCTTCGAGCCTAGTTCAAAAAACTAAGTCCAATTGCATGTGTACATGGTAACACTCCCCAATGGTATACCCAATTGTATTGGTACAGAGTTTTACAACAAATGATCTATGTAAGTACAGAGTTTAACAACCATATAAAATTTTAATTTATCTGTAAAGTTTAGCCCACTTATTAATTTTTTTTTCCCTTAAACATCAACTTTCATACCTAAAGATCCTGAACATGTTTTCAGAAATATGTTTTCATATTTCTAGTTTTGATTATGGATCTAACAAAAGACTAGTTTCAGAGTGCAGTTCTTATGCCAGTTCCAACAAAAATTTAGTGTCCACTTGGGTTTGGGTCACAAGAATCTGAACAGAACTGAACCCCTCTTTTCTACCCTTGTAAAACCAGATACCCTCAAAACATTGATAAAAAACTCTAGTTGCCTACCCCCTCTTACAAAGGTTTCATAAATTAATAGCCATTCAGTCCACTGTGAATGCTTCCTCCTAGCCAGTATAGTTCTTTCTGAAAGTTTGAAAATAAAATCCCAGCTTAGTATCTGTTGAAATCATTATTTTTCAGATCACAGAAATGCAAAAAGTCACCCCAGAAAAGAAACTTGACTGCTACATTGAAGCATCCAGAACTCTTATAAGAAGCTGATACAGGAAGCAGAGCAGTTGCAGTAGAAGAGCAAGGGAAATAGATCAGAAATTCTTCTTCCTTGACATTCATTCTTTCTTCCAAATACCTTCCTGCTCAAAGAAAACATGAAAGCACAATTAAGAGTGCAGCAGTAGCAGCAGCAGCTCCTGTAGAGCTTTCTTTCAGAAAGCAAAAAGAGCAATCTAGTAACAGTTGTTTCCAGTAGATCATGTGCTTGACTTTGCTCATAAATTGAGAAGTCGTGCTTTTTTTTACAGCAAGCTTGCTGTATTGCCTTTTTTTTCCCCCATAAAAACCTTGATACGATTCCCAAGTTGCTTCCCATAATTTTGCAAAACAGAACTGAATCGGTCCGACTCGTCCCAACGATTGAACGAACGAAACCATCAGTACTTGTTACAGCACAGTTTTGATCTCGGCTCTAGAAAACGGCGCTGCAGATCAGCTGTTGCGTACCTCACAATGTTAATTTACCAGCTACCTGCAAGCTGCTGCCGTTTGCATCAGCCGGATCGATCTTGAAGCTCTGCAAACGAGTTACTGTTTTTTGCGATAATCCGAGTAGGGCTTTTTGTTTGTGGCAAAATTCCACACTGCGGTCACAAAATCCAGTGCCAGGGGTACAAAGGATTTCTCTGGGGGAAAAAAGAAAACAAAAGAAAGCCAAAGTCGCCATATTTGAGGGAAAAAAAAATTCTGAAGTCGCCATATTTATTAGAGCTCACCAAAACCAAGCAAGCATTCTGAATTTTTTGTTCTAAATTTCTGTCTGACCTGTAGCCAAATTTGGCATATTCCTCTTGTGGATGATCGTTAGTCCTGCACCTACCTCACAAAATTGAAAAAAAGAAAAAAAAAAAAAAAACACAAACACGCTGTGTCCAAGAGCTCATGATAGTACTCTGCCGCAAGGTTGTCCACAGCTCATAGATTGATCAATCATGAAAAGGGTTTACAGTACCTGATGGGTTATATATAAACAGAGAAGACCAGAACTGATCACCAGATTCAGCCAAACGACAAATCCCACTCACAAAACAAAACATAATCTCTCGAGGCCAGCCTGCTGCTAGGCGACGACGTATTGCGACTCGCTGCGATCAGCAATTCTGCATCTGAATGTCACATGCACTTCCACGTTCCAGCAGCTAGCTAGCTAGGAGATGCTACATAGCTAGCTGCAGCTGGCATGTAATTGCATTACGCAGAAAGAAAAGCAATGCAATAGGTAGTACTAGTTATATATAGTGGTAGTACTTGATCATAGCGGAATTATAGCTTTTTGCGGATCACGCATCATGAGAAGCTAGTGGGTCCAATGCGTGTGGTTCGCGCATGCTCGTGGATTTTACATCGACAAATGTCAACTCCAGAAACCCAAAAAGAAAGAAGATGAAACCAGCTTGCAGTGTGGGTCCTCGTGATAACTACTAATTTGGGTACATCGTGGTTGATATAATATTTTGGACCCCACCGTGCATGAGATCATCAATCCCCGTCTTGACATAGATCTACTGCTTCATCCCCAGTTCTCTTCTTCATCACTTTGTCCACTTCTCACTCATCAATTTCGGTATCTAGCTAGTACTTTTGCAGGGGATCTCAATTCCAGTTTATCAAACAGTACTATGCCCAAAAATATAGGATGCAACGTTGCAACAAAGATTTACAAGCTCCCCCATGGGGGGAGATGGTGATAATTAAATCCCCAGCTATGATCTTTTAGGGAAGAGATTTGCACCATAATTTTGCTTCATTGGGAAAACTCTACTAGGGAATTGTGGGACCCATATTTCAATGTTTTATTTTAATTGAAAAACTCTACTAGGGAATTGGGGGACCAATAGGTATTTCAATGTTTTATTTTAATTGCAAAACTCTACTAGTGAAATGTGGGATCAATAGGTATTTGAATGTTTTATTATTTTAAGTTTCCCGTTGTGAAATAAGAGGATCATTGTATTTTCCTATTGTCAAACAAACCAATTCACGTTTGCATAAGCAAAATTCAAGTTTTTCTTAATGGTCCCACAAAGAATACTAATTTATTTTTTTGTGATTATCTTATTGAAAAAATTTATATACATATCCAGTTTATTTAAATGTAAATAAGATGTTTATGTTTCATTATGAAAAAAATATTTAATATATAAATTTAAAATATTCTATTATTTCATTGCATATCAATAAATAGCCTTTTCATCATCTCAGGTGTTTTATATATATATATATACACAAAGTCTAGTGACCCCCATGGTTTTATATGGTTGGTAGTTAGGACTACGAGTTCTAATCTGGAGCGCAATTACTAGCTGTGCAAAGGTAGCTGTAAATTAATGAATGTGGGGGTCGGGGGGCACGACGTCTTGTGACCGAGTGCATAATTATTAGTGGTCTTGGATCGGCACGCAAATCGAATTTCAAAACATGAAGCTGTCGCTGAATTCAGATCATGAGAGCGCTCGAAATTCAAAGACGTAAATATATTAGTTTACAAATATTTTGCAACTGGTGCAGCTGCTGCTACATGCATCCGCGGTCATTGGTTTCTACAACCACTCCAAAGGAACGTCCTGTGGAGGCGGCTGCACCAGCGGCTGTGAGGTCCATGAGCAGCTGCTGCAACCCGCGGTTCAATTTGATCTGACATGGAATTGAAATGCAAAAAATTCATCGCACGTGCACCCATCGACGTGCAAGAGTGATTGATTGATTGATTGATTGATTATTGCAGATTTTACTCCAATACTGAAAAGAAGAAAATGTACTCATGAGAAGATCATGTAACGCCCGGCCTTCAGGTCGGTCCCAGGAGCTTAATCTAGATATCCAGTTTTGGTACAACTCCTAATTGTGTGCTTGAATGTGGGAAAGCTTGCAGTTATCCCTGTTAGAAATCCCTCCTAGAACCAATGTCAAAGGGGGAATTCCATTCGTTTCCCCCATAGCTACGTGCTTTCCAATCAGGGAAAATTGCCGACTTCCCCCTCTGATATTGGTTCATTGTACCCTGAACCAGATGGCATACTTCAACTTTCCCTGTGAAGCTGGCTCCCCTGGGAATGTTGCAAAACTCCCCTGTGTTGCACAATTAATTCCCTGTTAGTTACTTGCGTTATTAGTCTATTCTTGGAGGTAAAGTTAGACAATTTTTCCACAAGGGAAGCAATCATCCAAGAGCTCCTTCTGATCATGAACGATCGAGCAAATGAAAAACATTTGTTCGAACTAGCTTGGCGCAAAGCTTTATTCATGTTTCTGCTTGCTGGTGTACAATTTGTTTCACAGGTTATAACATACATACTCCAGATCATGAACCGGTTACCGGACCCGCGACATTATTCAAACAAACTGGCAATAATGCTAGTGTGACAAAATAGTTTTTCAGAATCGCAAAAAATTTGCAGTCCACCAAAAGAATATTCTGAGCAACAAGATCGTCTCCTAATTCACCTAATTGAGCTGATCTCCTTCTCTAGTTCCGGGCATCGAGTTGACGGCAGACGGGAGCTAGCTGCTGCATGCGCGACTTGTTGTGTAAATTCACGCGTGTGTGGTGGTGTATATATCCATCGATAAAACTGCTCGCATCGTGAGTCATGCTCGACCTCGAGTCCTGGACCGTTGCAGCACGCTTGTACTAGACACACAAGTATATATAGCACCAGATTGTCTGCTTAACCAGCTGATGCTGAATTGTACTAATTCCGGTTTGACTTAACCTCGAGCTGGTTGCAGCCCGATAGAATTACAATGATTGTGTAGCTAATTGGGTTGGCTGCAAATCTTGCGAATCTCTCCTTCACTCCCCGTGAGAGGACTAATGTTACCCATTTTCACCATGCTGACACCGAACTCGTAAAAGAACTGGTCTGATGCAAACTGATTCACCAAATCTTGGCTCTCGCCTGTTGTGTCGAAGAGAATTCGGTCGGAGTAAAGAGTACCCTTTCCGGCTTGCAAGTTCCCGTAGTATTGGTTGTCAAAGGTGTTGGGTGTCACGGGGTCCAAATTGTTGACAGTTGCAGTGTCGCCCCCGTTTGGGCACGAGCTTTCGAGCTGGCTTGCGTACGCCGTGTTGAGCAGCGGATCCACAGTCGGGTACAAGCTTCCATCCAGCACCGAACAGTGAACCCTTCCGAAGGTGTGCGCACCAGAAAGCACCACCACGTCTTTTGGACTGAGCCCAACATTCGCAAAATTGTCGTTGAGCTGCGCAACGTTGTAGAAAGCTCCGGGAAGATCCGCGTTGGCTGCAGCCTCGCTTGCTGTCAGACTATCGCGCCTCCCGAACAATACTGTCCATCCCGGATTGTAGGAGGGTCTCGAGGCCTGTACTTGCGTCATATATGAGTCCGATGCACATTGCGATCACTGGGAATTAGGACACTGCAACACAATGAACAACTTCTAGCTAGCGCGGGACCCTGAGCTGGGACTTGTACAAAACCTTGACCAATTGGTGTACGAAGCTCGATGATGCAATATTGGAGTCAGACTTTGCTACAAGAGTTCGAGAATTGGAGATCGGTGTAGTGCTTACAAGAACGACAGAGTCGCGAGCAGTAAGGGCTAAGATGTCAGCGCATGAGACTGTGGAAGGGCAGGCTTCCTCCACTGCTGCTTTGATATTGGCGATCACGTCGAAGCCTCGAAGCGAATTCAAGTTGGGACCCGCAAGCTGCTCGTTGCCGCTGAGCAAGACTGAGCCATCACAACCCTAATTACATTGTACACAAAACACAAAAACACCACGCACCCACCACAGTATCATCATGAGTGTCAAAATCTATGAGCCAGCTGGTTACGTGACTAGCTGCTAGACCAACAATTCACGACCACTTCAGCACTTATAATAGCAGCTCACATGATCAAGCTGCATAGATCATATCCGCGATGCAGAATTAGCTGCCAGTACTGCCTAACATGATCTAGCAAGCACAATAGCTGCAGGAGACTAGATCACAAATGATTGTTGGAGCAGGCATATGAAACGGCAGCTTATGTACTAGTGCAGATGGAACTCTCAAGAAGCTCTTAGGTGATTCCTTCCCTTGTAGGAAAATTCTCTAACTTTACCTCCAAGAACACTAAAAATTCAAGTAACAGGGGATTGTGCAACACCGGGAGTTCTGCAACATTCCCAACCTGGAGCCTCCTCCTTAGAGGGAAAGTTCAATGATGCCATCTAGTTCAGGGTACCGTGAATCAATGTCAAAGGCCCGGAAGTTGGCAAATTTTCCCTGCTTGGAAAGCACCTAGCTGCTATTGGGGGAAACGAATGAATTTTCCCAATTTGACATTGATTCTAGGAGGGATTTCTAACAGGGATAACTGAGAGCTTTCCCACATTCAAGCACACATGAGGGAGTTGTACCAAAAGTCGTTCTGAGATAGAAGCTGCTGCAGCAAGATGACATATACAATTAGGTAGTGCAGCAGATCATCATCTTCATCAAAGCCTTGATATAATATACATACATTGACAAAGCAGTCATGGAAGTGAAGGCGCAGGAGTGAGGCAGGCATTCGGGGATCAGTCAGAGATGCTTGATACACTTGCTCCGCCACGATGGATGCCAGTTGTGGGCAACTAGCGGCGTAAAAGTCTGGTGTGAGTTGGTGTTGCTGCCGCAGCTCACGGACATCGAGCTGCTGTTGCTGCTGCTGCCGCCGCCGGTCCCGACCGCTAATAGTATCAGACATCTGTCTAGACATCGACCTTTTATACAATGAAGAAGATTCATCAGATCTCGCTGCTGCCACCACCGCCACGCACCCGCAAGTCATAAGCAACAGCAACTGCATCATCACCAGAACCTTGAATATTACAACACTAGATACCTGCATCATCTTCAGCTTCTTCGTCCCTGCAGCTGATTCACTACTACTCTGCATGATTCTCCTGCAAGTTCTAATTCCCAAAACTGCACTGCAGCTGCAGTAGAAGAATTCTTGAAAGCTTCGATCTTCCAATGCAATCTAAGTCATGATCTGTGAGCTTTGCAAGCTTATATTATAACGCTTCCCGGACGGCGCCGCGCGTCAGCTTCCCGTAGTGGCGATGGACGCCTTGTGCACAGTGTCCGGTAACCGGCGATAGGGCCCTGACTGGTTACCGTTCAGGCGCCAGAGGCTTTGTCCATACCCAGCAGCGCCAGTTTTATTCAAAATTAAAATTTATGATTTTTATAATAATTTTTAATTTAAATAAATTTATAGGAACTCTTTGTTTGTAGCCAAAGTGGTGAATCTCATCCATAGGAAGCAGTGTTTTTGTTTTGGGCGAATGTTTGCATTTTTTCAAACCTGAAAATTATGATTTTGTCACATACAAATGATTTTTCTGAAAAAAAAAAAAGATGACGACAAGTCGTCGAATTTTGAAAATAAGTAAATAAATTCTACCCTAAATTTTACCTTGACATTATACTAAATGGGTATCAAGTTAAGCATCACAATGGGTATTTCAAAAATTGACCATCCACCATAGCAGGTGAGTATTAGTAGCCAAATAACTAGGGAAATTCATGAAAATGGCATTTTGCTTACAACAAAAAAATTGATCATATAGATGGGTCTTGAAAAAAATTCAAAAGCCAGTTATTTGATTCTCTATTTGAGACAGAAAAAATTAAGTTTGCAAAGAACCTGCCTCGCCAGTTATTGAGACAGAAAAAATTAAGTTTGCAAAGAACCTGCCTCGCCAGTTATGGACTAGATAACCTACAAGACCACAAATTACAATGAGCAATCAAGGCACATTATTGGCTCATCTTACGTTGATTGGAAACACACTCAGCACGAAAGCCCGTTTCGACAAAAGTGCAACATTATTAGTAAGTGTGACATTGTAATGTGCACACATTGAAACCAAACATTCATAGGTCTAGTAGCATTATCTCAAGATTCAAATTTTCAAGTTTGCAATTCTCCTTGTTTGGTTTTTGTGTATAAAGGAAGGCACTGCTGTCAGTGTGTTCCAGTCCTGGCACAAAGGACTTCTATGGTCAGTAGCAGGTGGAAAGCAGTGCCTTCCTGACATGAACTTCTAGGTGGACCCTCAAGTGCAGGAGGACTTTTTTTTTTTTTTTTTTAAATTTTAAATTCTCGATGGAGAAAATGAGTTGGGCTGCAAATTTAGAAGCCCAACAGATCTCTAAGCTAAATGAGCATTTTCTTGTAGCTAATAGAATCCGGAAGGCTAGACGTAGCGCGCGACAAGGCAACGGTTGGTTGAAAAACAAGCTGTTGAACCTTAGCGATGACGACACTCCAGCCCCTTCGTTTCCGATCAGCTCTGACGAAAGCACTCTAACCACGCGATCTGTTGGCCTGCAAGTACCAAACGACCGTGTAACTCGATCCGGGACATGCATTCCCTCATTAGAAAGCTCGTCCCTGAAAAATCCAGATTCTGGAAGTAAAGCGCCGGCGGTCTTGGTGACCATTAGAGGTTTAGCGCGACAACCGCTTTCCGCAAAGACTGACGAAGCAGCTCGATCAGGGAGTAATGGCAGTCACAATGACAAAAACGTTCACCGACCGTCACAATCACACAATCCCCTTCTCATGCCAACACAAGGGGTGGTGAAAGCAACTATGACTCCAAATCTGTCCCATTTCATTCAGGTATCTCCCCTCACCTCTTCCCCCACATGCATAGTAGATCTTTCAGCTATAAGCATTGGACCAGGATTTGGTCTTGGGGACTTGGACACGATTACTACAGGGCAGGTGGCCCAAGACCGCTCAGCCACCAAAGCTAAAACGTCAAGTTCAAAGCTCACGCAAAGAAGGCAACTAACAACTCCAGCATCAGCCCCATCCACCCCCCCCCTCTGATCGCGCCTATAAGCAATGGGACAGGATCCATTCCGCCATCAAGTGAAGAACCCCAAGGATTATCACCAGTAGACTATGAATTAGAACTAAAGGTGGATTTTCCACCGGAAATGGTGCTAGAAATGCAGGAAGGTGCTGTCTGCAAACCACGAAGAATGGTGATCGGAAGAGCTTTGGGTGGTAGACCCACGATCAAAGCACTTCAAGATTGCCTCAAATTACACTTGCCCGCCTCATACACATAAGTCACTTTGTTAACAAGGGGCTTCTTCGAGGTTCTTTTCACGAATGAAAAAGGAGCTAAGTTTGCCAGGAAAATAGCAACGGTGGAATGGAGCGGTTTACACCTCTCCTTCTCTCGGTACATCCCAAACTTTGACGCCAGTGTACAAGGGGCTGAGACCTTACTCTCACACACAATAAAGGTCCAATTCCCAAATCTTCATGAACAATTCAGAAACACAAAAGCTCTCACTATCATGGCCAGCAAAATTGGAAAATTTCTAGAAATAGAACCAGAGGATTCATACATAAAAAGACCTGCCGGCCCCATGATCACAGTGGAAACCCATGACATCAGCAAACTCGCCGGATACATTCGTATCCCCTCCATGGCGGAAGGGGCAACCACGAAGGATACTACACTACAAAGAATCCTATACTCGGGCTTCCTAAATTAATGCCGAAAATGCCGCCGTTTTGGGCATTTTGCTCGAACCTGCACAATGATCAAAATCCCAATTTGGAATGGAAGTGCTCCCGCAAGCACTCCCCAAACGTGGAGTGAAAGGGTAGCACAGGGCCCTACTGATACATCTGCCACCCAATCCACCACCCACTCTCACAGAAATGAAAGCAGACAAGGGAATTAGAGCAAGCAATCAACTAGGGAATCTGGACCACCTTCTCAAACGGAAGGGGCTCAAACAAGACAAAATGCTCCCATTAAAATCGGAAAAAACCAGGGAATGGGGGAGTTGTCAGCCTCACTAACTCACCAAATAGAGTGTATGACGCGCTCCCAAGTTCCTTGTAGACCCACTTGAGGGTCAAGGTATGCAACAATGCGGAAGGAGTTGGAACTTGGAGCCACTCCCTAGCTCACAACACTTGGAGGGGTAAGAGGGCCGTGTTGGAGCTCCGGGATGGGACTAGGAAGATGTGACAAGCTTATTCACTCACACGGACCTGCACACAACCCACACAAAGTGGTTAGTGTATAGTTAGAGCACCTTTGGTGCTAGGACGAGCCACGGGCAACACGGACACACAAGACTCACCACGGCCCAGACTTGGGGGAAGCCACCACCTTCCCCCTTATAGTATACTCTGCAGCTCGTGGCGGAGGTGGCATCCAAATGGCCATTTTTCCCGGGACTCCCGCGTGGGAGTCCCGAAATCGTCCCGGGTTGGAGTCCCGGGACTTTGGACGCCGATATCTCCCGACTGCAGAGTCCGATCGCGACGCAGTCTGAAGCAAAGTTGTAGCCCTCGTCAAGGGATTTCCAACGCCGTGTCGCACTCTCAAATCGGATCTCGGGAAGGCATCGATTCCCGACTTTTAGTGGTCGGGAGTCAAACTGCCAGTTTGACTCCCGGCCCTTCTTTTGCCCATAACTTTCCTTTTAGATGTCCAAATGAGCAATGCGAGCCCATTTTAGACATCTACGTTTCAAGAGCTTTCCAACGGTACCAAGAGCGCAACAATCCATGGAGATTTGACCCTTCAACTCGCACTCTGAAATTTTGGGAGTCCACCGGGACTCCCTCTCCCAAAATGGGAGTTGCCTTGGGAGTGTGAGTGCGCACTCCCTCACACTCCCTCGCACTTCCTTAGACTCCCGGGAGTATGTGATGACTCCCGGGCTTCCTCTTGGCCCGCACCCTTCCAATGCCTTTGCCTTTGCTCCCGGGCTTCCTTCCTTTGGACTCCCGAGCTTCTTTCCTTTGGACTCTCGAGCTTCCTTCCTTTGGACTCCCGGGTTTCTTTCCTCTTGACTCCCGCAACCTTGCAACCCCTTGCCTTGGTCGCGAACCCAAAGCTAGGGTTGCGACAGTGTAACTTCAACGTGAACCCTTCAAAAGTCACGACTCTGGTGGAGGGCACGGATGGGAGTAACACCTCCAAAGCTAAATTAAGTTTCAATCTTTTGGGGGAGAAGAATGATTCAGCGCAAGGAAAATGGGCTGACCTAAACCCTTTTGAAGTTTTAAACAAGGAAAACGAGCGCTCCAATTTTCTTAGGAAAATCTCGGAAGAGCTAGAGGGTGGATGGACATTCCAGGGGAAAAAAAATAATAAGGTAAGGATAGACACAATACGCCCGGAGAGCAGCCAATCTCCTCACCCTTCCACAAGAGCAAGCATAGCCGCAGGGGGGAAAAAAGATCAGACCTATTCAGAACTCCATCCATCCTTCTTTACCTCCTTAGGAATCCCTATCCCAACCAATGCGGATGTCTGCAAAGCCCGAGTCTGGCCAATATTCACAAGAGAAAAAGGCCCTCAAAAGGAGGTACTAATACATTCCAGAAACCAAGTTCTCCCCAACCTTCCAATTGGCATTAGAATCACAGGGGATGGGAGAGAGGACTGGTCCTCTAAACCGGCCATGGACGAACTGATCCAACACATAGCAATCGGGTTAGAGGAGAATGTTCTAAGACACAAACTCCTGCTGAAGGACCAACTCAGCCTTGAATGGAGCTGGCAAGAGGAGTCAAGTAGGGGCGGATCTAAATGTACCATTCTTGCACACATCCCCACTAGCTCCAATCTTGTCAGCATATAGAACAAAAAACACTTACACTGGAAAGCTTTCAAATCAATCTCAAGCATGAACAACGAGATAAAATTTGCTGCCCTAGCTCACAGCCTTCTTCTAAAGCAGGGAGCGGGCGAGGCAGAATGCCAAGTTCACAAGACCAAGGTCGTCAGCCGCTAGACCTCACCCCAAGCGGTTTGGAAGAAGCATTTCATCCCGCTAAATCTGGGGCATTCTCAGACTCCCAATGTGGTCATACATAACACCACCACTATCACCAACTCGCAAGAGCTCGAATGGGAACGGAACGAAGATAGCTCCCGGAGGAGCCTCCTACCACAGGGATCGATCGGCACTCAAGCCGCCCTAGACCAGCCATCTCATGAATAAGAGGCCCCTTACAGTAGCCTCCTTTAATGTGAGGGGCTTAGGGAAGAACTCCTCCAAGCAAAGAGAAATCCACTCCTGGATTTCCTCCCTGGTTCCCACCCCTCAAATACTGATTTTACAAGAACATCACCTAGGGGAAATAAACTGCTCCAACTCCACAAAAGGGATCCAATTCTGGAATGGCGCTTCTTTTTGGAACTATGGCCTACCAATGGGGTGCTCACAACGAATGAGCGCGGGCACTTCCATTCTCGTTGACAAATCCCTTGCCCCCCTCATCAGTGTCAATGGCATTCTTTTAAAAGGTAGGGCACAGTTCATTACCCTTCAGATCTTGGGTACTGGTACCTTGACAATCATCAACGTTTATGCTTCATGTTTCTCAAACGAGAGAGCGTCGATGTGGAAACGGTTGAGTGAAGCGAATCTAGTTGTCGACCACTTCATTCTAGGTGGCGACTTCAACCACTGGGAAGAAACTCAGCGAGGAGGGGTGGCTGGTAAGCGTCGGATGCATAGAAGGGAGGCGGCTAAATGGCACCACCTAACCTTCCAATATGGTTTAATGGACGCATGGCTACTTGATAGCTTTCGGAAAATGTCCGCCAAGGAATTCACCTTCGATAATGGAAGATCCGACGCACATTCGACGATCTCACGCATAAACAAGTTCCTCATTTCCCAGGACCTGGATTTGAGAGGCGGGAAAATTGAGGCAGCTGCTTCGATCCGAAAATTCTCCGACCACTCTCCTTTAGTCCTATCCATATGGGGTCAGCCTAACATACCTAACAAACTGTCTCATTATTTTGACTCTTCCCTACTCAAAGATGAAAAAGGGAGAGCTAAAATGCTGCAAGCTTAGGAAGGGGAGCTGCCCAAGCCCTTAAACGACTCAGAGTGGGCCCCCTGGTTGGAGGTTGCCACCAGAAGAGTATTGGCATGCAACACAAGATTAGCGAAGGAAAGGTGCCGCCTGAGAGGGGCGCATGTCAGAGTGCACGTAAAGAAAATTCAACTAGTTGAGGAGCAGCTCCAACGGGACCCAACTGACAAACAAGTGCGGGACATCTTGTCCAAATTGCAAGGAAAGCTGGCTGAGGTTTTCCAAGCCTCAGTTGAGCGCAATAGTCACCTCTCAGCGGCCAAATGGTTCAGGTATGGGAACACCTGCTCCAAAAATTTCTTTGATTTCCATCGAATTGGAAAGAAAAAGACACTCCTGAAGGAGTTAGAGGTTGATGGAAGGACAATTTCTGACCAGAAAGACCTTTCTCATTACATCACAAGATTTTATGCCAACCTCTATGAGTTAGAGACACACGCCCCGGGCACCTCTGAGGCACAAGAGAGATGTTGGGAGAGCGTGCCCATTCGGGTCACGGAGGCCATGAATGCCAACATGACCCGATCCTTATCCATGGCAGAAATCACGAAAGCCATCACCTTGCTCCCCAAAGGCAAGGCCCAAGGCACGATGGAATACCAACAGAATTCTTTCAAGAATATGTGAATGAGGTAGCCCCCACGCTACTACTAGCCTTCAAGGCCATGTTAGCACAAGGATTGACCTCGGAATACATTAACAAGGGCATGATCACCCTAATTCCGAAGTCAGGGGATCACTCAAAACTGGGGAATTGGCGCCCAATCACACTTTTGGGAAGCATATACAAGATCCTTGCCAAAACTTTAGCTAGAAGAATTCAAGAATTTCTTCCTCTCGTGATTAGACCAAACCAAACCGGTTTCGTAGAAGGAAAAAGAATTCTAGACAATAACTTCGTGGCTCAGGAGGCTCTGGTTTGGGCACCAGAGAGCGGCCAGGACCTTGTCCTCCTACTCCTCGATTTTGAAAAATCATTTGACAGGATTGAATGGGATTTCCTCTTCCCAACCTTGTCCAAACTAGGTTTCTGCCCCACTTGGATTCAATGGATCTCATCCCTTTACTGGCTCGCATCCTCATCAATTAAAGTAAACGGGAAATCTGGAAAGGATTTCAGACTCGCTAGGTCAGTTAGACAAGGCTGTCCACTAGCTCCATACCTGTTCATTCTTGCTATGGATGTTCTGGGCCATATGCTAGATGACCCAAAGCACGAAATAGAAGGGTTACACCTCCCCAAAGGGGGATGCGTCCGGGATCAAACTTTTGCGGATGACACCGCAGTTTACCTCAAAGGCTCCTCGAGTAACTTAAGCAAAGCTCGAGCGGTCCTCGATCTATTCTGTCTTGCCTCTGGGGCAAAAATCAATTGGGGAAAATCCGCGGCCATATGGGCCAGCAAGGATAAAAAGGAATGGGAATGGGGACAAGAAGTTGGGCTGAAATGGATCCCCGAAGGTCAAGGGGTTCGATACTTAGGCATCCAAATAGGCTTCCGGTTACCCATCGAGGCCAATTTTGAAAAACTCATGCTCACCTTAAAAGAGAAGATGATCGCTTGGGGCAAGTGCAACCTCTCTTTTGCCGGCAGAACTTTGGTTGCCAACCAAGTATTGCTCTCGTCAATGTGGTATCGGGCAGCCTGTTGGAACCCCATTCCCAGGATGTGCAACTAGATCAGAGGAGTGGTCCGAAACTTCATTTGGGGAGGAAAGGCTTCCAACACATGGGCCAAGGTCAAATGGGATTCTCTTACACTTCCCTTGTCTAGGGGTGGCCTAAGGATCATAGACCCCAAGGCACAATCCGAAGCACTACTTGCCAAACTTCTGGTGAGAGGTCTTGCCCCAGGAGGAGAACCCTGGAAAGAGATTCTAAGGCACTGAGCAAATCAGGTCCATCTTCCGGTGCACGGCAAAGGGCCAAGCATCCCGGATATAAATTGGCTCTTTGCCGCCCCCAAGCTCGAAAAATTGAAATGCTCATTTTGGAAGAGCATCCTTGGTTCTTGGCTCAATGTAAGAGTTGGTCTAACAAAGTCTGAACCCGCATCCCATGCGGAGGTTCTTAGACAGCCCATTTTCAGCAACCCTTTCATTCTCAACACAGCTGGTCACCCTCTGGGAGTGAATGTTCGCAATGAAGGACGAACCATTGCCAATTCTGGCTGCACCCGAATCAAAGATCTTTGGGATCAGGAGGGAAGGGCTTGGAAAAGCCTCCAAGCCCTCCGGATGACCTACCACGCCACCAACAGGAACAACAGAGAAATCATCATAGCGAGCATCCCATGGAATCCTGCAATTTACACTAACCGCTTTCAAGCAGGGGACTGGATCAGCGAAAGAAACTCTGGAAATAACACCACTCTAGAATGGATATACCATGTAACCAGGGTCACCCCCAACACGATGCAAGCCATTGAATTCCAAAGGGTAACCCCCACTGGTCTCATCAGAGCTGCGAACTCCCAAATGATAACCCTCTCCCCTGAAGGTTGTCACCCAATCAGGGTCCTCTTTCAATAAAGACATGGAGCCCCATATAAAGTTGCCAGGGAGCTCCCATCACTCACTAAGTTCCCCTTACTCTAGATTTTCGAATCCGGTTTCATTAATGGGCTTCCCTGGGATTCGGGAGAGTGGCATTGGCAAGCCTCTTCCCAAATGGGTGACTCTCCTTTTTTTGGCTATTCCACAAAGCGGGGTTACCGAAACGTAAGGAACCCCACCCAGAGCGCTTACATCTACTCCTCCATTCAAAGGTTAAACCTGCAGAACTCCACCGTCACGCAAGTTATAGCCAGAATCTGGCATAACGCCCGACCTCGAAAGGTCGGTACTCTCATAGGGCTCACTTTAAACCGAGGCTTCCCGGTTGGCACCTGGCTACAATGCATGGGGATCCTCCCCACTTGCAAGGTTTGCACAGAGGAGGCCCCTGAATCCCCTCAACACTGTCTTCTCGAGTGCCCCCTTGCAAAACGGGCTTGGGAGGCCTTCTTTCACATCTGGCAAAAATGGGGAGTGCCCCATGACATCATCTTTCCTGGCCATTCATCATGCTGGGTGAAGTTGTTTTTGAGAGAGAAGATGACCCCCCTGGGATCCAAGGGTACCATGTAGGAGGCTTCTCCTATATCAGACAACGGCTTGACATCCTTCGTAGTTCTATCCTCTACTTCCTCTGGACGGAGAGATGCCGGAAGCATTTTGATAACCAGTATTCCTCTAGGAAAATCCTTCAGCAAGCCTGGGTTGCTACCTTTGAGGTTGGAATGGCCACTTGGAAGGCCATTAATTCTCTTTGGTCCACCCGGGACCCTAGTATTCAAGCTAGGCTTGATCAAGCCTTTAAGGCGGAATGGTGCCACTTAGGCATCTTTGGGGCTGATTGCGCCACCATTGTGTGGTGCTTCTTGCCCCCCTTGTATTTCTTGAATTTCTCTAATGTTTGATGGGGTTGTTGCCTCCCTCCCCTGTTGGGGGTCTTTCCTCAAGTGCAGGAGGTCACCTAGTTGGGGTTCAAGTCTGGACCAGCAGAGGGCGGCCCCCATGGCGATTTGGGTTGCAAGTCTAAGTGTTGGGTTGGGTTCAACTATTGGTTTGACATGTTCACAAGTTGCATAAGTGTCGACAAGTGAGGGTTTGAGAAAGTAGGCTTGAGGCGATGGCCTCTACACTTTAAGTCTTTGAACTAGGCAAAGTCTACGGTTAGACTAAAAGATAGGAGATAGTAATCTTGGGCAACAAGGCCTTGGATCACTTGGGAAGTCCACAATGAAAGTTAGTTTCACCCATCTAGAGGTCGGGTTTAGCCCAAGGTAGCAAGGTAAGCCTAAGTGCTAAAGTTTCACCAAGTGTGGTTTTTCATGTGCAAGTAACATAGATGTTTAGGGTGGCATAAGAATAGAACGGGGCACCGTTGAAACGGCACCAAGGCATAAATGAGTGCAATAGGTAGTATCAGAGCAAGCTCTTAAGGTTGAGTATGAAATCTTCTTGTTATTGTCGTCTCAATGTGAGCAAATTTATTTTTGGATCTTATGTAACTCAAGGATTTGGTACCTCTGATGTGGTTCAAACCAAAGAAAGGAGCTATCACGATTAACATCCCATGGATCAAATCCTCCCTTTAACAATTGAGATATTTAAATGTCTACACAAGGAAGCCGATATGTTTTTACATGACTATGTCAATGTCATTTGGAAAAATAAAAGGTCTTCATCTTTATGTCTTGGTTACTTTTCTTTGTCAAAAATTTCAATCACATTGCAATTGATACAAGCATCTTCCATCTAAGGTCAAGTGATAGCCCTAGGCCTAGCTACTTCCTGACTTCCACCAAGTCAAAACACACCTCCCATCACCATGGCTGATCTGTTGCATGCAATCGATTTTTGACATGGAAAGGTTAGTAAGAATTGATCCAAAACCAGATCTGATTTTCATAAATAGAACCAAAACCAGAACTAGAATAATTTAGAACTAGATGCAAAATCAGATTCTCAATTTCACTAATGTGTGAAACTGGTATTGAGACTGACCAAATTCTTTTTTCAGAACCAGAGAGTTTTCATAAAAGTAAAAAAAACTGCCCAACACTCATAAGAACTAAGAACCCTCCAAATGAATTATATGATTTCCCTATGATGGAGAGCTAAATTACACTACCATTTTACACCCAATTTTTCTGGCAATACTTTAAAGTATCAAACTCAGGGTCAATAAGTATTGAAAAGATTAAGTGGCCAGGGTGAACCAGCACCCATGTTGTTAGCTTGACCTTTTAAAGTCAGGCTTCTTAGTGGGCATATTAAGCTCAAAAAATGTTGGATTTGAACTCTGAGACCCTAATTTAGACATGAGCAGCACTTTTCTATTGCTAAAATTTTCTCAAATCTCGACATGAAAAAAAATATGAATTCAACCTATTAAAAAAATATTTTCATGGAAAAAATGACCCAAATTCGCAAGATTTCAAAGGACAAAAAAATGCAAATCTCCAGATTTTTGTGATAAGTTCCTGTAGGTAGTCAAGAATGTAGAAAGATTCTGATTTTTCTCTGCTTTCGTATCTAGTATGTAGCCAAATCTGTCTATGGATGATTGCCACTTTAATTACATCGCAGAATTGAAAAAAAAAACCTTGGTGCATGGGATGTTTGTAATATTTAGAAATAATTTTGGGATTTTTACCATGGTACCAACCAGTGTTTCTTTTCTTGGCAAAAATTTTTGCCAAATTTTGACATGAAAAATATGATTTCAACCTATACAAAGGACATTTCACGAGAAAAATGGCCCAAATTCCCCGGATTTCAATTTGTTAAAATTCCAAATTGCCAGTCTTATGATAACTTCCAGAAGGTAGCCAAGAATACAAAAAGATACCCTTTTTTTCCACCTTCATATCTCTAGTATGTATCCAAATTTTGAAAAATCATTTTCTTGATGGTTTGCCCACTTTGGCTACATTACAAAAATCCTTGAAAGAAACCCTGGTTCCAACATGCATGTGGTGGGTTCACCCAAGGGAAGGAGTCTAGCATATTATAGCTATCCACAAAGTCACAAAACCTGGAACTTGCCTTAAAGCTCTGACCATGACACAAAATCGAGTTGCAAGGCAACTTCACAAACTACTCACAATAGAAGAGAGAGAGAGAGAGAGAGAGAGAGAGATTTTTTTTCTAAAACTGGTTGAATGAATGTCTTCAAAAGTTCAGGTTCAGATGCAATTGTGTGCCACGTCCAGATGTCACCGGGACATTCAATTATATGCACCAACTCTAGTTTTCCATTGTGAATCTAGTTCAACAACCCAATGCATACAATTAAGAGAAATATAACACCTGATTCACCAACTCTAGGCTGACTCGGTTGAGGACAACTAAAAAGTGGACATCTCAAATTCGTTGGTTGTCTCTTAAAAGTTTCAATTTCTAATGAAACTTCCCAATTCTGAGATGCACTAACTTAGTTGATTCCACATGTCTGCTTCGTAATCAAATTTCATGGCTCTTTCTAGAACCTTCAACAACCCAATGTGCCTACTAGTATAGAGAGAATTCTACCACCTTAAAAAAAACTTTATTTTTCTTGTGGACTTCTAAGTTGTGCCTTTTTCAGAATTGTCTCAATCACCCAAATCTCCTTGTAGAAGTGCAACAATGTGGCTTTGGGCCAGCCATGAAAGCTTTGTTGTGAACCTAATTTCCTCTTTTCAAAGGACCCTAATTTGCTTAGATCGTCGTGCCCATTCTCATTGGTTCGAAGGAAGAAGGAGAGACCAGCTAGATATGACAGATCTACCTCCAAGTGTATTATTATCCAATCATATGTAACAAGGAGTGGTTGACGGAGCTTGAATGAATGAGAGTTCAAGACCCCTTCGAGAAGAAAATAAATAAATAGATAAATCATTTTTGTTTGATGGTTGCCACAATACAAGTACCACTTAAGGTGCTTTTTTTCCCTTCATTGCATAGAGCTGATCTTTGAAAGGAGATTGTACTTTTGCGCTACTTACCAATACTACATAATTCTTGTAGCAATGCATGTGATAAGAGACTCTCATAGTGTTTGCACTCGTAGTTGGATATGTTGTTGACTAGTGGCTTCTTCCTTCCTCCCATCCTTTCCTGGAACATCCATTGCTAGACAATTGTAATAATAATTGGAGCGCTTGTGGGAGTCAACATAGAGCTCGAGGGTAATACAAGGGTTGGATACAACAAGTACCAGCCATAGCTGAAAACCTCAAAGGAACCTGATTTTTTCTTAACATTTGCTATGGTCCTCAAGATGGGCTCCATTGACCACTTTACTATTTTAGTTTAATCTGCTAATTCTAAACCTTTGTGTGCAATTTTTGGATCAACAAAGCAAAAGTTATTGAATCTTAAAGTGACTTGTGTCATTAAATGTTAATTTAAAATTTTGAGAATGGTTTTTTTTCACAATTGGGTTCCATGAGGTCTCTGAAGTTCAATTTTTGTATTGCAGCATGTGACCTTAACAAGAGGTTGAATATACTTGGGCCAACTGCACACGGACCCACTTAGAGGTATATGGAGGTTCCAAGTGAATTTGTTTCACTCAATATATGCATGGATAATCACATCTTTTCTCATTGATGACAATATTGACTCATGGTCTTATCTAGAGTAAGAGTTATGATTTTCTAAACCCTATAAGATTTCACCCAAAATGATAGTTAAAGTTGGTATAAGTGTGTCAAGTACAAAGTCTAATAGTATGGTTGTTAAGGGGGGATGATTATGAAAACATTTTCTATGGAATTCAAACCCTAATTGCCTCACTCCTGGCACACGAGGTGATAGCTAAGTGCAGGCCCAATTTTGGTAAGGCCCTTGACCGAGACATAAAGCTCCGTGCTCTTGGATGAAAAAATATGCTTTATAAGGTTACCTCCAGATACACTGCAAAATTTCTGGCAGGTAATTACAAATATGAAAAAGTTAAATCAACATGTGACTCTTTATAATTTGGTTGAATTCAATTCAATTGAATATAAATTTTAAGTCAATTTGGGAATTTGAATTCAATTCAATTTGAATTCATTTAAATCTGAACCTAATTAAATTTGAAGTGAATTTGAATTCAATTCCACTCAATTTTGATCCAATTCAAGTTGCATGCAATGTCACTCAATATTTTCATCTGAATACAACTTCGTTTTTCATCATTTCATTGTCGCTAGTAGTTTGCAGTAGTGCAGAGCCCAAGTCTGATAACAAGGTTATTGTTATAATCACCTACCCAAAAACAAAGTGCGGTAATCAGAAGTGTTGCATCAAAGTAGACGTTAGAACTTAAAGATGCATTTCTTTGATGTTGTGGTGCATCACTTGACGGTTCCAGGGTTCCCTTCAACTGGTTGCGGTTTCCACCAATTTTGAACTTTTTATTTCAGTTGTGTCTGATCAAATCATACCTATAAATTATAGCGTTTGCATCTGCAATTAGAGCAAAAAACCCATTACCAAACTGCTTTTGTATCCAGCCATTTCCTATTTCATAAGCACCATCTTCAAAAGATATATTTGTAATGTAAGCAGCTGATCCCATTTGTAACAAGCAGCTGATCAAGCAATGGCTCCAGGCCCCTCATGACAAGTCCAAATCAGCATCGGTTACAATAGGAAATGTTCCATGAAGTTGCCAACAAATTGAACTCACCGTTCACAGTAACAGCTGGTCAACATTCCTGAAAACATGGGACCAAATGAAAACTACATTCTTCTGTATTCTCTCCCTTACAGGCAGAGCCAACAAATGGCGTATCACATTCAAGATTTCTGAAATCCAGCAGTCTGTTTAAGAGGCAGTCCATTGATTCATGCCTCACAACATGAATCCTGCTCTTACACACCTCATGAATTGATTGCATAAATATTCCACTGACCTGCACAAAAGGCTACAAAAACCCTCACTTGACAGAGAGATATCACAATCAATAAACAATTTGCTCTTACCAAATTGGTGAAGTTGGTGGATCCTGATTGAATGTTCTTTTCAATCTCCTATTTAGCAGCCATAGATGGACAGATGAAATGTCAAACCTGCCACCCAAAAGCTGTGAAGCTAGCAAGATTGGCAGAGCTGAGAATAGAGCTACAATGCCTTTGCCATTTGTGTTGGTTTGAATGCTACTGCAACTCCAAAGTGGTTGCTCTGCAGAAAGAAAATCAGCAGAATGAGGTTTATTTAGCATATCAGTTCAGCTCTTCCCCTTCCAACAGCATAATTACTTATTGCTAAACTTTTGAAAAAACCTTTCTCTAGACTGCATCTCTACAGAAATGTAATGGCCAGGTCCATTATTAAAGCCTGATTTTGTAAGACAAAATTAATTCTATACTCTAAATTGCAACTACTTTTCTGATTCTAGAAGAATGGAGTTTGCATTGCAGACTCTTCCTGTACAGTTTCTAACTTGCAAAATCAGGGTGCTGGACCAAATAGAAGTAACTGTCTGGGATGTACATGAGATGTCTCTTCAAAGGAGGAGAATGAGAAGAAGACTGAAAATGGAGCTAGCAATGGACATCCCAAGACACTTGGTGAAAGAAAGAAGAAGCACCAGATTTTGGAGCAGGGACTCGGAGGACAGTTTGAGTGGATTCGAGGAGTGGCTATGCCCATGCCAACTTAATCCACCACCAACTCCCTGAGCAGGAAATCGCAGTCTCTGATGCATCATTCCAAGGTTTACTTCGTAATTGCTGGAACAAGCTTGTCCTTTGACTGACTTCTACCTACTCCATATCCATCTATATGTGCTGAAGAATAGTATCAAACATCATTAGAACTTTGGCCCAATTTCTTCTGGAATAAAAGGAATCATGGCATACAGAACCTTAGTGGACATCATCACACTAATTCAGCTATCTGCAGTCTGTACCCAATAAATAGACTTTCAGACATGTTGCCACCATTTGTGCTGAATTAGCCTTTTACAATCAAGGGCATGATTGACCGTTGCAGATCAGCAGTGGTAAAGACTCGAGTGCTGGTGATGTGAGGAACTGACGATGGTCGAGTCTTCTCAACCTCATCCAAGCTAATCTCTTGAAGACAAAACTGTCGCTCAAAAGCTTTCACAATATAGTCCGCAAATGCTTCACGTGATGGCATGTAATCCTTTAAGCGGCAGATGAAGTCAGAGTGGGACCGAGCCTGTGTCCCAAGCATGAAAAGAAAAACACATTACATTCTTTGTTGTCTACCTTATGCAGGTGGGCTTCAGCAGGAAAAATCTGCAACTCAAAACTGTAGCTAATCTTGCAGCAAGGTTTTGCAATCGTCAACAGGAGCTAGATCCCTGTTGAGATGTAGCCTCTCTTACTTGAGGGTGGTTTTGAATCTCCATTATTTTACAACTATTTTGCTTCTAGTTTAGTGAATGAAATGATGTGAGAGCAAAGAAGCAGAAGAAACTCACAAGCCGATAAGTAGGTGCCCGCTGAGGATGCTTCAAGTATGCCATCCGGAAGTCCTGATAGTCCCATAAGAATGATGTATGATGAAGAAACCGGTCTTTGATAATTGATTGAGCATTGCCTCCAAATTTTCTGTCTCCCAACACATAATCTGCAGCCACATTGTTGAACCCATCAAAGATGAGACAGAGACAGAGAGACAGAGAGAATTGAAGGAGGAAAGGATCATGGCACTTTGCAGAATCCATACTACGGATTTAGGGTTAAGGTTCAGCAGTTGTTTATTTACCGTGCTCTAGGAGGTGGAACCTGGGGACAGTTTGGAAAGCAGGCAGGTACAAGTGCTCTGTCCATTCCATTATGGGACGAGGATAAAGGCCAGGTAGAGTCACAGCATCTCGCCGGCAAATGAGCGTCACAAAGATAGTGTCAGTGTCGACTATGACAGTCCCACCACCACTAAAGCGACGGATCACAGGTATATTGTCCTGCAGCACTGCTTTCACATCCAGCAGCTTCTCAGGCTTCCTGCAACATGGAAGAGGAAAGCGTTCGCTAAAAACTTCAACCCAATTCCAGGCCAAAACCCTAAACCTCAGAAATTGCAAAATACCACTCCCACCACCATCACCATTAACATAACCAGTGAGAAGGCAAGTAATGGGAAGCAAGAGATCTGAATGAAGGAAGATGATTACCCAGAAATGCCAACAACAATAGCAGGAGGATTGGTGCCCTGGTTGATGAGGCACCAGTTGTGGGTTGTCGTTCGAAGAAGCCGCTCCTCCAAGTACAATTGCTGCAGTATAGGGAATCCCTGCAACTGCAGCAGCTTCATCACCGGCCGCACCATTGCTTCTATAACAGCCACTGTGACTAAGAAATTCACAACAAAACCAACAACTTTAAAGAAGAAGTTGAAGAAACTGCATGGATACAAAGTCAGGGGAAAGAAAGAAATACATGCCTGAAGGAGGCAGAGGTTTACAGAAGAAGTTGAAGAAACAGCATGGATACAAAATGCGGAGAAAGAAAGATATACAAAAATCGCATGGATACAAAATGTGGGGAAAGAAAGATGTACAGAAACTGCATGGATACAAAATGCCAGGAAAGAAAGATATACAGAAACTGCATGCATAGAAAATGCAGGGAAAGAAAGACGTATATACATACCTCAAGGAGGCAGAGATTTACAGAAGAAGGTGAAGAAACCACATGGATACAACATGCAGGGGAAAGAAAGATAATACATACCTTAAGGAGGCAGAGAGACACGGATGCTAATATTGCTGAAATCTCTCATACTTTCTTCTTCCTGTTGTTCCTTCAGCAAATGTGACAAAAAACTCACAGATTACGTCGTGAATCCTGTGTATCTTCAACTGCTGCATTCCACATAACAACAGGGCAAGATAGCTCACACTTCATGTCTGTGTGTATCTATCTATCTGTATACTTCACCATCTACATCTCCCAGTTATGATGATTTTGAGCAGACAAGAGATCACAAAAGATGACAGATAAAAACACAGCTGCAGAACTTCACAATGGAAGCAGCAATGAAGCAGCACGCATGGGAAGAAATCTCAGAAGAGAAAGAACGTTGGCATGATTATTGTGTTCACTGCAAGTTTTCATTTTCTTCAAGAAATTGGGAATCGGTTTGTGTATAGATAGATCTTATCGGCTGATCTCTGTGTCATGATTGCGCACGCATCGAGCACATTCGCCTTCTTCGGCCTCAGATTTGAAACCCTAGAAGACGATGACGGTTTAGGGTTTAAGCAGCTCTGAAAACCCTAGAAAGCGCATCCCTCGTGAACATTTTTCTCTTTTGCGGTGCGTCTCCTTCTTCGTGTGCCTCTCCTCCACTTTGCTCGCGCGCTCCGATCTTCACCACCGTCGCCTCTGTCGTCGTCTCCCGCCCTCGTACGCCTCCAGGCAAACATGAGTATGTAGTTCTCTTTTTTCCTCTTCTTTGGGGAATTTTTTCAACTAGGATCTTCTCTGTAGCAATTTACTTTTTTACTCTCTGCGACGGGGTGTTTTGTGGCCATCTTTTAGTTTCTGTTTTGTGGCGCTCTGTGGTTGTATTTGTATTCCGTTTGAGTGTTCATGATATGTGCTGCAGTCTCTAGACTCTTTGTCTTCAAGAGGAAAAGTTGGCTGCCAAGTGAGGAGGCAGAGGTTTACGGGAGTTTGGGAGTGTATTGAAACTTGCAAGGGTTTACTGTGTGGGACGATGATAATGGTGACGGTGATTGTGATGATGCAGGCAAGGTACATGGATCTTTGGCCCGCGCAGGGAAAGTGCGTGGCCAGACGCCCAAGGTAGCCAAGCAGGATAAGAAGAAGAAACCTACGGGCCGTGCTCACAAGCGCATGCAATACAACCGCCGCTTTGTCACTGCTGGTATGTTCAAAGGAAACTCGAACTTTTTTCCTCTCTCTCACTCTCTGTGTGTTTGTTTGTATTCCAGCATCGAGACTGTGTTGATTGATCATGTTATTCTTGGTAGTAAGCAATTATTTTCTATGCAATACAACTGCTGCTTTGTCACTGCTGGTATGCGCAAGAGAAGTCCCAACTTTCCTTTCTGGTTAATTTGTTTTCTGGCATCCAGACTGTGTTGATGGATTCTGTTATTCTTGGTAGTAAGCAAATCTTCTATGTGTTTTGCAGTTGTTGGATTCGGCAAGAAGAGAGGCCCAAACTCCTCAGAGAAGTAAAATGGCTGAGGCACTTGCACCATCCTCCATCACAGTCACGGCATTGTCCATCTCATCATGATTGTAATGTAGGCTTTATCTTTGTTTGAGAATGCAATGGAGCTGCTGGTAGGGATGATGATGATGAGGGTAGAGTATTTTTTCATGGACATTTGCAGCTGTAATGGAGTATCATATTGATGACTTTTGCCTCTGAACTTCTATAACATTAATGCATTTTTTGAAGCAATTTTGATATCTTCTTTTGATATAGCCACTTTTTGGTGATGATCTCAAGTCCATGTTCAAAGCAGTTAAGCTTGTCGTGTGATGTTGGTGGTCTTTGAATTTAGTACACAGGAGTGTTCTGCTCTAAGGTAAGTTGGAACTCATCTTCGAAACTTCTGCTGTTTGCACATATTGTCATGCTACCTTTCAAAAAAAGTTGTGAAGATCTCTCTGCAATTTTGTGGATGTACTCACACAGATTGTCATGTCTAGGAGATATCTCTGCAATTCCATAGATCTGCTTGCATAGATTGCCATGCTACATCTCCAATTGTTGTTTTGCGATTACATAGATCTGCTGGCACAACCATTGTCTGCAGAACTGATGTTCTGAGACACAAACAAGTAAATTCCTGGTAAAATTCTGGTGGGTGAGAGGAGATCAGTCATGGTATTATCATATATGGCATCTCTCTGGTTCCAAGGAATGGTTTCGTGATTGCATTTTCTCACTGCAAACTACTGCTGCAGTCTGAATTGCAATTGCATTTGTGTACTTGTTAAGCCTATGTCAGGATTGGCAACAATCAAGAGAGATCTTAGCATCCAGTCAGTGCTCATGATATTCAACTCTTTTTTGTTGTTAGTGATAGCAACAATTTCAAGCCAATGACAGCAACAACAATTGGCTCCTGGTTTCAAGCAGAGAAGAGCTCTAGCAATTTCCTCTTGCTCTGGGTTCAAGAGCACCACCGCCTCTTCTTAGACACAACTACGAGAGAGCTTCACTGTGTCTATGGTCTCTGAATCTGTTGTTTGCACTCTATCACGCTTAGAAGCTTCGGTTACAAGCTCTATTTGTCTGCAGTCTCTAAACCTGTGGTTTGTACCTTGCACTCTCTCGCTCTTTGAAGCTCTGCTTGCATGCGCCATGTGGCTTGCACTCTCCCGGGCATTGAAGCTTCCTTTGGAGGGTACATGTGGATTGCACTCTCTCTCGAGCATTGAAGCTTTGGGGCTCTATTTGTCTGTAGTCTCTATACCACCACCACAGGTGGTTGTCCAGACTCTCATGCATCGAAGATTGCTTTGCAGGCTCCATGTGGCCTGCACTCTCTCGTGGTTTGAAGCTTTGCTTGCAGGGCTCTTTAGTCTCTGAGCTACAGCTTCTTCTTCTGCTGAGATCGATCGATGTGCCGGTAGAATTATGAAAGCATGTATGAAGGAAAGGGAGAAGATCTAAGTCGAGGAAGAAGCAAAGCAAAGCAAAGCAAAGCAAAGCTAAGCAACCGTGGATTTACAGGCGGGACCCACGACTAAGTCCTCCGAACGAAAGCCGGATGCCCGGGAAAGGACAAAGTCCGGGGGAGGAGAGAAGCATCCGAAGATTTTGCCCTAGCTACAGGAAACGACGCGAGAGCTTTGTTCACTACTACTGTAGTCGTCACCCACCCTACTCAAGCTTGGATTCTAGTTGAGTCTTGGGGATTTCCTCTGGGTTTGCTGGTTGACATTGTCAAGGAGTTGATGATGAGCAATGCGTGATTGCGGATTGAGAATGCAAACTGCCGATGCTGATGCTAAAGAAGTGGTAGTGCTCTTTTTGTTGAGCTATTCTTCTTCTCCTTCTTCGTCTTCACAAGAGCTTGAGCTTGGTTAGTGTTTTTGGATTCAGCTGTTGTCGTCTGTCCATGAGCGGGAGAGAGATGGGTGCGGAAGAGCAGCTTGGATTGCAGCAGAAGATGAAGAATTGTGCGAGGAATCCAGTGTAAAGTGGGTTTGGAATGTTAGTTCTCGGGTTCTGGAGAAAGAACTGATGCAGCAAGGGGGTGGACCGCGCGTGGGAACAAGCAGCAGCAAGAGAGAGAAGATCTTGGGTGGATGGAAGCAGGAACGTGGCCCCCTCTGCCCTCGTCACAAGGTTTGCGGGTGAAGAGAGGGATGATTGCCAGCAGAAGAACTGGGCCCAGCACGCCAGTACCCAGCTGGAATGTGTTCAACAACCAGGCATATGATGGTGTTGCTGCTGCTGCTGCTGCAGGAGGTCGCTCCACTCCAGTTTCAGCAAGGAAACTAGCAGCTTCTTTATGGGAGCTACAGGATGTACCTCTTCCTGGCAGTTTGGGAACCACCACCACCACCACAACCACCACAACAACACGCTGGCCTTCTTCTTCTGCAAAAGACACATCTGAGACAGCCAGCCCTATCTCTCAGGCTGATATCTCATACCGCTCTCCAGCAAGCACCAAATACTCCAACGAGCTCGTGTCCAAGGTATGTATGTAGGTCTCTCTCGTAAGCATGCACGTGTTGCACATCAAATAGACAGTTTTGTTTCTTGGAAGTGGTGGTGTGGAGTCTGAAGACTTCCTGAGCTGAGCTGAGCTGAGCTGAGCAGCAGCACACAAACCCCTTTGTTGTCCCAGTAGGTAGTACCTAGTTTCAAGAAGGGAACCCATTTGCTCTGCTCATGATGAGCTCAGAGAGGAAACAACTGTTCTTCATTTGCCATGTCTGCTGTGGTTTGGTGCCACAGATAAGCTCAGAGAGCAAGAGGAGGAATGGGTATGTGGGAAGACAGCCACCACCACCAGCAATGCGATCCTCCTCACATGTGCAGAAGGTACTGGAGAAGCGGTCCAACAATTTGGTGAATTCCAACATCTCCATTTTGGTAGCTATTTTACCCTTGTGAAACCTCCTTGACTCATTTGAACCAAAGTGTTTTTGTTCATGTGAATTTTTCTTCAAATGTGCAAGCAAGCACTTGTATGAGTTGGTTTCAAATTCCTTCCTGCTGCTCCTTATTCTGGATAATGGGAGAAAACAACAGCTAGCTTTCGTTTCCACATGTAAGGGAATTGGGTGGGTTTTTTTGTTTCTGCATCTTCTTTGGAACACAGCTTGATGGACAGAGACAGCATGCAAAGTTGGTTGGTGAAAAGAAAGGGGAGAAAGCTGGAAAGTTCAACAACTCAGCAACAACATCAAGTGAGCTTCTTAAAGTGCTGAGTCGGATATGCATTCTGGAGGAGCAACACAATTCAACAATATCGATCGCATCGTCCTTGCAGGTGCAGTTGGATCAGGCACTTGCCCATGTGCAAGAGCTTGAGCTTGCAAAGAATGCAGCTCACAAGGAGATTGAGGGCTTGATGAAGAAGCTGGCCAATGTAAAATCAAGCTGGAAGATTGAGCAGAACAAGTTCAAATCAGTTGTTCAGTCTTTGAAAGATGAACTGGAGCATGAGCAGAAAGCAAGGAGTCGACATGAAATCACTAACCGAAAGATTACAAAAGAGCTCATGGATGCCAACATGGCTGTGGCGAACATGGTACAGGAGCTTGAGCGGGAACGCAAGGCACGTGAACTCATGGAGGACGTATGTGACGAACTTGCACGTGAAATTAGTGATGATAAAGCAGAGGTGGAGGATCTGAAACGGGACTCAATGAAAATGCGGGAAGAATTGGAAGAGGAGCGACGAATGCTGCAGCTTGCCGAGGTTTGGCGGGAAGAGCGTGTGCAGATGAAGCTTGGAGAAGCAAAACTGTCACTCGAAGAGAAGGTTGCTGCACTTGATGTTCTTCGATCAGAGCTTGAGACATTCCTTCGAGCTGCAAGGTGCAGGAATAGGGGAGAGATAGTTGAGGAGGCAGAGGTGCTTCACAATGTGATCACTGCTATCCATCCTAGGGGAATCATTGCATCCTATCCTCCTGCGGAGATTAACCAACCAGGCTTTCCAGAGAATGATCTCTTATACACTTTGGATTTCAGCCAAGAGCAGCAAATGCAGTTTCAGTATGAACAACACCATCAGGAGGATATGTTTGATCCACCAAACTGTGGCAACAGATGGACTGACGACAGTGGGCTCAGGGAGGGGGGGGTCATGGAAGGTCAGCCTTACATGTCGCTGATAATCCCTGCTGCTGATGGAGTACAGAGGAGAAATCTTAGGTGGGTTCAAGCAGAAGAGAGAAAGGATGATGATGATAGCTGTAAATATGAACATGTGAGCAGGTCAGAAGCCTCGGAATATGAAGATAATATGGAAGGCGTTGCAGATGAGAAAACCTACTTGCAAGTCAATGACAATGATCCTGTCTACCAGCAAAATGAAGATTCAGACAGGGTTGTTCATCAAGCTTCAGAGGATGATGACGATGACAATAATCCTTCTCACTTATATGAGGTACCCAATGGTGGTTTATGTGAAAAGCATCAGGAAATGGGTCCCATATGCATCTGATTCAGGAATATTGCATAATCTGTTTGACATGTAAACAAATGGGTTGTGTTCACTGTGTATGTAAGATCAACAACTTGATTGTGAGCATCCTGTGTGCTCATTGAAATTTCAAGCCTCTAAGAGCTTGGACTCTTTATGAGAAGATATAAAACATACATGTAGCAAATATCTTAGAATGTGTGAAATGACGCTTTGATTCAGGAAGGATGGAGACTGTGTTTTGATAGGAGATTGATGGCTTGTGAGCAGGAAGTGGAGGTGGAAGGTACGAAACAACATCAAGAGTTTGCATGGAGGGTGAATGGCATGCAAGAAGGCATTTGTGCCACTGCCCCTTTGCAAGAAAAGGAATCATGTCAAGAGGAGGAGGGGCATGAGGAAGTCATCTTGCATGGACAGAAACCGCAGGTAGATTGGGAATCCATGCCACAGCAAAGCTCAGGGGGTGGTGGTGGTGTTTCACGGAATAATCCACACATTGAGAGGGCCATGAAAGGCCATGTTTTGTGGCCTAAAGGTCACACAGAAGCTGCCATGAAGAAAAAGCCATATCAAGGTGAACTTGAGCAATAGTGCTGGGCAGATTCTAGATCAAAATTTATCATGTCATTTTGTTTTTTTTGTTGCAAAGAAGCTTGGGTTATTGAAACAATGTACCATTATGGGTGAGAGGCATTATAACATTATTGTATTTGTGGGTAAAAGTAGCAGTGAATGCTAGACCTGATACCCATTCACAAAGTGGAAAATGAACCTTTGTTTTTTTAAGGAGCAAGGGGACAAGGGCAAAGAGCCTCTGTCCTTTTATCTCTCATGAGTTGAAGGAGATGCTGACAACTCTGATCTTCAGATACATGAGCACAAAGCTATTGTTTACAGCAGTGAGTCTGGGGGTTCTTCCGAGTCATCTGTTTATGTGTTCAAAGTATGATGTCATGTGAATGTAGTGTGCAGAGCCACAGCAATTGCACACAGCCTTCTCCGCCTGTTCCTGAGGTGTCCACAAAGATACCTTCAGAGACTGCAAATTGGGCTACAAGAATTGCAATTTGTAGCAAAGGCATGTCATCAAAGGATTTGCACCATCAATGGTCGGCAGGTGACTGAGCTGGTTGTGTATTTAGTGCATTCATTTTGTGAACATACTGTTGCACAAGTGCTCATGCAGCCTGACTCCATCCATCCTTTTCCAAAAAACAACCCATCTCCCAAGAGTTGCCCACAAGTTTGTCTCAGTGCCAGGCTTTGTGAATGTTATTTTGCAATCAAAATCAATAATCCCGACTGTCCAAACTTTTGCAGAACGAAACTGAGGATTGATGACAGTAATGGGTTGGTGAGCTTTTTGTACATATGGTGCTGATGATGATGCAGCAAAATTCATGTGTGCAAGAGCCAGACCCCACCCCTCCATCTTGATCTTTTTCTTTCCAAGAGCATATCTAGAGTTTCTGAGCACAAACAGAGACATCTGAGATCCTACTACCCAAAAAGAATGGGACCCAACCTATCACATCTTTACACATTTCTATAATTTTTATGCATGCTGAATCCGACAGCAATCCCACCTTTTCTGACTTAGTCAAGACAGCTTAAGTTATTGGACACAAAGTTTTTTCAATTCCCAAAAGAATCTAGATCTTCAATCACCGGGTTGTAAAGCTTAAGGTTAGTCCCGAAAGGATCTAAATCTCCAATTACTTGATTGCAAGCTTAAGGTTAGGGTCCAACGGTGTGAGGGTATCAGTTTGTAAGGTTAAATTTGAAGGTTAGGTTCAGATTTTTGTGGCTGGGACTTGAGTTGAAACAATACCCTATATAAAACTTAGTTCTAATTTGTTGAGAAATTTGGTACCCATACAATCTCTAGAATTAAGGACCGTGTGCAATGTGAGTATATGGAATTGGAACTGGTTTTTGAGCCATCATGCTAAAACCCAGTCTTGAATTTTTTTTAAATGTGCTTAAACCAAAACCAAAAGAGTAAGAAATTAAAAGAATGGGGCTTCAACCTTTACATGAAAAATCTCGACATAAGTTTAACAATGTCAAGATGAATGGAGGTTTTCGTCAAATGGAAGAACTGCACTGGTGAGGCAATTATTGAAAATAGTAACAAGCTCTGGTCACAACTAATGTTGCGCAATTATCAGAAACAATAATGAACCCACAATGGTTACGAGAGGATTGTTCTTAGGATTCATCATTGCAATTCTCAAGAAAATCAAAGAAGTGGGTTCCAACGTATCCTCAATCCTCTAAAAGAATTGACAGAATCAAATAATCACCTTATGAGACCATCAGTTATCTAATTGCTTGTTTTGTCGTGAAAACTGCTGCCAATTCTTTGAGGTTTTCAAAATGGTTCTTTTGTTTTGATTCTTCTTTTCAAAGAACTAAAGCTGGCAATTCTCTGAGTTTGAAATATTAAAACAAAACTGGAACCAGTGGTTCTTTATTAATTAAAATATCTGCACAACACTAGTAGTCGCAACAGCAGCTTATAGAAAAGCTTCAATTCCAACTCTTGAAAAACCTCTATAAAATAGTTACTGGTAACACAACTCATCACAAAAAGGAAGGGTAAATTGCAAAATTCTGAGAAAACTGAACAATGAACCTCAGATGGAGACTATTTTTGAGCTTCTTCACCTTCGTGCCCACTGTCCAACTAATGGGCAAACCAACCATGTTGTAAATCAAGATTTTATCGGGGAGGAGGATGACATTCTAGTTTCTAACTATTACCCAAGAATGAAAACATCAAAACCCATACCCAAAATGATTGGGATTGAAGACTAACTTAGCATGCAAGTGATAGTTAGCTCAAATCCTAAGCCATACAAGGAAGCTCATCACATAATGACTCTACCCTTAATGAAAGGTTTCAAACTCTAAATGCAAATTTTAAACTAAAATCTACAACTTCTCATCATCTAGATGCATGCAACATTTATCGAGCATGCCTATCCATCGTATATGCATACACAATACGTCAAATGTCACTCACACATTGACTTGCAAGTTCAAGTCTAAATTTTTATGCCCAAATCTTACACCAATGCTTAGTCTCTTCCCAACAAATTGGTTGGGACTTTGGGCCTGCATGTAGAATTGTAGAGCAAAAAGTGGCCTCTAGCTGGTAGCATTCAAATGGTGTGTCACTTTTATGCTTTCCTCAACTTGTTTGCATGTTTTGTGGGTGGGGCATGGGCAATCACTACTACTCTATGTTGGATGTGATAAACAATTGTAGAGGCCCAAATAGGGGATCTGGGTGGACCTCCACTACAAGCCAATTTGGCCACAAAATCTTTGTCTTGTATCTAAAAACACAAGAGCATATAAGTTTCTAAACTCCATATATAAAGTTTAGTTGTACTTCATATGAAGAAGCATTGTTGTACCTTGGCCACTTCAACACATGTTTTGTTGAATAATTTATTCATTCATTCATTCATTCATTCATTTTGAGGATTCCATTTTTTTGACAAATGATATATTCTCAAATAGTCCATCAATCTTTCTAAAAAAATGTTTTCAAATTTTGAAAATAATATAAGTACCATTGAACTGGCCCAAGTACTACGGTTGTTGTTTTGGGGTGGGGTGCGTTCCAAGTTTAAAAGAAAAAAATCCATTCAATCTTTGTGATTGGCCCATCACAAGAATATTTTGAAGCTTTGGAGACTCCCCAATATAAAAGTATATTATCGAAACTAATATATATTTATATATAATTCAAAATATTAGGCCACCTAAATAGATTCCAAGAGGACAACATTGGGCAAGGATATGGGACAAAGTGAGGTGTTATTTGAGAACATGTTGAGAACTCAACCATGATCAAATTTGTGAAGAAGTAGTCAAAAATGTGTGCACTTTGAGAGTGGAGGGATTTGATTACTTATAAGCAGCTATAATAGTATATCTTTGCTCTACATGGTAGCAACACTTTTGTATGGTAGTTAAATCAATCATGGTTCAATTATTCAAGTGTAGTGAAAGAAATGGTGACTCATTGGTCCATTTAGGTGTCAAAAGTTAGGCCCACACTTTAGATTGGGAGTGCGGGGTCCAAATTTGGTGCCATGTAGGTTTAGCCTCTATTTTGCCATTTTTGGGTCTTGGACTCTCATCTAAAGGCCACGGGATCAATTTATGGCTCTCAACCAATAGGATTGCTCCATTTCATTCGACCCTAGACCTTAGACCCTCATCTAATGTGGCCCTTAGGAGTAATGTGAGCAACACTTCGGCACATGCAAGAGTTGCTTAGTAATATTGTATGAGCATTGCTCCACATGAGTTTGTTAGAGGCTAGATTTTAGGTTTTTAATTATCTTAGAGGGCAGCCTAGTAATTTTAGAGTTATTGATAGTTGGTTTCACATATTACCTCCACTAATTTAGGAGGTGAGACACTAACTAGATTTTGCTAAGGTTTTAGAAAGGCTAAACTATGTGACAAAATTAATTGGCAACTTTAAAGTAGGATTTGAGGGTGCCACCACCATGTTTCTAAAAAGAAGCATGAGCAAAGCATCAACTTAAGGGCAAAAGGAACCCTAATTCTAGAACCTATGGCACACTTTTAAAGCCCTTAATTATGGCGAGACTAGTTGGGGAACAAGAACCCAATGAAAATTAGTATCCTATCCACACACCATCCATCCATGATGGTGTGTGTTTATGGGTGTTGGTTCACTTTGGGCCATGAAAGAGCTTGACTTATATGTTGAAACTTGATGTTCATGATCACTTCTAGAACAAAAAAAACTAGAATGCAAAGTAGTAAATTAGCTAGCAAACGTAATACTCATCAAAGATGATCTCACTTGATAAACTCTAAATCCCAACATGACTCCTCCTTGGTATATGAACTTTCCATGCGTCCAAACATTGTGTAACTAGAAGCAAAGATATGATGAACAAACTCAAATTGTCACATGCATTAGCAACTATGAAAATAGTTGGAGCGGAGTGGCCACATTATAAGGAGCCAATGGTGCACCCCCCCCCCCCTCTTAGGTGAGTCCTTAGAAAGAAGTGAGTGAGCCAAACATGTTAACATGGCAAAACACCACGATCGATCATTCAAAGAGAATAATTTTGATTTCATGACTTATAAATGAAATAAGGTTTTTTAAGAAAAATAATAATGACTCCCAAAAATGTTTCATTATGTTGTTTATGTTAATATTTTTATCAAAATTATCTCAAAAATATGTTATTGTTGAATATTTTCAAATTCTTTTGGGAGTCTTTTAAAGAACAAAAAAACAAGATATATTAAATTTTTTAACAAATCGATCATTTTCATTCATTTGATTGATTTTAAATTCATTCATATGTTTTTATAATATATTATGAATTTTAAATAACTGAAATATATATATTGCCAACTTAAGTTACCACCTTAAGACAAGAAATATTAAACAACAGTTACAATTATTTTGATACATAATTGGATCCAACAATCAAATTGTTTATTGCCAAAATGTTCATGTTGTGTTGGGGCCATCACCTTAAAGAAAAGAAAAAAAAAGAAAAAAAATTGAAATTTTGGTGTACCACCACCCACAAGCAATTAATGGAATCAAACAATGGCTACCCATGATCAATGGATAAACCCAATGTGTAGTTGCCCAACCAACACTACTTGGTATAATAAATGTAGAAACCTCATACTTGTAAATGGCTGAATGAAAATAGAAATTTAATAAAAAATCCCTTTAAATCCTAGTTACTTGCTTGAAAAATGTGTAGAAACATGGCAACTTACTAGAATTTTTTTTAGAATTTTTGCAAAAGTTTATGAAAAAAAAAGGGAATATTTGAGATTTTTTTTTGACAAAAAATTCATTTATAGAACATCGCCCACACCACCCACCTACTACAAATGGGGGTTTTCTTTTACTCACATAGTGATGATTTCACGGAGTACATAACTCACAACATGACCTACAATTTGACATGATCGAACAAACTTTATTCTTGTAGACCAACTACATTACATATGGGTCACCCAACAACAATGAGTCAAGCATGGTGCTCAAAATGAGTTTTATTTAATTTTTTTATTTTAATGGCACATGTTCTCTCATTCATGATACTCTCTTGATATTGATACTTGGATCATTTATTGTAATATTATGTGTATTTTGTGGAGTTTGCAAACTTTTGGGGGAAAAGGGGGGTTATGCTTCCATTTTAGACATGAGTTTCATCTTCTTGGAGTGTGGGTTTTTGTTTCAAGTTGAGTTAAGTTTCTTCTCTACATTTGTCCTATTTTTTTTGGGTTCATTTGGGTCCAAATTCACATCATAGAGGTTCATCTCTCCCTCTCCTAGGTTTCAATTTCATCCTTTGATGTTTGTGTACATGATCGATTGCTTTTGGTCTTTTCAATTTGTGTTTTGTCCCTCTTGTTGGAGCTGCATTTTAGTGTGACTTGCTTCCCAATACATTGAGGAATAATCCCCTTGTTTCTTTTCTCTTATATATCGTAGTTTTCTTTTGTCAATCAACAAGTGTTGGGTAGTTTGAAGCCTTTTTTTTTGGGGGGACAAACAACAAGTTCATGGAGTTGGAAGTCTTTTGATGATTTGTGTGTGAAATGATATTTGTGAGAGGATTAGTAATGGGTACATAAAGTGGGCATGAAATATGGTAGCATTTTCAATGCTTGTGGCATTTGAAGCATAAAGGATTTTTTTGTTATTATTGTAGTAAGTATTTTGTTGAAATGCGGAAGGGCAACATTGGAAGAGCATTATTGGGAGGCAAAAGAGCAATCCCAGAGTATGTATGGGTCTTAGTTGTTTTTGCAGGGCTCTTTCTATTTGGAGAACCCGTATTATACAAGATACTACTATTGAAACAAAGAGATTTGTTGGAGTTGGAGTTGCCAACTCCTTTTCTCATGGATAAACTGGCATCCAAGCCATTTCTTCTAACAGCTCCTTCCATGCATGAGGCAATTGCGAGTAAGATTGTGCATGTTGATGAGATTTCAATAAAAAGTGTGAACAAAACAATGTTTAAAACACGGCTTGAGCAAATCTCTAACACCAAAATGCCACATTATGGTGTGGCACCCATGTTGGATGTGTGTCTGCACCCAAACGGGACATTGGTGGTGGTGGGTACATCACAAGAGGAGATGGAGCAAAGTGTGGAAGCTATAGGAGAAGAGATGGCTAGAGAATGGCAAGATACTTACAATTGTATTTGGGGTTGCAAAGGCGTACAATATGTGGACAACATCCCCCATGATGCAATTTGGATTGATGGAAAAACCACTCATATCATCCCTTATGTTAACAATGTTTTCCATCACTTTGCAGAGAGGATCTGGCCACACCTCACCACTGCTATCCCTCTTGACCAACTACCCAAGAATCACACAACTCGATATTATGTCTATAATATGCACACTTGGTTGGAAGGAGCACACCAAAGCATAAATCATAACACCATGATGTACCAACTTTACACCTTGGGTTTGCTTTCACCACAAGTTCAATTCCTTCAACACGAAGAACATGAGACAAGGTTGCTATGTTTTGAGCACTTGAAGCCCGCTTGTGCATCATGTGGTCGTATGAACACCAAACTCGGATCAAACATTTATGTACCTGCATTACTGCGATATCGTGATGCAACTTTTTCTTTCTTTGGGATCAAGGAGCCACAAGTTGTGAGGCCTCCTACAAGACTAAGGGTGACATATTATGGTCGAGGAGACACATATCGAAGACGCACAATAAATGCATTTGAAGTTATGCACCACCTTCAAAAGAGTTGGGTGCAACCACCTTTCCATGTTACCTTTGTTGATGCAATGCTTGCTTCCGGTGAATACAACCAAAGTTTACCTGAAGTTGTGTCGCTCATGTCCCAAACTGATATTTTAATCACCACCCATGGAGCAAATACATGGGCTTCGATTTTTATGCCAAAGCATGCAGCTGTTATTGAAATTTATGGCCCTTGTGGACCATCCACTTGGATAGATGTTATAGTTGAAGCTTTGATGTTAAAACACAAGACCGAAGAAAATCCATGGGACTTTCGAGTTCCATCTCTTCTTGCAGGAAACACTACTGAATGTGAGAGTGCTGATCATACACCAGACTTCACTATAGACATTACAAAGTTGGATGAAACTATTCATTCCTTAGCATTACCGAAAGGAGTAGGTGATAGCTTCCCATTACATTGGGTGTATGATTGGACAAGCTTTGATTCACACAAGGTGCCCAACTTTAAAGACTAATTTTGAATCAATCTTTCCCTTCATATTTTCACAGAATTCCATTTCATTATTTAAAGGATTGTTTCATGATGAAACTAACCCTATGGTAAGGTATACCTCTATCCAATTGTGCACAATGTTCTAGAATCAACACCCAAACTACATAATTGATTGTAACCCTATTTCTTTTGAAGCCTTCCAAGATTTCAATTAAATTGTACAATCAAATTCCCTAACTTGTGTGCATAGGAAATGAAATTATAGACATTTACAAAAATGAAGACTGAAAATTTGTAAGTTGTTTTTGAAACTGAAAACAAAACTTTATTGCAGAGATGGATGTGGAAAAACATTCAGATTGGCATAACTTGTAGATTAGCTTATGAGTGTCTTGTAGTATATTGCTCTCTTCACCTATATACTAACTACTCATATGCATTCACTCAAGATATTTACACCCAGTGCTTGTGCAGAATCTGACAATTCATGTGCCACTAGTCTAAATCCACAGTCACCTCACATCATGAAGCTTCATTACTCATCATAGTTCATCACACAGCGAAGACTCTTTGTTCCCTTCAGGAGTTCCACACCTTCATTGATCTTGGAGAAGGGCAGTTTGTGTGTAATGTAGTGGTCCAAATTGATCGTCTGCAATCCCCATACAGGAAGGGTGTCAGTGGATCCTTAATTTCACCCAAGGAAGCAGAAGTCTACAAAACTGCAATTTAACCTTTTATATCTAACTCCATTGTTGAGATATTCAGCCTCAATCCTTTCATCTCATGTGCAGAAAGGTCCACTGATGTTTTTGAGGTTTGAACAAGATTTTTTTAATGAGAACTGACAAAAAGAGAAGTTTCATCTTACCCCGTCCATGTATTTTTCAACAAGGCCTGGCAGATCTGTTTTTCCTTTGTATCCTCCAAACAGTCCAGAAGTCCATGTGCGGCCATACAGAAGAGTGCTTGGATGGAATGTGACCTTGTCATTATCTGCTGCCAATCCTAGTATAACTGATACACCTCCTGCCTGCAACAGTCTCAACCATCATTGTCTCCTTTGCTTAGATGAAGACCAGAGGTCAATGCTTCCACATCTGTCTAAGTCAATAATTTCACAAAAAACCTGTGCTCAAGACAGAAAAATGCCAACTGTTTTATGACATTAATATTTTTGTTTGATTTTCACTTCCACACATATTCAGTTGATTCAAGCAAAACATTTGCCCAAGATGACAACATGGAAGATTGAGACAAACCTTCTGTGTTGATTCCAGTGCTGAAGTGATAACACCACTTTTGCCAATGCAGTCAAAGCTGTACCAAACTCCTCCATTTGTCATTTCAGAAATCACCTGGTCCAAAAGTCTCAATTGTTGTTAGAAATGCCTCCAGAGAAACTCTCTGGCACAAGAAGAAGGAGGTCATATTGTGCAGAAAAGAAAGGAGGCTTTTCTTTGTATCTGTTGTTCCTCCAATAGTACCTCTTGAACAGGCTTGCTGAGTTCCTTTGAATTTATAGTGTCTGTTAGACCAAACTCTTTTGCTGCAACCCCGCCATACACATGCCAACAATTTCCAACATTCAGCTTCAGTGGAAGGTTTATGGTAAATCAGGAGCTGCATATAATCAACTTTTGATGCACTGGCATTTATATCACATTTTAACTACAGAGAAACTCAGACGTACCCAATTCCAGTTTTTCAGGTACTATGTCAATTCCAATGATCCGAGATGCACCTGCTGCTTTGCAACCTTCCACAACCTGAATGTGGCATTCACTGAAAACATTGTCAAGAGAAAAAAAACACTATGGGGTGTGCACAAACACAGATAGAGAAGAGCACCATGATGAGAAGGCAACCAACCCTGCAAGAACTTGGAAAGTGCTACTGCAGAAAGAAAGAAAATTGTGAATGCAAAAATCCTGGTAGATTGACAACTGATGATATAGGCAAGGATGCATACGGCCAATCCAATTGTTCCCAATCCAAAAACTGCGACAGTTGATCCAGGTGTAACTTTTGCAATTTTCCATGCAGACCCAATCCCTGAACCACAAGCAAAAATCCATTTGCTTAAATCTTTCATAATTGGGACCAGAGACCAGAGTTGAGGCGTAGTGAAGAACAATATACTTTATATAATTTTCTTGGGCTATGCTTGGTGAGGTAGCCAAAGATGTCAGATAGAATATCTGATGTTCATTTATTAAGAATTGGAATTCCTTAGATCATTCTGGCTAAATATGGATATGCACAGTTATAACAAATGTATGCAGACAAAAGGTGCAAATGCAAGACTCTTGACATCCTCAGTGCTGTGCTATGGATTTCTAGGATCACAAAGAACTCCATAGAAATGAGATCTGAGATCCTGAAAGGGTGATTTGTAGAGATCATGCACATAAACAAAAAGCCATTGTATGAACCCATCATCACAATGAGAAATGGAGACTTCTCTCACCTGTGGTAACACCACATCCCAGGAGACAGATTTTGTCAAGAGGAGCTTTAGGGTTCACTTTGGCACAGGAGGCCTCATCCATCACACTATACTGGCTGAAGGTGGAAATACCAAAGAAGTGGTAAATGGGCTTCCCATCCAATGTGGTGAATCGTGTCTTCTTGTCTGATAGCATCACCCCAGAATCAAAGTTGTGTAGTAATACATCACAAGAGTTGCTCTTCCCTTGTTTGCAATGGAAACATTTCCCACAATCTGCTACCCAGGCCGGAATCACATGATCCCCGGGCTTTACACTTGTCACACCTTCTCCAACACTCTCAACAATTCTGCAGTAAGTGTTCAAAATGTTAGGTTTTTTTGGCAATCCTCTCAACCAACATCAGAAAACCTGCACGTAGAGAGATGCTCTATGAGCTGCTGCTGCAGCTCTACACACTATCTATACATCCTGAACTTTCTTGGAAGCCTTAATAATACTCAGAGTAGCAGATGTTGTCAAATGGAGATTTCTTAAGTCACTCAGGGTACAGGAACATTGTACTGAAATAGTCCTTCCAATTTGAACAATTTAGTTGTTGAAACTGTAGACTTTGTCCACAACATCATTAGGAAGAAGAGCTTACCCAGCAGCTTCATGCCCAACAATGCGAGGGAAAATGGGGTCCTTGTCCTGAACATTATTTACAGAAAAAATCAATCACCGCCAGTAAATGGCACTTGTTGAAGGAAGAAAACCATGTGATGCAATGGGTTTAGTTTTCTCACAAACTTTTATAGCAAACAACAACATCTCTCACTTGATTTCTCACAGGGTCCCCCCTTTTGATGATCAGATGAACTGAAGAACTGCCTACCTTGCCAAGCAAGTAATAGAGATCACTTTGGCAGATGGAAGAGTGAGTAATCTTGACACGAACTTCGCCTGCATGTGGAGGAGCCACAAGTACATCCTCAAAGGACAATGGCTCTCTAGCTGCATATGCTACCGCCGCTGCATATTCATTCACAAACCACCAAACATCGATCACAATGGTGCAGGATGGGCAGTCTGGATGCCTACAATTCTACCAGCTAGAGATCAGGGAGCTGGAGAGAGAGCTCAATTTTTTGTACCTTTGCACTTGATCACTTGGCCCACAGTTGATGTTCCATCAGCTGTGGCTGTGTGAACCTCATCACTTGTTGAAATGCCGTTGATTGCCATTTGGAAAATTCTTGCAGTTGAAACAGAAGCAGCAAGCTGCCCTAAGGCTGGAAACTGAGGGGCTGCTGTCCAAGTACGAATCTGGCGCCTTGAGCTTTCCCCTGCAACGCATCAGCAACATATGTTGTCATCTTGCCAACAACTTCGACTCCAGTATCCAATTGGAACCACATTCGCACAGGCTTAAGGATACTAAGCCAGTCAGGACTTCAAGAAGAAAGAAGAGGGAGGGAGGAGGCTTACCAATCAAGGCAGGAGAACACTTCGAGAATTCCTTAGTCTTAATGCGTTGCAAAAGCGAACAGCGACCTGAGAGAGGAACACGAGTAGAATGAGGAACAGTAGAGATAACGTCGTCCGGTACTCCGAATTTCACGAGCTTGCAGTTCACACCCTGCGTCACAACTGCTGCATGTTGCATGATCGCAATCTACCAGTCACAAACACACACCGCGACTCCGCTTGAATCAAGCTGCAAAGCTTTGAAGCGAATAATAGGACTTCAAGACCGATTTATGTGCGCTAGCACTTGTACTGCACAGGTCTCCTCGATATGGAAGCTAGGAAGAAGCAAAAGCTACAACAAACTACCGATCGACACACTCTTGCACGAGACGGAAAGAAGGAAGAAGAAAAAGCTACAACAACTACCGATCGCCACTGTTTGTGCACAATACGAAAAGAAAAACCTCCAAGAAGTAAACTCCACAACAACTACCGAAACTCCTTCTCAGAGACGATAACCCGACAAGGTAGCGAATGATCTGAAAAACTCTAAACAGACGAAGAACTATCTGACCGAAGAAGATGCAGATCGAAGAGGATGATGAGCTACATTTAAATGCCACAGCAAACTCCGCAAAACCAGTCCATACCTAACTGATCCAAAGCTCCGCAATACATTCAATGATGATTTCCAAACCTTGACCGAAGCTCCGCAACAAAACAAGAGTCAATGATCCAGACCTCGAACCTCACAACGCACTGTTCCTCACCACACAAGACATGATTACGCGTACATGAGTCAGCAGAGCACAGAGATGGATGCCAAGGCGATGCCAGTTCTAACTTCTGAGGCAGACTCATGATGAACTGCTTACCTCGCAAGTTTCAAACAAGCAGAGTCAGAAAAGCAAAATATCTGCCATAGCAAGGAAGTTGTCAGAGACAACAGCAACAGTTCGCACGCACCAGAGCAGCACAGCGAAGACGAAGCGCAGTCGCCGCAGCAACGCAGCAGCGTGACAACGGAGCGCAATCGCCGCGACAACGACAAAACAAATCAACGAACGAAGGAACAGATTTGGATGAAAGTGGGGATGAAAATGGAACATATGAGGATGAAACAATGTACACAAGGAAAGGAAAGGAAAGAGTAGAAAATAGGGGACTCAATCGTTGACATTGAGGATTTGGATGTAAAAAGTGAGGATGAATGAAATAAGTACACATGAATCTAGGAATAGGGGACTGATAAATTGCCACAGAGGAAGGAAGGAAGGAAAGAAAGAAGGAAGAGAATTGGATGAAACTGTGGATGAAAAACCTACACAAGGAAATGAAAAGAGGAGGAATAGGGGGGACTCAATTGCTTTTCTTCATTTCGTTGAAATTGAGAATTTGGATTTTAAAAAGTGAGGATGAATGAAAAAAGTACACATGAATACAGGAATAGGCGATTAATCAATTGCTATAAAGGAAGGAAGGAACATAATTGGATGAAAGTGAGGATGAAAACTCTGCACATGCGGATGAAAAAAGTACAGAAGGAAAGGAAAGAGGGAGGAATAGGGGGGACTAATCAATTGCTTTTTCTCGTTTGTCAACAATTTGAGGATCAAATCAAAAAGTGACGATGAAAAACAGTACAGAAAAATAGAAATAGGGGACTAAATTTTACTTTATTTTATTTTTTGTTTGTTGAAATTGGGGAGCAAATAAAAAATGAAGATGAAAAAGGAAGGGACTAAATTTCTTTTTGCATTTGTCAAAATTGATGATCAAATCAAAAGTGATGATGAAAAAATATACAGAGGAAAAAATAGGGTACTAATTTTGCTGTTTTCTTATTTGTCAAAATTGAGGATCAAATCAAAAGTGAGGATTGGAAAACAATACACATGCAAAAGAACAGAGGACTAAATTGCTTCTCTCATTCCTTGAAATTGAGGACGAAATCAAGGGGTGAGGATGAAAGGAGTACCACAACAAAAAGAACACAGGACTAAAAATTGCTTTTCTCCGTCATCCAAATCAAATTGAGTATCAAAATCAAAAGTGGGGATGAAAACAAAATACACTTAGAAAAAATATACCAAAACTAAAATTTGCTTATCCTACCTAAATTGGTCCCCTCACAAAAGTTTCACTCTCAGCTTCTTCGGATTTGCATTATCTTTTGGTGGATATAGGTAAAAAGCCTACTACTTCTTTTCCTTAAATGAAAAATCTTCTAAGAATCATCAACAAGTCCTTCCAAAACTTCTACACAAAAGTTTGATACCTTGTTTCAATCAAAATGGTACCCAGTTTTCCTCATTTAATAAAAAAGTTTCATTCCAACTGGAGATGGAAATATGGGTGACTTTGCAAATACTTTTTTTGTTAATGTCTGGATGGGTACCTACCTACCTACCTACCTACCTACCTACCCAACTCCTCTTGCGACAAAGGCTTCATCAGCAATGTAGATTTGATTTGGGCCAGTTTAGCTCCAAAATTTCACACGTCCATCATTTAATACAAAATCTTTATTGGGATGCTCGCCAATGGAATTCCCACAGAAGATTTTTTCCAAAAAATAAATAAATAAATAAATATCAATCATATTGTCATCACATTTAACTTATAGCCTAGTGGTTTTTTTTTTTTTTTTTTTTTTTTTTTTCAAAATAATTTTTTATAATTTTTTTATAATTTCTTAAAAAATTTCCTCTTTTTTTTTCCCAGCAAAGATTTAGCACTCCAACTTTAACTTGTTATGAGAACCTGTTCAACAATTTTAAAATAATTTTAAAAAAAACAAATCTGATTTAGGTACCTAGAGGAGTTAAGATAAGAATAGACATCTAGTGAAATTGACCCAAAATGTCTCCTTCTTTTACAATTTCTTCCAATATAAAAAGATTATTATGATAGAGTATTCTTTTTTTCCTAAATCATTTTGCTAAAAATAGGCACAATCATTGGTTTAAAATAAAATAAAATCAGTAGCAAAATTAGTCTTAAAATCACAAATTAAAATCACAAATTTCACAAGGGGGTGTGTGACCAAAAAAAATGAAAAAAACTATTGTAATATTTTTATTCAAATTTTGGCACAAATAATAAATTATTTTTTCAAAAGTTCAACAAAACAAAAAAAAAAAATTTAATTTATTCCAAAATGATAAAAGGTATATTATCGTAATATACACAAAAACATCAAACAAGATCTTAGAAATAAGAGGAAAAATATTTAATTATTTTAGGTAATTCTAATTTAGTCACTAAATTTTATATATATATATAAATTTGTGTGACATGATCATCAATTTTTGCCCTTAAGGTGCAAGCTACTTGTAGTGTTAAAATGTTAGAGTAGACCCAAAGTAAATGTAATCCTTTGCCTAAATGCATGGTCCAACAAGGCATCACAAACACACTAACCTTTTGCCAATAGATAAAGATGCTCTTATATAGAATCGGTATATTGTGGAGTTGCTCATCATGCCTCCCTTACAATGTAAGGTTCCTCGAAATCAACAAACAACTCTCCGTGTAAGTTGTCATACAAGGAAGGGTGCCTAGAAACTCTCCTTCTCAAACCCTAAAAATGGAAACTTTTGTGAAGATAAATATGTAAATTATTTTAACCAACCACATCATTGTTGATATTTTTGGTTTGATGAATTGTTAGTATATTCATGCTAATTTTGAAAGTAATATTTTATAAAAATTGCATAACACATTAACATTATTTAACGTAAGGTTTTCCAATAATAAGTAATTGTTGAAACATGGAATTGTGCATTTCAACCCAAACCCAAGTTCCCAAAAAAATTAAAACATTGTGGTAGATGATCGATCATGGAATGGCCCCTATAGAGATAGATGTATGTGACATTTTATGAAGTGTGACATTTTACACCCCCATAAGTGTCTTAAAATGTAAAGCTTTCCACAAGTGCACAATATGTTTAAATCTACAACAGTGAAAGCTCTAATGAACTACATTTATGCTTACATGTTGTGACCATAATAGGGTAACATTATTGGTTAGTGAACATCTTGAGAAAGCACACCATTGGTTGTGGAATTTGAACAAAGATGCAAACATAAACATGGAGATGTTAAATGGTTGAAAATAGTGAGAATGAAAAGAAGGGGAGGGGTGTGAGACTAGGATTATTAGGGTTTAGGGTAGTTTCCTTCCACATGTTTTATGATTTTTTATACTACATACACCCCTATTGAACGAGTAGAAACTTGAGAGAAGAATATTCGGAGTAGGTGTAATATCCCTCACTTGTCCTAAAATGATGTTTCAATGGATATAAAAGGTACCCTCCTCCAAAATACATTAAGAATATCCTTTTGAGTGCCTCATAGAAAGCAAGTGGGTCAAGGCCAAGATTCGTGAATGAAGCCAAGCATTGCATAAAACATGTGATAGTCACATGCATTATGTAGAATTTTTGTGGTTTTTCAAGAAGCTTTGGTGTATAGAATGATCTTATCAATTCCAACACTCTCCATGAGGAATAAAGAGTGTTAGATTAATGGTTTTTGGATAAAGGGGCATCATTCATCATTTACTTAGTTTGATGTTTATGGATGAACTTCATTACTCATGAAATCACAAACAAATCAAATGCTGATGAATGTAGGGGATGGGATTCATTCATTCATTCATTCATTCATTCATTCATGACTTACCCTCCACATCCAAGTAGTAATTGAGCCCTTCCCCAATGAATATGAAAACAATGTACAGTACAATATGACAAAGTGTTGGATGATAATAAGTAATAAGCTTGTTAAGTGGACACTATTATATCACCCACCCCTTTTGATGGATGAATAGTGCACCTCTCCTCACATCAAATCACCCCTCTCTTCATCTACAAGACTTCTGGAATATTGCATTCCTGGGTGAAATGGTTTTATCATCTTGGATGAAACAAGAAACTTCTTAGATGAAACATAGTCCTCTTGGATGAATGTTTCATCCTCTTTCACACACAAAACAAAAAAAGTGGAATTGCAACTGTTGTGTGTGGTGACACAGTTCTATAGTGTCTACATGAGTACAAAAACCCTAACAGTTTATCATCTTATACAAATTTTTTTAATGCAATTTGTTTCTTAATTCAAAGGTGCACACACCAAAAAAAAGAAATAGCTACATAGTGTGCCAGGAAGAAGTAGAAGAAGGGTAGAATTGATTGATTGAGTTGCTGGAGGAGTTCTTGCAGATATGGTGCGAGGAGGGATCCTTGTGAAGCATGCAGCATTCAACACAAGCCTTCTTCAGTACTTGGCATGTCCACTTTCAAAAGACCCACTCAGGTAAATTCCCCCCTCCACCCCATCCCATCTTCCCTTCCCCTCTCCTCTTCTTTTAAGAGCTTATAGAATCATCACATATCTTGTGTGTAGGCAGCAATCTCCCTCTGCATTCCTGTTTGCTGTGATGTTGTAGACTTTCCAGCAGGTTGTTTGTATTCTAAGACAAGCTTGCTTCAGGTGCACTCCTGTCTGTAGAGAAAGTAGGTTTAGGGTTTTAGATAAGGGTTTTTTTCTCCTTGATTTGAGCAGTCATTCATTCCTTCCTCAAATCTCTACAAAGAATTCAAAACCGCTGGATTAATTGATGTGGTGTATTTTTTTCCCTTCTCTGTGTGATGGGTTTTCTATAATATTTACTGGGCATTGGAATTTCTCATGTTGAGGATCGTTTGGAGCTTCAAAGTGGCATCGAAATCAATAGGTAGTTGTCTGGTGACTAAGTTTGAATTCTTGCAAATGAGTGGCAGCAACTGAAGATGCTAAGTTAGCAGACGCGAGGGAGGGTGCAGGTACTGTGAGAAGTCACAGGAGCTTGTGAATGACACTCTTGGTGTGGCCTATCCGGTTTGTTGTACATCCTTCAGACCTCTATTACCAACCCAATATTCAAAGAAAATGTCATAAGTCTCCTAAGAAGCAAGAGAGAATAAATCATAGCAGTTGGTGTCTTGGAGAGCACTTTTATTGGGCAGGGTCAGGCAGATTAGGCACGGCTAACTATATCTCTGTATTTCCTTCTGGTATTCGATGTGTTATTCTTTTCCAAGTATTCACCAGGTTAAAGATTGATGTGGTAGGTGTTGTCAACAACCAGGTATTAATATTGTTTTGTACCCACAAAGAACCAGATCATCACACAACCCCATCAAAAGATCACAACAAAAGCTTAATGTGATTGCATACTTAAAACTCTGCAGTTTCTCTTGCCTTAGTTTAGGGTTTTTACCTAGATGAGGAAACTTCACCAGATCCTTCTTCCACAACTGCTTATATCATAGGATTCCGATTCTGAGCTTCAGCCATAAAGAATTTTCCTTTCGTCTTATGATCATATGTTCTGTGGTGATGCAGATTATTGATGGAATCGCATGCCTGGTGCCCTCAAGAGGACGACTTATTGAAAAACTCCCAGAAGATCCCAAACCTTATCATGATGCTGGAAAGTAGACTGCCGGATTTTCCATGATTTCCTAGAAATCCAAAGGACCAAAGTAAGGTTTTTCTAAACTAGTAACATTGTTTAATGCTATGGGTGTGCAGTATTACTGATGACAAATGCATGGGATTGATTTCTTCTGCAAAAATTTCTGCTGTGGCATGGGGAATAGAAGAGTGATATTGAGAGCAGGTCAGATCCTGGTTATGGTCTGGTACTTTGCAAGTGTCTCTCACAAAGGTTATGACCATCATCATTCTCATCATGGTCATTCTGGTTTTGTTGGAACTGTCACAACAGGTATGTTCAAAGTGTTGGTTGTGGAGTTTTCTCTGAAATCTCATAGATATGTTCCTGTACAGTGCATGAATATTTGCCCCCTCATCATCTCAATTCACCATCATCTGCAATATCTTCATTTTGTGATGGTGAATCATTTTTTCTAAACATAAAGCACCGGGTGGATTTTTTTAGTGTAGTTGGAGGGAGTATACTGTACAGAATTTTTCCTCGGCAAAGGGGAGGCATTTCAAAAAAATGTAATGCCTGCTCCTGCAGGCATTTTTTGAAATGCTTGCTCTCATTTTTGGTTGTCACAGGAAAAAAATTTAGAAAAAAAATCCGCCTGGTGCTTTACACTTGTTAAAGCCCTCAGCCTTGGGCTTTACCCTACACGTTATGTGAAATCAATGAATGTCATAATAGTTGTGGAGGCGGGGTGTCAAGTGAAAGGGGTTCATAACCTTGTTGAATCTGACAACAGAACATGATATGTTGTGCATTGGTAGATTGGTGCACAAATTATGGAAAGTAACAAAGTCACACGCATAAAAACACGCACCACTGGAGAATGTTTGTACTAAGTCATTTGGAAACATTTGGTGCTTTGCTTGGAAGTAGGAGATGATGTTTGACATTTCGGTACATGTGATTTTCTTAGGTGTATGAATGTGGGATTTCTATGCATTAGTGAGCCAATAGATGAGTGCACTGAACAATATGTATCCAATTTTCTTCTTGTACAAAAATGTCAAGCTTGGTTGTATCCAATCAAGTTAGTACATCATCCACCACATTGCCTAACATTCATTTGTGTGATTGCATATTGTGTGTTAAATTTGCATCACAATACAAGCTTTTCCATTCACATGCATTGTAATGAAAATTCAAATGCTTCCATGTATAGCCATAGTTTAAGCATTAAGGTCATTTCGTAGGTGATGGAGCTTGTATTGGCTCCTATGTTTGTTGCTATTGTGTTCACAAGGCAAAGAGGCTCTTGTTTGCAATTGCCATCTCAATAATAGTCTTTTCAGTATAGCCACATGGTAGATTCCAAAACCATGAACAATTATGAGTGCGCCATCTTTAGAAATGGAGTATTCATTGAGAATTCAAATTATAAATTATCAAACACATATCAATAGTTAGTTGCAAAACAAATTAAATAAACCAAAAGGTATTGGGCAAAGCCCTACAAATTGTGAGCACATTCCCAAATAAAAAGCATGGGACAAGGTAGTGGCCAAGTCCAAGTAATGCACAATATGAGTGAATCATGAGCCTAAATATGGGCAGATCACAAGGTTTAGGAGGAAGAGGGTTCTCATGCCCACTCCTTAAAAGATACGGGTCTTACATTTATTAGTAGGATAATTGCCTCCCACTCTTAAAGGAGAAGACATAACATATCTCCCCTTTTTGAAGCAAGATATTCATGGATATCAAATGTCCACTAAATACAATAGCAAATTTCTATGAGTTTTGTAATTCAAGGAAATGCTCTTTGTGATACAAGAATTGATCTTTTTAATCATTAAGCAACTTCTCCTTGAGACAAGTAAATTATATGCAATCACACACGCTCGCACGCACACACACGCAATAGCTCTCATGAGAGTAAAGAAATTTCCATAGTATCCATGATTAAGAAAGTGAGAACAAGGTTTATAAACTTTTCCTTGAAATCAAAGAAAGACTTTCAGATAAGGACTTTCAGAGCTGGGGAGAAGGAACAGCACAGAAGGGACACACTAGAATGAAGAAACACAAACAAACAGTGTGAACAAATGTGACAGTCTCTCACTTGTTTGGGGACCCTCAAGAGCACCGTGTATATAGCAACTTTATTCATCAACTTCCCCCACTGACTTCATCAGCTCCCTAACCTCTGCACCAAGTTTCTGTCACAAGTCTACAAGCAACAGGAAGACTCAGCCATCATACTGGCTAGCAACTAACAACACAAGTGCAAAACAGAACTACACATTTCCTGAAAACCAACGCTGCTCTTGCTCTGACAAATTGCTCCAGTTGTTAAGATGCTTCACAACTGGAGCAAAAATAGCAATGTTAGATATTTCATTGCAACAGTAGCTCAGGAATAACCCCCCTTTGTCCGATTTTGAATTTACAATTCATTAACTCAACTCTCACTCATGTACACCTTCCAAGGCAGCTTCTTTCTCTCCCAATCAGGCCTGCTTATATGTTGAATTGAGTGTCCAACCTGCAAGCTGTTTGAATTGACACAGCTTCAAGGCAGAAGATGCAAGCTTCACACAAATCACAATATAGTTGCAGCAATGACACAATAGCAACATGCCACTGAATATAAGAAAAGTAAAACAACAGTGCACCAGAACCACCAGAACACAATAGCCTGCACTGTTTACTCACAAACTAAACAGACTAGTAAACCAGATGGCTCTCTACACCAAAACAATGGTGGCCTTCTGATGCAAACTAATCTATCCAATCTCAATTTCATCAAAGTCTGCTGCCTTCTAAACTACTAACAAGCTCAATCTACAACCTAAAGATCAAACTAAAATTACTGATGCCACCTGCAAGCTCATATCAGCTGTGTCACAGAAACACTGCAAAAAATGTTAAAAAAACCAACTGCATAAGCTTTTCATGACTGCAGAAACCACTGTCAGTACTCAGAACCCAGGCATTTCTCTCACAGAACCATGGAACATCCCCTCACAACTTTTTCTTTCACTCATGTAACTGGAACCCGAGTGTAGATAGTGTAGTTCCTCTTTGATGTTCCAGTTCGTCATGTAGCCAACTGTGGAAGGTAGGTCAGAGTGAGGGGATAATAAGTACTTCCACTTGGAATCCCCCCTAAGGATTTGAACAGCTCACTGGGTTCCAGATTTCCCAACATTCCAACATTTGGTGAGAATCTTACCTTGTTTTTCACTACACACAACATCACAGTGCATGAAAGGCAACATGGTACATAGCTTTAGAGTTGAACACTTCCATTACTCATGCCCACCAAAGTTATGGATATTTGTCTACTTTCCTGACAGTCCAGTTCACAGTTGGCTTTTGCCCAGAGAAATCAGACTGATGAAGCACAACCAAGTTATTTGGCTTCATATTTGACCACTTCCCCCTATTACTGTTGTGTGAAGTAAACACAGAATTAAGGAAAAAAAATAGCAGTAACCTTGACCCACTGACCTATGCAAAAACAGCCTGGTGCTACTGACATGTGTCTACATAAGTACTGAGAATTTCTCCATACTTATGATTTCAGTCAACTTCAACAATTGAGGTATAACCAAATAATAAGGTTGCAGATGTTTCAGATCCGACAAAATGTTAGTGAAAAGGAAAAGCAAGGAAACCCTACCAAACAGAACGTAGAAAAAGAAACTGAGGAGCAGTGTGAACAACAGTGAGAGTCACACCATGTTCAGACACCTTCAATAGCCAAAATTTAAGGTAGTGATCAGCTACCACAACATCCCCACTGGCTTCGTCAGCTCTTGGCAGTGAGTGGATGCACATGTATTAACCAGTGTATTCAATTGCTGTCATAGGACTGCCACCTAGAGGAAGACTCATACATGATGCTGGCTAGGTCAGCAACACCTAAAAGAGGAAGCAAAAAGAGAGAAACATGACAGATAACTCTTAAGAGTATGATCTTTATGGGCAAATCCATAGAGACCATAGTGCACCAATTGTTAGTCCAGAGAAATGAAATGACCTGCTGGGCCACTGACATCTGCAGATATCCTGTCTCTCTTATCACAGTTCAACTGCTCCAGGTATTTTATGAAGAGTGGGTTGATAGCCTGCAAAACTTTGGTAAGATCTTAACAGTGATAAGCAAAAATTAACAGTCGAAGGAAATGGAAGACACATGATTTCCTTAGAGCGTTTTCATCTTAGATTAACTGGTTGAAGTGATGTGCCCCATTAATTTGGTTTTGTTTTATTTTTCTTCACAATTGCAAACTTTATATGATGACTTCCAACACCAGTTGCAGAAATTACACAAAAGCATAAAAACTTGCAAAAGCACTTTAGAAACTTCTATTGATGACCTTACATTAATTAGGCCAAGATGGAATTAACTGGAACTATTGAGAGCATTCAGATTCACTGGCTTTGACCCCTTTTCAACCACATGGACACCTCATGAACAAAAAGAAGAAACATCTAATTAACCTCGACTTTGCATGATTATCTTCACTATCTCTGCTTCACACTACTTTGCACACAATGCAGAACTTTTCGTGTCTCTCCTCATTGTCACTTCTGCAAGTGTTTCCCCTCAAATTTCACTCTGTTCCTTGCTTCATTTTCCACCATAGGTTAATGAGACAAGGACAGGACACACATCAATCTGCAAAACAAACCCTTTCACCTGTACCATTACCTGGCTAGCAGGCAAGCAGATGTCCTCTCATACTCGCTGTGGTTCCCTCAGCTCTGCAGAACCATGTGCAAAGTGGCAGCGGTCACCAAATGTGCATGTTCCCTGGGAATAATTCTCACACAGTTTTGTCTTGTAATTTCGAGATCCAACCCCACCTGCAGGACGAGAAGGTGCATTGTCCCGATGCATCAGCACCTCACGCACCATTTGGCTGGCCTGCTTAATCTGCTCAAATGAACCCTCCATCTCCACATTCCGTAGTGTAGGATCTGATTCATGTTCCCTGATAGAAATTTTGGCCCCTGTGAGGTGGCAAATCTGCTTTGCATTGATGCCTCCCTTGCCTATGATTGCACCTGCAAGTGATGATTCAATGCTAATTTTGGCAGTGGAGGAAGCTCCGAACGAAGCAGCTGCAGCCATGCCAGGGGGTGTGGGCTCACGATATGAACCCATACCAGAAGCACCACCAAAGCGACCCCCACTATCCCTTTCCCGAACTGTCCCAAACCTGCCTCCGTCTGCTCCATACATGCCGCCTCCTCTATACCCTCGGTCTCTGTTGTGGTCAACTGACGAGTATACATCATGCTCAAGAGGCAGTAAGCTTGAATTGTTTGATTTGCGAAGCTCTATTTCACCATGTGCAAAGTGACACTTGTCCCCAAAACGGCAGCCTTCTGCTGTGTCAAAGCGGTTGCAGAGCCGGGTCTTAAACCCTCCTAGATTGGCCCCTTGATCATCAGGCCCTAAACCCCCCACCACTTTACGAGTGCCTGTGCCGCCCATGCTACCAACATTAGACAGTGGCACCAGTGCTCCCAGTCCAACACCTTGGATACCTCCAGGTACAAAGTGCAAAAAGTGGCAGCCTTCGCCATAAGGACACCCTGAAGTGCTGTGTCCCAACACCATCAGATTTAGTCCATGTTAGCATGAACCCTAGACCATGTTTGCCAAGGGCACAATCACAAGAGATCCAGATGAGACACACAATCATATACCTGGCAACTAATGCATTCCCTCAACATGTTTAAGAGTGTTCACTTTCCTTTTTATATCTACACGATTGCAGAGAAAATCTCCACAACAACAGTCTGAAGGTATAACAACACATGACAATGAGTGGTGAGTGTCCATTTTCATTTCACCATGATTCCAGCTTTCCAGGAAGAAACAAGCTGCAAGCCAGAAGAGCAATGCTAGCAATGATAGGATCACAACACTTAGTACAGAGTGCTGCAGCTCAGATTCATAGCTAAGATAGACAAGTCCATCATGCATAAGGCACTTAAAAACCCTAAACCTAAGTCTTAAACTATCACACAAACCTCCTGAGACATATCTCTCATAAGAATTGAGAAATCTCCATTCTCATGATTAAGAAAAAGCAAAGCAAGGAACCTGAGATATGTGCAGGTTGAGTTTATTCTCAGAAACAACACATTTTTCTGCTGCAATTACTGCCACATCTGCTCTAAGCACAAGTAGATTATGAGAGTAGAAACAGTGAGCTTGCTAAGTGAGAGTTATTCCAGAGTATTGCCACCACAAAGCCTTAATGAATAACATCAAAAGCCACACAAAAAACAAGGAAGTGCCTTACATAGTTACCTGAAAAACTTAGTGCAAGGCTTCGTCCTGTTCCCAGAGCCATCCTGCTTGCCTACACAAATCTCAGGCCGAAGCTAGGTTAGCAGTCTGATGTGGATCTTGCAGCCAGCATACATACTTATGTGAGTGACTAAGTCCCAACCCTACCTTAGATTCTTTCTATCAATTGCACAAATGCATGCTTTCCTCCTCCTCCTCCAACAACAACAACACTGATCTGTTCAAATCTGTTCTGATGTGTTCAACTCTTGTAGTCACAACAAACACAATCTGCAGGGCAACTTCAATTGCAGGAAAAAAAAAAAACAAACCATTTCTGGTGGCTTGTTATCTGGTGCTGATCATGCAATTCTCCATCTCTCCATTGCGTGGCAAGAATCTATAGATTGCAAGCCACTACATTTGACAAGCATCTCCATTTACACTTTTCCCCCTCCTCTTCCCATGGTTTGGTTTCTCTACCTTTGCCATGATAGCAGCAACCAGCTATATGTGAACTACTAAAGACTTTCAAAATGTAGAGAGCTTTGCTAGTCGAGCAGGAGCAGCAAGACATCAAAGCTGGCCTACGCCGAACTTTGTACCATTGATGAGTTCCACGAAGGGAGGAGAGAAAAGAGGTTTGCTTGTTCTAACAGAGAGTACATACGCGATAACAGACAGCCAGCAAAGGATCACGACGATGTCAAAGGTTTCGCAACTGCGGCGGGACTTGGAAAACTTACTATCATGATCACCAGGAGCTTGTGTTACGCCTAGTCCGTGGCCATTGACGCCGTTGTGAGCGGCCGTCGTCTGATCAGGTCGCGGCCTTTTCCTCGGCGGTCCATACGGATCCATTTTCTTCTCCGGCCTCCAGCAACAAACCTCGACCTCAACAAAAACAGAAACCTGGCAGCAAGTCCGCAGCACTAGACAATCTAGGAACGAGCACGAGTTGAAGACTTCAAGCGCGATACAAAAATGGAGTGAAGAAGAGAAACTGTCTATACGGGGAGAAAATACAGCGACAAGGAGGCGTAGAGCAGTCGCGGAACAATATTTCCTGGGAGATGGAGCAAACGCCAATGCAACCTGCTGCTGCTGCGAGAACAATATCTTCGTCCACCGCAAGCACGCAAGCACGCTCAAGAGAAACAGACCAGAAACTAACAAATCTACAAGAGAAACGCGCGCACTTAGTCTACAGAGAAACGACAAATGCTGACAACATGCAGAGACCAATGCAAGACTAGTTACGCCAGGAAACACAAACTTTCCAAGCGCGAAGAGAAAATAATTCTTTAGATATGCAAATGCTCACGAGAGAGAATTAGGCGGAGGACGCACGCACGCACGCCAAGGTTCGGAATACGGTCTGGGTTAGGTTCGGGGCTTTGGAGCTGCAGGAAGAAGACGGCGAGGACGAGACGACGACGCTGCTGATGATGGCCTGATGTTTCCTGTCTTCTTGAAGCATTAGAGAAGAGATTGCGAGGCGAGGATGTTTTTGCAAAGATGATTGTGAGAGCTGAGAGGGGGGAAGAGGCCATTTTGCGGTGGTGGTGCTCTCAACCAGGTATTAGTGCGGTGCGAGGAGATATGTCTCTCAGGCGGGCTTCTGAGGCAAAAGGTGAAGTACTTGAGGCTTTTGAGGAAGAGGATGAACACCATGAATAGAGGGCTCTATTCACTTCCGTGTGCCGACACGCATTCTCTGGAGAACCATCCAGGGGTGAGTGGGTGAGCGAGCGAGCTTTTTGTTGTTGTTACACTTTATCGCACAGAGAGGGACATTCTTCTTTTCCATGGTTCTATTGGTTGCTGCTGGTAGTTCTGGTATCTGCAAAGCCTTTTTTGAAAGGAATTCAGTGTGCAGGCCATAGGAAAGCAAGAGCTTTGTTTGTGTAGTCAGCATTGACAAGGTGTGCATGTGTAAGAGACATGGATATGGAGAGATGGATTTGGTATGTTTTTGTTTCGGTGATCTTGTTGGACTTGATTGACTCATATCATCTTCAAGAGAAAAATAGCGGGAGCTTGCGTGAGTGTGCATGACTTTCTGATGCAATTTTTCAGTTTTGTTAATGATTCCTCACAAAACAAAGCGTGGAGCAGTAGCATTGGAGCAGCTAAAGGTCTTTGAGGGAATTCCCGCTCCGTATGACTAGAGAAAGAGAATGGTGATTCAGGATGCACTCAAGTGAGTTTTTGCTGACCTTCCCCTAGCATTCTATGACTGTTGTAGTTTCAATTGCGGTTCGCCACCCACTTCACAATGCTGCCCTCCTAATGTCTATTGCTTTGTTTCATGACAATATCTCCTTTTTCTGTTGATTTGTCGTTGTTGATTGCTTTCTGAGTGAAAGATTATCACTGCTGCACTCATTCTTGTCATTCCAGTGTTTGCTTGAACTGAGACAATGATTACCTTGGAGGTGTTGTTGTGGAGTTTTCTCCACAATCTCCATAGGTATGTGAATGTTTTTGATAGTCTTGTTTGGCTGGGTGTATGCAGGGTACTGAGGTTGCAGCCAGGGCACAAGTTCTACCTGTTAGGTCACTTGTCTACTGAGGTTGGCTGGCACCATTATGACACCATCAAGGTGTGATTTCTACTACCCATTGTTAATTTTACAGAAGAAAGTGATGGAGAGGGTGTTGATTGGAATCCTTGGCAGCTCAGGCCAGATCTCAGATGTGGTGTGTGATGAGGTCCCCCTGGTTAGTCATTAAGGTTTTGAAGTTGAAAACATTTAGGGTTTAGGGTTTACCCTAAACCCTAAACCCTGGGTTGCAACTGGATGTTCAGGCAGACTTGCCAAGGAATTTGACTGGATTTGTTTGGGGGGTACTGTTTTGGTTTTTCGACAGGAACTGCAAAAGAAGCGGAAGGCCAATTCCAATCTGTTTTATGAATGCAAGAAGCAGCTCATCCAGCTTCATCTCAAGGCTGCAAAGTGTGTGGAGGAGCAGATTAGCCCTTTGCAAGAAACCTTGGTGCCACTCAGCTACAAGGCTTAGGTTCTTCATATTCATTGTCTGTTTTGTGGGTGTATATATAGAGATCCAGTCTTGATTAGGTGACTTGTCTTATCTTCACCCACTCAGGCTCAGTTATGAATTTTTTGTGAGATTTTGCTCTTCTCACATCTGTACATGCATGAGCCATTGTACTCAAACAAGTTGGTCTTCTATTTGAAATGTGTGGCTTTATTGGTGTGCTGTCCAAGAGTGGAGTTTGGGATGGCTCAAACTGGTATTATTAGCATGGTAGAAGCATTGAGAGTTATAAATTGTGCTATGTGAAAGAGTTTTGGAATTGATACATTTGGCTGCTCATTTCTCTGCAATTGGCTTGCCATAATGTCAGTAGTCTAGTTGCCTTCCAGTCTCATGTTTCTGTTCTGCACTTCTACTGTTTTGAACTCTTGGATGTGACATCCTTCCTTCATGGAACAAACTACTCATTTCTTGCATTGCAGATTGTTCCTTCGATCATTTAGAAAGTTTTAGTTGGAAACTGGTCTGTCATTGGGTTGCAACATATATTAACTCAAGTATTGGTTGTGAAACCTGATGTGAAATCTTCATTCAGTGGAGGAAGCACAGATACAAGTTCAACCTGCAGAAGATGGGGGGACTTTCCTGGTTCAGTGAAGACTTTTGACTCCCATTTCTTGACTGTATTTGACTGGGAATGCATTGTCATTGAAATACACGTGTAGATCACACTTTTGTCCAACTGTTGGGGGTTGATGAAGTCAGTAGTCATGGTAGCTCATCCTGCTATTCCTGATGAAGGTGTTGGTCTCACTCATAAGGTTACAAGTGTACTGAATTTTTTTTTGGGTAATTGAAGGTAAATTGTTATGGTGCAGTCTCTTCTGCAACCTTATAGATATGTAGATGGTTTTGCCTGACACAAAAAGGAAAGTTTGAGACAGTTTACTTTCACTGTTTCAACTGATGACATTGTACAAGAATTGTATAGATTGAATTGAGGATTTTTCATGGGTTTTATTGACATGTGTATATCCATCTGTTCATGTTTCTGATCATAGCCAAGAGATATGAGGGCCAGCTCTGCAATAACTACTTGAAGTGACAGCAAGTACTGTCCTACAGGCTACAGTGAAACTCTATGTAAAATGACTCCACTCCGCAGAACTTTTTCGTCTCTATGGAGCAACAATGCGATTGAACATATTAATGATGCTATTTTACAATCACACTGTAAGGACCAGAATTGTATGGGACTGTATCTTGGGGTATGATAGTGACTAGGTAGTGTTGTTCTGCATTCAGCCTGTTGGCAATGTCCCAGAATGCAATGAGAAAGACCAGCAGCGAGGACATCACAACGAATGCAATCCAGAGGTGTTTGATGGCAGTGTTCACCGCTTTGCATTGCTGTGTAACTATTATTGATACTGTATTTGTCACAAATGAGCAGTTTGTGAGCCCATCCAGTAACGGGAAAGTGTCCAGGATGGTCTGACCAGCTGCTTGATATCCCACCACCAGCACAGCCACCCCAACCATAGTCATCACCCATGAGCACAGGTTTTTCAACTTCCAGATGCTTCTCTCTTTTTTGAAATTTTCTTCTGCTTGAATCGAACTTGACTCTCTGATGATCATCATCTGTTGAGTGTTTTTTGATGATGGTTTTGTAGAAGATGAAATTAGTATGCATGGGAATACAGGAGACTTGTGGACAACTGCAGGAGGAACTTACCATTACTAAGATCAGTAAATGAGTCATTTTGTTGCTTGGTGATTACTTGACCACTTCTGCATCTTGTAGAACTGGTCTCATTACACACCAAGGGTGCTATCACCTGCAACACCCATAACATCAATTCCAGGTCATGGAAAATTCTCTATGCTCAGCTTCTCTTGAGGATTGCAGAGCACGACAGTCCCTTCACTCAAACAAGTTGGAAACATTTTCTTTCCATCAGGAGGGTGTAGAACTTTGGAAATTTTGGTCTTTTATGGATATAGGCTTTCTATCAGCATGCAGTTATTTGCCTGTGCAACATATTTAAAACACTTGTCAAATCCAAATTCCCATGGATTCAACAGATTTTCATGGGGTGCTTGTTTTTAGCGTGAGCTTCTGTGAATGCAGATTGCAAAAAGTAATGTGTTTATCAGGTGGTTGATTACTCACTTCTTGCAGGTCACCAAGAGGAAGCGTGTTGTTAGGGCAAATGCCAGTATATGAGTAGTCAGGTGCTGGACCAATCGGGTCACACAAGCCTGTAAGACTGGTGATGCCCTGTGCATAGGCCATGAATGTTTTGTTTTGCTGCAAAATTCCAACCCCATAAAACTGTCATCTATCTTGTTGGAATTTTTGCTCATATGTGTGAGGAACAAACAGTTTCTGTGGCAAAGTCAAAGGCCAAATTTTTGAGTAAGGAAAATGAAGGAGAAAGAAAGCTTCAGTAGGTAGGAAAGTGATGGTTTTTGGGGTTGAGTGAATGCACAGTTCTAATAACACCATCGATGTCCATGCGAGTTTCCCGGTAGGTTGCATTGGCTGCAGCCAGAGCAGCACAGGGGAGCACAGTATTAAGTGTGGTGTTGACTGGGTTTTGTAGGTACTCTTGCAATGACAAGCATGTGTCTGACACCACACTGTTCCCATCCAAGTACACACCCCCAGTCCCGCACCCTTTGTCAGGACTAAAGGCCTAAAAATCACAACAGATTTGAGTTTCCATGGCAAACCATGCATCATGCCGAATGCTCAGACCCATGATCTAAGTATCGCATTGCTGCATTGTTTGTAAGTGATTCTATTATGGAGCTCTCCAAACTCTGCCAATAGAAGGTTCAAAAGATTAACGTTTGAATTATGAGGACAGGAAGTACCTACTTGTGGGTGGCAAAAAGGATTCCAAATGTCAGCCATGTCATGGTTGTCAGAATCCAGGTCACAACTATAATACTATTCCATCAACAAAACAGCAAGAATTCGGTCAGTTTCAGGGTAAGCTCTCCAAAGGTTATCTGAATCCAAGATGGAAAATTTGATACTATCATTCTGACAAGAATTCTGTCAAGTTCTTTGAAACAACATGAGCTGAATCTTAACCTGATTTCATAAACAACCTACTGGGTGTGCTGCTTAAATCAAAGAAGGCCTAACAACCCATGGAAGTAAGGATCATGGCAGCATCTGAAACAGCTACAAACAGACACAAAGACTTACAAAGAAAAGAATCTCGTCCACCTCAGAAATGTTGACACTGCAAAGAAAAATAAAAGGGGAATCAAGAGAAGGAATCTAAAAGGACTCTGAAAACCAACAACATGCTATAATATTCTTCTTGCAACTAAACCCAGCGGAGATTTTTTGTGTAATTGCTCTGACCCTTATAGTGACTTCAGACCAAAGGATAAACAGCAGAAGGAGACTAAACAGGACTCTGAAGCAGAAATCTCTAACATTTTCAATGCTATAACAAAGAAAAAAGACTGAAGAAGTTTTTCATACAACAACAGTGCGCATCTCAGGTGGAGAAATCATTGATTCCGAGGACTTAAGGATTACTCTTGAAAATCAAATGATTACTCAAAAGCTACAACAACAGATATCATGGTACCAGAAAAGTAAACAGGTCTGTAGCAGGCCATCAAGCTAATCTTGGTGCAAAAGACCCAAGAAGAGTTGGAAAGGGGCAGAGGTGTGTACCAAGTCCACAGATGATAAGGAAGAGAGTGGTTGATATGATCACTAGCAACACAATCCATCTGTCAAAACACAACCAGAAAAAAAAATTCTGAAAATCTTTAAGGAATCTGTAAGGAAACAATACACTGCTGCAGCAAAAACATGTTGCAGGCAGCAAAACACACACACACACAAAATCAGACACCAAAATTGCAGCAAAAGACACAAAATCACATAGTACCAGATTGCAGAATAAAACACAAAGCAGACACAGAGGGAGGGAGCTCGGGACACAGAGTCAGGCCGAGACACAAAGCCTGGGGGGGGGAGTCTTCTTGCATGATTTGGACGATTCGCTTGTAAGTCTTCTTGTTGACAAGCACTTTGGATTGCACATTGGCGGCAGTCTTGTTCAACGTGGTTTCAATGGAGTTCACGGATGTCACAAAGCTGGCAGAGCTGTAAGGCTGCAAAGTCGCTTGCACACTGGCAAGCTTGGAGGAGACTGTGGTAATGGAGTTCGTTGCATTCTGTGCAGCTTCCAGGATCACATCCTCCACATTGTAAGCCTTGTTCTTGCACTCCTTGCTCGCTATGTAGAGCACCACTCCACATCCTCTGCAACCCAACAACACAACACCCAAATCTCCTCAACTCTCTGTCTCTCTCGACCAACAAGGCAAAAGCTAATAAGACAAAGTGCAATTCACTGTGTGGGTTTGGAAACAGGGAAGACGAGGAGGAGACAAGTTCATACATGGCAATTGCAGAGAGGATGGCGATGACGAGACCAGGAATCCAGTACATTCCAGAAGAATCATGTGGTCTTTTGTAAGGAGAATCTGAGCTGCCACGGAGTGTAAGACAGTACTTGCAGCAAGCGATGAGCGACAAGAGAAGACCCAAGAGTGTCCATGCTGCTGCAATTGCATATCCATAGATTCCTGTGAAGATCACTGACTGCATGCATGCATGCATGCAAGAGCAGCAGCAGCAGCAGGAAACCAAACCCACCCCATGCACCCATCCACCCCAAGAGATCTGAGCTTCTTCTTCTTCTTCTTACCTGCATCGATCCATGCAACAACAAAAGAGCTTCTTCTCATCATCACAGGGAGAAAGAAAATCACACGGCAGAAATTGAGTTTCGACTTAATTGGAGTCCATGAGCTTTACCGCCCAGTAGTGTTTGCTCTTCAGATTGTAGCCGTCTTTGTATTTCCTGAAGTGGTCCAGAGGATCAATGCGGTCGCTCTTGGGAGCCAAAGGCCTGAATTCGCTGCTGCTGCTGCTTTGTACTACTGTAAGCACCCTCCTCCTCCTTGCTCTACTATCTTTTTCTGCTAGTGGTGCATGCAACAAACATGGAACTTTGTCAACGGAATTCAGCTTTGAGAATGCAATTGTACTAAGCAACAGAGAGAGAGAGAGTTAGGACTCTAGACTTGCAGAAGAAGAAGAAGCTTAGCTAGCTGCACGAGATCTATACCACGGATTTGGAAGCTTCTTCTTATAGCTGGAAGTACTGGATGCAGGAGGTTCGACAGCGCCAGCTCGTCGACTCTGGAAGAAGAAGAAGAAGAAGAAGAAGTCCGCGACGGTAGCAGCTGGTCTGAGTCGTACCTCGTGGACCAACCTCGACTGCGACGTTGATTCCTTTGCTCTTGGATTGCGGATTGAGCTGCTTGCACAGGGAGGCATAGAGTTCTATCGATTGCTAGAATTGTTAGCAAGAAGAGTATGAGCAAAATCCGAGCTGAATTCATTGGTCTGATCATCATCTCAGGGGGGGCAGCTGCAGACCTGCTGCCCGGGGGAGCAGCTGGAATCCAGCTGGAAGCAGATGGTACTAGACTAGTTCTCATCATGTGCAGATTGTTGAAGACTTCTGCTCAAGAAATTCAGTTTGAAGAATTCTGCTCACGAAATTCTGTTGAAGAATTCTGCTCACGAAATTCTGTTGAAGAATTCTGCTCAAGAAATTCTGTTCAGGAATTCTGCTCAAGAATTAATTCTTCTTCTTCTTCTTCTTCTTCTTCTTCTTCTTGTTGATGATGCAATCCTCAACTGGTGTATCATGCATGATCCATACCTTGCAGCAGCAGCAGAAGAAGAAGAAGAAGAAGACTCTCAAGTGAGTAATCGTCCAGATTCGCTCCTTGCTTGGGTCCTAGAGCTTGCCTCTGAAATCTTTCTAGTGTCCTTAGTAGAGCTAAGGCATCATCATCATCATCATCATCATCAGGCTGCTCCTGCAATGAATTCTTCTTTCATGTTTTTTGACAATTCTCTCCTTTTTTCTTCTCCATCACCAAACATGAATCTAGTCTCATCTAGTCTTCTTCAAGGGTCTTCATGAATCTCATGAACTCTTCCTGAAATTCTGTCTCTTCTTCGTCTTCTTCTTCTTCTTCTTCTTCAATACACAATTTCCTTCCTCTTCTTGAGCAGTGTATTTTCTTCTTCATCTCAATACAGAAATTTACAATGGGAAAATTATTTATTATTATTATTATTTTATTTTTTAAATTTATTCTCAACTTGTGTCTTATTATGATCTTCTAGTGTTATATATAGGGATTTTTTTTAAAGTAAAAAATTCCTTTTATAGCAAATTTAAACTTGTGTTTTTTCCTCTTAGCTTTTTCCCTAAAAGAAACACCCCATCTTCTATTTAACAGGGTTTAGTGAGCTTGCAGCCCCCTGGAAGCCTTGCTTTGCAGTCTGGAAGAAGATGGTGTGGGGATAATTAAGCAATCCTCTGAGTTTTTTCCTGAACAAAACCAATTCTTTCAAGTTTTTACATTCCACCTTGCAGTCGATGGATGGATGGATGGATAGAAGTTTCCAAAATTTTTTCATTCATGAAAGTGGGGAAACAAATACTCTGAGCTTCTCCTGGAGACTGGGTGTGAATGGATCTCCAAGTTTTTCATTCATGAAAGTGTGTTTGTTGTGTGTGTATGTTTTGAAACCCGACAATTTTGGTTTTGGTTTTGCTGTTTTGGAGGAAGATGGAAAATCCTGTTTACTCAGACTTTCACTCTTGATATTTGTTTTGTGTTCTCTCAGAAGATGAAAACTTCTATCTGTGAGTCTAGCCCCTAAACCCTAAAAACCCTAAACCCTAAACCGGGATTACCAATCCATCCGTATAAGATTATCTCTGGGCATTGGGCATTTTGAGCATCACAAAACCATACTATTGACTTCCTTTACATGTTGGAGTTCACGATTGGATGTTAAATGTGTTTTTGTTGTTACATGAAATCCCTTGTTATGAAATAATTCCTAACCTAGTGTGTTGTTACTTGTTACATGAAATCTCTCGCTATGAAATGATTCTCGACCTCATGTATTGTTGCATGAAATCTATTGCTACGAAATGATTCCCAACTTGGTGTGTTGTTACAATGAGATATCTTGCTATGAAATGATCCCCCAATCTGTGCAAATAGGATGGCCTCCAAAATAGAGAATTTTGTTTGGTCTTTGTATGTGAGGTTGAAATGGTCTTTCCCCAACACATGTTGTGTGCAGAAGAGCCTCACACCATGGGACCCAAGTGTATATTTTACTTTGACAAAACCAAGCCTAGATTTAGGGCCTTTTAAAAATCTCCTATAAGGTCTTCAACTTTGGTATTGGGTGTGGTGGGGGGTGATGGTGGTTCTTTGGTTTACATACCAAGGCTTTTTCTTTTTTTTTTCTTTTTTTTTCGTTTTAATCTTTTCCCCTTTTTTTCCTTTTCTCGAAAACTTTTTGGGAAATGTGTAAGGTGGGAAATTTAACAAATGACTCTAGTTGGATGATGAGAAGTAGATTTTGGAGATTTTGGAAATTTTGAAAAAGAGAAAATTTTGGAGTGTTGGGAACATGAATTTAGTATGCTATATTTCTCTTCTTATGCATTTACCTATAGTTTGAAAAACATTCATGTGCATCATCATGGTGGAATTGGACTTAAAATGACCCAATACAACATAGAAAAAGAAAAAAATGTTCCATTTATTGCCAACATCATCTTACAAGCAACATTTTTATTTTTATTTTTATTTTTAATTTTCCAAAGTAATGTAGTATTTCATATTAGCATTGTAAAAGCCATTAATTATGCAAGAAAAACCACCATCAAGGAGTTTTCTCACATGGGTTCAAGTAAAGAGAATAACACAAATGACATGGGGGGGGGGGTTTAGTTTTAGTAATTAAGTACATTTCCATTTGAGAAATCCATCTTGTGTAAAGTGTAGGACAAAGCCCTAAGACAAGGGCCCAAAATAAGGGGCTTAGGATCAGGTGCTACCCAAGTGTGGCCTCACATTTTGGGAATGTCCCCCACCAATAGCCCTTAACGTATCCACCGTAAAGCACAAGGTGAACCTTATTGGAAGCCTAAACATGAATTGATTGAGAGGTGATAGGAGTGGGATACCATATTGAAACTTGTTCATAAGCATAAGATTTCTAGCACTCCTAAAAAAACATTAGGTATAAGATCCTTTCTCTTTTTTAAATATGGTAGTATTGTGACTCATATTAATTAGTTCTAGGGTATTCCCAAAGTTCAATTTTTTTCCTTTTGTGATGGTCATCTTTGATTGGACCCTACATGAAAATAAAAATCAAGCTTTGGACATCTGATTGGTGCTTTCTTTTTAATTTCAATTTTTTGATATTGAGAATTTGACAAAATTTTAACCCCCCCAAAAAAAACATAGTAGAAAAAAAAAATTCCAAAATTTTCACAATTTCTTTGTTAAAAAATGAGAAATTTTTTGCCAAGACAAAAAATTAAAATGCACTTAATAATCCCAAAAGAGACATGTTGTAATATCCTCCTTTGGGTTGAATATGTAAGTTACAAGCCTACAACTTAAGGCAAAGGATATGGGATAAAGTGAGGAGCTATTGGGAACATATTGGGGAACACATTGAGAACTTGATGGGAACACATTGAGAACAACAAAAATTACTTTTGCCTAGGCCATTTTTGGGCATGCCTAATGGCAAGGGCATGAACCACGGGTATATATTGATAGGTATAAGGTGCCCTCCACGTACACTAGGAAATTCTTTGAAGCACTTTATGTAAAGTATGTATGTCCCACACTTTGTTGCTTGTGCAAGAAAGGAAGGCTTAAAGCTAAGTAAGAGATATCTGGTGATGAAATGCGTGACTACAAACAAACAACACGAATGAAACAAAAAGTATAACTTGTTTAATGTTGTATGCTTTTTTATTCCATTTTCAGGTGCAACTGGGCAAGCAATCTTGTCTTGGTGGTGGCCAAGAGACGCTTGAGGGGGGAAGATGGGTGTGCAAGTTCTTCAGTGTCAAAGTTTTGTTCCTTCAACCCGCAAACCGTGGTGAGTAAAAAGACACCCAAATTTGTCGGCTCATGATGTTGCACAAGATTTTTCTCCCTCCCAATTTGAACATAAAGAGGGAACTTTAGTTCCGTGAATCCTCATTGTTTGGTGAAAAAGTCAATACTATATAAGTTATAAGCTTGTTTTTGGTTATCTAGGACCAAGTTTTGAATATTTTTAAGTGATTTGTTGGTTGATGATGATTGGGTTTGGCATAAGTTCTAAGTTTGTTTTGGACTATCTATGGCCAAATTTTGGATATTTAGTGATTTGTTGGTAGATGATGATTGGGTTTGGCATTTTATAAGTTTGTTTTTGAATTATCTATGACCAAATTTTGGATATTTAGTGATTTGTTGGTTGGATGAATGGGTTCAACTCTTTGCCTTTCATGAGAAAAGACACCATGTAAAGTTTCCATAGATTTTACTCGACCTAAAAAATTGGACTTCTTCCTTAAGAAGTTGCTCTCCTTGGAGACCTCATGTTAATGTCACCATTTTACAAGCACAATTTTTTGAAGAATGTGTGTTTAAGTAGTAAATTACCATGGATGAGATTCAAATTCAACCTATCCTCGCTATTTGTTTGTAACTTGAGGTATAATACCGTTATGTGCAAGGTATAAGATGAGTAGCTCTAGTGATCTCGCTTGGCCTAAATGGATGGAGGAACATACTCTATGCACCTATTATTGTTTAATGCAAAATATTTTGTGCCTTCCTATAATGCATTGTTAAATAATGTGCTCAAATACATCTTAAATCCTAAACATGAATGAGTGGATTCAACATTAATAATAGAGTTATACCACTCTTGGAATTTTGGATTCCTAAAGATGTTACAATTATTCACTACTTTTAGATTAGTGTACATTCCAAATCAATAGGTGAAGAAATATTATGAAAAAATATCTCGGAATTAAAAAGGCATAATAAAAGTATGCCATTGATGAATTAGTTAAGGAATTTTGCCATTGGTAAGTCATTCCTTCAATTCTTTATCATGGCTAGATTGAATGTATGGACAAAAATATTTTTTTAATAAAAAAGTGTATTCCAACTTGTAGAATCTTTTTCTATGAAAAAGAATTACATATCTTAATGTTAAAGATCTTCATACCCAAATGATTCCTCCTATAAAAAGATGTGGAGGGTGTGAAGGAACATTTCTTGGTTTGAGAATAACAATTGGAAATATACTCCAAATCTTGATATATATTAAAAAATGTCTTTGAATTGTTTTGAACTAAAATAATCTAAATTTCTTTCAGAATTCTAAAAACACCACTATTGAATTTTGAGTGCAAAGTCTGAAACATGAAATATGGTGTTAGAGGAAGTTGGGTTGGGACCATGGAAATGATGCATGCAACACAAAATGAAGAGCAATTGTGTCCCAACCCTAATCTTTAAATGCACTAGAGAGTGGGTTGGGTTTGGCCAATCAGAATTTGGCACCCATGCTGAACATCCGACTCGGCATGAGAATTAAAGTTGAGTAAAAAGTGAGAGGAAGATTCAATTGCTATTAACTCAAGCCTTTGTGGCTGGTTCTGGTGGGGATGGAGTGGGGGAGACAAGCTTTAGCAAAAGGTGTTACAAAAGGGACCAGGTCAAAGCAAGATACCTACTTCTTGTGTGTTTGCACTTTGCAAGGACATGTGTTGTCTAAAAAGCTTGTCTATAAGACACTTTCTAGGAGTACCCAAAGTAGTTTTAAATGCTCTCCTCTCCCTTGAGTAGTAGGGCTAGAGCTTCAATTTCTGGAGTTGATTAATGTGTCTACTGAGGTCATCATAATCCTTTTTCTTTGCGAAAGTTTCAAATTTTACAAGCCAGGGATGGGTATCTGTCCACCCAATACAATTTTTTTGCCAATTGGTAGGGACATAAAAGGTTTGTAAAAGGGAAAGGCAAGTAGTATAAGTAAGTAAATAGAGGGGAAACCATAAATTAAGGTATGAAAGCTTGAGAGAGAGGGAAAGAGAGAGAGAGACACACACACACACAAACACAAACCCCATGGACACCACTATTTTTGATATTTATGGTCGATGTTGAAAGTAGAAACATTAAACTTCATATGAAGAGAACAAACAGAAGAAGAACCAGAAAGAAAGGAAATGTCAAATTTGAAACTTTGAAATTTAAGGAGATTAGTTAGTTGCCCTTTGAACTCCAAATTTTGTGAGCTTGAGACAGTTGTGTAGATTGTGTCTATGGGATACCATTTGCATTGTTCTTTGTTACTTAGTATCTAATAGGTAAGCACTTTACCACTTGCTCGTACCATGCTTAGCAGCATCTCTAATATTTGTGAGAACTCAATTAAGTTCGTGGACAAAATGAAATTCGCACAACCAATACTTGTGATGAGGAGAGAAAATCATGTAATACTTGTCGTTTGACGAAATGTTTTGCATGGACTTTAAGTGCAATTATCAGGCATCATTGTAAAATATAAATACTTTGGCCTAATATTAGGCCAAAGATTTACATAAATTGTCATTTCCATTGTCGAACTAAAATTTTACAAAATAAATCAAATATGGTATTCATGAATTGAGTGCCCAACCAAATAAGGTATTACAGCACTCATAGTGGGGAAGAGAGAACCAAGGACTTATTTTCATGAGTTCTAGAAAGTGAAGAAGAAGCTTGAAAACTACATAATTGGGTTGTTGTGGCATAAAAGGCCAATGGATTTGGATTTGATCAGTGTTTTTTTCTTTTTCTTTGGACAATTTTTGCACTTTGGCAAAAGAAAAACTTTTAATTTTATTGCAAATTGAACAAATGGTTCTTATGTAAAAAAATACAAAAAAGTGGCCACATTTTGAGCCAAGAAAAACGCTAGAAGTAGCTGTTTTTAGGCAATGTGTTGATCTGGGTCCCAGAACTAGGGAGGATTCCATAACACATTCACTTTTCTGTTTGACCTCTAGCCAAATTTAGCTCATTCAATTTGAAACCAAAAATTCCTGGTTTTGATTAAGAAACAAAACTCCTAACAACTTGAATTTGAGAGAAAACCCCGTATATGTATATGAACAAGGATATGGAAATCCATCCACAATAAGTACAAGGCATGTTGAAGCAAATGTAAACACACGAGAAGAAAACCAAAACAATCAAAACAGTAGCAATGAAGTGTACAAAACCTGAATACTTGGGTACACTTACAACTGAAATGAAAAAGAAAATACCGATTAGAAGAAAAAAGAAAGTATGGAAAGTTACTACATTGAGCTGAAAATCTCAAAGTGGAAAGAAACTGGCAGCTCATGGTGCTGTGCTTTATGGCTGGTTCAAACTTCAAAGTCCAAACTAAAAAGTTCCATTACTGGATTTGCAACTTCTCAACTAGATGCATGCATTTCTATGCAACATGCTCATCTGTTATAGGCACACATAGTAATTCAGATGTCATTCACACATTGGGTCAAGTTTGAACCTTAATTTAATGCGCAAATCGTACCCCGATTTGTATTCTCTTCACTATGGGCAGTGCCAATGAAAGGCAATGGGGACAAAAATGCCCAATGGTGCTGAGGTGAAGACATGTTAAGAACAACTTTACATGATCCCAACTTTGCCGCTTGGATGGAATCAGCAACACCCATTGCATGCCTATTAAAAAATATTCACTTGAACATGCGAAACAGAACCTCTGGAATAACGTTAGTTGGTGCAAAACTGCCAAGTAGTAGCACTTGTAACATTCAAACATCAGAACAAAAATTTCACCCTCTCAAAATATGCTTTCATCTATCCAGAGTAATGGAAGGCAAATGATATGCAGCCCTATTTCACATGGACAGGCACTTTCCATTGGACAGTGGAAACAGATTCTCGGTGTTGTTTGGTTCTAGCTTTTGAACAGTACCAGGTTTGTGATTCCAGCTTTCTTTAGAAAAACCTGGACTTCTGGTCTCAGGGATCTTTTTGGTATGAATGAAATCAGAGTTTGCATTATGGACTTCATTCTTCAGAGTCTTCAACTCCCCTAACCTTCCAGTCTCTATCTAGGTCTTGAAAAACAAATCCAAAGCCAATTGAGTTTGGAAACTAGATTGTGATTTGCATACTTATACACAGCCCAAGATTGAAGATTATTTATGTACCCATGTTGTACAACCATAACAATTGATCACCTGAATAAGAACTTGAAAGTACACCAACATAATATAATCTTTTTGACAAAGGAATATCTAGCTACTTGTGAAGACACCTAAAATAACAATACTTGAAGGCATAGAGAACTGGAACTTTATAGAAAGAAAAAAGTTTGCAAGCTGATTCCACCAGGAGGTGGGTTCTTAGTCCAGTTTCAGTTTCCTTTGTCCAGAACTCAGAACATGTAATCCAGGGGACATAGAACTGGTCCCGAACTAGTTGGCAACAATGATCTGCAAACAACCACATTATCAGAGCTCAATTCTTCACAGATCCTGTCCTCTAACGATCTAGAGTATAATGTATAATCCAATCCAACAAATGGGCAGAAGAGTTCAGCTTTCAATTATGCATAAGAAACACGAAGAACAAAGTTTTCACGCAGCTGTTGTTTAGGGTTTAGGGTTCACCCTCAACCCTAAACCCGAAGAGGGTGTAATTTTCTTTAAAAGAAAACCCCAACAAATTTGAAAGCAACAATTTGTTAGGGTTTAATAGCTTAAAAATTGTGGAAACACAATATTCTTAAATGGCTTAGTATCGAAGAAAAAAAGCTTGAATCCAAGACTTGAAATACTTTAGTTGCATGATTCAATCGTTATAGGATGTAATATAAAAGTCTTTTTGAGTTCTTGATCGATTTATGATTAATTGTATAATTTTTTTTATAAAGAAATGAAAAAAGAATGCACAAACTGATGCGATTGATTTCAAATTTTATTGTACAATAAATTCACATTTTCCTTTATGCAACTACATGTTCACTAAATCAATTTGATGAAAAAATAAATCATATGAAATTTTGAGAAGAAAAATTACAAAAGAAATAATTTTTTTATTAAATCATTTTGCTAGCTTTTTATATTCATTAAGTTCATAATTTCTAATTCTAAATGTAGGTCAAATGTGCAAGAAATAATTGTACAAAAAACATATTCAGTTAAATTTTAAAGCCCATTTTAACTTTTTTTTGTATTTTTCTTAGAACCCAAAATATTCATGCACAATTATGTACACATATGATGATCATCTTCACCATCACATGAACTATCTTTATCTTGAACTATTCAATTTTTTTTATTTAAATTTGTTTCATGTAAATATTATTTGTAAAAACTAACCCTATAAAAATACTGAAATCCTTTTTTTTCTTTTTTCTTTTAATATCTCAACCATGAATGGAACCGGCTTCATGGACCCTGGAAACAATGACAAAAAAAAAACTATAATAATATTCAAAATATGTAAAGCATTAAGAAAATAATTCCTAATTCCTTTGCTATACAATATATATCTTTTGATGTGGAAACCTATCTCCATTTTTGTTGTAACTTGTTAAACACTTAAGATTGCGTATAGAGGGCCCTAGAAATTAGCCTTCCCCAACACACTATCATTAAAAAATAAGGTTGTTTAAGTGTGTCCATGATCTAAGCAAGTTTTCTTCTTTTCAATTTTGGGATATATCGAAAGTTTGCCCATTTTTTTCAAAACAAAAAAAAAATTAAAAATTAGTCAAATTAATTAACCCTAGAAAAAAGAAATTAAAAAAAAAATTCCCCAAGTTTTTATCGTCAGAAAACTACAAAATTTGTCAAAAAAAGAAGGCTCGTATATGAACCTCAGGGTTACTACTTTTTGCACTACTTAATTCTTTTTCTTTGGTCACATGATATTCAACTGCAACTACTAGTAATAAAATATTTTCCATGAAAAGAAAGAAAAATTGGTCAAGGTGAAAAAAATTTGGAATGTGTTTATTTTTAAGGATTCACACAAGTTTAGGAGATGTGCCAAATTGTAATAACGTTTGGAGAGTTGGAAGATCTGAAGCATAATTTTGAAGGTGAGTTCTTGAAATAAAACATGGCAATTTGTGGTCGGATGAATGAGTGTAAGATAAATTGTCAAAAACCTTGTTAAGCTTTGGGACAAATGTACAAAAGTGATTCCAACAAGTATAAATGATCTGCAATGTTAGAGTAAATTTTCTCCATTGAAACCATGTGGCATCAAAGAGCCTTCTCCAATCTCATTTGGTGTTGGATACTTTGAAGGTTGAGGCAATAACTGAATCCGACCACACATTTTGAGAATGTCAGTCACCTCTAGGCCTTACCCACCATAGTAAAGCACCAAGCAAACCTTATCATCATAAGCTTGAATATATCTAAATCTTGAGGCTACAGGAAGAGCAGGAGGGATCTTAGACCTCCGTTTTAGGAGTAGTAAGGATCTTACACCTACTTTTTAGGACCAGGAAGAATCTTACACTTGTTTCAAAAAATAGGTAGAAGATCCATCTACTTCTTTAGATATTAAGGGACTTAAGGCGCCTTCAAATACAATGTGTTAGGAAATTCCTCTGAGTGCCTAATACATGTGGAAGATAGAATTCAATGATATGGAATTCGTTGGTATTTGTCACATTAGCCATGGTATGACATCTGATGGATTCCTTCCTAGGATTAAATGTGAGACAGCTTAAACTTTTCACTTGATAATTGCTAATTTGAAGTGTTTGTCATCCTATTGAAGGTGATTCCAAAATAGGTAGATATTGGGTAGTTACATTGAGAAGAACTTAGTGACAATCTTGATGAGAAAATTGAAAATTAAGAAACCTCAATGGGATTCAATTGATTGTCATATCAAAAGTTGAATACATACCTTCCATGAACAATATGTATCATTCCATAAGGTGTGAATTTTGCTTGCTTACAAGCTAATATAGTCTCATGTTTCACTAAATAGCAAAGTGTGCACTCAATACTCGCCACCTTTTCTATATGGACTATAAAGGCAACAAAAGTAGAAAAAGGTTAATATATCATCATTGAAGTTGAACTGGTCAGTTGCTATTGTAGATTTTGGAAGTCATAAATTTTATTGCAACAAATGAATGTTCATTCAAATGTAGATGCAATGATGATGGGTTCCATGGGGGAGGTTTTACAATGTTGGTTCATGTTTGCTAGTGTGGTGCATGTTATGGAGCACATATTGTAAGATTGATTGAATTAGGGAAGGGCAAAATGGTAGACCTTCTATAGCCTCAGTCTAAAATTTTATTTGACTATAATTTATTTTTATTGAATTTACAATAACACAAAAAATTACTTTAAATTCAAACACCTTAGGTCTGGAAATTACAAAATCATCTCCATGAAACCTACTACTCATTGAGGGCTTTCCAATAATACCAAGAGCTTGCCCCAATTTTCTGAAAAGAAATTTTATATATTTAATGGATTCTTTTATGACAAAATCTCTCAACATTCAATACCTCTGCACTGTAGGGACCTAAACATTGTGAAATCACCTTGATGCACCCCTACCCATTTGAGGGCTTTCCAAGCCACAAGCATAGAGTTGTGGTTTTCAGACGTCTCTCAACATAACAAAACAAACAAGGGGTGTGTCACACTGTGGCCTTGTCACTTACTTTAATAAGTATCTTGTGGCAAATGAATAATTATGGAAACTCAAATATTTCACCATGTAAAAATATAATCTTCAAAAAAATCGTCTAAAACAAACCAAAATCCTTCAAGATATTATAACTCTATAATAACTAATCTTAAGTTTCGACACAAGCCAAAATATAATCTTTCAAAAATCCGCATATAAAAATAGACCTATTATTTATTACCTAGGGGCCAAAATCCCTTAAGCTACTATACTCTATAATGAATTTAAACACAATATCCTTGCCTTGGTAGGCAAGGCCAACAAGAACCATCAAAAGCAATGTACCACTAGATCATACAATCCCAAACTAGTTTCAAGGCCAACAAACAACCAATGAGGTATTGCGGTAGGCAAGGATATTGTGTTTGTGTATCAATACCCGTATGACACTGATAAGCAGATCAAGAGAGGAATCAAGATTGGTGTTTGGCTAAGCTAATATTGAGTCAAGATTCTCTTTCCAATATTTTGAAAAGAATTTCCCCATTTATCTACAAATTCTTAACCTTGAGAACTTTTGAAGAAGGATTTTCTCATCTAGAAGTTTTCGGTCACATTCCAAATTTGCAAATCCACAATGATTGTGATCATTTTCTGGGCCTTCAGTAGGGTTTAGGGCCTTTAGCATTGACCAACATGATCGTTTGCTCTTTCAGAATTAAGATTGAAGTTTTGAAATTTGGACTTGTTGCAGACCACATGGAATTTAAAGTGAGCTTCAAGTACTAGGGATCATGGTTGTACAGTTAGATAAAGAGCAGAACTTGGGTTCTTATGTAACAAACCAAGTTCTGCTCTTTATCTAACTATACAACCATGATCCTTAGGACAGATCATTTTATTTGTTCTGAAGTTTGCAGCATTGGTCCTTTCCAAAGGATTGACAAAGTTCCAGAGTCAGTGTATGTAGATTGCTAGCTACTAAATGACCATGTTTGTTTGCATTTGTCTAGATATAACTGGTGCACAGGGACACATCTAACAAGTATATGCAGCTGTGATCGATGATCACTAGTCCCACAAGTGTCTTGAGTGCTAAATTCTTGGATTTCTCATGTCATCTTCTAACATTAACCCTAAGATTAAATTCATCTATTTGCAATACTTGCAAGTGCAAGCTAGGAGAAGAAGTTTTTTTTTAAATTTTTTGTAAACTTTGTATATTTTAGTCTTTATATATTTGTGGGATAAAGGGGTATATTTGCAATGCTATGAAATAATACAATACTTTTTATAAATCTATTAGAATTCGGAATATTTTACATGTTATATTTTCTAGAGATATTCTCATAATCTAATTCTAATCAGCCTATTTACATTTAATTAAATGATAACTTCCCTTGAAGCACAATAATAATGATGGAAGAGCCTAGGTACAGTGTTATTGTGGGTGGACTTGCAAACTCTTGGATCATAATCTAATGCAATGTTAATATACACACAATCTTAGAATGTTAGAAATATCATGTGCCATGTGTCTTAACTTGTAGAGTGAAGAAGTGACTCCCTATGACCAACAAGAGCAATACAAAGCACAATAATGCTACCCATAGTTTCCAAGAATCTGAATACAGGTGCACAGCTGTTGTTGTTCCCACAGATAACTGCACACGAACAATTTGCCACAATTGCAACATGCACAATATCATGTCAGATCACATAAGACATTCATAATTTCTTAACAATGTGTCATGAATCTGAAGCTCACTAGTTGCTCAGCAAGAAGAATATATATTCAACTAGCAGGTAGCAGCTAAGGGAATACATTCTAGATCTCCATGCAGGGAGGGAATGATCAATGATATATTTTTCTTGATGTTTTACAATAGGTTCAAAGAAGAATGATCAGAAAACAATATTGAGTCAATGCTGACCTGGCCAACATCTAGCATGGTCATGTGATCAGGAACGGGATCAACGAAATCATAGTCAACCACAGGAGTACTTCTAGAGTGTTGACATACAATCCGTGATATTGTGGGTGCCAAATTGCACCTGCATGCAGTACGCGGATTGCAGTATATTACATGATTCTTCTTACAATCGACAATTATATGAAACCCGTTTTTTGCATGATGATAAATATTCTAGATGAGGATCGAACAGTAACTATGTAGAAGAAACATAAATCTATCTAGCAGCAACAACAACAACAGCAGGTTCTTATGATGTATTTTTTTCTGTGTGGCCTGCAAGTAACATATATTGGGGCGAAAATAAAGGTATAGATGATCTGCAGTTCACTTACTTGCAAACCTCGCATGTGAGTTGCTCATATGCAACGCTGCTTCTTACCCGCTTGGCGCTGAACCACGTCACTGCACAAGAGCGGTGCGCCAAACCAAGGCCAGATCCACGGTCGGCGCTGCACTTGCACCCAAGCTCCAGGATTGGGTCTTCTTGCACGTCTTTCTCCTCCTCCATGCAGATTCTGCAGACATATATATATACTTATAAGCAATTTATTGAGAAGCTCTACTAGATCCAAACTAAAAACTAGGACGATGGAATGCAGCTCTCTTACGATCGAGATCTAATGACTAGCAATCACGACGTTAATCACCTGCACTGAGGACGTATCTGATGATGCCGGCCGGAATCTAAAATCCTGGCCGAAGTTGTCTCTGCAACGATTTCGGTGCAGCAGGAGACGGAGGCGTTTCTGCATGTAGTCGATGTAGCCTCTGCAGGCACTGGATGACGATATCCAGCGTCGTGAGTATGCCCGTGAAGTGTGACGTGATCAGGTAATGCGTTGCTTTGGTCCATGGATGTAAATTGCACCCTCCCAACTGGTACAATTACTTGCAGCTCAAGCTCTGAAGCACTAGAGGACTCAGAAGTACGAGACATGTCAGAACGTCTAGACCGAACGGAGCTTGATTCAGTCTCTCTTCTTAATCACTCAGGAAATCCAGAAGAGAAAAGACAACGAAACAAAACAGAAAAGAGGACGGGACGAAAGAACTTAGGTACAACCGGAAAATATATATATATCCTTCAACCTTGTAACAAGTCGAAAGAGATCAGAGTCTAAACCCACAAATCTGTTCACTATGAAACTTGCATCGCATGAATGAAAAGTCCAAGGATGTTAACAAGTCGACGGGAGTTATATGAAGAAGAAATCTCTACATATGCAAGCAATGGGTCGAGCTTGCGAAGTAGTGCATGCACGAATCATCTCCTCCAGCTCTCTGATCATCAACAACTAATCTACACAAAGAGAGAAATCAAAGTGTGAAGAATGAATGGCAGCAGCAGCTGCAGGTCTACCCAATTTGTAGCTATTTTTGTTGTGGAACTCGTGCAGGCGAGTCTATCTTGGCAGCGCGGCGCACTCTGTAGTCTCGGGTACTGGGCATTCCACCCGCTGCTAGTCTCCGTAGTGTACTAGGCCAGGGGTACTGTACGCGCTTCTGCCTATACTAGCTTACATGTTTGGCGACAGATGCATGCATGGTAATATATCATGGCATGCATAGGGTTCTTTATGTGGCAACTATCTATCTAGGAGGGAGACGGATCTTACACCTACTTATTCATGATCATATTGGCATGCACATGGTTCTAATGTGACTACTATTTAGGAGTGTATTGGATTTTACAGGGGTGAAAACACTGTCAAAGGAGGCAAGGGTGTTTTCCAAGGACTGCACATGACATTTGTTACTTTTGTGTGTTGATTCATAATTTTATATTTTATATTTTGGATATTTAGTTTAATATTACATGTTAGATATAATATTGATTTTGATTAAAATTGATTTTATATCATATATATTATCTATTCATGTCTCCTATCACATAAATATGAACAATTTTTATTAAGATTACATTTTCAAAATTTATAATTTTCAAAGTCCAAAACACATGTGAATCAAATGTGTTTAAATCATTTATAAATAAAAATTTCATTAAGTCAAATTTTTTTCCCTTCTAATCATTAACGTTAGATTTCTCTTCAATTTTCAGAAAAGAATGAAACACATTTCGTAAGAAAAAAAATGTTTAAAAAAAATAACAATTGTCAAAGCACTTGCTTCAATCCAGAAATGGTCTTTATTAATTTGTAAACAAGGTATTTACATCTAAGAACTTCATAGCCATCAAGTTGTTTCATGTAGATCTTTTGATCCAAGTCCATATTCAAGAAAACACATTTGACATCCATCTGGTGAATTTCAAGGTTTCTTCATGTGCCTACTGATTAGATGATTGAATCATTGGTGCCAAAGATTGAGGTTATTCAACTTGTTGTTACTTTCTATTTAGTTAGTCTTTGTGATAACCCAAGGCTCACCGTTCAACTCATAGAATTGGCTATCACATCCATTTTCAATTACCACATTTTTTTGGTTATTTTTTATCATGCAAGAAGATCCTCCAAATTCAATTGTGTGATCCATGGAAAGAACTTGCCTCACTCAAAATAGATTATTGGTTAGTTCCTAATGTGTACATGACACTGATGAAAAATGCACGTATTTTCCTTTCTTTAACTTTTGAAATCACCATTACTTTCTTTCTACAACTATTTATTAGATTGAAATACCTCAAAGATAAGATTTAACAAATAGGATTTCCTTAAAATCCCTGAACCATTCATAGTTTTAAAAAAGGTGCATTATTGCTTCAAAGTTGACATACCATCCATCATCATCAACAGAAATAAACAAAGTTAAAAAAATAAAATCCATGATCAACATTATTCCCTTACTGTTCCTGTCTTTCATGTCTTGTTTTCTCTTCTTGCAGTTTTTAATTTAATGATCTTGTTCTTTACAATAATTGTAGATATCCTTGTTTTGATCTCTCCCACTTCTAGAATTCCACTTTTCAATCATCAAGGCTACAACTTCTCCATCCCATTTAATGTTTCCTCTCTCCCTCCTCATCAACTTTCCATTCAACAATCTTGTGTTCACCATGTCCCACATCCAATTTCCTAGTTGGTAATTTTCCCAAGGTGATGATTAATTTTTAATAATTTTCCAACAGACTAATGAGGAGGACGATCACTTTCACCTCATTAGATACCACTACATCTATGGCCTCGAACTCATCTACCATTGCTACTAGCTTGTTGAAATCAACTTCCACAGTGTCCATAGAATTGATCTAAGATGTGAAGGATTTTTTAGTTAGCTAGCCATTTGGCAAGGGCATCCAAATTCCTTTTCGTTATGGTCTCTCTCCTTATGGTCATCAGTTGATTATTAGATAGACTTTAAACGAGCAAGTTCAAAGCTTTGTTCTCCTTTCTTGAGTAGCCAAGAATGCCGTAGTATTGTCATCTTATTTAAATGTCACCTCAATGTCATTGATCAACCACCACAACTCTCTTGCTTTCAATAGCATCTCCATCTTGAACCACCAAACCATGTAATGTTTGCCTTTAAACTTATCCACAACTCCGTATGTGAGCCCATAACCTATTGAGTCTTTAATTATGTTCTTCGTGATGCAACTCCCACAATTTACAACATAGCAAAAGTCGTCTAAATCTAGTTGAAAACAAACATCAAAGGTAAGTAAGGCTCATCTAGCTAACCAATTAAACAAATCGTAATAATTGTTAAACATCAAAGCAAACCAAAATGGCACAAGGTGCATTTTTGCTCAAATGAGCCACATGTGTTGTTCACTCAAGATGAATTTTTTGTCAAGACTGAATAATCTAATCTAGGTGAAGCATGTTCAATACAATTTGTCATTCAAGAATAATATTTTTCAATCATAATTTACATGTCAACATAACAAAATATTTTATTTTTATACACGAAAAGAATGTCAAATGATTATGTAAAATTGTATTTTAAGATAGTCTCATATAAATATGTCAGAGATCCATTAAGGAATGAAAGCACATATTATATTATATTGAAAGTACTTGTGAATAATTCATATTCATTAAATCATTTCAAAGTTTTTCAAATGTTCTGATAATATATTTAAAATATTGTTTTACAAGTCCATCCAAACTTTAATCTATCAACTTTATCTACACCTGAAGACAATGCAAAATCAGTCATAATGCACAGAGTGACCCCCTACAGAGGAATGTACCCTCCATTGGCCCACATTTATGTGATAGAACACATGAATAAGTATTATATATGATATAAAATCAATTTTATTCACAATCACTATTATATCTCACATATAATAGTAAACTAAATATCCAAAATATAAAATATAAAATTATAAATCAACACACAAAAGTAACAAATGTCATGTGTAGTCCTCGGAAAACGCCCTTGCCTCCTTCGACGGTGTTTTCAACCATGTAAAATCATCCATTCCACTCCTAAATAGTAGTCACATAAGAACAATATGCATGCCAATATTATCATGAATAAGTAGGTGTAAGATCCGTCTCCCTTCTATATAGATAGTCGCCACATACAGAACCCTATGCATGCCATGATATATTACCATGCATGCATCTGTCGCCAAACATGTAAGCTAGTATAGGCAGAAGCGTGTACAGTGCTCCTAGCCTAGTACAGTACGGAGACTAGCAGCGGGTGGAATGCCCAGTACCCGAGACTACAGAGTACGCCTCGCTGCCAGGATAGACTCGCCTCCACGAGTTCCACAACAAAAATAGCTACAAATTGGGAACACTTGCAGCTGCTGCTGCGTACAAGCATGCTGCCATTCATTCTTCACACTTTGATTTCTCTCTTTGTGTACATCAGTTGTTGATGATCAGAGAGCTGGAGGAGATGATCGTGCACTGCTTTGCAAGCTCGACCCATTAATTGCTTGCATATGTAGAGATTTCTTCTTCATATAACTCCCGTCGACTTGTTAACATCCTTGGACTTTTCATTCATGCGATGCAAGTTTCATAGTGAACAGATTTTTGTGTCGAGACTCTGATCTCCTTCGACTTGTTACAAGGTTGAAGGATATAGATACATTTTCCGGTTGTACCTAAGTTCTTTCGTCCCGTCCTCTTTTCTGTTTTCTTTTTGTTTTCTTTTCTCTTCTGGGATTTCTGAGTGATTAAGAAGAGAGACTGAATCAAGCTCCGTTCGGTCTAGACGTTCTGACATGTCTCGTACTTCTGAGTCCTCTAGTGCTTCAGAGCTTGAGCTGCAAGTAATTGTACCAGTTGGGAGGGTGCAATTTACATCCATGGACCAAAGCAACGCATTACCTGATCACGTCACACTTCACGCGCATACTGACGACGCTGGATATCCTCATCCAGTGCCTGCAGAGGCTACATCGACTACATGCAGAAACGCCTCCGTCTCCTGCTGCACCGAAATCGTTGCAGAGACAACTTCGGCCAGGATTTTAGATTCCGGCCGGCATCATCAGATACGTCCTCAGTGCAGGTGATTAACGTCGTGATTGCTAGTCATTAGATCTCGATCGTAAGAGAGCTGCATTCCATCGTCCTAGTTTTTAGTTTGGATCTAGTAGAGCTTCTCAATAAATTGCTTATAAGTATATATATATGTCTGCAGAATCTGCATGGAGGAGGAGAAAGACGTGCAAGAAGACCCAATCCTGGATCTTGGGTGCAAGTGCAGCGCCGACCGTGGATCTGGCCTTGGTTTGGCGCACCGCTCTTGTGCAGTGACGTGGTTCAGCGCCAAGCGGGTAAGAAGCAGCGTTCCATATGAGCAACTCACATGCGAGGTTTGCAAGTAAGTAAACTCCAGATCATCTATAACTAATTTGTTTTCTCTCCAATATACGTTACTTGCAGGCCACACAGAAATAAATACATTATAGGAACCTGCTGTTGTTGTTGCTAGATAGCATTATGTTTCTTCTACATAGTTACTGTTCGATCCTCATCTAGAATATTTGTCATCATGCAGAAACCGTGTTTGATATAATTGTTGATTGTAAGAAGAATCATGTAATATACTGCAATCCGCGTACTGCATGCAGGTGCAATTTGGCACCCACAATATCACGGATTGTATGTCAACACTCAAGAAGTACTCCTGTGGTTGACTATGATTTCGTTGATCCCGTTCCTGATCACATGACCATGCTAGATGTTGGCCAGGTCAGTACTGACTCAATATTGTTTTCTGATCATTCTTGCTTGAACCTATTGTAAAACATCGAGAAGAATATATCATTGATCAGTCCGTCCCTGCATGGAGATCTAGAATGTATTCCCTTAGCTGCTACCTGCTAGTTGAATATATATCTTTTTGCTGAGCAACTAGTGAGCTTCAGATTCATGACACATTGTTAAGAAATTCTGAATGTCTTATGTGATCTGACATGATATTGTGCATGTTGCAATTGTGGCAAATTGTTCATGTGCAGTTATCTGTGGGAACAACAGCAGCTGTGCACCTGCATTCAGATTCTTGGAAACTATGGGTAGCATTATTGTGCTTTGTATTGCTCTTGTTGGTCATAGGGAGTCACTTCTTCACTCTACAAGTTAAGACACATGGCACATGATATTTCTAACATTCTAAGATTGTGTGTATATAAACATTGCATTAGATTATGATCCAAGAGTTTGCAAGTCCACCCACAATAACATTGTACCTAGGCTCTTTCATCATTATTATTGCGCTTCCAGGGAAGTTATCAGTTAATTAAATGTAAATAGGGTGATTAGAAATAGATTATGAGAATATCTCTAGAAAATATAACATGTAAAATATTCCGAATTCTAATAGATTTATAAAAAATATTGTATAATTTCATAGCATTGCAAATATACCCCTTTATCCCACAAATATATAAAGACTAAAATATACAAAGTTTACAAAATATTTTAAAAAAAACTTCTTCTCCTAGCTTGCACTTGCAAGTATTGCAAATAGATGAATTTAATCATAGGGTTAATGTTAGAACATGACATGAGAAATCCAAGAATTTAGCACTCAAGACAGTTGTGGAACTAGTGATCGATCACAGCTACATATACTTGTTAGATGTGTCCCTGTGTAGCAGTTATATCTAGACAAATGCGAACAAACATGGTCATTTAGTAGCTAGCAACCTACAAACACTGACTCTGGAACTTTGTCAATCCTTTGGAAAGGACCAATGCTGCAAACTTCAGAACAAATAAAATGATCTGTCCTAAGGATCATGGTTGTATAGTTAGATAAAGAGCAGAACTTGGTTTGTTGCATAACAAACCAAGTTCTGCTAGCTCTTTAACTAACTGTACAACCATGATCCCTAGTACTTCAAGCTCGCTTTAAGTTCCATGTGGTCTGCAACAAGTACAAAATTCAAAACGTCAAACTTAATTCTGAAAGAGCAAAGATCATGTTGTTCAATGTTAAAGGCCCTAAACCCTACTGAAGGCCCAGAAAATGATCACAATCATTGTGGATTTGCAAATTTGGAATGTGACCCAAAACTTCTAGATGAGAAATTCCTTCCTCAAAAGTTTTCAATGTTAAGAATTTGTAGATAAATGGGGAAATTCTTTTCAAAATATTGGAAACAGAATCTCGACTCAATATTAGCTTAGCCAAACACCAATCTTGATTCCTCTCTTGATCTACTTATCAGTGTCATAAGGGTATTGATACACAAACACAATATCCTTGCCTACCGCAATACCTCATTGGTTCTTTGTTGGCCTTGCCTTGACAGGCAAGGATATTGTGTTTAGATTCATTATAGAGTATAGTAGCTTAAGGGATTTTGGCCCCAAGGTAATCATAATAGGTCTATTTTTATGTGAGGATTTTTGAAAGACAATATTTTGGCTTCTGTTGAAACTTGAGATTTGTTATAGAGTTATAATATCTTGAAGGATTTTGGTTTGTTTTAGAGGATTTTTTGAAGATTATATTTTTACATGGTGAAATATTTGAGTTTCCATAATTCTTCATTTGCCACAAGATACTTTTTAAAGTAAATGACAAGGCCACAGTGTGACACACCCCTTGTTTGTTTTGTTATGTTGAGAGACGTCTGAAAACCACAACTCGGTGCTTGTGGCTTAGAAAGCCTTCAATGGGTAGGGGTGCATCAAGGTGATTTCACAATGTTTAGGTCCCTACAGTGCAGAGGTATTGAATGTTGAGAGATTTTGTCATAAAAGAATCGATGAAATATAAAAAAAATCTTTTCAAAAAATTGGGGCAAGCTCTTGGTATTATTGGAAAGCCCTCAATGAGTAGTAGGTTTCATGGAGATGATTTTGTAATTTCCAGACCTAAGGTGTGGGACAAATTGAATTTAAAGTAATTTTTTTGTGTTATTGTAAATTCCATAAAAATAAAATTGTAGTCAAATAAAATTATAGACTGAAGTTATAGAAGGTGTACCATTTTGCCCTTCCCTAATTCAATCAATGTTACAATGTCACCAAAAAGGAAGGGTCAAATAACAACTCGACCCCTCTGTTGAGCTCACTCTGACCGAAATGTGAATGGTTGTCTGTCTGGCAAACCAACAGCATGACAATGGCACTAATTTAAGTCCAGAGCTTCTATCTTCTAGTTCTACTAAACCCCAATGAGAGGCATACATCACCAATGCAAAAACTCACTCCCTAAATTTCCACAGACATAGCTTCAACTCATGCAATTTGGCAAAACAGAACTTCAAAGATCAAAACTCATTGGCTCATAATTTACAGAATTCCCCAACAACACAAGCTTCCTCACTCCAATGTACTCATCTAAACTCAAGCAACCCTACTCAGCCAAGTCGTTGGCACAGCGGAAAGTCTCAACAACTCAACCAAGTTCTCCACGAAATAGACATACAGAGCGATATGTCTAGACTCTTCTGATCTCCTCGAACATCTTCAGCTCTATTCTTCCACACCCAACACAAAACTAAAAAACAAAAACTCCTCTCCAATACTCCCTCAGCCTCTAGTTATTTTCTGATCTCCTCCCCCTTAAGCAATGTCCATCCAGAATCAAAAACAATTACTGAGCTATAACACTCTCCTCAAAAATTAGACCTCTCAGTCTGTCTCTCCATGCCTTCCTGAGTTCCTCTAACACATCGTTCTACCTTCCCACACAGCTCTTCCTTGGTTTCCCGCTCACGCTTTCATCCTTCACCTTTTTCTTTGTACGCCTCCACTTCTCCGCTGTCATCTCCTCCTCAACAACTCATCAATGCAGCGCCATTCCCTTCCATCATTCACGCCGCCATCCTCCTATACTCCCCATCCCACACAGCTAGAGGGCAACCTCCCCATGCATTCCATGCACAACCAGCACTAACCTTCTTCCAAAAAGGATAAAATCTGCCGCTTTCATTAATGAAGTAGATGGTGGGATTAACTCTCAAACCCTGATCAACAAATCTGACATTCACACAAAAGACACAACCACAAAATCCTTGTTCGGTCACCCCCTGTTTGGTTACAACAATATGTGCTCCATAACACACGCCACACTAATAGACATGAACCAACATTGTAAAACCTTCCCCATGGAACCCATCATCATCACATTTACATTTGAATGACCATTCATTTGTTGCACTAAAATTTATGACTTCCAAAATCCACAATGGCAACTGACCAATTCAACTTCAATGATGATATATTAACCTTTTTCTACTTTTGTTGCCTTTATAGTCCATATAGAAAAGGTGGCGAGTATTGAGTGCACACTTTGCTATTTAGTGAACAATGAGTATATTAGCTTGTAAGCAAGCAAAATTCACCTTATGAAATCATACATATTGTTCATGGAAGGTATGTATTCAACCTTTGACATGACACTCAATGGAATCCCATTGAGGTTGCTTAATTTCCAATTTTTTCATCAACATTGTCACTAAGTTCTTCTCAATATACCTACCCAATATCTACCTATTTTGCAATCACCTTCAATAGGATGACAAACACTTTAAATTAGCAATTATCAAGTGAAATGTTTAAGCTTTCTCACATTTAATCCTAGGAAGGAATCCATCAGATGTCATACCATGGCTAATGTGACAAATGCCAACTAATTCCATATCATTGAATTCTATTTTACACATATATTAGGCACTTGGAGGAAATTCCTAACACATTGTATTCGAAGGTGCCTTAAGTCCCTTAATATTTAAAGAAGTAGATGGATCTTCTACCTATTTTTTGAAACAAGTGTAAGATTCCTCCTAGTCCTACAAAGTAGGTGTAAGATCCTTACTACTCCTAAAAAGGAGGTCTAAGATCCCTCCTGCTCCTTCTATAGCCTCAAGATTTAGGTATATTCAAGCTTATGATGATAAGGTTTGCTTGGTGCTTTACTATGGTGGGTAAGGCATAGAGGTGAGTGACATTCCCAAAATGTGGGGTCGGATTCAGTTATTGCCTCTCAACCTTCAAAGTATCCAACACCAAATGAGATTGGAGAAGGCCCTTTGATGCCACATGGTTTCAATGGAGAAAATTTACTCGAACATTGCAGATCATTTATACTTGTTGAAATCACTTTTGTTGCAAAGCTTAACAAGGTATTGACAATTTATCTTACACTCATTCATCCGGCCACAAAATTGCCATGTTTTTATTCAAGAACTCACCTTCAAAACTATGCTTCAGGTCTTCCAACTCTCCAGACGTTATTACAATTTGGCACATCTCCTAAACTTGTGTGAATCCTTAAAACTAAACACTTATAAAAAAGATACAACTTGAAGAAAGAGAGTCTAGTAGGATAAAAATGGAGGACACAAATTAGGATCTTCAAAATGTGTTTTTGGATTGCTACCTATGAATTCAAGTCATAAGTAAAAAGCACATATGACAAATAAAATTTAACTTTTTTTAGTAAATAAACACATTACAATTTTTTTCACCTTGACCAATTTTTCTTTCTTTTCATGGAAAATATTTTATTACTAGTAGTTGCACTTGAATATCATGTGACCAAAGAAAAAGAATTAAGTAGTGCAAAAAGTAGTAACCCTGAGGTTCATATACGAGCCTTCTTTCTTTGACAAATTTTGTAGTTTTCTGACAAAAAAAAGTTGGGGAATAATTTTTTTTTTTAAATTTTTTTCTAGTGCAAATTAATTTGACTAATTTTTTAAATTTTTTTTGTTTTGAAAAAAATGGCCAAACTTTCGATATATCCCAAAATTGAAAAAAAAAAATTAATTTTTTTTAAAAACCTGCTTAGGTCATGGACACCTTTAAACAACCTTATTTTTTAATGATAGTGTGTTGGGGAAGGCTAGTTTCTAGGGCCCTCTATACGCAATCATTAAGTGTTTGACAAGTTACAACAGAAATGGAGATAGGTTTCCACATCAAAAGATATATGGTATAGCAAAGGAATTAGGAATTATTTTCTTAATGCTTTACATATTTTGAATATAATTATTTTATTTTTTTTGTCATTGCTTCCAGGATCCATGACGCCGGTTCCATTCATGGTTGGGGGTATTAAAAAAAGAAAAAGGATTTTAAGATTTTTATAGGGTTATTTTTTACAAATAATATTTATATGAAGTAAATTTAAGTAAAAAAATTTGAATAGTCCAAGATAAAATAGTTCATGTGATGATGATGATTTTCATATGTGCACATTATTGTGCATGAATATTTTGCGTAAACAAGTAAAAGCAGAAAATATCAAAATGGGCTTTAAAAATTAATTGAATATGTTTTTTTTAATGATTATTTTTGGCACTTTTGACCTACATTTAGAATTAGAAAATTTGAACCTAATGAATATAAAAAGCTAGCCAAATGATTTAATAAAAAAATCATTTCTCATGCAATTTTTCTTTTGAAAATTTCATATGATTTATTTTTTCATCAAATTGACTTAGTGAACATGTAGTTGCATAACAGGAAATGTGAATTTTTTTTACAAAACATTTGAAATCAATCGCATCATTTTATGCATACTTTTTGCATTTTTCAATTTAAAAAATACAATTAACCATAAATCAATGAAGAACTCAAAAAGACTTTTATATAACATCCTATAATGATTGGATCCTTATTTAAGCTTGTTTTTTCAACACTTTAATAGTAGGAACACAATAATACACCATAGTTACAACATATTGAACATTATGAAAAATCTAAAATCATCTCTTACAATCCTTTTTAAATTAGACACTTATTTTTTGAACCCCAACCCTAAATGAGCCCTCCAAGGTTTTTTTTTTCTTTTTTTTCTCTTTTTCTTTTGAGATATCAAAAAACTTGGTGACCTTTCTAGAAGAGCTAACAAAATTAGTGAAATTTACACTCAAAAAGTATAATTTCCCAATCTTTGTTTGTCAAAAAATAAAATCAGTGCTTGAATCATGCAACTAAAGTATTTCAAATCTTGGATTCAAGTTTTGTTTTTGTTTTTTTTTTTTGATACTAAGCCATTTAAGAATGTTTTCACAATTTTTAAGATATTAAACCCTAACAAATTGTTGCTTTCAAATTTGTTGGGGTTTTCTTTTAAAGAAAATTACACCCTCTTTTGGGTTTAGGGTTTAGGGTTCACCCTAAACCCTAAACCTTAAACAACAGCTGCATGAAAACTTTTGCATATCTTTCTTGTAAAAAATGACACCATTATGTTATAAAACACAGCATACCTTCTCTCCTGCCCTTGTGCTGTACAAGTCATGTTTCTCAACCTACAAATTTATCAGCAGATTTTTCTTTTACCAAAAGTTTCTGCTTGAAGTCCTTCACAACTCTTCCCAAGTTAGAATTTTAAATTTCCAACATTTTACACAATTACTAGGCATTCATGTGGTTGCAGCTCCCTCCTCCCGCTTGGGACTGTTCCAATCAAATTTCAATTGTAAATGCCATATGATGTTGGTGCACACATGGGAAATCCATGGGATGGATGGGAGAAGCAGATGCAACATCAAAACATTCTAAAAGGAAATCATCTTCATGAACTATTGACAGTGAAGTTGGCACACATCTTACTATGTTTCAGTACTCACATTACCATGAACAATTGTAGAGGACAGGTACCCATTGGATCAATGGGCTAATTGTAAAACACAGAAAACCAAGGTCATCTAGTAGAAGACATGTCCATTGAGTTTTTTTAGGCTAATTGCAATTGTTTTGGTGCTGAAATTGAAATTGAATCAACCACTAACTCAGTAACAGCTGTTCCACCAAATTGTGACAGTTAGGCACAGACCACTACCTTATGGTAGCCCAGGGAAAGAGAAACCAAAGCTGCAGCAAGTTGTGGACTTTGGTAAGGTTGATGAGTTCACAAGGGTTTTTCTGCAGATCCTGCCGTTGGGGTTCAATACCATGGGCATCACAAAGTGAAGATGTATAATCTCCAAAAACTTCATCAAAATTGATCACAAAATTTCCCTTCATTTGGCTCGTTTGTTCATGGAAGCATATCACATTGAGGCCAACTCATTTTTATTTGCTCTCAAGTTCTGGATCCTCTGCAACTTCGCTAACTTTTCTGTATACAAAACCATTTAGGGATTGCTGGAAAAGGACATCACAGAAATGGGATCCAATTGTGTTTCGATATCCAATTGCTGGAAGGCTGGAAGGTAGAGTGTAGCTTGCACTCCTCCTTTGTAACACCTGCCTTGTTCAGTCTACGTGCAGATGTTCCTAGCATATCGTGTTCACCCACACCCACTTTACTCTGCTGTAGCACCACATTTGTGAGAAACTAAGTGCAAAAACTCATGTAAAACAGACTGATATATAACCGAATAAATGAGAGCAATTGTTATGCAGACAGATAGATGTGAAAGGTATCTGTGCTATGATGTGATTTTAGTAAAGACAACTTCCATTGCAATTCACAAAAAGGTGAGTTTTTCTTTCATATTGCACACTTTCTTTGGTGTTTTCATTGCAACATTGTCATATGTAATTCCAGCTGCATACTTCAAATTATATCTGATTTATCATTACTGATGCACAAACACTGTTTGTGAAGCAGTACAACAGACTGCATTTTCATGGTTTCCTTTGCATATAAACTGGATGCTCCAATGCCCAAAACAAGGAAGAGTCTTGAATAGTTTCCTGGAAGACTTCAACAAAGTGGCCAAGGGGGTCTACCACAAGTATACTTGGAGTGGGAAGTCCTGTTGTCTGTTGGAGCTTTAGTCAGCATGAACTAAAATAAGTGAGATGGCTGCCTGCCCGCCATGAGCATCTGTATCCAAACCCTGCAAAATACATATGTGAGTAGATTGTCCTGACTCTAGTAAAAGAGCCAGAAATTTGGATTCATCTGTCTACTGCTATGGCTTAGTTCAAACAGAACCAGAAGGCAGATTACATTCTTGGTTTTCAAAATTACAATCCACAATAATCTGAAACTTCAACAACCTGCATGCTTGCTAGACTGAGAAGTGAGACTTATGTCTTGCTTCATGAAGATTCCAACAAACTGCTTTGAATCAGAACAGTAACTTGAGCTTTGACATGAACACACATACCCTCCACTAACATCATATTTTGCTACTCTCTTCTTTTTTAAAACAAAGACTTATATTGTTCTACGTGCTACCTTGGTACTACATATGGAAGAGCAAAAGTGCCTTTTCAAGAACAGATGGTCAAGAACCAAGGTTCATCTCTTGAAACAAAGCCAGTCATACTGCATGGGAAATTGGTCACACAGATCCTCCATACAATTTTGTACTTTCAAATGTACATAGAGCCCTTGTTTCCCCAATTGAAAATGCAGGAGAAAGGAGATGGATTTCACAAAAACCATAATGAACTCTCACAGACAAAGATAAACTCTTCCTCTTCTACTTCAAAAGAGTCCCATAAATTCTCTATGCCAATACTTAAAGTCTGTGGTCCTCGTGACTCTGCCCTCAAGCATCCATCTGAAACATTTCTGCTCAATCACAAAATATCAAAACGATCATACAGTGAAGCACAGACTGCATGTCTAATAAGATTTTACCCATAAGAATTCTGAAATCACCATTGCCGCCAATCAATTCTTCCCTTCACTGTCTCTCATTTTCATCACTAAAATCACAAATCATTTTGACAGGACAGACAAGCTCAAGGTGGGGGGGGAAAGGCACCTACAGATACACACTAGAAAAAACATTGCTCTGCAATCACTTTCCATTTCCTTCTGGGGCATTAGTTGCTTCTGGACAACACAATGATGATGAAGGGAAAGTAATTGTCCACTAGGGTTTTTTCCATAAAACCCTAAACTACACTCTTGCCATCAGGTGTGTTCTGAGTTCTGTGAGATCAGAACCATAACTACCGTTGCACGTGGGGTTCATTCTCATTTAAATGTCCACCAGTGTAAACACAATCTGTTCAGCCTGCAAACTTCTCTTAGGTCATGGCAACAAGAATGTCTTAACAAGAGCTTTACTCGAGCAGCTTACTTGAGAGGAGCAAAATCCTGGCAGGGTTTCAGCCGGGCCCGACTTTCGGGATGTCGTAATGCTCACTGAGATTCGCCAAGTACTGGTTGAATTCTTCGACTCTCTGACGATGGGATTTACTAGCCACTTTGGCCAGCCGTCGTAATTCTAGCTTTTCTTTCTGCTCGTGATACTTCTTTTCAGCCGGCGTCCGATGGTCCTCACGAGCCGCCAGTTGACTCTCTCTCTCCTGCTCTTCTTCTTCTGCTGCTACTCCTTCGCGTGATTCTTCTTCCAGCGTGCCGTGCGAGGCTCCCTCCGCGTCCTTGTTGCCTTCCTTTCCTGCTGCTTTCAGAAGCATCAGCTGCTGCTGGTGCGATTCTCGCTTGCGCTTCTTCTTCTTGAGTCCGCCTTTCACATCAAGTGCCTTCCCCTTCAACTGCAGCTTACCTCCCACCACGTTGGAATACGACATGATCACAGCAACACAAACAGAATCGACAAGCCAAATCTAGTAGTGCAAAGACCTCATCTTCTTCTCCAATTTCTCTCGATCTCAAACCGAATCCGGGTTTCTGCGCAATGCGCACCAAACCCTAAAATGCAGAAACAGTTATTGGATGAAGTTGATAAATTATTACTTTACCGCAATGCCTTCATGGATGAGAAAGTAGAGATGTTTTCAACCACGTTAGTCGGCCCCTGTGCTGTGGGCCTGAATATAATAAACCTCCATCCAGCAGCGTTTTTTTTCTGGCTAAATTTAGCCTGTTGGCTTCTTTTTTCAAAATGGCTAAAAAAATATGCTTTTTTTGGTTTTTCTAGTTGTCAGAAAAATCACCAAATTTCTCTATTGGGTTCCTTGGCATGTAGCCAAAAATATGAAGGATTCTTTTTTTAGATGTACCTTTCATACCTGGTGTATAGCCAAATTTGGCTAAATCATCTTGTGGATGGCCTCTGGTCTGGCGAGGGTTTACTCTATAATGAAATATCCTTGCCTTGGTAGGCAAGGCCAACAAAGATCCAAACATCTATCTTAAGATATAGATTTTGTCCTCTCCTCAAGCATGAATATTTTGTTAAAATTAACTCTGAAACAATGAGAGAATAGGACTGAGAAATAGTAGACATTTACTATGAACTCTCCACCCAACCTTATGATCACACAAGTTATAGAACTTATGATTCAACTCTCAGCTATTCTTGATTAAAACATGAACATCCCATGCAATGAGATGCTACAGCTAAAGTATCTCATAGTTTCAATATATCAAGCCCTAAAGGGTTTGATGATTCACAGCTTACTTTATCACTCGCAAGTCAAACATTTGATCTCACAAATTTTGTAAGCAATGTCCATATTATGCTTGTGCCCCATCTTCATGCTTCTAAACTATTTACCACAATAGTATGGACCAATAAAATTGAACACCCAATGTCAAAGTTCATCCTTGCTTCAAAGTTTATCAACCCCAAAAATCAATCAACAACTCCAAGTTTGCTTGTAAATTGCGAGCTCAACGTTTGGATCTCACAATTATTATGTAAGTGTCCACTCTTATGCATATGCCCACCTCCATGCTTCTAAGCTATTTGCCACAACAGTGTGGACCAAGGAATTTAGACCCCATAGCATGGAAGTTAGCAGAACTGTATACCAGACCAACACTGGTATACTCACAATTGATATCTACTCAAACTGAAAATGTGAAAATACAAGAGAACCCACATGAACATAATTTTGCAGAAAGAATGCAAAAATCTAGCTGTATGAAACACTAAATGCTGTCGTGAAATGTAATTATTTGAAGTGGGTGCCCATTTGTTCACTCTAATTACATCAATAGTTATTGGATCAAGTAGAAAAATGGAGATCCATTCTTGGCAATAGAAAAATAGAGGTAAATTCGAACATGTTGCATGGGGGTCAGGCAATGGTCGGTTGGAGAAAGGTGGCCCATTCCCATTTGCCTTCATGTGTTTGGATAACAGCTATTACCATGACCTTGAACCCAGAGCCCACTTGTTATTAGTTCCATGTAAAATGTGGTACTTACCAATGTAGTGATCTCTTCCATTGTTCCCCGTCATAGCCAGAAACTCCTTCCCTTCTCATGTGAGTAGTCCTGTTACAACACTTAGTGATGTGAAAAATTGGTCAGCAGGTGTGAGTAAGTGAGGAATCCATGCTTACAATTTTGTCCTAAATGGCTTCGAAACTATGACCTTGGTTGCTTCATATCTCACAAATCGGTTTTCGGCTTTCACTGAAACCTAGAAAGTTCAACACAATTCAGCTCCCATCATTATGATTTGAGAAAGTTCCTAGCTGAGAACCAGGAAAAAAATCATCATATATTGATGAGATTCGATCCAATTGTGTCTTTCTGCTCCAGTGATATTCTCTTGTCACTTTGACCGCCACTAGCATGGATTCTTCGCACTGCAGAAGATGGGGCATTGGCATGGCGGCGTTCTGAAGCTGACAGGGGAACACTTGACCCTGCACCACCTGTGGGTGAGCCTCGCTTCAATGAACTTCTTGTGCTGGGGCCACTTCTTTGTGCACTTGCAGCAACTTGCTCTAGCAGGAGCAAGGATTCATCTTGTAGAACTGCTAACTGCAACCCCAAATACAAACTCTCTTTACAAGGCACAACACTGCAGATAGACTAAACAAGCCAGAGAGGACATCTAGAGTGCAATAGCCATGTACACAAGCCCTGACCAGAACTCCACCCACAACCTTCTTACAAAGGGCATATTGAAGTGAAGGATAAGGAAAAAAGATAATGGAGCTCAGAACTTACTCTAAGCTTGTTCTGCTGAAGGCGATCCCAAAGTGATGTTAAAACTGGACACAAACTGCATGCATCAACAAACTAAAAGTCAAAAGTTATATCCTAGTGTAAGTAATGTATTCATATCATCTGCAATCCCATATTCCATATGCAGCAAAGTGAACAATATGAAGATCTGTACCAGTATTCCAGGAGCTTGGTGAGAGAAGCTTGATAGGTCGAAGAATGATGAATGGCAGCTAATGGATGAATTTGCCCCTTCCTGACAAGACACAAATGATTCTTAGCACAAATAGATAAAGTGTTGCCAACAGTGACTTTTCACATGAACTTAGATTCAATGCAACTATGACAGAATCACAGTGATAGCCCCTGATAAAAAGACAAAATCCCCAATTTACAAGTTGTCAAACAGTTGAGAGACATGAGTGTTACAGTTGACTCTTAACCAGTAGGCAACTTCACAAATGGACAGGCAGCTGTTTATGCACTGTTCCCATCAATAATGGTGAAACATGACAATAAGAGCTACTATGCTCTGAATAAATAAAGATGGAACATAGAAGTACATCAAACTACACAGTCAATGCACATACAGACACCATATGCTCTTCTAGCTATTGCATGAGTGTGGCTGCATTGATCCATTGCTTTCTCTGAGACTAAGTCATCACAGTATGGTCCATAGATACAGTAGTGTAAGTCAACCATTCTGCAGTAGGATGCCTCCTTCAACTTTCCTTGACATAACTATGGGACCATTTCACGTGCTTGACATGGACATCACACATAAATTCCTGAACAATGATTCAATTGAGGTCAAAAGGTTACCAACCTGTTAATAGATTGCTTCATAGCTTGATGGTAAGCTGCTTGCTCTTCTGCAAACAGTATGCGCTGCAGATCTACTAATGGGCTCAAAGGAAAGTCAACATGTGTCAAGGTATGTCCAGGCACTACTTCTAGTGGAACCTCCTTTCTCACAAATTCTGCTTCACTGCACACCCACAGTTTCCATTGGTCTTGTGAGATTTATAAACCAGATCTCTAAACATTCAGCAATACAAGGAGCACCAGTAGAGGCAAAAGGACCCCATCAAGATCATACATAGCTGTATGAATGGAAACTATATTCAGAAGGCCAATAGACTTATCAAAGCAGTGTGCCAACCTGATAAGAATACCAGCACATGACCCTTCAGTTCATTCAGTCAACAGGTTTACAAGCAATGATATAGCCCATAAGCAACAAATGAATATCCAGCAGATTGCAGAGAAGCCTCAACAACAACACTGTGAAGGTACATTCTGTCAGTTCCAGCAAAACCAGCACTAAAAGGGCAATGGATGTGGTCATAACCTTCTGAGTGTCACTCACAAAGTTTCAGACCATCACTTTCATCATGAATACCAGTAACAAGCTGCCACAATTCCCCACTAATTTCATCAGCTCCTGATGATGATGAGTGCATCTACTTATATATACTCCTCAGAATATACAATATCTTCATACTCCTTACTATTTTAGCTAACCTGAAAAAAACTGAGAGATGTCAATTGATAAGGAAATGGATATTTCAGAACAGACCAAAAGCCATCAGCAAACATGAAAAAGAGGAAACCCCATCCTTAAGAAAAGAGAAAACAAGAGCAAAAGATAAAATGAAGTAGATGATTTGAATGACAGTGACAGTCATACATGTGTTCAGGAACCTTCAATAACATGTATGGCATTGACCACATACCATAATATCTCATCGACTTCATCAGTTAACAACAACAGGTGCAGGTTAATGTCAAACATGAACCAATATACTGAGTTTCTGCCAGAAGACTGACAGCAATCGGAAAACTCAGTCATGCTTCTTGCTAACTCAAGAAAAAGAAGACCAAAAAACTCCAAGAGGAAAGACAAAACATAAAAGGGAGAAAAGGTCAAAATTAAAAATCCCATCAAAAATGACAAAGAAAAGAAAACAGAGAGAAGAAAGGAGGAGGATTTTTGAGAAAAGAGCTACAGATAATCACAACAATTAGAATAAGCCACAAATACATCTAAAGCAACTTTTAACAAACTAGGATTTCAAATGCCCTCTCTTTGAAACCCTAATTTGCCAGTCAGTAATTCCTTATGTATCCAGCAACCTCAAAATTTCTGACGTATTCTCACAGCAACAACAAATTGAAGTGCCTTAGCATTCAAACCTGATATCAAGGTTTGAGAGATGCAAGGCCTCTTGCATGCTAAGAGAATCCTCTTCCCTTACTACTGCCTTTGCATATGAACCAGATCCTGTGCTGTTTCTGACAGGTTCTTTGTCAGCTGTTGCAAACAAGTCTTCAAGAGCTGCACTATTCACCTGTTGTAATGCCCCTGCCTGACACAGATCAACACAATCACAAAGCTTAATACTATCAAAAGTCTGCCACTACTTCACAGACCTGACCATTGCAACTCCTCCATCAAGGAACTTATACTTAAGAATTCCTGATGTGCACTGATTCTAAATCACAGCTACCTTTGAAGGCACCATTGAGTTCAGAATCTCAACATCAACATCATCAGATGCAGAAGCTGCCCCGCCATTTGCTCCTAGAGATTCAGCAACTGTCACCATTGGTTCCATGCGGATAGGTCCCCAAGCAGGCATTGCAGTCTTGCGTCTTCCATCTTGTGATTGGAACGCTATTGCCTGTATCCTTCCAACCTGTTCTCATAAAGCAAATGCACAAATCAGCAAAAGAATGTTGGCATAAGCTACTAAATGAGCAGGATTCAGGGCCTAAGTGTTGGTCTGAACCTTGCCAGCATCTTCACTGAAGCAGGAGAAGATGAGCCCCACAAAACCAGGATCCAACAACTGGTACATGCCCTGAGTCCGCACATCTGTAACACCAACAACAGTTTTGGGTTTAGAGTTCAAAATGAGGGGCGAAAGGAGTCAGTCTAAAGTTGCTCCACTAGATGATAGTTCTGCCTTCAACAAAAACCACAAGCCAATGAATGTATATTCTTATTATTCACTTACCCACATGAGATGGCATGACCGTGATGTGAGGATGTGAATGGTACCACCCAATCACTCTTGTTATCCTACCTGTTGTAGCTGTCATTCTGTTCAAAGAAGTTAAGTGTCATACCCTTTGTACTTCTCTGAATAAAACTTGCAGTCCAAATCCATGTGCAATCATACATATATTCTTTACAAATAATGGAAGCAAATTTTGGGGAATGGAAAATGGATATCTCTGCTTGTGCAGAAGCAGCAGCAAGTTGCTCCGGGTTTGTTTCAACACGGTCTTTACGACGATCTGAGCGTGTTTGTGGTGCAGCTCCCCACACCAATGCTGTTGCTGCCCCATTGCTTGCATACTATTACAAAACAACTCAATTTCATGCTGGGGGAATTTCACATTATCAAGAAGAAAATACATTCTGGTGCATGCATTAACAATCTGAATACGTGTGAGCTGCAGAGCAGTAAAGAGAGACAAAGATTATAGTATGCACAAGCATTAATACCCAAGGTAGAGATCTGACAGTGGGCATCACACAGGACACTACACAACTACCACAACATACAAGAACACATGGAGATCCAGACACAGATCAAAGAGCATAGAAATTTTGTGGCAACACCATGATGACAGCTAAACACACATTACTTCACAGTCTCAACCACAAAGCTCAGATCCAACACTGTGAGCTCCAAAGCCCAGAAAACTTGAATTCCTGAGAAAAGACTCCACAATGACTATGTTTGAGTCTCATCAACCCAGTCCAGACCAAGATAGTGCTTGATGTCAAACCCTACTCACTGAAAGACAAATACTGATTGGTGATGACCCTCTATTCCCCCATCGTCTTTTTGTGAACAGATCCAACAGATAGTGAACTACAAACCCTAAAAATCGAAATCCAATGGGAAGATGAATTGTGCAGAATTGAACCTTCTGCCCAATGACTACGTTGATTCTCATCAAACCAGTCCAGGCCTAGCTAGTGCTTGATGTCAAACCCTACTCACTGATTAACAAATACTGATTGATGATGATCCTCTACTCCAGCATAGTACTTTTGTGAATAGATGCAACAGATAATGAGTTACTAACCCTAAAAATCGAAAATTCCATGGGAAGATGAACGAGTGCAACTCTTCCACACAATGACTACGTTGATTATCATCAAACCAGTCCAAACATAGTTAGTGCCTGATGTCAAACCCTACTCACTGAATAACAAATACTGATTGATGATGACCCTCTACTACCCCCTAGAAATTTCATGAACAGATGCAGTAGATGGTGAGCTCCAAACCCTAAAAATCGAAATTCAATGGGAAGATGAACTAGAGCAACTCTTCCACACAATGACTATGTTGATTATCATCAAACCAGTCCAGACCTAGTTAGTGCCTGACGTCAAACCCTACTCATTGAATCAAAAATACCGATTGATGAAGATCCTCCCCCCGAGTATTTTCGTGAATAGACGCAACAGATAGTGAGCTCCAAACCCTAAAAATCGAAATTCAATGGGAAGATGAAGTAATTTGGTGAACAGATATGCTACAGGTAGTGAGCTCCAAACCCTAAAAATCAGGATTCAATGGGAAGATGAACTAGAGCAGCAACTCTTCCGGCAAACCTGAACATCAAAACGGTAACCCAGAGTCCACAGGGCAAAAAAAAAAGGTACCAGAGGCTTGTAACCTTGAATTCCGTGAACACATGCAACATACATCTGTAATGAGCTTTCAAAAGCCTTGTTCAAACAATTGAAATGCAAACTGCTGGAAGAAGACAACGACAATGAAGCAAAAACAAGGCGAGCACTCTTCTTCCGCAAACCTGAATATCACCGAGAAGAAGTCCCATGATTTCTTCGGTCTCCGTCGAGAGAGCATGTGTGAGACATGTGAGCCACACTTCCTCAGTGACCTTCACCCCTCGTAACGCCATCTTGCTACCTCTGGCTACTCTTCCTGCTGCTGCTGCTGCTGCTGCTGCTGCTATTCCTTCTTATGCTTCCTTTGCTTCTTCAGAAAATGACACAAACTGAGTTTCCAACTGTGTGATTCTTCTCAACTGCTTGGCATCATAGCTCGATCGCACACATGAGAAAACAATTTCAACAAAATCCTCTGACGATTCTTCCGAGCAAGCCTCAAAGCTTTCTTCATCGCTACAACAACTCGGCAATTGGAGCACAGCGCGCCTGCGAAACGCCTGCACACGTGTGAAAGCGCACTATAGCGTCAATAAAATATTCCTCAGTGTGAATGCACTATACGGTTCTAATAGTTTGTCAGTGCGAACGCGGTATATTTGGTCGAAAAGAATTGTCAGTGTGAACGTGTGACTACATATATGCATGTGATAAAAAATATTCATACCTACCTCTTTCAAACCTAAATAACTCACTCCATTTTCCTACCCATCTTCATGGCTATAAAACAACACAAATTAACATGTACATTTTCATGTCCATGTTATGTATATTCGAGCTCCATGTTTGCTTCGCACTAGTAGTCTTTAATGATTGTAACCTTGCAAACTATGTATAAGTATACCTTCAAATTAACATGTACATTTTCATGTCCATGTTATGTATATTCGAGCTCCATGTTTGCTTCGCACTAGTAGTCACAATGATTGTAACCTTGCACGCTATGTATAAGTACTATACCTTCAAAACAATAGTTTTTACCAATTTGAATGAATCGTGTGTCCAATTGTTGTTATAGTCAAATCAAACATATATAAAGCTTAAACATTGAATCTTTATGTTCATTAATGAGATTATGAAATTGACATTATTCTCTTCAATCACACATTGCATTCGTATTCAAATAAACCTTTTGATTTTTCAAATATTTTACAATTTAGCCTAGATTCTTTCAAAATCTAAAACTACATAATCCAATATTTCATGGAAGCATGTAAATAAAATTGGTAGAAACTTTTTTTTAATCATAGCAAAAAATAACTAGATTTTTTTTTCATATAAAAAATTCTACAAATGTGCAAATTATTTACTTGAAAATTGACATTTTCCTCAGAAAAGGCTTTTAACTCAAAACTATGGTGCAACCATTTGACATTATGTACTTGTTAAATTTGATGTCCATTATTTTCAATATAACATTCCCAAACATAGCTACTCTCTCCTTCTAAAGAAAAACCTTTCCAAATATCAAAAACTTAGTTAAAAAGGCAATCCATATCTAAAGAAAAGAATTAATTGTTCATAAAATTTTGAAATTTTCACATTTTGCAAATGTCTTTCAAAGTGATGCCTCCCAACAAATTTTCAAGTAAATAATGATTAAAAATATTAATTTCTATGGGGTTGTTGGAAACTAATTTTCATTACAAAGTTGCCTTCCCACCCTAAGGTACACTTGGTGTAAAGTTTGGGATCTATGTGCATCAACCCACCAATTTTAGGGGGGTCACTAGATAATTGTCCAACCTATTTTTTATCACCTTATTATTTTTTCTAATATATACATATTAAAGCCACCCTATACTAATTATAATCTTTTATTTTATTACATACCATATATTATAATTAAATTCATTATTTGAATAAAATATACCCTATTTTCAAACTAATTAACTTATAATTTTTACCCAACAACCAATATATTTGCACTTGATATTTTTTACTCGCATATTTTCTATTTATTTTTACTACTGTTCCCCCTAAGCTTCCAACATTCTAAAGTGTTCTTTTACAAGTAAACTATCGATATATGTTTTGATGGCTATTTGATTTTCCTAATGCCAAGCATAAAAAATAACCAAAGCCCCTTGCCAAGCCTTTACATATGCTTCCAAAGCTTTTAGTCCAAGATTCAAAAACTAGTGAACTTTCCACACACCAAATATTGAAAATAACTCAAATTTTTGAACTTACCAAACTTTCTATGAAGCAAGGTTTGACGGTTGCTAAACCTTTTGCCTTCAAACTTGTTGAGGCATTCAAGAGTAATCAACACCAATAGTAATCCTCACTTCCAAGCATGATGGATTGTTTCAATGATATCTTGATCATAAACAATATGGTAAAGCCTTGGATCTTGGTACAATCAAACAATTCAAATTAATTTCCAAGTATGCTCAAATGCAAACAAAACTATTGTCCTCATAGGGGTTTTCACTTCCTAATCATTTAAAACAATATCTTGCCTTCTAACCATGTCTTCGAATAAAGTTTTCTTTTGGGCTACATTTTCCTTTTGTATGGCACTACAAAGTTGCAACTACGTTTATGACCTATTTTATTTGGGCCCTCACCACCTCCAAGTTGTAACTATCATTGAAGCCAAACTACTTTCAGAATTACGAGGCTAACAAAATAATTCCAAAAGTAGGTGGCTAATGGTTATTTTTTCAACTTCAATTATTTTTCGAATCTTTTACAATTGTCCCTTGGAAGATAATCACGTTGCAGTTCCTTTCATACTGGATGCAAGATTCACCAAAAAACGAATAATGGTTGCAGTTTTGTTAGTATATGCCAAAGTAATTGAAACCTCTATTTAATTTTGTGTAACTAATTTTATTTTTTAAATAGAAATACAAATAGAATTTTTTTGTACAATCTTATTTTTCAATATATTGAACTTGACATTTTTAATCAATTTAATGAATAAAAAATATTCAACTTTTTTTGAAAAATTAATTGAAACCATTATTTTTGTAATGTAAATTTATTCATACCTAGTTTTTTTGGAAACTTTTAATACCTAAAAACCTATTTTGGTAAATTTTAATAAATCTTAACATAATAGTTTAAAACATTTAATTATCTTTTAACATTTTCTCCAATTTCTAAAATATTTCTAAAATATTCTTCCAAAAAAACAATGGTCCTAATGGGGCAAATGGGACTTAGGATTGAATGTTTGCACCCTCTCATGAAAGTATGGAGTATTAACCACCAAGAAAATACTCACACATAAATCATTGGGTGTGATCTTAAATGATCTCCAATCTCCTTTAATCTACAAATTTTAATATTTAAATTTGTAAAAATGTTTTTGTATGCTTAATGACCTAATTTTTTAATTAAGAAGTTTAATAATGGTGACTCATGGTGTAAACTTCACCATAAAAATACAATACATGTGTTGATTAAAAACTTTTATTGCTAGATGAAAATACATTAAAGGTGAACCACTTTTGTTCAAAAAAGGTGATGTACAATAAGTATCATAATACATAATAAACTAAAATCTTAATGGTATCCTTTGGTTATCTTAAACACAAGTTAAAAAGTTTAGAATTTGCACAATAATATTTTTGAATTCATAATTGATTTTGAATCAAAATTAATTTTGATCCAATGGTTAGATGAAGAGGACTAGATAAAATCAATGTACACATAGTATATAATTTATAATTTTTTAACAGCCATAAAGCCTCATGTTTATGATTAATGAAACATTACCGAACAAAAGAAAAATAAAAAATTAACACAATGCCCATCTATAAAATCTGCTCCTCTTTGATATGGTAGTGATTTTTTTTCTTTAAGATAACATATTAATATGCATTCATTACTAAACAAATGCAAAAAAACACATTTTTTAAATGGAATTTTATTCAAAAATTTTAAATCCTTAAATTTTCCTAGATTTAATTGATGTTTATCAATATCATACAATATAAAAAATTCACCCAATAATTCCATACACAACTCTAGTTTTGAAGTATATATTAAAATTTTCAAATATTGTGATAGGTATTATTTTGTCACAAATATACTCCATACATTCAAATTCTTCAATTTTTGTTGATTTTTTCAAAAAATTGATTAGATGAAATATAAAGTTTATCTAATTGATTCAATGAAATATATTTAACAAGTAAAAATAATTTAAGACATGATGTCCATACATTACCAAAAAACTTAATTGCAAAAAAATTATACATGTGACTATATTTCAAGTGGGTTTAATGAGCTTTCACTTGTTGGATTCAATTACGATAAAATGTGCATTCAATAAAATATTGTTTTTTTCAAAAGAAATCCACATATGTGTGAATATAATATAAATAGAAAAACATATATTTTAGTAAAAACTTAATTGTCCACATGTTCAAAACCTACACCATTATTGGGTTTCTAAATTGAAGAATTCACAAAATAAATAAATTATTTCAACTAAATGAGTGTGAAAAAAATAAATCCATGTTGCAATCATTGATCCAATTTAGGAATTAATTTTAGTTGAGGTGGAATCATTTTAGATAACCAATGATTATCGAAACTCAATTTCATGTTTTGTGAAGTTGTTTTAATTTTGATTCTAGATTAAATTATCAAAAAATCAAGTTAAACTTGACTAAAACATTTGAACACAAGTGAAATGGCATTTTAAATTTTGGAAGTTTTGGATTGATGAGATATCTTCTAATTTCCTAAATCCCATTTATCTTGTGTAAAGTCTTACAAATCAATTAGTTACACACAAAGATTAATCAAAAACTTTAAAACCTATTATTGCAACAAATTGCAGACATACAAGTTGCCATCAATAGGTTAAGTGGGGACTTGTTAGCACCCATAAACCAAGCTAGTTACTATGTAAGCTAAGTAGCTAATTTTAGGTCTATATACCTACATATTACCTATAGCTACCTACCCAACTACCCATCGACCTATCACTTATCTTCTACCTACCTACACACTTACCTAACTACCTATCATTTCTTACATCCTTTTATTTCCTACCTACCTATTTATTTTTTACATACTTACCCATTTACCTACCTACCTACTTATCCTAACTACCTAGCATTATACAACCTACCTATCTACTTTTTTGACCTATCCACCATTATATAACCTACCTACCAACCTACTTCTTTAATTACTTAACTATTTTACTTACATAAGTCGCAATGTGAAATGAACATGTGAACTAAAAAACGTAACAAAATTTGGACAATATACTCCATTGGCAAGGACTTCATTTATCATTGTGGGGGTGACATGTTCAATTCCTTCCATTTGTAACCTATGTGCATGCTTAGAGGCCTAAAAAAGGTAGGTTAGGTTAAGTAGGTTAATTTAAGTATGTTAAGCTACCACCTACCTACCTACTTGCCTTTTATGAGGTCTATCTAGATTTATTTACTACTTACTAACATATGGATTAAATTAACAGTATGCATATAATATAAGGTTAGGTTTTTTAGATTTAAAAACCATTGCATATAATTACATGTTCCCTAACAATGAAATAACCAACCCAATTATGAATTGGGGAGGTTTAAAAATTTGGAATTGATAGGTTTTTTGATTTCAAAAAGTTCAAAAAACTAGATTTGATATTAAGAAGTTCAAAAAACTAGAATTGATAGTTACTTCAATTAAAAAATATAAAAATAAATAAAATAAAGGTTTTTTCATTTTCAAAAGTTTTAAAAATTGAACTATTGGTTCTTTAAATGGAAAAACCCCACCTAACATTGGAATTTAATTCCTAAACACATTTATTGTCTTTTACAAACATCACATTATTGTTCCATTATTTTGATATTTTTGTTAAGCAAAAGATTCATCTCACATTGTGAATTGTGAAAAGTCCAAAACAAGTCAAGCGAGACACAATTCTTAATGGAGTAACAAATGAAACACAAATAATTTATGAAGTTTTTAAATAAGGGCATTGGAGAATTTGACCAATAGTTTTATTCAGATTCAAAAGTTTTGTACGATAATACATTTTAATAACACTTTTGGGTATCTAATCATAAAACATTACAGGGAAGATCCAAAACTTCCACCAAAAAATATTTACTTGCACAAATTCCAAAAGATGTAACAAAATAAAAACCAAGTTTCTTCTCATATGATTTTTCATGCATGTCCTTGTTTGTCTCACACTCTTTTCACAAATCACAAGTGATAGTCAACTTTTTTTTTTTCACATATTTGTTGAAGTGGGTACTTATGTTATGTATAATTAAAGGGTTTGTGTTTGATATATTTCTTTGAAATTGTCATGTTGTTGTTTTTCATCTCCCATATTTTTATTTTTATTTTGGTTTCTTTCTATTCATTACTCCCAACTATAATTATTTTTGCATTTTGTGTCAAAAAAAATTCTCACATTTTTTAAACCTAAGTGTTTTTGTTAGCATTGTCAAAGTAAGCAAGTCCAATGAGCTATTTGATTTAATCCCCTAGTCATGAACAAAAGTCTTTACTTGGGCAAAAATAGTGTGATCATTTCTTGTCTCATTCATTCTACATATGTGCATAATTTGCATTATATCAATACAAACAAGAACCCTATATGACCACAAACCTAACACCCTTCCAAATCCACTTATGTGAAAGTTACGAAGTAAATAAGTAAAAAATCCATGTAAAAGACAACACTAAAAAAATTATAGGGTGAATGCAACTACCTTCCAAAAAAATATTGGAAAAAAAAAAAAACAAACTAGAATGACTAGTATGTCAAGGTGAAAAAATGAAGGTAAATTACCTTCCTGTCACCCTTTATGCTTCTACAAAAAACTAATTTAAAAGACTAGTTACTTTCAGCCAAGTAATTTCCTAGTTAAGTGTAAACCCACCACTAGTAACTAGGAAATTACTTGGTTGCCCACTAAGTTAGTTTGATTTAAGAGTTTTATCCCCCTAACAAAGGCTAGGAGGTGATGGTAAGCACCCAGTGCTATAACAACTTGTCATTTTATCATGACATTTGATTGATATTAAATAAGTCACACACTTCATGCCAATAAGTCAAAAGTTAAAGAATACTGTAAGAATACAAGTGAATGTACAATTATTCAACAGCACCCAAGGTGCAAACAAGTCAAAAGTTGCATAATGATGTATCCATACAAGAAATACATATTATTCAACAACACCCGAAGAACGTTGGATTGAGCTTTTGTTGAAAGATTCAATGCAAGATGAAAGTTATGTGATGGAAGGTTCATATGAGGATGAGACATTTTTAGGAATGTTCAAAATTAAAACATCTTTATTTGACTAAAGAATCTAGTTAAAAAGATCCAATTTGGACAAACATAAAAACTTACCATCTTTCCAATTTGGGAAAGTAAATTTGAACTTTATTCATTATGATTAAGTGGTCTTTTTGATTGGTAGAATAATAGATTATTCAATTGGCAAACAATGGACTATTTAACTAGTGAAAATTTTAAATAAATCAAAATATTTTCTTTTTTAATTATTATTTAAAAAATTCTTTTGTATGTAGGTAGATAATTAGTTAAATAAAAAGTTAACATGTGGATGAAAGATATTAGGATTTTTTTCTTCACATTCCATTATGATTTATGTGTGCCCTTTTGAAGTTTGTGGGAAGAAAAATTGTACTAATTTTCTTCTCATAATGATCAAAGTTCACAAGTAGTTTGGAACTTGAAATAAAACTCAAATCTTAAAATATTTTTATTTGTAATTAAACACAAATATCACATCAAGTATAAACAAATTTTGTTTGTAAGACATTGGATTTCTACCTAGTGCAATGGGAGGAAGTGTAATACTTACACCTTTTGAGCCATTATAGGAATGTGATAGATTAATCATCTAGCCATTGTATTTAAATTATGACCAAATTCACAACATGTTCATTTGATCTACAATTGTTTTCTAGATCAAAAAATTACCAATTCATTGTAGGCCTTCTAGTGCATTCCCCCCCTCCCAAAAAAAACCCCATTGACATAAACAATGGTACTAACATGGTAAATGAACCATGATACCCGAAAAAAGAGTTCAAAAGTTTTCTATTGATAACACAACAAAGAGACCATCAACAATGAGACCTTTCACACAATTTTTTTTTTTACGATCTAGTTGAAGAACATTAAATGCCATGTTCCTCACCAATACATTACATGTGTCCTTGGCAATGGGTTTGGTCTTTGCAAATAATGTGCCATGTTTTTGAACATTTTCCCCTATGAGCTTTTCAACTTGAAGGTTCCCTTGGGTGAGTTCTCCAAGATGTTGCACCTAATCATAACAACACCCAAGGTGAATTCAAAAGAAGCATGTGTAGCCATGGTAACACAAGGCACTAGAGGCCAATAGAAGCCAATTAGCCCATCAAAACTTGCTTACCTTTCACAATGATCATTTCAATGCAAATCAACACAAGATCACACTTTTTACCATGGTCAAAGTGAACTTATCTATTCCATTTTGCATCCACTGCAAAACAATGTACCCAAAACCAAGCTTGCCCAAACAAGAACAATTCCTAACTTTAGTAGTCCTTCACATTTCGAAAAGACTACCTAAAACCTGAAATTCAAAAGAATGCACATCAAAATGTGTCACATCTTGTTTCCAAATGTTCCCATCACATCTAAAATGCAAAGATCTATTGTCTTCACAACAACCTCGAATCAATTTCAATCACTAAAAAACATGAAACGCTTGTACCTTAGGGTTTCCCCTATTTTGAAAATCATAGCTTCAAGTCCAATAACATGAGGATTTAGGCCCAAAATTTTGGGGAGGCTTGTGTGACAACAAGCCTTTCCCATTGCAAAGTATAGAAAGTTTTAAAATTCAAATGGTTAAAGGTTTGCACATGTTGAGTTGAATGTTCCTTCAATTGAAAAATGAATCTTTTGTGCAAGGAAGTGTGACAAAAAGTTGTGTTTATGTTTCTCAATGTGAACAAAGGCCAAATGAGTATCTAGATGATGCAATCACTTAATGGATGAAGGGTTGTTGGGATTTGGATTGGCAGAAAGTGCCAAAACAATGGACAATTGGTCATCATGAAACTTTGAAGGCGTTTCCATCTTTGTGCTTTCTATTTTTTTGTGTTGTTTGTTGGTTATAGATGATGAGCTTTGTTTTGCATTCTTCATGGAATGGGTGACACTTGATGTTGATCAACTTGGAGTGTTTTGTGCTGTCTTTGGATGGGATGTGTAATGAAGGATGATGGATGGCAAATATAAGGTGGAGCTTCCAATTTGGAGAAGCTAAGTTTCTTGTAGCTAAGTTTTCGAGTTCCGGAAGTAATGAATGCTTATTGGTGTATGTATGCGTGGGTGTTGAAGTTTGGAAAATGCAATTTGTCAGTGGTTGTGGTGAGAGATGAATGTCCTTACTACTGTTTGAGGTTTCCAGTAGAGGATTGTGTTTTTTTCCCACTGTGTCATAGCCCATTCTCGGAGGTTAGACAAAGTAGTAGTTGGACAATGTAAGGATCGAATGAGGAAAGTGATGAAGGTTTGAGAGAGTTTCGAGAGCAATCTACATGGCAATTGGGTTTGTGGTGATGAGTATTGTCATTCGGTTTGGGATGCAGTAAGCTCTGGTGTTCATGAGAAGGACTAGTTGGGCTCAAGAGTGTGGAGCCCGAGTGACCTAACTCCTCATGGTCCATAGCTCACCCATCCATGTAAAAATCTGGCTGGATTTTTTAGTGTAGTTTGTCAATGCATTCATTGCCAGGTGCAATATCCTGGTGGTGGTTTTTTTCCTTCTGGTGATACCTGGTTGGTACCCACCAGATACCCTCTGGGTATATGGGAATTTTATTAAAAAAACCACCAACAATTTTTACACCATGTAACACCCTTGGAGCCAAGCTTTCCCAGAGACTCTTGGCCCCCCTCAGCTCTGCCTCAAGGGCCCTTAGCCTATTCCAGCACAGCCTTGCCCCTCAGGCTTTAGGCCCTACAACATGGACTCATGTTGTTTTTTTAGTTTTTGTGATGTTGCTCAAGTGGCGATGATCTTCCATAAGTATAGTTAGCCAAAATTTGGCAATATTCAAAAACATGAAAGTAGAAAATCTTAAGCACCCATTCATATATATATAGTAGGCAATTGTGATAATTTTGATGGTTCTTTTGGATTTTCTTTTCTTTTTCTGGCGAATTGTGTCCCCCAAAAAAACACGGAAATTGCAAATATTATATTCTTTTTTCCAAAATATATTTTTCAAAAAAAAGGGGAAAATTCGCCACCCAATGGGTACCCACCACGTGTTAACAGTCCGCTGTGGCCAAGTGCTGGACACATCCATTCCCACGCTTTTCAACACTTGGCAGACATTGGTCTCCCCTGCAAAACCACTAGGTACTAGTAATTAACAAGTTTTAATTAAGCTTAATTAAGCACTGAATTTGTCTTAGGTGCAGGGTGGTTTTTTTTTAAAAAAAAATTTTTTACCCCCAATTTTTTCAAGTAGGGTTTTTTTTTTCCCAATTTTCATAGGTGGAATGGGAAATTGGCAATCATCCACAAGAGGAATGAGCCAAATTTGGCTAGAGCTCTGAACAAGAAAATAATACTTTTTTTAGAATCCTCTTTTTATGGCGGAACTATCATTGTCTGAATTATGTCGATTTTTCTGACCTTTTTTTCTTCAAAATATGAAGACTTTTGCACTTTTTTTCCCAAAAAAAGCCCCGTGTACACTTCGCACTGTATTTTTTCTTGTTCGCCCTCCCTCGGTGCAAAATTTCCGGGAAAAAAAAAGAAATTTAAAAAAAGAGACACTGCTTAGCAGGCTAGCAGCCGTGGATTATCCGAGTATAATTAGTGCATATAAATACACTAATTATACTAATTAGACAAATAATTATACTAATTATCATTTGTTTGAGCTCTCATTTCCTCTGCCTCTTTCTGTGTTCAAATCTTCACACTTGTTTGCTTGTTGGCGCTCTTGCTTCTTCTTCTGCTTTACGAAGGAAACAAGAGTCCAGGGGATCCAGAAAAGCCAAGAAGAAACACAAGAAGAAGAAGAAGAAGAAGAAGACGAGGAGGAGGAGAAGCAGCTTGTTGAGAACATGCTAAAGCAAGAAAGAAAGGATTTAAGAGAGTTTCAAGAAATGTTTTTTTGAACGTTTTGCATGTTTAGTGGGAGCCTCAAGATTGGAGTTTGAATAAGGAGAAAGAGGGGAATTGGAAGTTGGAGTAGTTTGAAGAGAGCTTGAAGAAGAAGAAGGAAGGAAGGAAGGAAGGAAGAGAGAAGACGTTTTTTTTGGGTGAATGTTGTGAACATTGGGTGTGAAGAAGAGAGTTTTGAGGGGGTTGTATTGTTGAAGGTGGGGAGTGTGAACAACGAGGAGGAGGAGTGAGAAGAGTAGAAAATTGGGGAGTCTAAACCAAGATAAAGGAGATGGCGGAGGTAGGAGAATTGGTAACTTTCAAGCTTCCAACAGGACATCACATACCCGCTCTTGGCCTTGGCACATGGAAATCGGAGCCCAACAAGTGTCGTGAAGCTGTCTATGCTGCAGTTGTGGAGGTTCTCATACAATTTTGCTGCTTGCTTGCCGGCCTCTTCTCTCTCTCTCTCTCTCTCTCTCTCTCTCCGTCTCTCTCTCCATACAACCTTCGCCTCTCTCATCTGAATTTTTCTTTCGGTTTTGGGTTCCTGGCTCGGAACTCTTCGGCAAATTGCCAGGGAGATTGGGATGTCTACATTGGCGCAATGAAACTGATTTCAGCTCAGTCTTGTACTTTCTGCATTGCAGGCGGGGTATCGGCACATCGATTGCGCGGACAAGTATGGCAACCAAGAAGAGGTGGGCGAGGCACTGAAGGCAGCTATGGAAACAGGAATCGCTCGCCAGGACCTTTTTGTGACATCAAAACTGTGGTACATGTGCACACTGAGCTCTTTCTTCCTACTATCTATCTTCACATAGTCTTTTGTCTCTTGACCTAATTGGAGCTTTTTTTGCATTCTGGTTTTCTTAGTCATCAAAGTCCAAGCAAAACTTTATGTATATGATCTTCAATCCATAATGGAATATGTGATCTTCACAATTGTCTTTTTTTGCAAATTGGTAGGTGTGCGGATTTGGATCCAATGAAGGTGAAACAAGCCTTGGAGAAAGCCTTGCATGAGCTTCAACTCGAATACCTAGACCTGTACCTTGTGAGTGATATAACTACTCACTCCGAATGCTCTTCTTTTGCAAGTTCTTGTAATATTGACAATTTGGCAACTCTTTTGTTCCGAGCTGCACTTCGAGTTGTTGCTATCTAGATGGAATGCTTATCATCTACCTATATAATAAAAAGCATGGTGTCTGTTTGTGTTTCTGAGCTGTTCGCACCTACCTACAAACATTCCTACAAATGCCCACCCTTCAAACCTACCTGTATAGACTTACACTTCACCCTTGTAGACTCAATGAGTTCAATGCTCTTGATGTTAAGGAGCCTGATGAGATTCCAGTATCTGAGTGACTGTGAATCTGAGAATTAGAATCCCTCAATCGGGAAGGAGCAGCAGAAAGGGTGGATGAATTCGATGTCAAATCCCTCAATCGTGAAGGAGCAGCACAAAGGGAGGAAGAATTCAATGTTGAATCCCTCAATCATGAAGGAGCACAAGGCGGGAAGAATTCAAGTTGAATCCCTCAATTGTGACAGGGCACAAGGGAGGAAGAATTCAATATTGTTGTTTTGTGGGTCAAAGGAGTATCATCTCTAAGAATTGTGTGGCTTTCTCTCACATTTGTAGTTTCAAAGCAGCCCATTAGGCTACAATAATTTATTTTATGAAATATATGTTTGGCATCTTGCATGATTGAACAATCTTTTTTTCACTGTGCAATTGTCTTTCATTGTGCAGATTCACTGGCCAGTGCATACCACAGTTGATGCAAGTAGGCCACCATCTAAAGATCAAGTTCTTCCTCTGGATCTTAACAGTGTATGGAGGGAGATGGAAAAACTCGTAGAAGAAAAGCTTGTGCGAAACATAGGAGTTTGCAATTTCACAGTGCCAAAATTGGAAGCACTCCTGAAGACCACAACCATCAAGCCTGCTGTAAACCAGGTGAGTGGTCATCTCTCAAGTTCTGTTCCTTTTTTTCCTTCCCAAAGCTCTGAACTCTTGTCGTCAGTCTCCAGCCTCATGATGCCTGTCTTTTGACAAATGCAAGTATTTTAGTTTGAACTCAATACCACAACTTCATGTGGATCCTGGCTTGCAGGTGGAAATGCACCCAGGTTGGCGGAATGATAAAATCCTTGATTTTTGCAAACATCATCACATCCATGTGACGGTATTGATGTTTACACCACCAAGAAACTTCTGAGGCAGGATGTGATGGCAAAGATTGTATAATTCTGCATCGGTATTTGTCACTTTTGTTTCTTCAAGGATCCCAATCAACTAGCAAATCAACACACTGGACTAGTTGATTCTCCTCTAGTACTTCCAGGAGGAAAATTTTCTTGGCTTGGAGTGATATGACTGAGAGTCCTGAAGATGCTTTGTAAACTTGTGCAACTGCAGGCATATTCACCTTTGGGGTCACAGGCGACGGATGAGTTGCATGACCCAACTGTTACTCAGGTCTGAAAATATATCTTCATCACACTTTCTGTTGGTGCTCTGGTACAATAATCTAAGCTTCATGTGCAGAGTGAAGGGTTCTTTGAGTGAGGGTTTCATCTAAGAACAAGGCTTTTAACAAATGTAATTGACTGATCATGAGACTTTGTCGACATGCAGATTGCTGAGAAAATCAGGAAGACTCCTGGCCAGGTGCTCATCAGATGGGCAATACAACGTGGTGTTAGTGCAATTCCTAAATCCTCCAGTCCTCATCGAATCAAAGAGAATATGCAGGTCTTTGATTGGAAGCTTGCTGCTGAAGACTTTGAGACTCTGAGCAGCTTCCAAAACCAGGTACAATAACTACTACTACTACTACAGCTCAGAAATCTTTTAGACCCTTTGTTAGAATTAGTTTCTTCTTGCCATCTTTCTTTGTCTATAATCTGCTTTCCCAGTGACCCTTTGTGCCCAAGCTTCCAAAATTCATACAAATGTTGAAATGCATAAACTTTTATGAAATCAATTATTTTCTGCATTGAGGGGAACTGGAAGACCTTGGTCCACTTGAAAAGCTGCTAAGCTCTTTCTTTACTGATGAGATATTGTACAAATTGTGCACTTTGTTTTAGAAACGGGTGCAAGATGGTTACATTCTCTTCATCAACCCTGAAGAAGGACCATTGAGGAGTCTCGAAGAATTTTGGGATGGGGAGATTTAGGAGCCTTTTTCAAGTCTCCAAGAAAATTCTAAGTGCAACATTCACATGACTAGTAGGTAGGTATCACAATGATATTACTGTACAAGTTTTACAAGGATGCAGATGTGGAGCTTAACTCTCTATCTGAAAATGCACAAACCAGCAATATTGTACCCAGTTGCATTTTGTGTTGTAAAACTTGTGGATAACACTAAATCAGCCAGTTTGCAGACACAGTGTGACACACCCAAAGAATGAATCCCTATGTCTTTGACATTTAATTGAAAAGTCCTCAAAATCTTTTTTGAATCCTTGTCTCAAATGTTTATTGTGGGATAAGCTTCTAGATAAGCTCTTGATAATCTTCCACTCAGATATGATTGCATCTACACAAGGTTTTACATCAGTATACTTTGGAGTCGCAAATCCTTTTTGAATCCTTATGTCAACTGCTGTTGTTGCAGGATAAGCTCTTGATAATCTTCTAAGTTCTGGATAATCTTCCTGCTCAGATCTGATGCATCTATCTGCATAAGATTTGAGAAGTTTTACATCAAGTACTTCGCAGTCTCAAATCCCTTTTGGAATCCCTTTTGCTCAATCATTGTTGTTGTTACAGGATAGACTTTTGATAAGCTCTCAATAATCTTATAAGCTCTGGATAATCTTCATGCTCAGATCTGATACATCTATCTGCATAAGATTTGAGAAGTTTTACATCTAGCACTTTGACAGTCTCAAATCCTTTTGTAAACCCTTTTGCTCAACCATCGTTGTCATCGCTGGATAAACTTTTGATAAGCTCTCAATAATCTTCTAAGCTCTGGATAATCTTCCTGCTCAGATCTGATGCATCTATCTGCACAAGATTTGAGAAGTTTTACATCAAGTACTTCACAGTCTCAAATCCCTTTTGGAAACTATCTTGTTCAATAATTGTTTGTTGCAGGATAAACTCTGGGATAATCTTCCTGCTCAGATAATATGATGCATCTACTACTTCACAAGATTTGAGAGGTTTTACTGCCATTTTAGTAGTTGAGAGTGGACCATAATTTTTGCAATGATTTGATGAACTGACCAACGCCTTCAATGCTCATGTGCTGCAACAATCAATCAAATCCTGCAAAGGGTAGGTAGGTAAGTAGTACAATAGAAGAGTGCAGCCATTCCCAATATGGAAATAAAGGCCAACAAAAAGAGTCCAAATTTTGCTTAACACTCACTCTCTTTTCCCCTCTGGATTCAGAGTCTTTCTTTCTTCTGTCAGAATTCAATGATGGAACTCTCTCTCTCTTTTGCCCTGGCTGGCACACGAGGGGGGGGCCAGAGAGAGTTGCAGAGAGAGAGAGAGCGAGTTCACGCGCTGGCAAGGAATGTGGGCATCAAAAGTCAAGGCTTTGTGGGTTGTTACACCCTCCCACATCAATGAGAATAACAACCAATCACAGTCGCCTCTTCTGTCTGGCAGGTAGGCAAGCACACTACGAGGCCGCCCCCCACTGCCCCTCACAACCTCCTCAAATCATTCTCTTTTTTCTTTTGTTGTTTTGTGCCTTGGAGACGAGAAGCTCAAGCGGGACCCACACCAAAACTTTCCGCTTTTTTGCGCAATTGGGTGGTGCTTTTTTTCTGTTGTATCTGGAAAGAGAAACTTCAGTCAAGTGCGAGGAATTCTCGAGTGCGAGAAATCCCTTTCCTTTCTGCGACGAATCCCTTTTTATTCCAAACTGCCGATTTCGATCCATCACACCCACACCCACCTCTCCTCGTTTCTCCACGCCTTCCTTCTCCTCTCTGGCATCATCATCATCTGCTTGGAAGTTGACTTGGCCAAGTCTAGATTTTCTTCCTCCCTCTATTATCCTCCCCACCCCACCAAATCAATCACTCAGTCAGTCAGGCAGGGAGGAGAAGGGGGAGTCCTCACTTACGCTGCTGCTTCGTCTCTTTCTCCTTCTCCTTCTCCTCCTCCTTCTGGAATAGGTAAAACCAGAGAGCATGTGCTAAGCTCTTTTAGGGCATACTTACATGAGTCACGACAAGAAGAAGATCACCACCACTACACTACACCACACCACACCCATTCGCCTCCAACCAACAAAGCTCTGTGGCTGGGGACATTAAAAGCTTTGGATTAATCCAAGGTTATATAGTGTCAATTCGGAAATTCTCTAATCATATCACCACGACACGACACTACACCCATTGGCCTCCAAACAACACTATCCATCCCAGAGGCACCTATGAGTGATTGCGCCAAATGCAAACGAGAACCCCAAAACAAAACAAGCTGCTTGTTGCATGATGGCTCTGCATTGTGAAGCCAAAGTGGATCCTTCCGTTATGTGGGAAATGGGTTTTGATGATGGACTCCACATGACCCTAGAATGTAGGGATACCAAACTTTGGCCCATTTCTAAGTGCGTCACAATGTCAGGTGCATCACAATGTGTTTGTCTCTGCTCTGATTCAGGGCAGAGTGAATAAAACAAAATCAAATCCCATACAGACATACACATTTGGGGGAAAATGAAGCCCACCTCAAGGAAGGAGGCAGCATTATGATTGCGAAGATGGAATTGGCTTTGTGGGAGAGATTGATTTTGGGAATTTCTTTCGGGAAAGTTTATAGCAGAGCTTATCCTGCAACTCTTGTTGTTTGTGGGGAACGAGTGAAGGTCTTGTCTGTTGTGGATTGATTGTAATACGAGAGAGAGAGAGAGAGAGAGAGAGAGTGTGTGTGTGCGTGTGTGCGTGTGTGTTGTGTGTGATGAAGAAGCTTGAGATTGGGTTTGGCTACGAATAACATCTTGGATTCTGCAACCAGCAACCGCTGCTGGTAATGATAATCATCATCGGGCAGAGTTGACAAACGAATCATGCGGAGTGATGATGATGATGATGATGCAGGCTTTCTTTGGAATCTGTTGTCAGCGAGTTGGTAAGGTTGTTAGTGGACTGAATTCCTGTGTTGCTTTACCAGCAGATCTGGTGCTTGCTTTTTATCGGTGCAGAGGAGGAGGAGGAGCAGCAGCAGCAGCAGCCGCTGCTCTTACAAGAGTTTCAGGAAATAGACAGTGCACAGCAGCAGGAAAGAGGGGTGGTGGTACAAGAAATAAGAGAGAATGGGATCAGAGGGAGGAGGAGCATCAGCAGCTTCAGCAGGAGCAGCAGCAGGTGGGGCAGGAGGAAGTTTGATCGAATTCAACATTACAGGCTTCAAGAAGTTTCATGGCGTAGCTGAGAATCCCACAGAGATTATAGTGGGAAGGATTGAAGAGTATTTGAGAATACATGGCATGCCTGCAGGAACTGTGCTGGGGAGTTGTACTGTGTTGGAGGCTGCAGGGGAAGGAGCATTGCTACCTCTCTTGCAGCTCTTGCACTCATCATCATCATCATCATCATCATCATCATCCCAATCACTGATCAAGCGAAGACCTTGGATTGATAGGCATTGGACTCAGAGAGATGCAAATTGGCAAGAAGGAGGAGATCATCACCACCTGAATGCACGATCTGCATCAATCCCCCAAAAGCAAATTGTCTGGGTAAGAATCCAAATCTCCCAGGAGCTCTCTCTGTGCTGTCTAGGAGTGTCATCTTTGTAGAGTGTCAATCTTCAAATTCTCAGATGTGCATTCCAGCTTGAGTTGGATCAGGAAGAGAGAGACATACCCTTGCATCTCTTGTGTTGCGAATTGAAACAAAGAGAAAGATCATGAGATCTGTGTGCTTGAACCTGAGGATTGAAACAAAGAGAAAGATCATGAGATCTGTGTGCTTGAACCTGAGGATTGAAACAAAGAGAAAGATCATGAGATCTGTGTGCTTGAACCTGAGGATTGAAACAAAGAGAAAGATCATGAGATCTGGGTGCTTGAACCTGAGGATTGAAACAAAGAGAAAGATCATGAGATCTGTGTGCTTGAACCTGAGGATTGAAACAATGAGACAGATCATGAGATCTGTGTGCTTGAACCTGAAGATTGAAACAAAGAGAATGTCATGAGATCTGTGTGCTGAACCTGGGGTTTGAAACAAAGAGATGGATCATGAGATCCATGCTTGAATCTGAGGATTGAAATAAAGAGAGGAAGATCATGAGATCTTTGCTTGAACCTTTCTTCTACCAAATCACCACATCCACTTGTAACCAAGCTGGATCTTGAAGAGAGCAATCATGATCATCATCTTCCTCTTTGTTTGAAACATAAATCCATCTGCACCAAAGACATTTTTTTGGCATATTAAAAGTTCTTCTCTCTTTTCTGATTCTTCCTCATCTTTGCTCACCTTAATGTAGACAACTACTTGGCATTCAGATTTGTGATCCTTATGAATCAGGGGCATGGGTTAAAGTGTATGAGCTTTAATGTGAAATTGCCACCCAGCAGGTTCATTTTGGTGTTAATAGTGCAGCAACTAATTTTGCTTTGGAGTGGTGTGCGGTGAATGAGGCGACATTTCGATGCAGTGATGAGCTTGGTTGGCAACCTCAGGTCTGATTTCCAAGCTATATACTTAATGTTGAAAAAACAAGCTAATTTGCTCAAAGGATTTATCTTGATACCTACTTGGTCTTTTGTGTCTTACATGCAGCTTTTGAGCATTAGCTTGATACCTACTTGGTCTTTTGTTTCTTACATGCAGCTTTTGAACATTAGCTTGATACCTACTTGGTCTTTTGTTTCTTAGATGCAGCTTTTGAGCATTAGTTTGATACCTACTTGGTCTTTTGTTTCTTACATGCAGCTTTTGAGCATTAGTTTGATACCTACTTGGTTGTTCATGTCAGTAGTCTATGCATGCTGCTTTAGAACCTAATGCCAGTAGTAAAACCTAAACCATGCAGTATCTTGATACCTATTTAGTCTTTGTTTCTTACATTGTGCCTCTCTCTGTACATACAGCGTGTTCCCATAGTTGCTGAGGATGGTCCTATATCCCACATACGTGAGGTAGGTGTTTTCTCCTGTTACCTTCTTTTCTTAATGCTATGCACCACGACATGTGTGGAAATGGCTATGTTGCAGTGTATTGCAGTGTCTAGTTGAACAAGGAAGAATTCAAATTTCTTCTGTGCCTTCAAATCTTTGTACCCATATTTCATGGCCATGAGATGCAAACATAGGCACATAGCGAAGTGGAAAATTCTTCTGTTGGAGTGTGTATGGGTAAACCAAATGTATTTTCCTACTTTGACATTGAAGGATCATCCAGTAGGGTACCAACAATGCAGAATGTTAGCTTTCATCCACATCAGATGATGTTTGTGCATAGATGAGCATCACTCTGGGTTTGAGTGGTAGCTATTTTTGTGTGAGAAGTTAGAATTTTGATATTTTTTGGTGCGTGGGTTTTATGTGCACCAGACAACTATCCCAGTGCGAGATGTAGTGACCATGTTGGGAATGAATGGCTATGATGTGATGGAGTCATATGATGCAGGACGTTTTGTGTGCAACTATGTGTATTACCAATCGCTACGCCACTCTGCAGCTTATGGGAACAGAAGCATATTCGTGCATGTGCCTTTGTTTATAATGATTGATGAGGAACATCAATTACAATTTGTGGCAGCTCTACTGCATGCATTGGCTTTCAGATTGCTCTAACTCTATGGCTCTCTGACCACTTATGACATGACAAAAAATTTGTCATTCTTCAGTAGTGAGACCATACACTCTGTAATTGGAAGGCCAAACAACTGTCCTTTCTTAATAAAATGATGGTACTCTTAGTTGCAAGGCAAGCAAACACTACAACTTGTGATTGACATGCCTTTGGAAAAACCAGATCTTAAACCAGACTCTAAGGTGTCCAAAGCTTATAACCATTCATGACATAGAAGCTTACAAGAGAAACAGGGGATTAATTCAATGATTGAACAAAACCAGTCATACACTGAAAAGATCCTGAGAACTTGTGAGCTGCACACTTTCCCATTGTATCTGGTCTGGAGCAATCCATTGGAAAGGAGTTTGTATATCACTACAAGAATGGTAAAATTAGCATTAGATATAGCCAAGGATTATGTAACAAAAAAATTTCAGCACCATCTAAAAGCTAAGGCTTCTCATCCAATGCATCTGGTGTCAGCAGGCAACAAAGCCCTGGTAGATTGATAAGCCCTTCAGATTCAGATCTCCTCTTTTAGCCCGAAATAGAGAGCTGCCTGAATCCGCCACCTGTAGATGTGAAGCTGGCTTGCAACTTGGAACAACTACGTGTTTCATGTCCCCAAAAAACTCCAGACACCAATCAGAACCAACAGGGTGTTGCAACAGCTGCTGACCTTGATCCCAAACAATTTTAGCACCATTTGGAAAAATGGTAAGGGAAACATCAACATGCAAATTTGCACAATCTCAAAAAGAATTACATTCACTGTCCATCATCTTCAGAGCCCTTCAAGTATGACACCTCAGATTCATTCCCAACATGTACAGATCCTCCATCTCTTCCAGGATGGGCTAGTGGTGATGACCCTGCAACCCCTCCTCCTCCTCCTCTTATTGTCTGATTCCCATCCCTAGATCCAGGCAGCTTCCCATATTCAGATAATCCTCCAATGGACTGAGTGCCATTACCAGCCCCTGTGGACCCATCATTGGACATCACATGCATTCCTGCACTCCCAGGCGTTGACACCATTCCTTGTTGGCCATGATACGAATGCTGTGACAGATGGGCTGAGACCTGTTGGCTTTGTTGCAGATATTGTGGGATTGCAGTCTTTTGACTCATCATTGGTTGTTGCTGCTGAAGGTATTGCTGTGCTGGTTGCATTGATGGTGTTGAGACAGCCTGCATTGCTCACTTCCAGCTGTTGTTAGTCAAGCTTAAGAGGACTTGTGAAGGGAAAAAATAAAATCTGTCCATGGCACAAGCTTCTGAATCTTCAGAGAGGAAATACCCATGTGTGGATCACATTCCTGCAAGAATGATCTATGCACACCCTCTTTTGTGGTCCCAACTTCATATTAAGGATTTTAAAACTCAGACAATCATCTGGAATGTGTGCATACACTACAAAGGTACCTGAGGCAAACTCTGGACTGCTTGTGGCTGTGCGTCAGCTATGGCTGCCAGATACATGAGATTCTGCTGCAGCTTTGCTTGGTACCTGCATGCCCACCCAAGACACCATAGAGGGCCCTCATCATACTGCCCAACATCTTCATGCATCCCGTCTTGAAAACAAAAATGTAAATCTAAAGAGTCAGGTCAGCAGTACAGAAAAACAAAAAACACAGACAGTACTTACAAAATTGCAATCACATCACTTACGTGGCACATTCATTGAGTTTTCCAAGATTTTGGTTGTCAAGGATTGCAAGGATGAGCTGCTTGTTCTCGTCCAAATACTGCACCATCCACCCCCCTTCTTCCACATCAATCAGAATGGCATTAATCATGCTTCAAAACAAGAGAAGGAACACCACATAAAACAGGCACAGTACATTCCCTCACATCCAGGGTTTAGGGTTTTATGTGCACAAAGGCTGAGAATCTGTTGTGTACATGATGATGATCCATTCCTTTCTCTACACAATCATGCAAAGAAAAACTCTAGACCTTCCTCTCAGCAGCATGTAATCACACAACTAACTGTGCAGATAGATGGAGGGGGTTTATTGCGAAAATTCAAAGCTGAATTTCCTTGCAACAAGAGTCTTTCCACAGCAGAAGTTCGCATGCAAACATACATGCACAAACCAACCCACCACAGAAACCACATATGCATTTTGCAACCACAGCAAGGATCCAGACGCAAGCTCTTTCAAAAAAACCAAGCTCTTCTGAAAAACCTAGAGGGCAAACTACTTGTAGCATAAAAAATTTTCTTGATCATATCTCTGGGGATAATGGAACTGGTGTGAACTTGTTTTCATCGTCATCTTCTCCCTCTCCTGCATCGCTTGATCTGCACAAAGAGCTGAGGAATACCTTCTGTATGAGCTCGGTGGATATGGTGTTGCTCGCATAAGCTGCCATTTGCTGCTGCATCATCTCTCCCCTCCTTCTCACTGTCTGTCTCTGTCTGTCTGTCTATCACCGGGATGGTATCAAGCAAGCAAGGAGAGGGTCGGAGAGATTTAGGGTTTGGTCAGAGCAAAGGACTCTCGCGAAAACAGGTGCACTAACAAAACCCTAGCAGGTGGCGCGCGCTGAAGGTACCTCCTACGTAAGTCTCGCAGGTGCACGAGGAAGGAGAAGGACGATCCTGGGAGCTCGTGCACGACAGACAGCAAAATACTACTGAGTACTGAGTCCTGACCTTAGTTTCCATCTCCAGCTTTCCTTGACTTTTTTTCTACTGGACATGGTTTTTTTGCTTCTTCTTTTGTTCTCGTCAAGGAGGTTGTTGGTGTGGAGAAATACAAGAAGTCTCGAAATTGGTATGTTTTCTTTGCTGCTTGCGTGCAAACAATATTGGAATCTGGATGAAGTCTACATGCTTTTTTTGCTTTGCTTTGTACTTCTTCTTCTTCTTCTTCTTCTTGTCATGGAGGTTGTAGGTGTGGAGAAATTTTTGCAAGCCTAGAATTTGGCATGTTTCTTTCCTTGTGTGCAAACATTTAAATTTGGAGAACACTGGTTATTTCTTGCTTCGCTTGTGCTTCTTTTTCTTCTCATCATGGTGGTTGTTGGTGTGGAGAAATTGCAGGTGTAGATTTGGTTTACATGCTTCTTTGCTTTCTTGCAAACATTGGAGTTAGGAAGAAGTCTACACATGGGTTTTGGGGTTTGCTTGTGCTTCTTCTTCTTCTTCTTCTTCTTCTCAAATTGGAGAATGGGTGCAGAGAGTTTGCAAGAACCTCTAGAATTTGGTATGTTTTCTTTCCTTGAACAAAGTTCCTAAGGGAGGAAAGGAGTCAAGTGGAAAGGAAGATGAGCTTTAGATCCAACTGGTGTTTCTCTTTTGTTCTCTTTTCTCAATTCTTGTTTTATAAGTTAGTTTCTTGTAACCCAAGAGGTCCCATACTTACCTCCAACTAATGTCTAAATTGACCTACTATTTTTTGGAGGTTTTTGGTATTCTAATTGCTCCTCCCAATCACCCAATAGAGTTCAAAAGGATTGCTATTGTATTTTCATTGACACTAGTGTAGCCTGTGCCATTGGCTCAAGTGTGAACACATTGAGGGCTCACACTGATTTTTGCTTCCAAACCCAATTTTTGCAATTTGTTTGAATTTCCAGCGACAAAATCCAATTCAAAATCACACTCTCTTTCACACCATAGCTCTGAGAATTGTGAAATAAACCCGATTAAATCTGACTTACCGAGGGCTTTGCAACAACACCAAGAACACCCCAAGTTTTCAGTTTCGATTTTATGTGGTTTTCATTGAGAAAATGGTTCAATAATCAATAGCTTCCACACCATAGCTCCAAATAGTCTCAAACCAACCAAGTTGATGCACACCTACTCATTGAGAGCTTTCCAAAAATACCCAAGTTTTCAGTTTGGATTTTATGTGGTTTTCATTGACAAAATGGTTCAATAATCAATAGCTTCCACACCATAGCTCCAAATAGTCTCAAACCAAGATGCACACCTACTCATTGAGAGCTTTCCAAAAATACCGAGCACGACATGAAGTGCTGTGGTTTGGGAGATCTCAACGTCTCAAAACAAAACTTCCTTGCTTCATAGACAGATGTGATGATGAAATAAATTGAATGCCATTGATGGCACACTCTTAAGGTCCTCTTAAGGTCAGTTTTTATTTGACCTACCATTTTTATTTGCATGATATTTTAATTTCTTTCCACCATTTCACCATTTATTATTATTCATCTTTTATCTTTTAATTTTTTTGAATACTTGGCTTAAAGCTCCACACACAACCCTTTTTATACTTAAAGGATGATTGGATGAATTATCAACCCCATGGTTCAAGCATGATTGGGATATCTTATTTTAAACACGAAAATGGTTCCTAAGATTTCTCAAACTTACATTTTCTTTCACAAAACACAAAACATATTTTAGATTTTCCCTCTTTTTTTTCAAATCAAATGAAATAAAATTTCTCCTAATGTTATGCATGTGTACTTAAAGTATTATTGTTATTATTCATGAAGTTAAAAATATTCTCAAAAATTCAATGGGGACCAAATTTTATCAATGGACAATTATTATTATTATTAAACTTGTACATTACAATAGGTCATTTAGTTCTTTTCACATTTCAATGTTTTGAACACATTAATGCTTGAGCTGTTTTGTACTATACATTTTGAAGATTTTTTGTAAGAAAATTATACATTCTTTACAAACCATTGAATGAGTTTTCACCATTGTGGACATGATTTTTTCCCAAGAATTGTTAAGAACCCTTTAATTAAAAACTTTCGAGTTAAAAATGGTCTATATATAATAATATTTTAATAATTCTAGAGTTACCAACAAAGTATAAGCAATTATTTTGTTTTTTTTTTTCTCAATGAATTTTCACAACTTGGTAAAATTTTTTTCACAAAATTAAAAAAAAAACACAAGGTTTTTTATTCTTTTTTTGAAATAAAATAATTAATTTAGCCACATTTAGACTTAGGCATTTCCTAGGTCTCCACTTGTAGAAACACTTTTGAAAAAATGCTACAGCCCACTTAGGATGATTATCATTTAATGCTAATTAATGTTGGGGATCCTCATCAATGGACCTACTTGAGGAATTTGAGGAAAAAAAAGCCTTAAGTACAAGTCTTGGGGTGTGGAACACTAGTAGTTATTTTTTCCCTCAATTTTGCGATGTAACTAAAGCGGCAATCATCAATAAGATTATTTAGTCAAATATGGCTATAAATGAAATAAAAAACTAACACAATTTAAGCATCCTTATATATTGTATGCTACCTATTAGAACTTAAACAGATATCTTGAAATTATTTTTTATATAATTTTTTAAAAATTGAAAACTAGAAAACCCAAAAAAAAAAACTCATTTTATATATTTTTTTGCCAGGTTGCAAAATTTTGGCAGATAAAAATGGCTCGTGTGGAATGGACTAGAGCAATGGGGCATTGTTAGGGTTCTTGTGGGCGGTTCTATTGTTCAGTACCAACAATGCACCATCCCTTGGAAACCCATTAATATGACTCAATTATGGATGAACCACAACTGAGTTACCAAGGTGAAAACCTTGGTAACCTGCAAACCCTCATACTAATGGTGCATTCACACTTCATGTTTAAGTCAGTATTAAATGAAAATCTAGGTGGCATCCTAGGTGGCACCTAATGTTAAATGGGTGATAGTTTAATGTTAAGTGAATGTTAGCTTAACATTAAAATTTCATGATAACTACGTTTAAGTCATACCTTCAATTTTATTTTGAAAATAGTATAGTTAAGTAGAGAGTAATCCAATATCCATTGTTCAACACTAAATTTGCTATAGTAAAATCGGGGATGGCAAATCATGGCATTATAACAACATTATCTTGCATGATCATACCTTCATAATAGTCACCAAAATCTATTGAACATGATTTTTCTGTTAAGTCATTGAAGTTGCCACCCTCAGACCTTAATCCCATGTAATGTGCATCAGGGAAAATAGAATACAATATGTATATTGCAATATGATGTTCCAAAGGGTATTCAAGCTCTATTGAATTTGAAATGATATTCTGAAAACTTTCCAAATATTTGTCAATTGTTTCAATCTCCATTACTTTTTTCATTCTTGTGGCCAAAGTGAACTAGCACCCACTAGGTGCGCAACGAAGGATGGAATGGTAAGTGGTCAAGAAACAAATTTCTATTGGGTTCCAATTCCTTAGTTAACCATGGTAGTTGGTTCAATTGCTTGTTTTATTATCTACCTACTTATATACCATTATCTACTAAGTATTCATGTTCAACATTAATTAAGTTTTAAGATGCCTTGCTATAATAATAATATTAGTTTGCCCAAGACCTACTTAATATAGGTAACAATTTAAAACATTAGGATATCGAAACAACTTTACAACTTAATAGTGGACATAACATACTTACTGACTATTATCCAACTTTTGAAATATTGAGATTGGGGCTATTATAATCTTTTTCTTTAAAAAAATTAATCTATTTCTGATTAGATTTGCCAAACATGAATTATCATGAATTGTCAATATAAGACTTACTTCACAATGGGTTACCAAGGTGAAACTAGATATTAACTTAATTAAGGTTCATCCACAACTGAGTCATAATCAGCTTTCAATGGATAATGCTTTAGTGGATGTTGGTTCATTTGGCCCATTTTCAAGCCCTCGACCTTGCATTTTGGTCTTATGATTTTTTTTTGTTAAATCTTCCTCAATTTTCAAATTTTACATGTAATGCATTTTTCTTGCATAGACAACACGTTGTAGACATGTCCTTGACTATTTAACTATTATTATTGATTCTTTGTTCTTAGCAAGTTAGGTCTCAAATTTTTAATGTCCCATTTCCATTGGCCTATTCTCTTAAAAACAAACAAGGTCATGTAAATTGTAAATAGTACTCAAATTCAACCATAAGTAATCTCTTAACCATTGGATGTTGTCATCAAAATCTACTAATGTAAACTTTCATAAAATTTGTTGTTGAAACTAGGATGGCAATATTGGAGACCTCATCAAAGTTGCAAATTGTAGATGTAATTAGTGAGTGGATAAAAATTGGTTCAAGTTGATGATGCAAAATGTAAGTTCATGGTGCCAAAATTATTTATCAAGTCCAAAATATTGATTAATATTGACAATTACCATACACCCAATGTTAATTTATAATATATTAGTTTAACAAATGGGATGTAATCATACATAGACTTATGTAGGCAAATGAGACATTCTCAATTGCAAGTTAAAATTTTACCTAAAATGACCATGTTTGATCAATAGTTATGCTACAAAATTGAAAATGACATAAAATTGATGGTTGCAAACATTGACTCCGTATCGTGCATCATCAAAATAAGGAGGGCAACAAAGGCCACATCGACACCTTTCAATACTACAATATATTCGGTGGGGTGGAACAAATGACCTTTTTTCAAAACCTAACCCGTGCCAACATAACACCACACACAAGATCTTTACTTAATTGTTAGACTTTTTATTTTTCAAGTTTGTATCAAGAGGCTATAGACTTTGTAGATGCCAATATGCGCAAAAGTTTCTTAATAGATGTGAACGTTCAAATATAAAATTTGCAAAAATTTATGACATATTTTTGAAGTCATACTTTGTTGTAGTTTGTTGGTAAATTTTGATTAGGAAAGGTGTTAATAAACTCCACAAGGCCTTCCAAAACAATTCATGAAAATTATAACCATTCATGCATATTGTATGTAATATCACAATGTTTCTTGACAAAACATATTCTTGCAAATGACTCTTCAACAAGTTTCATTTTTTTCTTATATTTGCACTTCTTGTCCATAGTAAGAAATTAACAACTTGAATACATTTGGAAAAAAAGAAATCAAGGTTTTAAATGTACCTCAGTTACAGGTTTTGCTCTATGAAAAATGACATAGTCTAAAACTTTGAAACAACCAGACTAATAACATGTATGAGTTTTGTAATTTGGATCAATTTCTTTCAAATTAGAACCGCAAAACACTTCAAAATCATGCTCCTCCTTGACAACACAAATGATATCATCACTTTCTCCATCAAACACATCCCATTTATTTCCCTATCCCATGGCTTATGTACATTATCATCTATATGTGAATTTACAACACAGTATTTTATTTTCTTGAGCACAACATTTGAAAAATAAAATAAAAATAGGATACAATAGTCTTTAAAAGCAAAAAAATTGAACTTCCTTATAATGTATTAGATAGGAATAGTTGTACATTTTTCCCTTTCCAAAGTTGGGTCTTACCTGGTTGTGGTGTTAGCTTATAGTCATGATTGTTAAATTTATTTTCAAATAAAAGACATAAAATATTGTACCTATTGTACAGCACAAAATAATTTACAAAAGGTATTGCCCAAATAAAATCCTATTAATAATTGTCAAAATTATTGAAATTTGATATTCACAGTTGTGAAAAACCATTTTTGTTTCAACCGTTGGGTTACTCCTATAAATATAACATAACTTGGACTTTGTGTATTTATTTTGAAATTTAAAATTTTAATTTGAATATAACAAACCTAGGTTTTTAAGAAATTAAAAATTAGCAAAAAATGTTGATTGTTAGTCACCAATACAATATTGTATTTTAGATAGGGTGTGCATATGGTGTGCTACCCCACAATCATTATAATCAAGGTTCAAAATCTTTTTGTGCAAAAAATTGATTCAAGGATTTCCATTCAATTAAAACAAAGTCTAACCGGAAATATATTTTGATTTTATCCAAATCCATGATTAATGTGACCATTACTAAAAATTTCCCCACATGTATTCCAATTGATTTTAACATTGGGTTTGATATATGGTGCTCAACAAAATTTCTTATCAACAAGCTAGTGAATTCATTACCAAACTTTAATAATTTTGGTGTGTTATTTCATTGTATCTCCAATTCTTATATTGATAACAATTATCAACAATATATGTGACCAAACAATTGGACCATTTTCAATAATTAATATATAGTATGAATTAATCTAACTTTGTTTATACAATATAATATGGTGCAATTGCATTTCAACCCTTGAATAATATTGATGTTAGGATTGGACTTCTCCTTAATTTATGAATTTTTTTTGAAGTATAATGTACCTTGAACTTGAAGTGAAAAACAAACTTTCCTTCAGCATCTTGCACTTGGGTTCATATTTGAAAGACCATGACGAATTTGGAGCATTGGGATTTAGCTTTTTTTGTCATCGCTTGAAGGACCATCAACCCCATTCTCATCACATATGTCCACTTATTATCAAGTGAAAACTTCTTTCTGAAATACTTAATCCTGTATTGAGTTGCTCATGGCAAGCAATATTGTTTACTTATTGGTCCACCCATCTCTTGCAAACTACCCATGCTTTCCTTCCACAAACCTAGTTCATACACACCATGCCTCCTTCTTCACTAGGATTTGCTCACAATTCAATCAAGTTAAGAAAAACAACGACACAAAAAATTTTGTGAACCTCAAAACCTATCAATAAGTTCTTGTAAAGCTACTAGTAAAACTCAAAAAAAGTAATGACAACAATGTTTAAAACAAATATACAACAACACCGAACATGAACCAAAACTCACAGTAGCCCATTTTTTATTACTTGGGCAACTCATGGGCCCCCCCACCCCCCCCATTCCCAAGCTGGATTTTTCAAGTGACCAAAACTGAGGTCTGGTTACTTCAAGTGTAGGTGCTTGGAACTGGTGTGTTTTTCACAAGAAAACTCGGTTCCGATTAGTAGTTTAAGGTTAGATTATTATTTAGGGTTAGGTTAAGTCGCGCTTTTCTCTCTTTCGTTCCTCTCTTTTCTTTCACTCTTTCTCTCTCGGTGTTCTTAGTCTTTTGTCTTGTTTGTTCATTGTTCTTGAAATTGGCCTTCTTAAAGCTTTGTACTACTTTGATCCATTTGGGTTTCTTTTAAATAAAAATTTGCAATATTTCCTTGTTTCTTCCTTTCTGTTGTTTGAAAAAAAAAAACTTCAGTTTTATGAACCGAATTTGGAATCAAATGTAACCAGGGTTAATTAACCAAAATTGAACCCATCCCCCCATTTTGAAATTTGAAAATAAACCAGAATTAGAACCAAACCTTCCCTTGAAATAAACCAAAACCAGAACCATGTTCCAATTATTATAGAAATCCATAATCAAAACCAAAACCAGAATATGGTCTCTAAGAATTTGAGATATCTGAAACGAAAGGTTACCTCTAAAACCTAACAACCGCACAACACCGGTTTAAACCATCTACTTAGTTAGTAGTTACATATTTTCCTACCTATGTATACCTTGTATGACATCTTATTTCTTACAGAATTGGTTACCAAGGTGAAACCAAATATTAACTCAATTGAGGTTCATCCACAACTTAGTAATAATGGGCATCCAATGGATGGTGCGCTTATGGGTGTGTAGCCTAGGAGGGGGGGGTCTGGAACCATGAGGATTGATTTTTGATTATGGCCTTGGTTACCTATATGCCATTGGAAGATAAGGTGTGGGTTCTAGTGTGTATAGGGGGCCAAGTGGGGTTCAATCTTGAAAGCCAAATTTTTAATTTGTTGGGTTGTTGGGCAAAGACTTTAATGTACATGTGTGCTTGAAAGTCAATATTGTAAGCCAATTTTTTAATGTAAGCATTTCTAGCGCCAATATTTGAATTGAAATTTCATGGCATGCACCTTGTGTATTTTCCTCTTTTATCATCTTGAGAAATAAGTCATGGCCCTATTAAAATTCAAAGAAATAATACATAATGCTTTCATGTTTTCAACCCCAAAATAAAAGCCACCCACATATCAAGCTACCATTACCTTTTGAAATATCCCCAAAGTCACATAGCACTTCAAAGTAAAAAGTTGTTGAAAATTTGAAAGCTGCAAAGAACTTCCCAACCAAGAGAGGTTGAGAGGCACTACATGATTGAAGTATTACAAACCAGGGTTTGATCTAGTGTTGGGCTAGTGACTTTTGAACCTACCAGCCTGGTCTTGGTATGGGTTTATTTTTTAAAAGAAATTTATACCAAGCACGTTACTGGTATTAAATAGTTTAAAAAAACTTTGGGAGCATCCTGGGTATTGGGCTGGAGCCAGATTTTTGGCTGGCATGAGTAGATATATGCAGTAAACTCCCTTTATAATCATGCCCATTTTAATCACATTCTTGTTTGTGTCACACAATTTTCGGTAAACCATCCATTTCAGTTTGAAACATCATTTTTTAAATCATTATCACACTCATTAATAGAACTTGGTATTGAAATTGGTATAATATTTGTACAAGGCTCCTATTACCTTAAGGCCCTACCAAGCTATTCTTGGTATTGCCTTGGTTCATATGACATTGGTAGGGTCATTCTTACTAGCATTTATATGCTTATAATTTATACTAGTGTTGATAATAGCGCCAGTGTTCACATCTCCATGTATTTTGCAACATTATGTTGAGTTCTATACCTATACCATAACGATGTTAGAAAAGTTGTTTAATGTCAGATCTTTTGGTGGTTTTATCGATCACTTAATGTGTCGTCAAACCACTTTTCCTACTTCTTTGAGCGGGCTTGGCCTCCCTTCTGTGGTTTGGATTGTTACCCTTGCATTATGGGGGTGATGGGCATTAATGATTTTTACACTTGTCATTCGTTTCTAGCAGGATGATCACCATATTCTTTTAGATGCCATAACCCATGTTCAAACCGACACTTTTGCCTTCCAAATGGCATTATGAGATGTCCGAACCATGTTACCCTCAGGTCTCTACTCTCCTGTCCCACCCTTTGAAAGCTTACTAATTTAATCTTACCCCCAATTACAAGCTTCTTAGGTGGATTGTTTACACAAGCAAGAGTTTGCTTCCTTTCTAAGAGTTTGTCTTCGCTCATTTTTTTTGCATATCATAATTAGTGCATTTCTATCATTAGTTGATTTGTGGTAGACGATAGTTTTCTTGTCTTAGGTCTTCTTTGTTATCATTGATCATCATTTTGTAGTCTTGAATCCTATTACATAGGGTTTTATTTTCCTTATTTTTTGTTGATTGTTTATTTGTTTTTTTTTTGGGGTTGTGTCTACTTGTACTTTTGATGGATGGGTTTTCATCCTTGATTTTTATATACAACATATATAAATATATATATATGACCAACACTAATCTGATCTAATATCATGCTTTCATTTATCCATCCAAAATTACAAATTAGAGAATTTCCTATTCAATTTGTCATCAAATCTAAAAAGGGGTTGTTGTTGGTCAAAAAAAAAGATCATCAACTAGAAGGCAAAACCTCCTGCTTCAACAAAAGATGTGAAAAAATTTGGTATATGAAGTTTAGGCATTTGCTATGCTTTCAAGAAACTATAACGCCCAAACTGTTAGTCTACGTAATCTTATTGCATATTACACAAAGGAAGGTTCTCAAAATGGAGATGGTGGACACTGATAATAGCCCCTAAATAAACTTGCTTGCCATGACAATTAACAATATTCTTTTGTTGCTATTTTTTTCCAACCTTGACCTACATATTACCTTCCCATCTAACTACTCAATTGACCTACATCTTAAATATGCCTACAAACTTACAATCAATCCCTTACGTACCTTTTATCTTTTGACAAAACATATATTATTCCAAGTTAAACTTTTATTTCCTCTTAGTTAAAATTTTATTTCTTGACAAAATGGTTTTTTTGCTAGTTAAACATTTATCTTTTAGCAAAAATCTTTTTTCTCCTTGGCTAAATTTCTAGTTCATGGCAAAATCTTTATCTCTTTTTGGCGAAAATTTAATCTTTTCAAAAATCCTTATATCTTTGGCTAAAATTTATCTTTTAACAAAACCTATATCTTTTATTGGCTAAACTTTTATCTTTTAACAAAACCTATATATCTTATTGATTCAACTTATATTTTTCTTGCTTAAACTTCTATATTTTCTAGCTAAAATTTATCTATTGGCAAAAATTATATTTGTAATTGGCTAAACTTCTATCCCTTGGCAAAACCTACATTTTTTTGGCTAAACTATTATATCTTAGTGATTAAAATTTTATCTTTTTTGGGCTAAACTTCTATATTTTGGCTAAACTTCTATCTCTTGACAAAACTTCTATTTTTTGACTAAACTTATATATTTTCTTGGCTAAAGTTTTATCTCTCGACAAAACCTTTATCTCTCCTTGACTATATTTATATATTTTGGCAAAACCTATATCTCTTAGTATAGCTAAACTTTTATCTTTTCTTGGTTAACCTTCTACCTCTTAACAAAATTTATATCTCTTCTTGGTTAAATTTTTATTTTTTGATTAAATTTTATTTCTCTTTTTACTACTTTGTTGCCTTTATCTTGTTATAAATATTTTTCTTTGCAAAATCCTGAGTTTAATTTCATTATTGTTCTTCTAATTATAAAAAAAATCAGAACTATATCGTACTTAAAAAAATTTCATTGACAATGAATATTTTATGTGCAACATTTGCTTGAAATATAAGAAATTCAGCAAGGATATTATGTTTCAAATGTTACACATAAAATATTTTATTCTACTTTAGAACTTAAAAAATTCTTTTATCACAATGGCAAAATTATGGCCGAAGGAATTGCATACGGTGGAACAATTTTGATGTGATAAAACTTGATTGACAATGGATCAAGTATTCATAATACTCTCATGTTGACATGAGGCATATGTTACAAAATTGAAATGCAAATAACCCAAGTCCTTGCAATTCTCATATCATTTTGGTTACATTTAAGCAATAAAGAGGTTGGAAGATGCTATTACAAATACTTTCTCATCCATCACCGAAGTCGTTAATATCTGAGCTACTTGGGTCGAATGAAACGACCAAGTGTTCACCCGTGAGTGAGGAATGGTGGGACTCCAAACTTAGTAGAGTCCAGAATAATATGGCAGGGTCTCCTTGATTGTGGGAGACTGGAGTGGCAAAGGACTATTCAGAGGCAGCCTGATCAGGAGATTAAGATCCTTGAAAACTTTGACGGAGTTTGAACGCCAGAACACGTTGTCCGTGCACATGATGGCAAAAGAAAATAAGATGCTGCTATCAACTACATGGTAGCGGTAGCAATCTTTTGGTATCTTGTGTGATTCAGATTGATCAAAATAGGGTACCCCTCCTCGTTGCCCTTTTTCTTTGTGTACGCTTTACAATTGATTCTCTCCACTTGTTACATTACAAAAAAGGAGAGATAGTCAACGCTACCAACTTGGGCAATTGATTCTCTCCACTTGTTTCATGACAAAAAAGGAGAGATAGTTAAGCTACCAACTTGGGCAATTGATTCTCCCCACTTGTTACATTACAAAAAAGGAGAGATAGTCAAGCTACCAACTTGGGCAATTGATTCTCTCTACTTGTTTCATTACAAAACAGGAGAGATAGTCAAGCTACCAACTTGGGCAAGTGATTCTCTCCACTTGTTTCATTACAAAAAAGGAGAGATAGTCAAACTACCAACTTGTTTTGAGGTTCGCCCTGACCACCCGGTATCAGAGAAAGAAGGCAATTTATAGGAGCTTTGCAGCAGGAGTTAGAAAACCGACAAGAGTAAAATGAAAAGGAAAAAGAAGGAGGCTTTTACAGATCTGATCATGTGCGCAACCTCGTAATTGAATAAATAATAAGTACCCCCAGTTTATAATGGGGGTATTCGTCCATGTTGAAAATGGTGACAAACAGTTTTGGGAACAAATGCAAGCCCTTTAACCACAAAAACTGGTCTATTAATACAACCTTAACAACATGATATTACTAGGTTCAAGGTAGTATCATGAAAGCCTCAAAGCTTACGAAATAAAACATTTTTTTCTTTTAGTGGTGGTTGATTTGATTAAGCAAGTTAACTTATGGTGGGCTTTAACATTTAGGGGGAGAGAATTTACAATCTCAATATTTAGGGCATGGCACTAAAACCATTAAAGTTTTTCAAAATTTGTATACAAGATATTATAAATTCAATTTAAAATGGTACAATGGTTTGGCAATCATTAAAATGGTTTTGATTTTACTTTTCTCGCATTTATGTGTAAAAATATGATTGCAATTTCAAAGGTTACTTTTGTATAATTGATTATGCATTCACCTTTGGGAATAAATTTAGATTTTGGATAATGGGAGATATGTGGAAGAAGGAGAACAAAGTTTTTCAAACATGGGAGGAGATGTGGCCAAGTTTTCCATGGAGGAAGCAAAACACAATTACTGGCTACACATGATTAACAACCTACCCACTACTTGGGGTTGAAGAATTCAAGGTTCCTTTCAACAAACTAAGAGCAAGGAGTGATTAGGCATTTTTTTTAATGGGTCCATTCACAATTGGGGTACCCAAAAAAATAATAAAGCTCTTAAGCATTTTTGAAATACTTCCTACAAATATTATTTGTATGAAAAAAATTTAAATAAAAAAATTTGAATAGTCCAAGATAACATAATTTTTGCGATGGTGGTGATTTTTCACATGTGTACATAATTATGTATGACTATATTTTTTAATCAGCATAAACCCAGAAAATATCAAAACAGGGCTTTGAAAATTCAAATAAACATGTGTTCAAATAAACTAAGCTACCAACTTGGGTGAGGGTTCACCCTGACCACCTGGTATGAGAAACGACGAAAGAAGGTATTTTATGCATAGGAGCTTTCCAGCAGGAGCTAGAAAACCACAAAGAATAGAAACAAAATGCAAAGGGAAAAGAAAATAAAAGACGCTTTTACAAATCTGATATTGTGTGCCACCTCGTAATTGAATAGATAATAAGTACCCCCAAGTTTATAATGGGGGTATTATTGAAGGTTGAAAATGGTGACAAACAATTTTGGGAATAGAAGTTCCATGCAGCTAATGAGAAGGCTCAGCCTGCACTCAGAGTACCTTGTTATTTTTTTAAAGTTTCGGCGGGGGCGGGGGGGGGGGCAAGAGGAGGATTTTCTCCATTTTTCCTGTGTTCTTAACAGGTTTCGAATGGGTTTCCCATGGGTGTTTGCAATCGCACCTTGCATTAATCCCATATGTTTTGTCCAAAGTCCTCCTCTTCTCACCTATATAGGTGGGCCAAAGGGAAAGTCACTCCATGTATCCATAGAATCTTTTTTTTGGGGCTGTTTATAGTTTCAACCTTCTTTGGTAAGTGGCCAACCAAATTGCACCAAAAAAATTTGATTTGTGAGCGGTATAGTTCATGCCAAAAATCAAATTGGCTCGTTGCAAAAAACAAATTGAACTTGGGACACACCTCATCTAATTAATAGGAGAGGTGAATAGGAGGGGTGAAAGCACGTCCATAGCTGTGTATTTGTGTGATATTTAGCTGTCGTTGTGTGTGCTGAATTGATGGTGCTAGTTTCATGACCTCTGGGTACAGAATCACCGGAATCCCATTGGTTAGATACTGGAATTGCAGGCGCATTTGATCTTCGCCCCCTTGTCCATGTCGTAAAATTCAACTACCGATTTTCTCGCCATTATATCTAATTCATGTGACACTGACGGACAAATGCAAGACAGCCTATTTTTGCGTTTTGAATGTTCCCAATGTGTTCCTTACAACGTTCCCAAAAGCACCTCCGTTTTCATCCCATCATTGCTGTCCAAACTTCAAAAAGGGAGGCGGGCATAGGAAAGCATGACAAAGCAGTCTTCCATTTTGGGGAACGCTTCTATGTTTGCGAGTGCCCCATCTTTGAAAATAATGGAGATGGCAAATCAAATCACTCCTTCTGAAAAAAATAAAGAAGAAAAGAAACTAATTGTGCACAACTCTCTAATTTGTGGAAGTATGAATAAATAAGTACCCCCAATTAGAAAGACCTGACAATCTCGCTTACTTTTCTTCATGGAACTCAGGGTCAGGTCACATGTAACCCGCTCAATCACTATTTTCTGGAATCTAGTGATGGAGGAATGGATGTGACATAAAATCAACTACTGGACTACCCAACTTGTGGTTCCTCTCCCCCCGCCCCAACCCTCCCCTCACCCGCTGTCGTCCACTTAGCAGCAGACTGTGTGAAGCTTGAGTAAAAAGCCCATATACCAAGTCGTCAGAACTCAAGCTTAAGAGGTGGTTGCTGTGATTCTGGCTTTCTTCAAGCAGTAAGTCCTTGTCAACTCGTCCAATCTAGGGACGTGTCTTGGGTGCAACAACTTTTGGAACCTTCACATCCTTACTCTGGAGCAATACCAACTTCTTATTAATGTGTTATTTTTGTTGTTGAAGAAGTTTTTTTAGTTCCTGGATATATTTCATCTACTTACAACTTGCTTAAGAGCTATAAAGTAGGTTGTGAGCTCTCCTTTAATTTTCATGAATTTATTTAAACCTATTTTAAACATGTAGTCTTTATTTGAATTTTTAACAAAAGTTGACAAAAAATGTTCACAGTAATTTTTGTGATTAAAAATTAATGTTCACAATAAATAATATTTTTTAAGTTCATTTATTCTGAACATTAATAATATTTTTTAAGTTCAATATATTTAAGTCTACTTAATGATTACTTTTCATTTATACTGCAAGAAACATTCGCCATCTAATTTACCATGCTTAGACCCTTCGGCATTCAGGTTAAAATATTCAAATTTAAAGCTGCTTTTTTTTGTTATGAACTGTTACAATGCAAGCCCTTTCACCACAAAAGTTGGTGTCTTAATAGAACTTGGGTTGTAGTTAAGGGCAACATGCCATTAATAGGTTGTAAGGTAGAATTATGAAAGCCTCGAAGCTTGCGAATTTTTTTTTCATTTTCCTCTTTTAGTGTTGGTTGATTTGATTAAGCAAGTTACCTTATGGTGGGGTTTAGCATTTTAGGGGTAGAGGATTGGCAATCTCAATATTTTGGGCATGGGGGTGAAAACGTGAAAAATTGAACATTTCACAATCCCTGTGAAAAAAAAAGTAAAATAGCAATAAAATAAGCATTAACATAGTAAACATAGAAAATATTACTTATTTCAATGTTCAATATGAACATGTTCTTTGAATTTGTGTTAATGATATTGAAGAATCACATGTTTGTAGTAGATTTCTCAAAAATGAATAAGTAGAATTCGTTTACTTTGCATCATGTCCAAATAATTAGAACAACCTTGAAGTAGATGAAATATTGAAAATTTCAACTTTCTTGATTTAAAACTTACTTATGTATTTTCAACTTTTAATGTAAAAAAACGTTTTGAACACAATTTCACCAATCATTTTCATAAATATTTTTGACCTATTTTTAGTACATTAAAGTTTTTCAAACTTTGTATGCAAGATACTATAAACTCAATTTAAATTGGCACAATGGTTTGACAATCAATAAAAAGGTTTTGACTTTATTTTTCTTGCATTTACATGTAAAAATATGATTGCAACTTCAAAGGTTATTTTTGTAAATTGATTATGCTTTCACCCTTGGGAATTAATTGTATAAATTTAGATTTTGGATAATGGGAGATATGTGGAAGAAGGAGAACAAAGCTTTTCAAACATGGGAGAAATGTGGCCAAAGTTTTCCATGGAGGAGGAAAAACACAATTACTGGCTACACATGATTAACAACCTACCCACAGCTTGGGTTGAAGAATTCAAGGCTCCTTTTCAACAAACTAAGAGCAAGGAGTGATTAGGCATTTTAGTGAATGGGTCCATTCACAATTGGGGTACCGAAAAAAAAATTAAGGCCCCTAACGCATTTCTGAAACTACTTTCTACAAATAATATTTATATGAAAAGAATTAAATTTAAAAAAATTTAATAGTCCAAGATAAGATAATTTCTGAGATGGTGGTGATTTTTCGCATGTGTGCACAATTGTGCATGACTATATATATTTTACCAGCAGAAACACAGAAAATGTCAAAATGGGGCTTTAAAAATTCAATTAAAGATGTTTTTTTTACACAATAATTTCTTGCACACGTGACCTACATCTAAACTGAAAACGTTTGAACCTAATGCACATTTCAAAAAAGTACTCAAATGATTTAATAAAAATCATTCACTTTGTAACCCCTTGTCTCAAAATTTTAAAACTTTGAAACTTTCATATGAATTTTTTTTCATCAAATTGACCGAATAAATATGTAGTTGCATAAAGGGAAGCATGATTTTCTTGTAAAAAAAAGTATCATTTGAAATCAAATGTATTTTTTTGATGCATTCCTTTTGAATTCTTTATGAGAAAGATCTATAATATGGTACGACTCCAAACTTAGTTGAGTCGATTGTAATATGGCAGGGTCTCTCCTTGATTATGAGAGACTGGAGTGGCAAGAGACTGTTAAAGAGGCAGCCTGACCAGGACATTAAGTCCCTTGAAAACTTTGACAGAGTGTAGACTCCAAATCATGTCGTCTGTGCGCATGATGGCAAAACAAAATAAGATGGTACCGATGTTTGGTAGCTTGTGTTATTTTGATTGATCACTATGGGTCCCCCTCCTTTTTGCCCCTTTTCTTTGTGATATACGTTTCATATGGAATCTCTCCATTTGTTAGGTATTTTATAGGAGCTTTCCAGCAGGAGTTAGAAAACCGCAAAAAGGCTAGAAACAAAAATTGAAGACGGAAAAAAGCAAGTAAAAGACGCTTTTACAGATCTGATATTGTGTGCAACCTCCTAATTGAATTAGAAATAAGTACCCCCTGTTTATAATGGGGGTATTAGTCCAGGTTGAAAATGGTGACAAACAGTTTTGTGAATTAGAAGTTTCATGCACCCATTGGGAAGGCTCAGCCTGCACTCAAAGTGCCTTGTTATTTTCTTTTAAGTTTGTAGGGGGGAGGGGCGGAAGAGGAGGATTTTTTTCATTTTTCCTTTGTTCTCAACAGGTTCCCAATGTGTTCCCCATGGGTGTTCCCACTCGCATTGCTTTAATCCCATATGTTTTGCGCAAAGTCCTCCCCTTCTCACCTATATAGGTGGGCAAAAGGGGGGACACACTTCATTTGTCCATAGAATCTTCTAATTTGGGGAGCCTTCATAGTCTCAGTTTTTTTTTGCCATGGGCCAATCAAATTCAAACAAAAAAAATTGGACTTGTGAGGGGTATAGCTCAGGCCAAAAATGGTGATGAACTTCTTTTGAGGAGAGAAATTTCATAGAGCCAATGGGAAGGCCCAAGCCCGCACTCACGGTACCTTGCTTTTTTTCCTTGTTGGAGGGAGGGGGGTGGGAGGTTTGGAGGAGGGATTTTTTTCAATTTTCCCTGGCTCCTACTATTTTTCCTTTAAGTTCCCAATAAGCTCCCATCAAGTTCTCAATGTATTCCCGAACATGTTCTCCAATGCACCTCACCTTGAACCCATATGTTGGCAAATGTTGTACCCATTTCACACATATAGGTGAGCCAAATGACAGAAACTCAAAATAAAACCTTCTATTTTGGGGGAGCTTCCATGCCTTCACTTTTTTGAGTGATCAGCACAAAAACAAATTGAACTTGGGAGGCACCTCATCTAATTAATAGGAGAGGTGAAAAGGAGGGGTGAAAGCACTTCCAAAGCGGTGTATGTGTGTGATATTTAGCAGTCGTTGTGTGTGCTGAATTGATGGTGCTAGTTTCACTACCTGTGGGTAGAGAATCCCTGGAATCCCATTCGATAGATAGTGCAATTGCACTCGATTTTGATCTTTGCCGCTTGTCCGTGCCGTAAGATTCAACTACCGATTTTCTCGCCATTATATCTCATTAATGTCACACTGACGACCAATTGGAAGTCAGCCTATTTTTGTGTGCTCCCAATGTGTTCTTACGACGTTCCCAAAAGCACCTCAGTTTTTATCCCATCATTTCTTGTCCAAAGTTCAACTTTCATATATATATATATAAGTTGTAGAAGGGAGGGGACCATAGGAAAGCTTTGTCATGCTTCCATTTTGGGGAACGCTTCTATGTTTGAGAGTGCCCCATCTTTGAAAACATTGGTGATGGCAATTCAAATGACTCCTTCTGAAAAAAAAATACCCCAAAAAAAACAAATTGTGCACCCCTAGCTAATTTGTGGAAGTATGAATAAATAAGTACCCCCAGTTTAAAACACCTCACAATCTCTCTCTCTTTTCTTCATGGAACTCAGGGTCAGGTCACATGTAACCTGCTCAATCACTATTTTCTGGAATCTAGTGATGGAGGACCATTGTTGAGCTACAGAGCTCGATCTTTCTTCTGCTCAGATGGACAAGACGGACTCAGAAGACTCAGCAGCTCTGTAATAACCTCAAACTTTTTTAAACTTTGGGTGCATAGTTTGAACACAAGCTGTCTTCCACTTAGCGGCAGCTTGTGAAGCTTGAGTAAGGCCTATATACTAAGTCCTCAGAACTCAAGCTTAAGTGGCGGTTCTTACGATTCTGGCATTCTTCAACCAGTAGGTCCTTGTCGACTCGTCCAATCTAGGTAGGCGCCTTGGGTGGAAGAACTTTTGGAACCTACACATCCTTATTCTGGAGCAATACCGACTTCTTCTTACTAATGTGTTATTGTCCTTTGCTGAAGAAGGTTTTATAGCTCCTGGGTGCCTGTAAAAACCTGGACGCTTCTCTTGTTCGTGTTACAGACGTCAACGATTTTCCTTCCCTAGGTATGATGTTCTCTCTTTTGTTCAAGGATGTGCTTCGTTTTACCTGGTCATTAGATCACATCTATTTAAAGTCTCATCGTTGGAAGAGTGTACAACTTCTTTTCTTTTTCTTTTTATGCACAACAGCAGACCCTGATAACTTGTTGGCACCCCCCAAGTCAGGCGCGTTGACAGAGGGCCAACATGAGATTTCACCTCCACACCATAATTGGGTTTGAACGAAGCACCTTTTGTAGGTCCCAGAAGGGACTATACCTATCAGCCATCACCCCTGGGGTAGTGTACAACATTCTTCATTTGGGTGGATAATGTAACTTAGGAGAGGATGCCCACTTCATATTGCTCATTCACAATGGAACTTCGTAGTACTATTGGTCTTATGATTGTTTCACGTGGAGTGTAGAGTTTGTAAACAGATGCGGGTCATGAAATTGATCTCCAACCTCTATTTTCTTTGAACAAGTACAACAAGTTTATCTCCATACTTTTTTTCTGTTCAACCTCTTCTCGAATTTTTGTTGTACTTTGTGAGATAATCACTATCCACATGGGATTTACTGATATTTTAAAAACAACAATTAATCCATAGAGTTTTGTCAATATAGAGCTGAGCTCACTCTTTTTGATGTGCAGGACGTGTGACAAACATCTTCAGCTCGAGAGGTGTGGGCTGTGTAGCTAGAGAAAGATGGCATCATGCAGCGATGAAACATACAAAGCTTCAAGCGATGCTCCGAGTGCAATGAACAAGTTTTCACATTGGAACGCGCGTCACTCTGACAAACTATTACGACCCAGGTCTTTGATCCGTTACTACGAGGAGCTATCAAGACTATCTAGGTCTAATGACCCTGAGGAACAGCTCCTTCAAGAGATACGGGATGGTGCCAGTGAGGAAGTGTTGGAGTCATATCTCAACATGACTTTCCAAAAGATCTCTGACAGAGGAGATGTAGAAAGTAGCGAAGAATTCTCAAGTGAACCTCCTCGTGAGCAAAGAAATGAAAGAGACAAGAAGCGTGCCCTAGCTCGAGCTCAGGTATATGACACGGCGTTGGGAGAAGCAAAAGATTACACAACCATCCAAGAGTTTTTGGTGAAGAAGCTTCAGGAAGATGACTGTTTGCAAAGAGGAGGACACTGCAAAAGGGTTGACTGCTCCGCTGTTAGATGGAACCTGGTCAACGTCGTGCTGGCCTTGATACGGTGGAGAGGTGCAGCTGAAGATGGTGATGTTTGAGAAAGGAAGAACTTCTAGCAATTGCTGTTGAGTACGGGCATGTGAAGTTGGTTCGACACCTAACTGAAATGCAGGACGTCGATGTGAACATAGCTTCCAACACGATGGTCCGCGTACTCCTTAGTCTGGCAATTTTCAAACCAAAAAATGAGAGAATAACTGACCAAGAACCTTGGCTTTCAAACAATCATTTTGATTTTCTAAAACCCATTGGTTCTGCTGCTAGAATGGGGAATGTAGATATGGTAATGAGTCTTTTAGCATGTGATAGAATAGACGTCAATAAAGGAAAGCCTCTCCATTGGGCTGCTGCAATGGGGCATCTTGATGTGGTCAAAGAGCTTCTCAAAAGCAAAAAACAACTGGATGTCAACGCGGTGAAACACATACCATTGCGAGATAAACAGGATAAATATCCCTATGGTAAAAGTTTCAGTGCACTGCACTTAGCCTTGTTATTTGGCCACGCAAGTGTTGTGAAGGCCTTATGTGAGGACACAAAAGAACGTTTAAGAGCCAATACTGAAAGTAGGAACGGAATAACAGCCCTTCAAATTGCAACGGAAATGAAGCATGATGAAATAGTGAAGACCTTACTAGAAAGACCCGAGGTTGCGAAACAAGTGGAGAATTTGTACAGGGACAGGCAGGTCCATGTGGATGCAGCGAATGCCATTCTTGTGGGGGCTGCCTTGATTGCAAGTGTGACTTTTGCCGCATGGTTACAACCACCTTTGGGATATTCTGCGTTCTTTGGGAGTGCAAGCATTGAGGTGGGAGCCCCATCCCCATCTGGCATCTATCCGTCGTTTGTTTCTGTTGCAGGTCATCCAATCATGCAAATATTTTGGGTTTTCAACTCCATGTCTTTTTTCTTTGCCATTGCAACCCTCATGGTGGGAGCGAGTGCGGCACGTCCCCCAAGTCGCGGCGTATTCATTGGAAAAGAGGTGCGGTCTTTGCGGGGTTCACTGATTCTAGCTTACGACCTTTTGACAGTCTCAGTTGGATGTGTAGTGGGTGCGTTTGCAAGTGCTGGCTTTCTAGTGTTACCGCCCATTCCAAAGTATATGCTCAATACGCGAGTCACAGTCAGCATAGGTGTGATGGTGGTATTCCTAGCATGGGCTTCATCTAACTACGTCCGTACTCTGAAGGTTCTGAAGGAACTGAAAAATAGATTGTGGGGTGTGCAATAAAATAGTTTTGGTTCTATAGACCACATAGTAATTTGGTTTTGGGTGTATAGATTGGGCTGATCTTGAAAAATATAATGTAGAGATTTTTGCTTTTGAAAATACATACGTTGGATTTGGTTTGACATTCTTTTAAAGGGATTGAACATTTTGGATATTGAACACTTATGTTGGGTTTTTTTTATAAATACAAGTATTGGGACAACTGATGGAAGGTTTTGTTGGGTTTTGAAATTCAAATCTGTGAACCAAAGCCCACTTAATGTTGATCTAAGCCTAAAATTTTACAAAATACATCTATTATTTAATTAATGTACAAAGTGCAAAATAGTAATTGTTCATAGTTATAGTATTTACACATTTTTGTATATGTGGACGAATAGGTTTGTTGACATGCAAATTTTTGTGTTCATTGGTGCATAAATTCTATAAGTTTTGATCTAATATAGTTGAAAAACATTTTAAAAAGTTTTGCACATTCTATATATATTGAAATTAAATGTTAGTTTTATAAAACATATCGTTGAGTTACTGTATAAAGAGCCAAAAATATTCTTCTTTGTACTAATAGTAAACATATTTTTGCATATGTGGACTCATAATGTTTTTCTGTAAATTTCAATGTTAATGTTGGTATTAGATTATAGATTTTGGACTATTCATAGACAATTTGAGTTCAATTCTGAAGATTTAAATATTGCTTGTGTATTGTCTTTTCTTTTATTGTGTTTTTACATTCTAAAGAAAAATCCAACTTACATCGATTTTATTTATAATAGGTACATTTTATAGGGTTTTGTTAAGATTTGACAATACATTTCACTTGGTGCTGATTTTAGTGTGTCCAATTTTGCAAGACATAAATTGTTCAATTTATTACATGGAATTTGATATGACATATATTTGTTAGTGTATAGAGGGTTAAATAAATTATTTTTTAATAATATTAAATTATAATAAAATTTTGTGTACCTGGACTCATAATTTTACTATTTGGGTTTGTGTAAATAAGATATCAAAACAAGAAATCAGAACTTTGATATTACTTTGTAAATTTCATATAGATTTTCTATTTATTCAGAAACAAAAAATTCATTATATTTGATATTATATATTGTTATTTTTTGGTAGATTTGCCATTTAAGTTTGAAACCACAATTTTAATATTATGCTGCAAATTGTAAGTAATATTTTGGTTCAAGTTCAACATTAATAGAAATATATTGAGTTGGTAAATTTTTAATATATTATTCTATTTTAAATAAATTTATTATATTAAAATGTCCTGATTTGTAAAATTTGTGGTCTATTGAATATTAACAAATATGTTGTGTTGGTTTATTTGATTATTTCTGTTTCATATGATTTGAGTTTAGAATCTGATTTTCATTTAATTTTTTGGGAATATAAATGCAAATTTGAATATTGAGTTTAATGGAAATAGATATTGAATTGTCAAATTTTGGTTTGTAGCATGTATCAAACTTTGCATACACAATTGGTGATTGTTTGTTTGATGCTTCACTAGTCTCAAAATTCAACCACTATTTGTAGAAATTCCATGTTTCATTTGTAAAAATGTTTGAATTTAAAAACAATTTGGGGAGGACACTAGTAAAAAAAAGTAGAAAGTATGTGAGTAAAAATATAGGTGCAATATATTGGTTGTTGGATAAAAATTATAAGTTAATTAGTTAAAACATAGGGTACATTTTATTCAAATAATTAATTTAATTGTAATATAAGATATGTAATAATATGAAATAATATATTATAATTAATATAGGGTGGCTTTAATATGTATATATTAGAAAATTGGGATAACAATAGGGTGATAAAAAATAGGTTGAACAATTATCTAGTACCCCCCTTAAATATGGTCATTTGATGCACACGGATCCCAACTTTTACAATAAGTGTCCCCCCTTGGGGGAACACTATAAATGTTACAATATCATGCAAATGTATTTCAATTTGAATTTTTATATGATTTAGACAATGGACAAGTAAATGATGAAACAATTTATATTGAAAATGTGTCAATTTCAGTTATAGTTGGAGGTTTGTGGGGTGATTTTACTTCCATCTTCTGGGTATCACAATATTTGCAATGAAAAATACATGTTTGGAAAAAAAGTAATGGAAAATAATGGTCAAAGTTGGAAATGAATTTGAAGTTAACCCATTAAATTATTCTTATGGGAATAACCACTTTGAACCGACAAAATTATTTTATGAAACTTATAATGTAAATAATGAAAATGAAATAATTGTAGGTTTGAGAGAAACTGAAAAACTAATTAATAAAATAAAAAAGTTGAATAATGAACAAAAGAGGTTTAGTTGGAATATTGAATTAAATGCAAAGTTATTAGAATTGAAACAAATGTATTTAAAGTGGACATTACATGACATTGAACTTTTGTTTTTTGAAAAATTCACCAAATTTTCTTATAGGTATGTTACAAGTAACACAACGTTTAAAGTATTTAATTTCTAAGCAAAATAAAAAAACAATTTGTCAGTATGATGGATGAACAAAAAATTCAATCTAATTTTGAACATGTTGAAGAAGATTACATATTGTCTAAAAGAATTGTTTAAGAAACACAAAAAGATGTGGAAAAAATTCCTCCGATGGTGCAAAGAAAAGAAATAAATATTAATGTTAACAAGGAATTTGAAAAGAAAGAACAATGTAAAGCAATTTTGAAATATAAGAAAGACATTGTGGATACTTGTAAGTATTGTTGTAATTGTTGGCAAAGATTATATTTTTCTTTTCAAATTAAATGTGCATCTAAAACATATGCAAACGCTTTCATTAATATTTTAAAAATGAATGCACCAAAAAGTAATGCATATATTTGCATTTCATGTAAAAAGAGGATTGATAATAATCAACCATTAGATATGAACTTATGGAATCACATATGCCATTTGTATTAATGTTTAATAAAATAGAAGAACGATTAGTTGCACCATGTCTTTCATTTGCACATAACTTTCAATTAAAAGGATATGGAAAATATGGAATGCATGGTAATGGTGTAAATGTGCCACCAAATTTACATTTTGTTCAAATTGTATTACCATGAATGCCTTTTGATAATTCATCAATTAGAAAATTAGAATATAAATCTATATTATGTGAAGATATGTTCATCCTAATGTAGTAATGAAAGCATTACATGGACTTTGTGAAACACCTTTATATGCAAATGCACATGTTTCAATAAAAAAAGATTGGGAAGATATTACAAGTTTTGCAAATGTTAATGAAAATGATGGGTTAGATGAACTAAGTTTTGTTAATTTATCTAGTTCAATAGATAAAGATAAATTTTAAGAAGTTTTGAATGAAAATCCTACATACCCATTGGTGCAAAACATATTGAATGTTGAACAAATAACATTTGATAATTATGAACCAATAATCATTGCACCATGTGAAGCTTTTCGACCTTTAAGTTATTTTTTGATAAACATTCACGATAATATAATTTTCTAACTTTATTTTTTGGTTGTGCACAACCATCCTTCACATGTTCATATCAAAAAGTAATACAAGAAAAACTAATTAGTGTTAATAGAATTTTTTTGATGTGTCCCCAAACTCCTCAAAGGACCCAAAGGTGGGCCCAATGCGAAATAACAAAAGAAAAAATAATTGGGGCACGCTCCTAAACTTGTAACATTTCGGGGGTAGGAGGGTGTGCTGGAATTCCAAGATGAAACTATGACGAACTCACAAGTAAGAGTTCAAGATGATATCAACCTGCACAATCAATAAAAGAAGGTGGTTATTGAAAGTCAAATGGAAGTGGTGTGGTAGATTTAATAGGGACAACTTCAAGCACAAGCTTCATACAGCACGCAACCTTTGGGAGGAAACACCACTCCCCTCTTTATAGTATACTTTGTGCCTCTTCACAAGGACTACATTCAAATGTCATTCCTAAATGGGAGTCTCAAAACTAGGGAGTCTCAAAACTAGGGATTCTTGTTGTCCCAAAACTTTGAATGTTCATATTTTTATGAAATCAAATTTGTTTCAAGAATTTAAGAGCAATATCTTATAGCCTTTGAAAATATCTTTTCCAACAGTGTATATCATGCTCCAATTGGACCTCATTTGACCCTTACTTTCAAGGGATTTGTGGTTGGGAATCAAATTTCCAATTTGATTCCCACCTTTTCTTTTGATCATAACTCATGCAAATAAGGTTTCAATGAACAATGCAAGGGCATTTGAAACATCTACACTTCAAAACCTTTTTAATGGTGTCCTAAAGGCCCAATATGGTGCTTGTTTGCCTTTTCAACCAAGACTTTAAACATTTGCAACTCTCGCACGAATACAACTCCCAAAGTGGAAGTGCACTTGGGAGTCATTGGGTTTCATCCCTTGCATTCTCCTTCATTTGTGAAAATGTGTTTCACACCTAAAATAAATTCTAAAAAACCAGGTCTTGGAAGGAAAAATCAGTTGAGGACATGGTAACACTTGGGCCAATGACACAGGCCAGACTATAAGTCTTCGAAAATACACACTTGCATACATCTGCAAATGTGGATGCATATGCCATTATGTGGAAGGTCTGGTCATTGCATTCTATTTACACCACCCTGATTTGTTCATCATCCAGGACTAATCACACATTTAATTGAAAGGACATGCATTTTGCCATCATCATGGCATTTTCTGCAATTGAATCCCAATTGTACAATGCTGATGAATCCGGTCAACTGGAATGAACAAGCAACCACCAATGCACCATACAATGGATGCCCATAAGTACTCAGTTGTAGATGAACCTCAACTAAGTTAACATTTGGTTTCACCTTAGTAACCAATTCTGTAGGGAATAGGTCTCATATATAGGTAGGAAAACAGGTAACTACTAGGTAAGTAGATGGTTTATACATAAGTAAAGGCTGTTTTTACTACCTACTAATTAACAACAGACTTGTGGGTTGTTAGTAGGTAGGTAGTCAAGAAAAAACACAGAACTAACCACCATGGTTAGCTACGGAACTGGAACCCAACAGAAAACTGTTTCCTAACCACTCACCATCCATCCTTCATGGTGTGCTGGTGGGTGCCGGTTCACTGTGGCCAACCAGGTGAAAAAATCAACTTACTTACTGATGACTTCAAGCCTTGTACAACAGGAGATTTTTGCCAGGCATCAAAGTGACCAGTGGCTTGGTCACTTTGGGCACTTACCACAAATTGTCACCAATTGGGGTTGGATCATCACAAATTAGATTTCAAGGAACATGAGTGACCTTCCTGGGATATAGTAGCCAACATTTTCTCGAACATTGGCTTAAATGAGGTACAAAAGGCTTCATTTTCTCTGGAACATGATGTCCAGCCTAATTCTTACAAGAAAATTATCACTGATAAAGAAAGGCAAATTCAAGGATTTTCAGTTTGAGGATTCCAGGTTTGAGTTTCGGGTTGCAGACAGATGACAATTTGGCTGAAACTATGATCCATGGTTTTTTTGCAATTCACTTATAAATGACTCTGTACATTTTGGTCTGGTGAATCTTATATATAAATTCACTAAGTCCGTGGACGACCGTCCGTGGGTGATTGGGCGTCTGCTTGCATTTTCTACAGCAGAATGGGCCCAGCCTATAACTGACCACCGGCTAGCATTTGCTATGGTAGAACCGGCCCGGACGGACGAATGGATAAAGTCACTTGTTGCGTGCGTCTGTCTGAGTCCTGAAACCCAGGTCCTGAGAGCCAAATATCCAGGTCCTGAAACCGAGGTCTTGGTTTTGGTTTTGGTGGTTAGAGTCAGGTACGGGAAGGTGGTCTGGATACTAACTGTGAACAGCCGGAAAGAGAGAGGCAGAGAGAGACATACACAGGCACGGACGGATTGTGTCTGACCGTCATGGGTACCCACTAGTTGCTATAATTTACAGATTTAGAATTGGGGTTCTAACACACCAAGTGGATCAACTTCGGTGAGCTTCATGTTAAGTCAACAGGGCCCCAAAGACTGGATAAACAACCAATCTGTTATAACAAGCATTTTCTTCCCTCCTGAATGGCTTCCCAAATTAAGTGAGATTGGAACCCAATTTATGAATGCAAAGTGTTCCTTAACACCCATTGGCTGAGATGGTACGAATTTGACCATACTGAGGAGTCTCAAAGAAAAACACCAGGACTACCTCAAAAATTTAGCCAGTTAGTTTTAGCAGTTCTCAATTAGCTTCTTTTGTTGCATGTGTGCACAATAAGGATACCGAAATACACCAACTGAGTGATAAAATGATGCAAATTGTTGGTGGCATATGTTGTAACTGCTTGAAGATGTTGATGGAGACAGTTGTGATATATTGGTATCTGTGTCAACCACACATGAAACTACTCCTCCTCCTGCAAGAGAGTGCTGTCAGATGGTCTCAGAGATCGCTGCTGGAAGCCAGCAACTCCCCGCCACAGTGAACCAGCACCCACCAACGCACAATAAAAGATGGATGGTAAGTGGTCAGGAAACAGTTTTCTGTTGGGTTCCAGTTCCCTAGCTAAAGATGGCGGTTAGCTCAATCCTTTTTTTTACTACCTATCTACTAACAACCCACAAGTGGGTTGTTATTAGGTAGGTAGTAAACCAGCCATTAAACGTTTATAAACCATTTACTTACCTAGTAGTTGCCTCTTTTCTTACCCGTCTACCTATATTTCAGACCTATTTCCTACATAAGTGGTTACCAAGGTGAAACCAAATCTTAACTCAGTTGAGGTTCATCCACAACTGAGTAATAACGGGCATCCAGTGGATGGTGCACTGGTGGTTGCTGGTTCACTGTGGCCATTCCCTAAAGTGGATGCCTGTGTCCCAATTATGAATTCAAGAAAAAGATTGGCATGGAAGCAATCCAAGTGCCACAACACAATGTATGGAATGCGGTTGTCAATATATCCAATTTCAACAGCAAATGTTATCCAAAACCTCAGTATATCCAGTTTGAACCACACTTATCATCCAACACTGAGACTCATACCATCAAAACTTATATGATCATCCATGTCAATCACCACCAAATCACCATACAGCCTGGATTGCCCTTCATGTTAACCACTGGGATAGGCCTTATGTAGTCGTAGAATTTGTTGAAATTGTTTACAATCAAATAGTATGTTTCCCCCATGAGGCAATTGGTTGCACATTTGAGATGCAGACCAAATCTATATTAAACCCACCATAACATATATATATATAGTTGGTAATGACCAACATAGGACAGAATATGGGTATTAACGGCAATTTATGTATATGACATATGCCTTGGTTTGATGCCATCCTAAGGTGTGGGTTCTCAGTGAGTATAGGGTGGCAGTCAATCTTGAAAGGAAAATGTTTAACATGTAGGTTTGTTGGGCGTAGACTTTAATGGACATTTCATGGCATGGATGATGGACCTTGCTCTTTATCATATTGAGAAATAACTCATACCACTATTAGATTCAAAGAAACAATATTTAGAGCTTTTGATGTTTTGAACCCTAAAATAGAAACCACCCTCATGTCTGGCTACCATAAATAGTTGTACAAAAGGCAGCTCGTGATTTGTGTCCAAGGCTTTGCAGTCAAATGTCATACCCAAAGTCACTTAGCATTTCAAAGTAAAAGGTTGCTGAAAATTTGAAAGCTCCAAAGAAGTTCCAAAGCAACAGAGGCACTATATGATTGAAAAATTACCGCAAGGGTTTGATCTAGTGTTGGTCTGGTGACTTATGAACATACTGGCCTCGTCTTGGTATGGTGTTATTTTTTAAAAGAAATTTATACCAGGCGGGGGCTGGTATTAGATAGTTTTAAAGAACTTTCACAACATGGGTATTGGGGCAGAGCCAGATTTTTAGTTGGCATGAATCAAGTATATACCTGATATCTAGCCTGGTATAAAATTGGTACAAGGCTCATATTACATTAACTCCCTATGAAGCTACTACTAGTATTGCCTTGGCCCCTACCAAATTGGTAGGGTCCTTGTTACTATCATTTATATGTTCACAGTTTATACCAGTGTTGATCCTAAAGGCAGGCCTATATACCATACGAACACTGGTTTCATCCAATATCATTCTTGCACCAATCCAGCCAAAGTTACAAATTAGAGAATTTCTTTTTCAATTTGTCTGAAAGGGGTGTAACACTGAATGGATTCCAGCCTGTTCATTAGGGTTGCCGTGTGAAAGGGGCACATGGCTATCCATGTCTGCATGTCGGAAAACAGAATCATATTTTGTCTTTTGGACTTCAGTTTGGTGAGAAGCTGATTTGTGGAGCTAAGGAGCACGATGTTGCAAATTAGGAACAACGGAACTTTGGGGAGTGCTTGGTTGTTTTCTTGTTTGTTTGTGTGTGGTTGCAGTGAATTTGATCATGGAGTTGGGTGACAGCAAACGGAGATACAGATGAGTTTTTTTGTGAGCTAACTATCTCCTGGATGGCTGCAATTGTTAGGATGTTCAAATTATCTTTGTTGTGTTGATGTGAGGGAGGAATGCCCAAGTTGATGTTATGCAAAAATCGTTCACTTCTGTCTTGACGAACTTCTGCTGCGCATCAGAAAGAGTGAATTATTGTCTCCAATGTTTTGTGTCTTTAGTTGCATTCCAATGGAGAGGATAATAAGTTCAACGGAATCAAGTAGCTAACCTAGGTGTTGTGTTTCGGCCATGTTTGGTATACATGGTTAGTCATGTACATTGTTTCACATAAAGGGATGACCAAGTACTCGAGAGATTGGGAGCTCTAAGTTGGGTACCTATTCCGAAGGACAGGAATTTTGTGTTTCTAAGGATAAATTGTAAACTGTCGTGGAGTTGGGTTCTAAGGCTTGTTGATGTCATTCCAGGTTGTGGTGCCAGTGATTGTGTTTTCGTTTCAATTTGGGACTCGGGGAGAGTTTTTCTAAATTGGATAATCCATGAAGTAAGAAACATTGTTATATCTAGCACACAATTATCACATATTATACATGTATTATAAAGAGAATTCTACATATTAAAAAATTTACTGTTATCTTTAGAATCATACCTAGCTTAGCCTTTTTTGGGATACCTTCTTCATTTTGTCATCCCTTCTTTGCTATTATCCATAAAGTTCAAAACTAAATTAAATAAAGTATGAGATTGTTGAATTTCATTATGATTTGCATTTAATGCAATTATGTCGGCAACCATCCTTTTGTTGTCTATGTCAAAATTTGCGTTGGAAACCATTGCATTGGAAACCACGTCTACAATTAAACTCCTTGTGGAGGTGCAAAAAATAGTTTCATCCTGCCTATGACACCTAATACAAATAAATTCGACAATTTAATGTTTACCCAACCATATCAATTTGTTTTGGACACTTATGAGCAATTCCGTCCCTTGTTTGGGGTATTTTATGAGGACGAAAACATGATAAAGTAAACCAAAGAATTACCTTGTAGCATAAAAGCAAAGTGACCATCTAGTAGGCCTTGTTATATTGAATTTTAAAATATTATTTACTTTAATGCTAATTATATGATGTTCTTTGACTTCATTACAACTATATTTTAAAACCACATGTTTAAAATAGATTTGTATATATTCATCAAAATTCAAGAAAATGTTACAACTTGCATAGATTAAAATTCAAACACAACTACATTGAATATTTTATATTTTAATCAATGACATGCTAAATATACTAATTAACTTTGAATTTTTTCATAATAAAATTAAAATATATTGAACATTTAATGTAGAAATAAAAATGAAAACAATATTAACATGTTAGTTTCATTCTATTTCTTACCTATTTTTATTGTACTAATTTTTTTCAAATTTTATATTCAACTCATCAAAATTCAATGTAAGCATGTAAGCTTTCATAATGAATTTAAAAAATAAATTGAACCTACTTTCTTATGTTTATGTTGAAAAACTACCATAATTAAAATTTGGATTTGGGTGGATGTATTTCTTGGTCTACTTTACCATTTTGGACCCATGAATAATTTTATTAAATTGTGAAATTTTCACATATTCACCCCAAGTGAACCAACACCCATGTTGGTAGCATAGTACAAATCCCAAATTCCATTTAATTTTTAAAAAAATAATACACATGTTAGACTAAATTAAAGTTTCTAATTTCAAATCTAATATTTTTGGGGTTTAACTTGGAGGCTTTGTTCAGAAAGATGAAGTTATCAAAATGGGTGTTAGTTCATCCCAATTGACATATACAATATTCAAGTCAGAAATATAAAAAAGGTTAAAATATTGAAGGAAACATAGCCCCCTTGAGGAATTGATGGCATTTGCGAAGCTTGAATTCTGCTCACAATATACTACCTAATTGAGAATTAGGCCTAAAGGAGAAAACATGGAAAAAGATATTTGCTTTGCCTTGAACAAAACAACACCCACATTGGTACCATGGCAAAAACCATTGTTAACAAGTTAACAAATTATGGTTTTTTTCTAATATTCATCGAGTAAGTTATCAAATAAATAATTAATAATCAAATGTTATCATGTTGATTATTACCCAATTATAAAATTTTAATACTAATAATAATTTTAATAATAATAATAATATTATTATTATTATTATTAATGTTTAAATATTGATAAACCTACATGATAATTGAATCATTTGAGTAAGTTTTTCAATTTTTGAAAATTCAATACTAAGTGGTCATTAATTTAAATAGTTATAAAAAAAAAGTAATTAACTAGTAGGTTAATAATAACCAACTTGGTAACCAAGTTGATAACTAAGTCAACATTCAGTACTTGGCCAATATTAATCATGATAACCCTTAATTTTTCAAGGTTATTTGTAAACATCATAAATAGTCCATCCATAAATTAAATCAAGCTCTTTGAGTCTATATTTAACCCTTACCAAACCTAATTTAGCCACTAAGAGGCTTCACTCGAAAAGGTATGAATGTGAGTGTATGTTCACAACTTCACCTTGGCCAATTTGAAGACTAATTTTAAAAGTAAAATGATATGCTTTCAATGAACTAGCACGCATGTTGGTACTATGGTGAATATCCCAAAATGCATTTAAATTATTTCTACATATTACAAATATTCCATGGCTAGACTAATTAGAAGAAAATTTCAAATATATGGTTAAATTTATGACTATTTTTCAATCATAAAGGATGAAAATGAATAATAGCCTTAAAGTCATAATGGACATATTGTTTAGGACAATAATCATTTAGGACATGATGTGGCTTATTTCATTCATTAGTCATTTTGGACAAGTCGATTTTAACATGTCTAGGGTGATTGGGGTTGTCTTTTTAATTAAAAGAGTAAAAACCATTTGACTAGTCATTTTGACTAATGAATAGTGGACCATTTGATTGGTTAAATTATTTAAATAATTTTTAAAAAAAAATTATCAAATTTTTTTTTATAGCCAAGTAGGTAGGTACATCATAAAAATGCAAGTAGGTAGGTGGTACCTTACTTACCTTACTTCACTTAATTTAACATAATTTAATATAACATAATAGCCTACCTACCTTAACCCATTAAGCATGTACATACGTTACAACTATTAATAAACCTTTGACCTCCCCAATGATAAACCAAATCCTTAAGCAATGGACCACATTATCAAAGGTGTTCAACTTTTCTCAATTTTTTTATTTCACATGTTTATTTTGACACATCACTACAAGACTATGAAATACATAAGTAGGTGGGTGGGTGGGTGGTTAGGTAGGTTGTAGTAAATAATTAATATGTGAGTAGGTGGGGTAGATAGGTGAGTAGGTAGGTCCTAACTAATAGGTAGGTGGGTAGGTTGTAGTAGGTGGGTGGGTAAGTAAGCAAGTGGAGACCTAGGGATAATCAATATATATGCCCCAAATAATCCAATAGAGATGTGCAACCTATGGGAATTGTTCATATGATGTAGGATTTCCAAGAATTATAACTAGGTTATATGTGGAGTTTTGAACAATGTGGTGGAAAGGTGGGAAGATAAGTTGTCAACTTGTGGAAAATTGTTTTTCGAGAAATAAATTATTTGCTAGATTTTACCTAGCAAACAACTTGAACCTCCTTCATGAGTTAATTAGTAAGATTCCTAAATATTTTATTAGATGTGATGATGAATTATGTTAGACTTCCAACCAATCTCTTGCACTCTAGAGGTAACAAAGCTTTCCAAGAAAAGGTCATGAAGGAAAATGGACATTTATACTAAATGAAGAGGCGAATCAAGTTATAAGATTTGGTAAAATCAACCAAAGGGTGTCACCATCTTTTGAAGTTACAAAAAATCATCAAATTCTATAAAAAAATTTACAAGCATGGAGAGTTTACATAATTTCATAAAAAAGAGGCCATTTTGAGGAACATGGACAGATTAAGTAGAGTGATTTTCAAGAAATAAAACATGACAATGAATAACAATAATGGGTGGGGAGACTAAAATGAAAGAATTCAATTGTTTAAAAAGGTGAAGATGACGAACCAAAAATTGAAGGCCAAGACTTATGAAACATTTGCAATCTACTACATATATTTTTATTCATTCACAGTTGGGAAATCAATTATCAAAAATCAATTGCCTATTGGAGTCATCAGAAATGTTTAAATAAAATGGGAAGGGATAACAATGTGGTTTAATTGATAGTTGGCAAATGCAAAGGAATTGTCCAACCTCCTAGAAACTTATTTTTCCTTAAGGGGTAAAAACACAATACATTGTTCATAAAATGTTGTCACAAGGTAACATTTGGCAAATTTTTGAAATTTGTACTTGCCCATTCAACTAAATAAAAATGATTAAGAAGACAAATGACTCTAAACTAGAATGTTTTATATAGTATAATCACATTGTATGAGTTTCATGAATAATTTTTGAATTATCATAATGGAATGGGGTACATTCACAAATAAATGAGTCATAGCAATGGAACTAATGCTTTTATTACTTAATGGACTCATATAATTTTTGAAAATGACATAATGCTTAAAGAGTTTTAAAACATATTTAAATTACATAAATGCAACATATTTTTAGGCCAACATGACTTAAATTTATTTTTTTGCAACGTGCAAATAAAATATTCTTAATATATCTTAAAACTATTTTAGAATAAACAATCACCTAAGTCCTTACTCAAGCTGCAACCTTAACACATTATTTTGTGAATGCACCCAATGGACTTTTAAAAGAGTACGAAAACACTTGTAAAAGTTCATAATCAGTGAGTATGATATCAATGCACTTTCATATATATTTTTAGTGAATAAAAAATTCAATCATAATATAATGTGATGACATTAATACCAAGGAAGAGTTTTTGGAAGGATTTTGATGAACAAATATTTCTATATATTTTGAATTATGAGTTTTTATTATTAAGTCCTTCATTTAATGAAAATAATAATTAAAAATCTCATCTTTCAAATTAAAAATCTCTATAAGATTAACCAGGGTTAATTTTTTTTTATCTCTATGGCATCAAGCATTCACTGTTAATACATGGTGGGATAAGGTAAATTAGGACATTCAACTAGCAAGTCCCTCTTGCAACTCTGAGACTCCTAAGTCCGTCCCACACAGGTTCTGTAAACGCTTGAGGGCTAGTAAGGTGTAAGACTGGATTCAAAATTATGTTCCATCTCAAGACAACTGCCACATTCTAACCATTCGTGGAGTGTCCTTAATATGGAAGAATGCTTGTATAGTAAGAAAGTGCGTAGTAGCATCAGAAGGTTCAACACTGTTGTATGGTCTCTACTGCGACGGGTTAGTCTGTGAGCTACTGGGGTCATATGAAATCACCGAGTGTTCATCCATGAGGGATGGAAGGACTCCAAACTTAGTAGAGTCAAGAGTACTATGGGAGGGTCTCCTTGATTATGGGAGACTGGAATGGCAAAGACTGCTAAGACGCAGCCTGATCAGGAGATTAAGATGCTTGAAAACTTTGACATAATCTAGGCTCCAAATCAGGCTGTCTGTGCGCATGAATGCAAAAGAAAATAAGATGCTGCTATCAACTACATAGTGGTGGTACGGATGTTTGGTAGCTTGTGTGATTCCGATTGATCAGTATAGCGTCCCCCTCCTTGTCTCCCTTTTTCTTTGTGTTTGCTTTACAATGGAATCTCCCCATTTGTTTTATTACACAAAAGGAGGGAGAGCCAAGCTACCAACTTGGGTTCAGCTTCGCCCTGACCACCCGGTATGAGAAACGAGGAAAGAAGGTATTTTATAGGAGCTTTCCAGCAGGAGTTAGAAAACCAACAACAGTAGGAACAACAATGAAAAGGAAAAAGAAAGTAAGGGAGGCGTTTACAGATCTGATGTTGTGTGCAACCTCATAATTGAATAAATGACAATTTCCCCCAGATTACAATAGGGGTATTAGTGAAGGTTGAAAATGGTGACAACCAGTTTTGGGATCAGAAGATTCATGCAGCCAATGGGAAGGCCCAGCATGCACTCAAAGTGCCTTGTTTTTTTCTTTTAAGTTTTGGGGCGGGGGGAGGAGTGGGGGTTGGGGGGGAGAGGACCATCTTTTTCATTTTTTCTCTGTTCCCAATCTGTTCCCAATGTGTTCATATATATACATAACTTGTAGAAGGAAGGGGGGCACAGGAAAGCATGACAAAGTATGAATAAATAAGTACCCCGAAATTTAAAACCTGACATCTGCCTTACTTTTCTTCATGGAACTTAGGGTCAGGTCACACGTAGCCTGCTCCATCACTATTTCATGGAATCTTGTGATAAAGGACGATTCGCATGTGACATAAATTCAACTACTGGACTACCCACCTTGTGGTTCCTCCCATTGCCTCACAGGTGGCAACCATGAAACTGGTTATTGCCGCTTGGCGTATTTCGTACAAGTTTTTTCATTTGGTCTGTTAAGGGCTCTTTACATAAGGTTTACTTTTTGTGGTCGGTAGAAGGAAAGGATTCTGACCTAGTGGTTCATTGCACATTGGAATGCTATTCCATTATTTTAGTTTTAGTTCTTTTTCCCATTCTCCAATAGTTGTTTGGCTAGCAAACCCCCAGAAAATAGTGATTCAGTATTTTACATGTGACCTGACCCTTACCTAGGCTATGTAATAAATAACAAACCATTGTTGAGCTAGAGATGTTGTTCTTTCTTATGCTCAGATGGACAAGACGGATTGAACAGATTCAGCAACTCTGCAACAAACTCAAACCTTCTTAAACTTTTGGTGGATATTTTGAACACAAGCTGTCTTCCACTGGGCAGCAGATTGTGAAGCTTGAGTAAAGCGTATATACTAAGTCCTCAGAATCAGGCTTAAGTGGTGGTTGCTGTGATTCTGGCTTTCTTCAAGCAGTAAGTCCTTGTCAACTCTTCCAATCTAGGGACGTGTCTTGCGTGCAACAACTTTTGGAACCTTCCAATCCTTACTCTGGAGCAATACCAACTTCTTATTAATGTGTTATTTTTGTTGTTGAAGAAGTTTTTATAGTTCCTGGGTATAGTTCATGTACTTACAACTTATTTAAGGGCTGTAAAGTAGATTGTGAGCTTTACTTGAATTTTCATGAATTTATTTAAACCTATTTTAAACATGTAAATTTTATTTGAATTTCTAACAAAGTTGACAAAAAATGTTAATTTTTTTTTAAATTTTTAATATATTTAAGTTTAATATATCAAAGCCTACTAAATGATTATTTTTCATTTATATTAAAAAACCATTTGCGATCTAATTTACCATGTTTAGACTTGAGTTAAAATACTCAAATTTAAAGCTTTTTTTTGTGCTATAAATTGTTACAATGCAAGCCCTTTCACCACAAAAACTGGTCTCTTAATACAACTTGGGTTGTAGTTAAGGACAACATGACATTACTAGGTTCTAAGGTAGAATCATGAAAGCCTCGAAGCTTACAGAAAAAAAATTCATTTTCCTCTTTGAGTGGTGGTTGGTTTGATTAAGCAAGTTAACTTATGGTGGGCTTTAGCATTTAGGGGTAGAGAATTTGCAATCTCAATATTTTTTAATCAGCATAAACACAGAAAATGTCAAAATGGGGCTTTGAAAATTCAAATAAACATGTGTTTTTTGCATAATAATTTCTTGCACATGTGACCCACATCTAAAGTTAAATTTTTTTAACCTAATGCACATAAAAAAACTACTCAAATGATTTAATAATAATCATTCCCTTGTAACCCCCTGCCTCAAAATTTTAAGGCTTTGAAACTTTCATATGAATTTTTTTCATCAAATTGAATTAATGAATATGTAGTTGCATAAAGGGAACCATGATTTTCTTGTTGAAAAAGTTTGAAATCAATTGTATCGTTTGATGCATTCTTTTTGAAATCCTTTAGAAAAAATCTACAGTATGGTAGGACTCCAAACTTAGTAGAGTCCATTGTAATATGGCAGGGTCTTCTTGATTATGGGAGACTGGAGTGGCAAGAGACTGTTACGAGGCAGCCTGACCAGGAGATTAAAACCCTCCAAAACTTTGACAGAGTCTAGGCTCCAGATCATGTCGTATGTGGCTCATGATGCCAAAAGAAAATAAGATGCTGCTATCAACTATCTAGTCACGGGACCGATATTTGGTAGCGTGTGTAATGATATTTGGTAGCGTGTGTGATTCCAATTGATCACTATGGGGTCCTCCTCCTCCTCGTTTTGCTTTTTTTCTTTGTATACCTTTTCTAAGGGAATCTCTCCATTTGTTTTATTACAAAAGAAAGGAGAAAGAGTTAAGCTACCAACTTGGGTCCGGGTTCACCCTGACCGACGAAACAAGATATTTTATAGGAGCTTTCCAGCAGGAGCTAGAAAATCGCAAAGAATAGAAACAAAATGAAAAGGAAAAAGGAAATAAAAGACGCTTTTACAAATCTGATATTGTGTGCAACCTCATAATTGAATAGATAATAAGTACCCCAGTTTATAATGGGGGTATTAGTGAAGGTTGAAAATGGTGACAAACAGTTTTAGGAATAGAAGTTTCATCCAGCCAATGAGAAGGCTCAGTCTGCACTCAAAGTGCCTTGTTATTTTCTTTTAAGTTTGTAGGGGGTGGGGCGGAAGAGGAGGATTTTTTTCATTTTTCCTGTGTTCCCAACAGGTTCCCAATGTGTTCCCAATGGGTGTTCCTAATCACATCTTGCTTTAATCCCATATGTTTTGCCCAAAGTCCTCCCCTTCTCACCTATATAGGTGGGCAAAAGGGGCGATGCACTCCATATGTCCATAAAATTCTCTAATTTGGGGAGCCTTCATAATTTCAGTTGTTTTTGGCCATAGGCCAATCAAATTCAACAAGAAAAAAGTGGACTTGTGAGGGGTATAGCTCAGGCCAAAAATGGTGATGAACTCTTTTGAGGAGAGAAATTTCATAGAGCCAATGGGAGGGCCCAAGACCGCACTCAAGGTACCTTGCTTTTTTTCCTTTTAAGTTGGAAGGGGGGAGGGATTTTTTTCAGTTTTCCCTAGTTCCTACTATGTTTCCTTTAAGTTCGCAATAAGCTCCCATCAGGTTCTCATTATGTTGCCCAAGTTCTCAATGTATTCCCCAACATGTTCTCCAATGCACCTCAAATTGAACCCATATGTTGGAAAATGTTGTACCCATTTCACACATATAGGTGAGCCAAATGGCAGAAAATCAAAATAAAAACCTTCTATTTTGGGGGAGCTTCCATGCCTTCACTTTTTTGAGTGATCAGCGCAAAAACAAATTGAACTTGGGAGGCACCTCATCTAATTAATAGGAGAGGTGAAAAGGAGGGGTGAAAGCACTTCCGAAGCGGTGTATGTGTGTGCTGAATTGATGGTGCATACTGCAACTGCACGCGATTTTGATCTTTGCCGCTTGTCCCTGTCGTAAAATTCAACTACCGATTTTCTCGCCATTATATCTCATTAATGTCACACTGACGACCAATTGGATGTCAGCCTATTTTTGTGTTTTTGTATGCTCCCAATGTGTTCCTTACGACGTTCCCAGAAGCACCTCAGTTTTTATCCCATCATTTCTTGTCCAAAGTTCAACTTTCATATATATATACTAGTGGGTACCCGTGACCTTCGGACACTGTGAAGTCCCCCGGTTTCTTTAAACAAAGAGAGACACACACAAAGGCGCAAAGCAGCTATTTTTATTTTATTTATTTTTTGTGACGAAAATCCATTGAAAAGTCCCTCATGAAAATATACATGGTGAAGCGAGCATTTTCGAAAATTTTCAAAAAAAAAAACTAAATCGCCACATTTCCAGGAGGGGAAAAAAAAGAGTTTTGAAATCGCCACATTTTGAAAAGAAAAAAAACAGGTGTTGAAATCGCATATTTGTGGAGGATTTGGGCAGATTCCAAGCTTTCTTCTTTTGAACACGTTTATGAAGGGCGTGCTAACCCTATCCCCCTTACCCCCAAGGAGGACGACCGGATGGAGAGACACCTAAAATATTATAGATAGTGTGTACCCGTGACCTTCGGGCACTGTGAAGTCCCTCGGTTTCTTTAAACTTGGTTCATGTTTTAGTTTTTTCTAGAAACTTTTATCTTTTTATTTTTATTATTTTTATGTGTTTTCTGTTTTTATTATTATTGTGTATAATAAAAATAAAGTGTTTATTTTTCACTTTTATATTTTTGTTTATTTGGATGCAAGTTTGAAGTTTGGAGAAAGAAGACACACTTCATTCTTTTTCAAGTAAGGTTTTACTTCATTATTATAAGTTTTATTTTTTCTTAATTTTTATTCTTGATTTGGTTTCTTCATTTTTGTAAATTTTTTTCTTTTAAAATTTTTTTACTGTATTTCCCTTTCCTTGTTTCATTTGTTTCCATTCCTTTTTTATAATTTTTGCATTTTTACTTTTTTTCTATTTATGTTTGTTTCATGTTTTTATTTTTTCAATTCTTATTTTGTCTATCTTCAATTTTTTTTCTATTTTTATGCATTTATTTATTTATTTTTTCTATTTTTTTTTTCGAAAAAAATCTAGTTTTTCTAATATGTTTTATAATGAAAATAATTTTTAAAAACTTTTGTATTTTTGTTTGATTAGATGCAGGTTTGAAGTTTGGAAAAAGAAGACAAACCTCATTTGTTTTTTCAAATATGGTTTTTTCTGTTTCTTTTGCTCTTTGTTTTGTTTCTTATTTTTTGTCATGTGCTTTTTAATTTTCGTTTTAAATTATTTTATTGTATTTCCCTTTTTTGTTTCATGTTTAAATATATTTATTTTATATGTTTTCATTTTGTTTCTATTTTTAAGTGTTTTAAAAAAGTTCCTAATTGTTAAAATGTTTGGATAAACTGCTGCCGCCGTCATGAATCATCGTCCTCCACCCATTCCATCATCTTCTTCTTTCGGGATGAGGAACTTGGATGGACGGATGAGAGGACAAATGACGAGACGGATGGATGGAAAGGGCGGATCACACTGGACAGACTAAGGATATTATATAAGTAGACTAGTGGGTGCCCGTGACCTTCGGACACTATGAAGTCCCCCAGTTTTTTTAAACCAAGAGAGACACACACAAAGGCGCAAAGCAACTAATTTTATTTCTATTTAATTTATTTTTTGTGAGGAAAATCCGTTGAAAAGTCCGCCATGAAAACATACATGGTGAAGCGAGCATTTTGAAAAATTTCTAGAAAAAGAACTAAATCGCCACATTTCCAAGAGGGGAAAAAAAAGAGTTTTGAAATCGCCACATTTTGAAGAGAAAAAAAACAGGTTTTGAAATCGCTGAGATTTGTGGAGGATTTGGGCAGATTCCAAGCTTTCTTGTTTTGAAATGCGTTTATGAAGGGCGTGCTAACCCTAACCCCCTTACCCCCAAAGAGGACGACTGGACGGACATACACCTAAAACATTATATATAGTGGGTACCCGTGACCTTCGGGCACTGAAGTCCCCCAGTTTCTTTAAACTTGGTTCATGTTTTAGTTTTTTCTAGAAACTTTTATCTTGTTTTATTTTTTATTTTTATGTGTTTTCTGTTATTATTATTATTTTGTATAATAAAAATAAAGTGTTTATTTTTCACTTTTATATTTTTGTTTATTTGGATGCAAGTTTGAAGTTTGGAGAAATATGACACACCTCATTCTTTTTCAAGTAAGGTTTTTCTTCATTATTATAAGTTTTTTTTAAATTTATTATTCTTGATTTCTTCATTTTTGTAAATTTTTTTCTTTTAAAATTTTTTTACTGTATTTCCCTTTCCTTGTTTCATTTGTTTCCATTCCTTTTTTATATTTTTTGCGTTTTTACTTTATTTTTGTTTATGTTTGCTTCATGTTTTTATTTTTTCAATTCTTATTTTGTCTATCTTCATTTAATTCTATTTTTATTTATTTTTTAATTTTTTTTCTATTTTCTTTTCTTTTTTAAATCTAGTTTTTCTAATATGTTTTATAATGAAAATAATTAAAAAAAACTTTTGTATTTTTGTTTGATTAGATGCAGGTTTGAAGTTTGGAAAAAGAAAGACTAACCTCATTTGTTTTTTCAAGTATGGTTTTTTTTTCTGTTTCTTTTGTTCTTTGTTTTGTTTTTAATTTTTTGTCATCTGCTTTTTAATTTTCTTTTAAGATTATTTTACTGTATCTCCCTTTCTTGTTTCATTTTTAAATATATTTATTTTATATGTTTTCATTTTTTTTATTTTTAAGTGTTTTAAAAAAAATTTTAATTGTTAAAATGTTTGGATAAACTGCTGCTGTTGCCATTCGTCATCCTCTTCCTCCTCTTCCATCATCTTCTTCCGGGATGAGGAACTTGGATGGATGGATGACGAGACAAATGGATGGAAAAGGACGACCACCAAGGATATTATATAAGTAGATTATTCATCAAGGATGCCTGTGGGTACCCGTGACCCTCGGACAATGTGAAGTCCCCAAAAGTGACTGTGGGGGTGGAGGCAGGGCGAGCAAAAAAAGACAAATTATCAAATATATTTGGTTGGTTTTGAGTGTGTAGTCAAAGATATAGAAACATGATTAAAGTTGTTTACTTCATATCCGACTTTATAGCCAGTTTTGGCACAATCTTCTTTAGGAAGGTCTCCACATTTTTCTATGGAACATCCCCACTGTGGCTACAAACAAAAAATCTTAGAAAAATAAAATAAAAAACAACACTGTTAAGGATGACCTGGGGTCAGTCCCTCTTGGCAACTACTTCCTTACTATGAGATAAATTGCCACATGATTGTCTCCTCCATTCCATGGATGGATGACGGGACCCCCACCCCCAATAGAAAAAAGAAAAACATTCTCTCTTTCGCCCTCTCCCCAAAACCCAAAAAAGGAAAAAAATTGGCTCCACTGATTGCATACCAAGCCTTCCTCAATGCCTGCTTGAAATTTTTATTATGCACCAATACCCCTTCATAACAGGATAGATACCTATTGTGCTATTAATAGGGTAGAATGGGCAATTCCTTGAAACAGTAGAGTTTTGCAATTTAAGAAAGGCCCGTGCCCTCTACCTCGCTCTTTGCCTTGTATGGATGGACAGATGGATGGATGACAAGACGAATGATGGGACAAATGGATGGAAAGGATGACCACCACTGGACAAAACCAAGGATATTATATAAGTAGATAAGTTGTAGAAGGTAGGGGACCACAGGAAAGCTTTGTCATGCTTCCATTTTGGGGAACGCTTCTATGTTTGAGAGTGGCCCATCTTTGAAAATATTGGTGATGGCAATTCAAATGACTCCTTCTGAAAAAAAAAAACAAATTGTGCACCCCTAGCTAATTTGTGGAAGTATGAATAAATAAGTACCCCCAGTTTAAAACACCTCACAATCTCTCTTACTTTTCTTGATGGAACTCAGGGTCAGGTCACATGAAACCTGCTCAATCACTATTTTCTGGAATCTAGTGATGGAGGACCATTGTTGAGCTACAGAGCTCGATCTTTCTTATGCTCAGATGGACAAGACGGACTCAGAAGACTCAGCAGCTCTGTAATAACCTCAAACTTTCTTAAACTTTGGGTGCATAGTTTGAACACAAGCTGTCTTCCACTTAGCGGTAGCTTGTGAAGCTTGAGTAAGGCGTATATACTAAGTCCTCAGAACTCAAGCTTAAGTGGCGGTTGTTGTGATTCTGGCTTTCTTCAAGCAGTAGGTCCTTGTGGACTCGTCCAATCAAGGTAGGCGTCTTGGGTGCAACAACTTTTGGAACCTACACATCCTTATTCTGGAGCAATATCGACTTCTTCTTACTAATGTGTTATTGTCCTTTGCTGAAGAAGGTTTTATAGCTCCTGGGTGCCTGTAAAAACCTGGACGCTTCTCTTGTTGGTGTTACAGACGTCAACGATTTTCCTTCCCTAGATATGATGTTCTATCTTTTGTTCAAGGATGTGCTTCGTTTTACCTGGTCATTAGATCACATCTATTTAAAGTCTCATCGTTGGAAGAGTGTACAACTTCTTTTCTTTTTCTTTTTATGCACAACAGCAGACCCTGATAACCTGTTGGCACCCCCCAAGTCAGGCGCGTTGACAGAGGGCCAACATGAGTTTTCACCTCCACACCATAATTGGGTTTGAACGAAGCACCTTTTGTAGGTCCCAGAAGGGACTATACGTAGCAGCCATCACCCCTGGGGTAGTGTACAACATTCTTGATTTGGGTGGATAATGCAACTTAGGAGAGGATGCCCACTTCATATTGCTCATTCACAATGGCACTTCGTAGTACTATTGGTCTTATGATTGTTTCACGTGGAGTGTAGAGTTTGTAAACAGCTGCGGGTCATGAAATTGATCTCCAAGCTCTATTTTCTTTGAACAAGTACAACCAGTTTATCTCCATACTTTTTTTCTGTTCAACCTCTTCTCAAATTTTTGTTGTACTTTGTGAGATAATCACTATCCACATGGGATTTACTGATATTTTAAAAACAACAATTAATCCATAGAGTTTTGTCAATATAGAGCTAAGCTCACTCTTTTTGATGTTCAGGACGTGTGACAAACATCTTCAGCTCCAGAGCTGTGGGCTGTGTAGCTAGAGAAAGATGGCATCATGCAGCCATGAGACATACAAAGCTTCAATCGATGCTCCAGAGTGCAATGAACAAGTTTTCACATTGGAACGTCACTCTGACAAACTATTAAGACCCAGGTCTTTGATGCGCGACCTAAAACCTCACTACGAAAAGCTATCAAGACTACCCAGGTCTTTGATATGTGAACTTAGGGATGTTTCCGATGAGATCAAGATGTTAAAAAGCCCCGAAGAAGATGCTAGGGATGTGATTTCGGATGATCCTGAGGAACAACTCCTTCAAGCGATAAGCCGCGGGGCCACTGCGGGAGAGGTTGAGTCATATCTCAATTTGACATTCCAAAAGATCTCTGCTGGAGTAGATGAAGAAATTAACAGGGAATTCGCAAGTTCATCTCTTGATGAGCAGAGAAATGAAGGAGACAAGAAACGTGCGCCAGCTCGAGCTAAGGTATATGACAAGGCGTTTGGAGAAGCAAAAGACGACACAACCATCGAAGAGTTCTTGGTGAAGAAGCTTCAGAAAGATGATTGTTTGCAAAGTGGAGGACACTGCGAAATGGTTGACTGCTCCGCTGTTAGATGGAACCTGGTAAACGTCGTGCTGGCCTTGATACGGTGGAGAGCTGCAGCTGAAGATGGTAGATGTTTGAGAAAGGAAGAACTTCTAGCAATTGCTGTTGAGTATGGGCATGTGAAGTTGGTTCGACACCTAACTGAAATGCCGGACGTCGATGTGAACATAGCTTCCACAAGGAGAGTGCTCCTATTCATTAGTCTGGGAGATTTAAAACCAGATAATGCGAGAATAACTGACAAAGAAACTTTTTTATTTAACAGTCATGTTGTTTTTCTAAAACCCATTGGTTCTGCTGCTAGAATGGGGAATGTAGATATGGTAATGAGTCTTTTAGCATGTGATAGAATAGAGGTCAATCAAGGAAAGCCTCTCCATTGGGCTGCTGCAGTGGGGCATCTTGATGTGGTCAAAAAGCTTCTCCAAAGCAAAAAACAAGTGTATGTCAACGCGGTGAAATACATACCACTCAAACTTGAAGACCCGAAATCCCGCTATGGTCGATATTTCAGTCCACTGCACTTAGCCTCGTTATTTGGCCACACAAGTGTTGTGAAGGCCTTATGCGAGGACACGAAAGGACGTTTAAGAGCCAATACTGAAAACGAGGAGGGAATAACAGCCCTTCAAATTGCAACGGAAATGAAGCATGAGGAAATAGTGAAGACCTTACTAGAAAGACCCGAGGTTGCGAAACAAGTGGAGAATTTGTACAGGGACAGGCAGGTCCATGTGGATGCAGCGAATGCCATTCTTGTGGGGGCTGCCTTGATTGCAAGTGTGACTTTTGCCGCATGGTTACAACCACCTTTGGGATATTCTGCGTTCTTTGGGAGTGCAAGCATCGAGGTGGGAGCCCCATCCCCATCTGGCACCTATCCATCGTTTGTTTCTGTTGCAGGTCATCCAATCATGCAAATATTTTGGTTTTTCAACTCCATGTCTTTCTTCTTTGCCATTGCAACCCTCATGGTGGGAGCGAGTGCAGCACGTCCCCCAAAACGCACCATATACATTGGAGAAGTGGTGCGGTCTTTGCGCGCTTCACTTTCTCTAGCATACATCCTTTTGACGATCTCAGTTGGATGCGTAATGGGTGCGTTTGCAAGTGCTGGCTTTCTAGTGTTACCGGCCATTCCAAAGTATATGGTCAATATGGGAGTCACAGTTGGCATAGGTGTGACGGTGGTATTCCTAGCATGGACATCATCTAAACTGCTCTTCAAGGTTATGAATAAGATTGTTGACTGGATTGTTTACTGGATTGTTAAGATAAGATTAAATTTAAGATATGGGATAAGATAAGGATGAAACTATGGATTTTTTCTAAGGATGATTAATGGAAATGTGCAATTGAAAGCTTAAATACATGATAATTTGTGAAATTGGATTATGCTATATTGAAGAGACTATGGATGAGTATTAGATTTTTCCATGGGTCCATGGGAACCTTTGGTGATATAATAATTGGTCTTTCAAGCAGTACATGTCATTAGTTTGAAAGAGTTGTTGACAACCTTAGCAAAAGTGTACAATATCCTACAAGTTGTACACTTGTTGAAAGATGACCAGGGCTCCCACTGGACCAGGGCTCCAAATTCGAGATAACTTAGGGCTCCAACTCCCAAAATTGATAATTTAATAGAAAGTGTTAAAATTCACTTTCTTCAACTTTCCACTTGTATTTATTCCTCCCCAAGCTGATCAATTTAATTATTTCTTTTTTTAACTTTCCCCTCTTCCCAATAAGCTTGGTGGGGTCTTTTTTCAAAATACATTTATGCGATACCTCAATTGTTTGGGATTTTATTTTGAATTTTAAAGTACCTTCATAGACCCATGATTTTAACCATTAGTGTGTAGAAAATACTTTCATCTTAATCCTCCCAACCTTGATCATTGAGTGCAATATTTTCATCATGTTGAACATTATTCTCATTTCACTATGAAGGGTCTAGTGTAGAAGCAATACCTTCATTATTATTCACCCACAATTTAATAATTTTGTACCATACCCTTATCATGTTGACCATGGTGTTAAACAACATAAATAATTATATGAACATAATATTTATAAATATAATCCACATTGTTTAAAGTACACCAATAAAATAAGCAAACCAAATTACTAGATCTAAACCTACTTGCTTAATTAAACTAAATACAACATGCGTTAAATACATTCCAGTAAAGGCGAAGTTCCATTTTCCTTGGACATTTACCTTAGATTTGTAGTTTCCTCATCATAATGATAAACATCTTTTGAAAAATTAATGCAATACCCTAATGGGGGTATTTCACTTGATTTAGATTTTTATAACTTTGTGTGACACCTTCAAAACACCCTAAAAACATAATTTTCAAACCAATGAATATGTATAATATCCTTATATGGGTGATGACAAACATTTTAATCATGCTTTTAAATATTGCTTGAATGAACAAGTCCGAGCTCTATGCAATATTTTCATTTTTCATTTTTTTCATCATTTTTCAGCAATTTGCAAGGTCTATTGGGGTGACAATCATGTAGGTATGTGCAACCACATAGGTGGGGCTTGGTAGGTACCTACCTAAAAGGTTAGTATGTAAGAAGGTGGAAGGGCATGTAGGTAAGTATATGGGTGGGTAGGTAAGTAAATAGATGGATGAAGGTTAAATAGGTGGGGATGAAAGTATCACATTTTAAGTATAAAGGGGAGTAGGTAGGTAGGAGAGAGTCTATTTTAAATTTCAATGTATAGGTGAATAGGTTGTGGGGGTGAGTGGGATAGGTTGGTGAGAGTAGGTGGTTGGGGGCAAAGTTTTTAAATGAAAAAAAAATTGGATGGGGGGCACAAAGAATAGAAAAGTTCCAAAACAAAAATTGAGATCAAGGTTGAAAAAGGGAAAGAAAATAAACTGAAGTTGCCAACCACATTGGTAAGCACAATGAGAGAAAAAAAAAAATCACATTAGTGCACCAAGGTGCACTCATGGGTGTTAGTTCATCACACCCTTACCATGACATCATAACCATACATTTGCTCAAAAATTCCTTTCTCCAATCTCTTTTTGTGTTGTTTTCTTTTGTTTTCAAGCTTGGTTTTCCTATTGTCCATTCTTAATGGTTAGTTATTGATGTCGAAATTTGAAATATTTATACCTTTATCATATCCATTTTTCAATTAGTCATTTTTAATTTCAATTTTTTGATGTTGAGCAATTGATGATCATTGACAACAAAGTGGAGCCACCCTTTCATATTTCCTATGAAATAAAAAATTTAAAACATACTTCTATATGTATAACTATTTAGTTCAAAATATGATGAATTTTTAAAATTTCAAATAAATTTTTGAACCATTGATTCCAGATTACGAATTCTAAATTCTAAACTAATCTTCTCCATTTTCATATCTATGTGATGCACAAGGTGCATAAAGATGTAGGCCTAAACTTAAAAACATAAAGTTGATCAAATGAACCAAGATTTTTGCATTTAAACATAAAGAGGAATGAAGCTTTATTTATTTCATACTTTCTTTCAATAGCTCAAGGTGATGTTTCATTCATTGTGTGAACTATAAACTAACCTTGGGTAGAAAAGGAAAAAACCAATGGGTAAGGGTAGGGTAAATGGACCCTTATCATCACTTCTAAAAAAAATCAAAAACATGGTTCTAACCCTTGACTACCATAGTACCTCTACCATTTCAGCAGTTTGTTGCCAAATAATTAATTAAATTTCAAATATTAACTTTGGCATTTTGTTTTCTATTTCTGAAATTTTCGGCAATAATGGTTATATCGAAAAATAAACACATGGTTTCTAGTGTTATGGAGTAGTTAAACATGTTTATTGAAATTGAGGTTTGTATTCTTGAATTTTTTACACAAAAAAGATTTTTAAAAATTGTCCTAGTGAAAATTTTCAAAACAATGGAACTAAAAGATTTTAAATTTGATTTCGCCAATTTATAAAAAATGGGATGCAACATTATTAACAAAATCAAAGAATTGTGCAACATTAATGTAAAATTTACCAACTATGCATGATTTTTAATCAATGGACTTGCATTGTCTATTTTGGTAGGACCATGGAAAAGAAATTACTAAAACATGTGCACATATGTACCCAAAATTTGATTAGGAATTCAACCACAAAAGTTTTTCATTTTATTTTTTGGTCACTAACATGTGGCTCAATTAATCTAGATATATATAAAACTTGATTTGGGTTGTGTACATTCCTTCTTTGAGCAAAGCTCCATGCACTTGGATTAAACACCAAAGCAATAAGATGAAAATTTATCTTTTAAAAATATGCATCAAGGTCACCCTTGGATGATGAAATCATTGATGCATGGGAACTTTAAATAAATAAATAACTTAATGTAATCACTTTCCAACAAGGTATTTTGTGCAAAATGTGGATGCCATTAGTAATGAACAACAACCAACATTTCTAAATATGATATTGAATAAATAATTATGGATAATAATGTAAGGTTGCTTTTATGATATAATTGTTAATTTTTTATTGTTATGCATGTACTAGATGTTTGAAGCTCTTTGGCTATGGGTTGTGATTAATGTTGGGTTATTATCTTTTTAACAAAATAACCTTGGTTTTTTTTTTGTCCAACAATTTCAAAATTTTAAAAAGCTCTAGTTCTAGTTTTTTGAGAAAGCTTCAAACAAGTAATAAGATTCATCAAATAACCAACAAATAACCAAATTTTATGAAAAGGTATTTGATCATTTCTTGGATTTTAAAGAACCACGGTTACATATCATGTAATTGATTATTAGATATTTGACAAAGTTGCAAGAAATTATATACTAGAACCAAATATTTGATTTAAAAACCACCTTTATATTTTATATCTAAGTTCAAAATTGTCAATTATCAATTTCCATTTCTGATAGCTACCCAAGATTGGTTGTGATTGAAATTTTTTGATACTATGATTCTTTTTAGCTTCTATTTTTTAATTGGTGAAACCAATTGGAGAAATAAAAATGAAATTTGAAAAAAAAAAGTGATTTTTGGGGGTTTTAGTAACGACAAGTTAAAAAAAAGGAAATAATAAATATCACCAAATTTTTATTTTTGGTTCCAATAAGTAGCCAAAAACATGTATGGATCATTAGAAATGTATTTTTATATATGTATTATAGCCAAATTTGCCTCAATGCTTTTATAAATGATCACAACTTTCACTAAATCCATATTGTTGATTGCAATTTCAATTACATCACAACACTCAATAAAAAAAACATTGGGACTCCCTTTTTTTGGTTTGGAAACAAATTCTTTTATGCCAAAATGGTTGTCGTGAAACTTCACATTTAACATTTAACCTTATTACCATGGGAACCAACCTTAAAAAATGTTCAATATAAGTGTGGTGTCAATATATTAGTTTATCCACTAAAGTGGGCTTCATTATGTCTCAACATCAATGTTAGAAACATAAACATACAAATTTCTCATTAATCTAAGAAATTATTATTTATCAAACATGACATGTAGGTGATGGTTGAAACAAATAGAACATTTCAAGTCATAGAGTTCACCCATAAAAAAAGCCATGTAATTTTACTTATTCCCCCTAAAGTTAGAAAAAATTCAAAAATGTGATTCAATATAATCAACTTGTCCATTTCATAACATCTTCCAATTTTTGTAATATCACTATGTATTTAAGGTATTTTCAACTAATGTTGTTGGCTTGATCAAATTTCCCATTCTAAAACTAAGCAATCCATCAATCAAAAGATTAAACTATTATTGGTCTTTTTGGACAAATCATCTAATTTGCCAACTTTTTTCAATGACGTATTTTCGTTTCAAGTAAAATTAAAATCCCAATTTTTTTTGAATCAGTTCCAAATATTCATATAATATTGAAAATTTTCATACAAAAATTGTAACATTAATATATTAATTATTCACATATTAGTAAAATATGGGAAATAATCATATATAGATTTATCTATACAAACATTGTCAATTGCAAGTTTGAAGTATGCTTAAAATGGCCATGCTGATCGATAGTTATAATTGAAAAAAGAAAGTACTTGAGAAGAAAAAAAATAGCCCAAAAAAATTTCATAGCAATGTAATCCGAGGTGTTAGAACTTGCAAAATGTATGATTGAAAAAAAATAGTAGGTTGAAATTGCTTTATAGTTAATTCAAATTTGATTTTGTTAGAAACAAGTTGCTTTTGTTCTAACTTTAGAAAACGTTGGTTTCATCATGAAATATGTGAGTACATACTCGGTTAAAGTTTTTGGGTTGTAAGCTCAAGAACATTTGTTTCATGGTGGTCAATTTGCTTCAAGCTGTATCAAGAGCATTGAACGTAATTAACATGACTTGAAATGTGCAAGTTAGCCTTTGTTTTGGTTTTGGGAAATTTGACTAGGGTATAAACTGAAACTTTGTGTCTATGTTTGAAAGTAGAACATGATCACTAAACTTTTTTGGTTGTTTTGCAAATTTTGTGGGTTGTTGGAAACTTTGAATCTTATGTTAAAAGCTTCAAAGACAAATAATTTGACCCTAATATAATAACTTGTGGTCATGGTTGGGGAGGCATTGTTAGAAAAGACTATAACTTTGGAGTCAAAACTGGTTGTGCTAGAAAATAACCTAAGGGGTGGGGGGCATGGTTCCCTTACAACAAAATTGCTTGTGATTGCTTTGATAGTAGGTGAAGATTGCATGTAATCCTTTGTAATATTGTGATGGAGGAGCTGCTCAAATTTGATCATATAAAGTTTGAATGACTTTGAGTTATTCAATTATTTTGCATTACACTTAATTTTGTGCTCCTTAGTGAGGTTAATCTAGTACTATAATGATATGTGGTTTTAATTCCCTTGCTTTTGGGTCATTTGATAATGTGTAAAGTATTTTATTTTGAGTGACATTTGGTCTTTTGCATGATCCTATGTGCATTGTGCACGGTATTCATGGTACTTGAAATTAATTTAGAATTCACTTAATATTGTTGTGAATAATGGCTACAATTTAGTTGTAATGTGTTCATTTTACCCTATGATTAGCTTCATTTTTTAAAAATGAATTATTTCATATTATAGTTTATCCATGTAATTGATTTTGCACATATGACTTGAATTGCATTTGTGTCAACAAATCCATAAACACACAATTTCATTCATCATAAATTGTTCAATATTATCAATTACATGTATAAATTGTATATAAATATTGTCAAGTACATGAATGAATTTCGTTCACACTTCTCAAATTAACAACCAAGGTTCTGACACATTCCTTGTGCCCTTGGTTGATGTTTTCTATTTCAATTTGTCTCCTTGTTTTGTTGCTTAGATTATTGATCATTTTCAATATAGTGGTACTACTTGCTAATGCTTGACTTTTTTCACTTCTGTGCACACAACTCATGGGGTATACTAGTCATAAAACTCTTGCCCTTGGTTAACATAATTGCTTCATGGAATAATGGTCACAGTTGATAATTCAAGACCATTTTCATTATGTACATTAAAATCAAACTTTACCTAGAACAACAAAATAATCCAAGCCCAAAGCAAAAACACAATTGAAACAAACAACTTGACATCATATTGCAATTTGCATGCATGTTTTATGTCTGTGACTTTGTTTATTTGAATAGTGTTGGGCATCAATATATAGCAAATGACATAGCACTAAGAAAATTTAAATGGTAGTAATGGTTTTGGAAAAATACCAAACTCACCAAACAAGATATTGGCACATATAAATTTCAAAAACATATTTGGCTTTTAAGATAAGCTCTAGAATTCCAAGACATCAAATTCCCTAAATTTGCAAAACATATAATAGTATGGAATAGATATGACCATCAAATTCTAGTATTGTTAGTTTGTAAATGTTATTGAAATTATGATGGCATTATGGAACCTCATGTCAATGTTGTAATGTAGAGAATGTATTTGGTGAGTGGTTCAAGTTGATGGTGCAAAATGAAATTTGTAAGTTCTGGCAACTAATAACTAGAATTATTTCAAAAACTTTTGCGGAATAAAAATTCAAAAAACCATAGTAAATTAGAAACAAAACATTCATTTTTCCTCACTACTATTTACATTTGGGGATAAAAAGGAGTTTGGTACCCATATTTCAAATATTTTGAATTTTCCATAGTATTAAGATACATTCAGTAGTAAAACTAATTTGCTTATACAAGATCAAACCTATAGCAGAATGGTAAAGTTATATAACAGAAAAAAAGAAATTATTTCCCATAGTGCCTATAATAGACAATTTAACAAAGGATTTGATGTTTTAGGTTTTCCAAAGTGAATTGCTGATACCTTTTCAAAATTCCACAATAAATAAATGCCAATTGTCAAAAATACATTCAGTGATGTATTAAAATGAAATTATGATTTAAAACAACAAACATATGGAGTTAAAAGTAAACCCGCTTTAAACCCTTCAGTCCTACCCCATTGGCAAATTGAAAACTATCAAAATAGCTACATTCAAGGTCTGAAATAGCGCAACATTAAGTAGGACAAATTAAAGATTTTGAGGGAAAATGTATCCAAATTAATGCCTATTTAGTTGCATATAATATATAATAGCTTAGTTACTATTGAATGACCTTTCAACAATGGTGTCAAAATTATTTTTTATCAATAAAAAACCCAATTTCTTAAAAAAATTAAATTGTTACTTAGGTTCTGGAATTTTAAAATATGTAAAATAAAAAATTTAAAAGTACAAATTGAGATATTTCCAGTTTTTAACAGTTTCATAAATTTTATAAATTCACCAGAGTACAAAAGTTTGTTGTTTTTTGAAAACATCTTATTGGCAAAGTTTGTGTTATGCTTAACAAAATTGAGAGCTAACTTTTTTAAAACATCAAGTTGTTAAAAAATCTTAATGTTCCAAATCCACCCACAAATGAAGATGCCTTGGGGAAATTTGGATCTTATTGTTTTTATTCATGTTTCACCAAATCAATAATTCAATCATGATCTCATAGTCATAACCATTCTTGCTTACTACAAATATATCATCATATGTCTTTTGAACATAGGAACCTGGTCCTTGTCCTGTGTGCTTTTAGGGTTCTTTTAACCATACCAACCTGGTTTGGCAAGTGGATCCTTATATTGGGCCCGGGAGTCGGGACATGGACTATCCCATTGGATCCAACTTTTGGAAGTTCTACCTTATTAAAACCAGTTTCACATTAGGTGAACGAGTTTCTTTGGTGAAAGTGTTTAGATTGTTTAGATTGGAACAGAATTTTTTCGGTGTTGAGACTGTTGATGCAGTAAGTAGATGTACAACATCTTATCTATTGGCAAGGCCAGCGTGTTTGTGATGCCTTGTGAACTTTCATGCTCACCCTATCCTAGTATTGGGTCCAAGATTGATTCATTACGCGTATGATACTGGTACCAGCAGAGAATTTCTCAAACTCATATACCAGTCTGGTATCAACAATTCAAGGAACCCAATTTCATGATGCAATGGTCTCAATATCAATATGACTAACATGATACCAGCTGGTATAAACTTTCAACTCTGATATAAATCCAGTGTCTCATTGCGCTGATTTCTCAGGGCTTTATCCATGGAAATCCATTCCATGTTGTGCATAACCAAGGCAATTAGGGTTGATATACAAAAACCAGATTGCAGCCATTGAAAAACAGAAAGAAACAAAAGAGACATGCTTGAAAGTTCAGCAAGAGAGCAGCCAACTTCACTCATGAAAAGATTAAGTGCAAATTCAAAATAAGAAAATGGGTACGACTTGAAGCACATAATCATAGCAAGATTGATACCCAGGGGAGAAGGCAACTCTAAACACGCAACACTGATATGCACTCTGGTATTCGAACCCTAAAACCAGTCTGATAGGGTCTCTGGCTGTTTTTGGCAAAGTACATACCAAGGGTATGTTGGTATCCAACGGGTACAAGGTAGATTGATACCAGACTGATCGGATTTGCAATACCAGTGCTGATACCAGTGCATATACTAGGGCACAACCTATATACCAGACCAACAACACTGGTTCCTAGCTGGTATCTGAACTGCCATAAAACTGGTACAAGGCTAGTATTAGATCGGGTCCGTAGTTAATATTTCCTCAAGTCATAAGAGCGTGGTAGGGCCCTTGATACCCCAAGCAGCGGACCTGCATACCAGACTGCACCTATACACCAGACCAACAGTGCTTGAAAACCTAGTTAGTTAGTAGCAAAAATACCCAACATGGTTGCTAGCAATCAAAGACCTCAAAGTCACCCAAAAAGGACATCTGTGGAGATATCATGCTTGGTCCAAATACAATCAAACTTGTTTTCGATGTTTTTCATAGCTGTAAGTGAAATTTGGTTCAGATGAAACATTTGTGCCTTTGTTGTCCCCTGCACATAAGATCAGCCAAGCACAGTGAGGAAACTATTATCTGATTTTCATGACATACCTATATAGAACACCTAGAAAATAAAACAACCAAGCACATCCAGAAAAATCGTCTTTGATTTTCATGATATCTGGAGAAACCCAGAAAAATCAAGCACTGAGAAATTCTTAAGTTCTCCTTGTGATATCTGGAGAGCACCTGGAGTAAGCCAAGTACATGAGGAACATACATCACTTGTGCCAGGAGTCTTAAGATTTTGAACTTAAAATCTACTAAAGAAGGAAATGGGCAGTTCTCTTAATGTTAGGGTTGGGGTTTTATATGCCCAACTTCCACTTAATACACCCCATTCTATCTCTGTCGGGTACCTAATAGAGAGCATCAAAGCAAGATCAACCATCATGACCTTGAAAACTAGTCAGTATAATCATCTGCAAGGTTGCATCCTCAACCACACCCCCATTGGGGAGGTTCTCCTAAGAAATCCTCTTTATCAGCAGGTCATTTAATTATTCTCCCTCACAAATGAACAGAAAAATAAATCCCAGAAGAGTCTCAACAGACCAAAAGAGACAAAATGCCTCTCTGATTCTGTTTTGAAGGGTACTGTGTATTTCAAAATACAGCTACATAAGAGGAAATGCCCAATTCTAAAACCCTATCACCTCAAAATTGATACTGTGCAAAAATCGCACATCAAAGCTGCAAGAGACAGTAATAGTGTTGGTAGTCTCTACAACATAAATTATGTATCAGAAAAACAATGCAACAGATACATAATGTGTAATGGAACTTCTTGGAGTGCCTTGTTGAAAAAGCAAAAACCACTTTTTGAACTTGACACAAGAAGCAGCAAAATACTATAATGCACAAAGAAAATGAGAATCATTACACCTCAACAGGCATATACAACAGGATGGAAGTCCTTACAGAGTCTTTGTTAGAAAGTACATTGGAAAAGACAAGGTTAAACATCACACAAAAAGCAGCAAATACTATGATGCACAGAAAGAATGAGCATCATTACATGGGAATGCAGCATATGTAACAGGCAGAATGAAACTCCTTGCTTGTTGAAAAGAATGAGAATTATTACACCCAAATGCAGCATTACAAGACAGTCAGGATGGAAGTCCCAAGTCCAGAGTATGTTGAAAACTACCTGGCAAAAGAAACACAGTTGAACCTAAGACAAGAAGCACCAAACACTATGATGCAGAGAAAGAATGAGAATCATCAAAACCAAAATACAACATAACATAATCCTGCATATTCATGTGGAGTGGCAAACCTTTAGTTTTTAGTTGACCTACATGGGGTTTTGGGAAGCGAACTAAAGTTGGATAAAAGGAATGGAGCTCATGCAAAGGCACTATAGTCACAACTAGAGTTTTAGGATAATGCACCTAATATATGTTTCTCAACATTAGCAAATGAGTGTGGAAGGAAATGCCCAAAAGTTAAGACGTTACTATGGAGTTTGACCCCATATGTAAATGTCTTTTATTTCCAAGAATGTAAACTTTGCAAAGAAAGAACAACCAATTTTGGGAATAGAGTTTGGCTAAATGCCTAGATGTGGATAACACATGCTAAAAGGCTATCATTTACAATGCTAGCATGGTTCAACCGGTAAACGCATGACATGTGTCATGATAGATTAAATAAAATGAGCAAATCATGTGAGACAATTTAGGAAATAATACAACTTAAGTCATTAATTTGAAGGATCTTCCATGTGGAAACCTAGGGATAATCAATATATATGCCCCAAATAATCCAACAAAAATATGTAACCTATGAAAACTTCTACTAGGTAGGATTTCCAAGGACTATATGTAGGTTTTATGGGGTGACTTGAACATGGTGAAAAGGCAAGAATATAAATCATCAACTAGTGGAAAGTTGATTTTAGAGAAGGAAATTGTTTGCTAGGTTTAGGGCTGAGTTTTATATTGTTGGCTTTTGTTTGTAATAGTAAGATTCCTAGGTATTCTATTAGTTGTAACAATGTTATATTAGACCACCAACCAGTCTCTTGTATTCTAGAATAACAAAAGTTTCCAAGGAAAGGCCATTGTGGACAATTACCACTTGTATTAGATGAGGAGACTAAGCAAAAACAAATTACAAGATTTGGCAAGATCAACCAAAGGGTGTTGCCTTCTTTTCAAAGTTAAAATGTTTTATCAAATTCTACAAAGAATTCTACAAGCTCAAGGCTGCAGAATTTTATAAAGAAGAGGCCACTTTAAAAAATACTCTAAAGATTGTACAAAGTCAATTTGAGAAATTAAAACATGACAATGAACAATAACAAAGGGTGGGGAGCCTAAAAAACAAAAAAATCAAGAATTTAGTGAGGTGAGGATGGCAAACCAAAAGGTAAGGGCCAAATACAAGATGGAAACCAATCAAACGTTTTGTTTTGAAGGAATTCTTTACAATTGTCAAATCAAAAAAATTAGGGCCTTGATTTTAAATCTTAAAAATAAGGATTAGGTAGTTGTGATAAAAAGAGAAGAGCTTGAGAAAACTTGTTGTAATTTTTACAACTAACTTTACAAGCCCTAAGAGAACTAGCTTAACATTTAGGAATTGAGATCAAGAGTTTCCTGATTTTCTTCCTAATACGTTTTCAAATGAGCTGAATTTTAAATTAATAACACCTATTTCCCTAAAGGAGTTGCATTTTGGAGCAAGCTCCATGGCTAAGGGCAAGGCCTAGGCCAAAATAAAATGATGGTGTAATTCTTCACCCACATTTAGGATTTGATTGGAGCTTAAACATGTCAAGATTGTTAACATAACAATGAAGGAGAGATGCCCTCTTAAGAGAGCAAACAAGGGTTAAATCACTTTAATATTTAAGGTAAGATAAAGTGAATACTTGGGAAATTATTGGTGCCGAGTTACTTTGTTGAATGTTTCTTACGAATTCTCCATCTTTGCAAAAGATCTTTAGTGTAGACTTCAACCCACATTTATGGAGGTAAGTGATCATGACCAAATTGCCCAAGTTCTCCATTTAAGGTTCGTTTTAGATAATATCATGTTGCCTCAAAAGGGGATTTTATTGTCCTTGTCTTTAGGGACAATTAGAGGAGACAAGAACTTAAGAAACATTTGCAATCTATTGCACATATTCTTGTTCATTAATGGGTTAGAATTGAATTAGGAAAAAATAATAGCCTATTGGATTAATTAAAAAGGCTTAAATAAACTAGAATGGATAACAATATGGTTTAATTGGTAAGGGGCACATGTAGGGGAGTTGTCCAAACTCCTAGGAATTCATTTTGGATTAGTGGGGTGAAAATACATTACATAATCCATAAAATGCTATCACAAGGGAAATTTTGCAAGATTGTGGGATTTATAAATGGTTATGCAACTAAATAAAAATGATTACGATGAAAAATGATACAACATTGGATGTAGTCACAATCCAATGAACCAAAAAGGGCGTTGGACTGCAAAGAAAAACAATAAATATTGGATAAATATTTATGTTTTGTCATTTAAAGCCATGGCAATCATGGCCAATTTTTTTTTAATTCATATGAATGTCAAAAAATTCAAACCAAAAATCCATTTGATGAAATTTTAAGTTTAAATTTCGACTTAAAACCTTTAAAAGTGAATAGCAATGTGTTACACATGAATCGGTTTTACAAAGGATTATCAAAAGGACTCATATAATAAAACACATTTGATGGGAAAAATTTAAGAGCATAAAGACCTATTAACCACATTAAGAAAACCCTCATACCTTGAAATATGTGGAATTGTAAAACTCTTAAAAATTCAAAGACTTTCCAAAATTGAATCAAAATCTTAAAACTTCAAAAGTCCTTTGCCACACATAAATGGGGTAAAATGTACATGATGTGTTTAGAAAAGTTGTAGTTTATTATACAAGAAAAAAAAATGGTTATGATTTGAAATTATTATCATTTTTAAAGATGAAACATTGAATTTATAAAGAATCAGGATACTTTCAAAAATTCATATTTATCCAAAAATGATGAAGGAAAAAAACATGTCATGTACTTGGACAACTATAAACATTCATTATAACAAGTTGCAAAACAAATTGTTTGAAAATTCTTTCATATTAAAAAAAAAAAATTGGAGAAAAAGGATATACATTCCTTTTTTACATTAATCTCATTGGTTCATTATATCCCGTTTACACCCCACTACAATATTTAATATAATTATTCAGATTGGATGAGTTTCATGAACAGTTTTTGAATTCTCATAACATAATGGGGTACATTCACAAATAAACAAGTCATAAAAATGTAATTAATGAATGTTTTTCATGTTTTGGGGTCAAAATTATATTAATATTGAATTTTTTAATAATGTGTTTAAATAATAATGTTTTTAATATATTACAAAAAGATGTGGGATAATTTGGAATGAATATAATGAGGATAAAATATACAAAGACACTCATTAAGCATTGTAATGAATGGTTTTACTACTTCACGAACTCTTCAATGGAAATTTTAAAAAGACTTGATAATGATATATTTTGTGGAGATTTTAAAAACTTATCTTTACATAATACTATAATGCAATACATTTTTAAGTCAAAAGGATTAAATTTTCTTTTGTAACTTACAAATAACATCTTTATCATATATTCAAAGAATGTTTTAGAATAAGAAATCACCTAAATCTTTATTCCAGGTGCACCTTTGACATATTATTTTGTGAATGCACGTAGTGGATTTTGAAAAGAGCACCTTAACACCTATGACAATTTTTAATCAATGAGTATGGATTCAATGCACTTTTATATAATGTTTTTTTAGTGAATAATTTTTTTGATGATAATATGGTGTCATGACATTGATATCAAGAAGATATTTTGGATGGATTTTGATGACCAGGTTTTTCTACATATCTTGAATTTTTGGATTTTATTATTAATTATTTTATTTAATGCAATTAAATAATTTACAATCTCATTTTTCAAATTAAATCTCCATAAGGTAAACTTGGATTATAATTTTTTTGTTAATGAATGTTTAATGACAACTTGCAAAAACTTGTGTGATTTAATGTATTTTGCTTCCACATTGCTTCAATAATGTTAATTTGGACAATTATGAACTTCCATGTGTGCTTAAAATTGTTACACCTTTTTGTGTTTTCACCTAGGGCATGGCCATAAAGGTTGCTACAATTTATGTCATATTTATTGAAATTTTTTGTAAGAAGGTTAAGTCATGGAATTTAATCCATTTGCCATTGTTTGGTAGGGTTATGATTGTAAATTATATCATGGCATCTACCTTGTGGTTCTTCATTAATGTTTTGGGTGGAATAGAAAAGGTGAGTGGGAAATGCAAAATTGTGCTTTAAACTTTTTAATGGGTTTGGGGGAAACACCACATTTTAAGCATGGTTAACCAATTTGATTATTGTGTGCAAAAAGAAACAAAAAAACTTGGCCTAATCAACCCCAAAAAAATTCTTATTGTTTTCTTATGTAACTCGGTCATCTTCTAGCATTTGAGCTAGGAGGTTCAAATTTAAAGTTTTTTTTTGTGCTATGAACTATTACAATGCGTCCTTTCACCATAAAAATTGGTCTCCTAATACAATTTGGGTTGTAGTCAAATACAATACAACATTATTAGGTTCTAGGGTAGAAGAAGCTTACAAGAAAAAAAATTCATTTTCCTCCTCTAGTTGTGGTTGATTTAATTAGGCAAGTTAACTTATGATGGGGTTTGGCATTTAAGGGTAGTGAATTTGCAATCTCAATATTTAGGGCATGGCGGCAAAAACATAATAAATTGAGCACTTCATGATCCTTGTGCAAAAAAATGTAAAGTAGCCATAAACTAAACATTAACATATTAAACTTAGAAAAATTATTTATTTCAATGTTCAATATGAACATGTTCTTTGAATTTGTGCCAATGATATTGAAGAATTACATGTTCAAAATAAATTTAAGTAGATTTCTCAAAAAATGTACTTGTTTATTTTATAGGTTGTCCAAACAAACAAAGTAGGCTTCAAGTAGATGAAATATTGATTTTTTTACTTATTTAATTTAAAACTTACTTATGCATTTTCAACTTTCAATGTAAAAATAATTAATATATCTACCTTTTGATGTAAAAGTAGTTTTGAACACAATTTCGCCAATCAATTTCATAAATATTCTAGTATGTTAAAGTTTTTCAAACTTTGTATAATAGATATAATAAACTCAATTTAAAATGCACAATGGTCTGGTAATGATTAAAAAGCTTTTGACTCTACTTTCTTGCATTTATGAATAAAAATATTTTTGCAATTCAAGGATTATTTTTGTATAATTGATTGTGCTTTCACCAATGAGAATTAACTATATAAATTTAGATTTTGGATAGTAGGATATATGTGGAAGGAGGAAAACAAAGCTTTTCAAGCATGGGAAGAGAGGTAGCCAAAGTTTTCCATGGAGCAAGCAAAACACAATTACTAGCTACACATGATAAACAACCTACCCATGATTTGGGGTGAAGAATTCAAAGCTCCTTCTCAACAAATTAAGAGCAAGGAATGGCTAGGCATTTTTGTGAATGGGTCCATTCACACTTGGGGTACCCAAAAATAAATAAAACACCTTAGACTTTCTTGAAACTACTTTTTACAAATAAATTTACATGAAACAAACTTAAGTAAGAAAATTTGAATAGTCCAACATAAGATAATTCATGTGATGATGGTGATTTTTCACATGTGTACATAATTGTGCATAAATATTTTCTTTTACAAGCATAAACACAAAAAATGCCAAAATATCAACTAAACATGTTTTTTTGCATGGTTATTTCTTGCACATGTGACCTACATCTAAAGTTAGAAAATTTGAACCTAATGATTAAAACGAACACCAAACGATTTAATAAAATAATCATTTCCCTTGTAGCCTTTTGTTTCAAAATTTTAAAACTTTGAAACTTTCATATGATTTTTTTTCATCAAATTGACCTAATGAACATGTAGTGCATAAAGGGATCATATTTTCTTTTCCAAAAAGTTTGAAATCAATTGTATCATTTGAGGAATTCTTTTTGCATTCTTTATACAAAAGTATAATATGGACAATTGACTATAAATTGGTCAAGGATTCAAAATCACTTTTATACAACATCCAATAATTACTTTGTCTTCTCAATACTTTGATAGTAGGAACACAATTATACACCATAGTTAAAATATACCAAACAATATGAAACTTAAATTCATTTGTTTGCAATCTTTTTTTTGAATTAAACACTCCTTTTTGGAACCACAACCATGGATGAACCCCAACACAAGAAACAAACCTTGTTGGAGTTTCTTCTATTACAAAACCTTTCAACCCATGGTGGACAACTCAACTTTGAGAGAGGTGGTGATCCCAAAGGAATCACAATAAATGGGGTTGGGGACCCGTCAAAATTGCTTCATCCTTTGAGAGGAGGAGGGGTGTTCATTGGAATCTTAAAGAACATGCAAATGTGCATTAAAAAAGAGAGAGCAAGGAGCAATGGCCAAATTGTATTACCAAACCCTTCAAAATTCAAACTTGACCTAGGGCTGTGGTGATAGAATAGGAGGAACTAATGAACTACAACACTAAGCTAGGAAGGGAGCTTAATCATTCACAAAGGATGCTATAGTGCAATCTACTTGGAATTTGGGAACAAACCCTCTTGCAAAAGTTTCACTTGAACTAGAGGAATGTTTGGAGAAAGCAGAGAACAAAGAAAGACGTTGGATTCATATGGTCTCTATGGTGTCCACTGCTCATTGTTAATACATGGCAGGCTAAGGCAAATCAAGACATTCGAGTAGCATGTCCCTCTTGCAACTATGAGCCTCTTAAGTCCGTCACATACAAGTTCTGGCAATGCTTGAGAGCAAGTAAGGTGTGGGAGACTGCATTCAACATTATCTTCCTCCTCAAGACACCACCACATTCTAACCATTCTTGGAGGGTCCTTAATCTGGAAGAATGCTTGTATAGTAAGAAAGTGCCTGGTAGAATCAGAAGGTTCAGCACTGTATGGTCTCTACTGAGAGGGGTTTCTCTCACAAGACAATAGATACCCCGCCCCCTCCCCCATCAAGCTCTGTTCGGCGCTTGTATTCATTTTCTTCTTGTGCATGTTTTTCGACCCTGCATGGTTCTGCATAAAACCACACAGCATGGTTCTACATGTTTTTCCAGTTCTGCAAAAGAACTTAACAATGATCTTTTACTTTAAGGACAATCTTATATTTTGCAGCAGCTGATGGGATTGGACCACTGGCATAGATTCAGGCACTAAGAAAAGCATGCTTTCTTTTCTATTTGAATAACTTCCACAGTCAAAAAAATCAAACCCTGCAGCAGAACCACACGGTTCTTGTTTTGCGCAGGGCTTCACTGTGAGGCCCAGAAAGGGCGCTGGACAGTGCTAGATGTGGGGTATTTAGTGGTCGCGCGTTACTCTCTGGGCCATTTGTGCTCAAAGAAATGACCTGTATTCTCTCCATTTGTTTTACTTAAAAAGAAAAAGAAGTCAAGTTACCAACTTGGCTTCTGGTTCACCATGGCCACCTGGGATGAGAAAATTAGGACAAAGGGTATTTTACAGGAACTTCGTGGCAGGGGATAGAAAACGAAAAAGAGTAGAAAGAAAAATGAGAAGGAAAAAAAAGTAAAGGAGGCTTTTGCAGCACTTCCATAGCCATATGTGTGCGACATTTATGTGATGAATTGATGGTGGCTCATTCACGAGCTGTGGGTAGAAAATCCCTGGAATCCCATTGCGTAGATGCTGCAATTGTAGGCGCTTTTGATATATGACCATTGCTCTTGTCGTTAAAATTCAACTAGCACTTTTCTCATCAATATATCTCCATAATGTCACTCCATTTCGTCAAGAGTTAGCCTATTTTGTCTTGTCCCTGTGACACCTAGTTCACAATAAAAAATGTGCAATTTTCAACCCCCACTAATAAATGTTATAATGGGGTATTTATTAGTGGAGGTTGAAAATGGTGATAAACCATTTTGAATCTAGAAATTTCATGCAACCAATGAGAAGGCTTAGGGGAGAGAGTAGATTTTTGCTTTTGCTTTTTTTAGGTGGAGGAGAGGTTTAGGGGGGATTTTTTGTTTCCTTGACTGTTCACAATGTGTTCCTTACGACGTTCCCAATACCACCTCAGTTTTTGGTCCCATACTGTTTGGCCAAAGCTGAAAATTCCATGTACCTATATATCGTGTGAGAGGGGTCGAGGAGGGAGAGATAAGGAGGCATACAGCTTTAGGCTTATATGTAGGGGAGTGCCTCATGTATCAAAAATACTGGTGATGGTGCAATCAAATGGCTCTTTCTGAAAAAAAGAAAAGAAAAACCCCATGGGTGTGCTTTACTATTTAATAGAAGCATAAATAACTAGCCCCAATTTATGACACTCACGGCCGCATGTAGCAGCTGAATCAGTATTTTCTTGACTCTAGTTATGGAACATCGTTCACATGTGAGATAAAATCAACTACTGGACCGCCCAACTTTGAGAGATTCCATAGCGATGGAAGCGTCGTTCACGTGTGACATAAAATCAACTACTGGACCGCCCAACTTTGAGAGATTCCATAGCGATGGAAGCGTCGTTCACGTGTGAGAAAAGATCGAGTACTGGACCACCCAACTTTGAGAGATTCCATAGCGATGGAAGCATTGTTGACATGGGAGATAAAATCGATTACTGGACTACCGAACTTGCTAGATTCCATAGATTTACAGTGGATCCTACCCCCACGCCCACCCACTGGATTTGAGCAATTTAACTTTTTGCGTATCCCCGCACGGGTGACAGCCATGGAACTGGTTATGGCCAGTTCCTTTATTTATTACAAGTTTTATCATTTGGTCTATTAGGGGCAGGGTCTTTTTTTTTTTCAAATTCCTCAGGTAGGTGCACTTGCAAGGATCCCCAGCTTTAATTCGCATTAAATGGCGATTGTCCTCGGCGGACAGTAGAGTTTTTTCTGAATCCTGCCTGAATTTTCTTGAAAGTTTTCCAATAAAATCCTTTGAAGAGGTCACACTGGTTTTTGTTTTGTCGCCAGTTGGCGAAACCCCCCCCACCCACCGACCCCCCGCCAAACACTGATTAGGGGCTGGTTACATAAGATCTACTGTTTCTGTGGGCGGTAGAAGGATGGGATTCTGACCAAATGGTTTATTGCACATACGAACCTCACTCCACTATTTTTGATTATTCTCCAAAGTTTGGCTAGTAAACCTCCAGCAAATAGTGATTAAGTAGTTTACATGTGATCTGACCCTTACCTAGGTTATGTAGTAAATAACAAACCATCCTTGAGTTAGAGAGGCTGACCTTTCTTATGCTCAGATGGACAAGAGAGACTGAGCAGATTCAGCAACTTCGTAATAATAAATTCCCACATTCTTGAACTTTGGGTGTGTAGTTTGAACCCCAGTCTTGCACTTAGAAGACGCAGAGTGTGAAGCTTGTTCACTGCGCATATACTTTAAGTCCTCAAGATTCAAGCTCCAGTGGTTGTTGTTGTAACTATGGCTTTCTTCATGTAGTACGTCCTTGTCCAGTTGTCCAATGTAGGCAGGTGTCTTGGGTTCAGCAGCCTTTGGAAGCTACACGGCTTACTCTGGAGCAATACCAACTTCTTCTTACTAATGTGCTATTTTCCTTTGCTGAAGAAGCTTTTGTAGCTTCTGGGTGCATCTAAAGACCTGGATGATTCTTTTGTTCGTGTTATAGCCATCAACGAGTTTTCTTCATCAGGTATGATGTTCTATCTTTTGTTCAAGAATCAGCCGGTCTTTCTTGGTCATTTATTCACATCTTTTATAGTCTCGTCGTTTGAAGAGTGTACATTTTTTAGTTTTTTTTCTTTTGAAGAACAACAACAGACCCAACCGAACAAGCTGTTTGGCACCCCACAAGTCAAGCTCATTGGCACAAGGCGAGCATGAGTTTCACTTGCACACCATTTTTGTAAAACACTACCTTGAATTTGTAGAACACTACTTCAACAATGCTTCATACATATCATAGTTGTGGTGCTATATGTTATACGAACCAATGTAGCAAATAACAACAACATATGAAGCACTGCTACACTAGCACCATGGTAAAAAACACAAAGCATTTTGTAGTTGCTTGTAAAGAATAATTCTTAATATAAGTCCTACTTCGGATTAAACTAGAGTTTAAATCAAAATTTAACGTTTTTAAGAAAAGAAGTTCTTAAACCCCAAACCACATCCCTAAACCTTAAACTTTTAGCTTTAAGTTCTTAAACCTAAACACCTTAAATCATCACACTTAAACTGCCGCAACCCCACTTTGGGGCTAAGTGTGAGAATGCAACTCACACTCCCGAAAGTGAAAACCTCCGGGACTCCCAAAAATTCAGAGCTCGATTTGAAAGGTCAAATCTCCTCCCATTGGAGTGTACTTGGTGTCATTGGAAAGGTCTTAAAGCGTAGATGTCCAAAATGGCCTTGCATTGGTCATTTGGATATTTGCAGCTCAAGTTATGGGCAAAAGAAGGGCTAGGAGTCAAATTGGCAATTTGACTCCCGACCACTAAAAGTCGGGAATCGACCTCTTTCCGATGTCCGATTCTAAAGTGCGACACCACGTGAGAAAGCTCTCAAGTAGAGCTACAACTTTGGTTTGGACCTCGTCATGATCGAACTTTGCAGTCGAGAGTTATGAGCTCCCAAAGTCCTGGGACTCTAACCGGGATAGTTTCGGGACAATTTCGGGACTCCAACTTGGGAGTCCCGGAAAAAAGAGCCATTTGGATGTAGCCTTCACCGCGAGCTGCAAAGAATACTATATGGGGGAAGGTGGTGGCCTCCCCCGAGTCCGGGTTGTGGTGAGTTTTATGTGTCAAAGTGCCCGTGGCTTGTCCCAACACCTAAGGGTGTTCCAGAATGCTAACTAACCCTTTGTGGTTGGTTTTTGGATGCAGATTCACGCAAGATAATCTAATCCCTCTTCCTAATCTAATCCCGGGATTTTTAGCACGACCCTCTACCCCCGTTTAGTGCTAGAAGTCGGGAGTGTCGCAACCCCACTTTGGCCAAGTGTTGGGGTGAAGCCCAACACTTGCAAAGTTGGGGATTTGGAGTTCTCCGAGACTCCCGCATGTTTAGAGCTCAACAGCAAAGCCCAAAACACCTTGCATTGATGTGTTCTTTGTGTCATTGGAAAGGTCTTGAAACGTACATATCGAAAATGGCCTCGCGTTGGTCATTTGGACATTTGCAGCCCAAGTTATGGGCAAAAGAAGGGCTGGGAGTCAAACTAGCAATTTGACTCCCGACCACTAAAAGTTGAGAATCGACCTCTTCCCGACATCCAATTTGAGAGTGAAACATGACGTTGAAAAGATATCAACGAGGGCTACAACTTTGGCTCAGACCTTGTTGCGATTGGATTTTGGAGTCGGGAGTTATGAGCTCCCAAAGTTCTTGGAGTCCAATCGGGACAATTTCGGGACTCCATTTCGGGAGTCCCAAGAATTTGTGCCATTTGGATGTAGTCTCCACTGCGAGCTACAGAGAATACTATACAGGGGAAGGTGGTGGCTTCCCTTGAGTCCGAGCCGTGGTGAGTCTTGTAGTCTAAAGTGCCCGTGGCTTGTCCCAACACCCAAGGGTGTTCCCGAATGCTAATTAACCTCTTTTGGTTGGTTTTTTTTGGATGTAGATTCACACAACATAAGTTAGTCCCTCTTCCTAGTCTAATCCTAGGGCTCCCAACACGACCCTTTACCCCTTTCTAATGTTGGAAGTCGGGAGCATGGCTTTAAGTCTCAACTTTTCGCAACTTGACAAAGTGAAACCCTCAAGTGGGTTTCACTCCCGTGACTTAGGAGCGCGTCACAAACCATAGAATGTTTAAATTGTACCCAAATAATTCCAAAACTTCAAACCATAAACCTTGAACTTTCAGACCTTAAACTTTAAACCTAAATCATAGACCTGTAACCAAGTCTTTAGACCCTAAGCCTTAAACCCTAAATTTTAAAACCTTAAACCTAAACATCTTAAATTAAAACACTTATACCCTAAACCTAAATCATAAACTTTCAACTTAAACCATAATCCTTAAAACTTAACCCCCTAAACATTAAACCAAAACCTTGAAACCAATTCCTTATGACTAAAACCTTAAATTGAAAACCTTAAAACACCAACCTTAAATTGTAACACCAAAACCCTAAAACATAAAATGCAACCCTTAAACCAAAACCCTGAAACCAAATCCTTATAATTAAAACCTTAAACTAAAAACCCTAAGACATTAACCTTAAATTGTAACACCTAAATCCTAAAACATCTAAATTATACAAAAATAATTCCAAAACCCTAAACCATAAAATGCAAACCTTAAACTTTGATATTTACACCCCAAACTGGGATTGTATGCTCACCATATGCTTGTTTGTTTTGTAAACCTTCCCATTATCTTTCTTTTTCAAATATTTTAGGTGTTGTTTGAAGGTCCTTTCTTGGGATTTGGTTCAATTCTTGTCAATGTCCAATTGGACTATGTTGACGATGATTGACATTTTTTAGTTGTGGAATGTCTTAGGATTTTGTAAAGTCCAAATATTTTATGCGATTAATAATATTTGTATATAACTGAATGAATTGTATTTTTTGCAAAATATATAAAATTTTGATAACCATATAATAAATGAATGATTTCATTGTCATTATGGGCACATTGATCAATATGTATTATCCCAAAAACAATAAAAATGGATAATAATTAACTGATAGTAGATTTTACATAGGGTTACAATTTAGTTCTATATATGTTTTACTGTGTTATTTGTGGTAGAAACATTGATCCATTAACATTAATTTACATTAAATATTAGATAACATTAAGCCTTAAACTTGATATAGACTTATTTTAACATTTTAGTTTTTTGAATACATTACCCATGCTCTATAGAATTTGAAAGTATAATGGGATCAAACATAGGAAATTAAGAATACAAATTTGTATTGGTTCCCACTTATTTTTGTTCCAATAAAAACTTATTAAAGGAAAATTTTACTTTGGAATGTTATGGATAAACATGAAGAAACAATAATTTGTAATTGTGACATGTCTATTTAAAGGAAAGGAGTTTATTTAAAAGAAAGGGCCCAAGAAAGAAACCTTAAACCTTAATTGTCGCCTTATTAAAACCTTAAGGCTTTTTATATTTTGCCCTAAGCAACTTGACTTGGGCATTGACATGCGTTGATCCTAGTATCTTGATTTAAGTTAACCTTATTTCAATGTGACCTAGGGCAATATCAACATCCAAACAAATACATTACATCATGACAAATGGTCAAATGTTGTGACAACCTTGATACCACCCAAAGATGGGTTTGCCTAAATACACGTGCAAAAAAATGTTGATTTCTACATATAAATCCAAATTAAACAAAAGAAGAAAATAATATAAAAATATTAAAAAATTAAGGTTAAATCTCTCCCTTGGAAACATGTGAAAACCAATGTTACATTCTACACAACACATAATAGAAAAAATAGTCACCATAATATCCAAGATTGGGAGTTGTGTCATTTAGTTTTTCATAACTTACAATTCTCTTGGTGGCCACTAGGCATTCAATTATATCTTAAAATTTTTATGGTGTATATATATTTGAAAAATATTAATAAAATTTGTGTGATAGTATGATGTTATAATCTCAACAATTTGGCCTCTCTCCTTGTTTCAAATTCAAATGGTTCAACCTCTTGATATGAAATGTGAACACTAACATTTGACTTTCAATCACTCATGAAAATTGAATGTAGTCTTGTTTTAGATTTGATATGAATGTTTTTAACATAATGTGTACATGGCTCTTTTTGGAATTGTTGGTTACAAAGTTGCTTTTATTTGGAAATATTGTAGTTGAAATTTTTTATAATATGACATTCACATAAAAAATGATCATTAATTTGTTAAATTTGGTGGCCACTAGGTGGAGCTCATTCCATCCACCAAGTTATATGAAGTCCTAAATTCAAATTTTAGTCTTAAATTCATTAAATAGGTGTTTTAGTGCATAAAATGCACAATGCGAACATCCAAAAAAAAAGGAGAAAAGAGAAATTGACTAATTGTGGAGGAATGAAAAGAAATGAAGACCATTGGAAAGTCCGCATGACACTTGGGCCACCATCATGAATTTTTTTGGTAAGCATGTTTAACCTCTAGCATGTCACAATGTAATGTATCACTCAAGAATTCACACAAAATCACCAAGAATCACAAAATTGCCTCCAAGCTTAATGTTTCATGAAACAAAATAAAATAATGATCATTGAGTATGGCAGAGAAATACTCCTTTGGGGGAGTGGACATGTTCAATTTGTTAAAAATGATGAACATTCAACAAGGAAAATTTACAACTAAAGCATCAAGGATGAGATGACTGAGTTTTCACCCCTAAGGGATGGTAGGACTCCAAACTTAGTGGAGTCCAGAGTAATATGGCAGGTTCTCTTTGATAATGGGAGACTGAAGTGACAAAAGACTGTTAAGAGGCAGCCTCACAAGGGGATTAAGATCCTTGAAAACTTTGACATGGTCTAGGCTCCAGATCAGGTTGTCTGTGCACATGATGGCAAAGAAATTAAGTCTATCAACTACATGGTGGCAGTACCGATATTTGTTAGCTTGTGTGATTCCAATTGATCAGTATGGTGTCCCCATCCTCGTCAACCTTTTTCTTTGTGTACCCTTTACGAGGGATTCTCTCCATTTGTTTTATTACAAAAAAAGGAGAAAGAGTCAAGCTACCAACTTATGTTCAGGTTCACCCCGACCACCTGGTATGAGAAACGAACAAAAGAAGCTATTTTATAGGAGCTTTCCACCAGGAGCTAGAAAACCGCAAAGAGTAGAAACACAAATGAAAAGGAAATAAAAGTAAAAGATGCTTTTACTAATTTGATATTGTGTGCAACCTCCTGATTGAATAAATAATAAGTACCCCCAGTTGATAATGGGGGTATTAGTCCAGGTTGAAAATGGTGATCAACAGTTTTGGAAATAGAAGTTTCATACATCCAATGGGAAGGCTCAGCCTGCATTCAAAGTGCCTTGTTTTTTTTGTTTTAAGTTTGGGGTGGGGGGGGGTGGGGCAAGAGGAGGATTTTTTTCATTTTTCGTTTCTTCCCAACAGGCTCCCAATGTGTTCCCCATGGGTGCTCTCAATCTCACCTTTCTTTAATCCTGTATGTTTAGCCCAAAGTCCTCCCCTTTTCACCATGTTCCATTTTAGTTCCCAATAAGTTCACATCAAGTTCTCAATATGTTCCCCAAGTTCTCAATATGTTCCCCAAGTTCTCAATGTATTCACCAACATGTTCTCTATATCACCTCACCTTTAACCCATGTGCTTTGGCAAATGTTGTACTCCTTTCACATCTATAGCTGAGCCAAAGGGGAGGAACTCAAAATAAAACCTTCTATTTTGGCGAGCTTCCATGGCTTCACTTCTTTTTGAGTGATTGACCAATCAAATTGGCTCGTTGCAAAAAAAAAAATTATTTTGGGGAACGCTTGTATGTTTGGGAGTGTCCCATCTTTGAAAATATTGGTGATGGCAATCAAATGACTCCTTTTGAGGGAAAAAGAAGAAGAAAAGAAACTAATTGTGCACCCCTCGCTAATTTGTGGAAGCATGAATAAATAAGTACCCCTAGTTTAAAACACCTGACAATCTCTCTTACTTTTCTCGATGGAACTCAGGGTCAGGTCACGTGTAACCTGCTCAATCACTATTTTCTGGAATCTAGTGACGGAGCACCATTGTTGAGCTAGAGAGGTCGATCTTTCTTATGCTCAGATGGACAAGACGGACTGAGAAGATTCAGCAACTCTGTAGTAAACTCAAACTTTCTTAAACTTTGGGTGCATAGTTTGAACACAAGCTCTCTTCCACATAGCAGCAGCTTGCGAAGATTGAGTAAGGCGTAGATAATAAGTCCTCAGAACTCAAGCTTAAGTGGTGGTGGTTGTGATACTGGCTTTCTTCAAGCAGTAGGTCCTTGTCGAGTCGTCCAATCTAGGTAGGCGTCTTGGGCGCGACAACTTTTGGAACCTACACATCCTTACTCTGGAGCAATACCGACTTCTTCTTACTAATGTGTTATTCTCCTTTGCTGAAGAAGTTTTTATAGCTTCTGGGTGCCCGTAAAAACCTGGACGCTTCTCTTGTTCGTGCTACAGACGTCAACGATTTTCCTTCCCTAGGTATGATGTTCTATCTTTTGTTCAAGGATCTGCTTGGTTTTACCTGGTCATTAAATCAGGTCTATTCATAGTCTCGTCGTTTGGAGGGTGTACAACTTCTTTTCTTTTTCTTTTTCTTTTTATGCACAATAGCAGACCCTGAGAACCTGTTGGCACCCCCCCAAGTCAGGCGCGTTGGCAGAGGGCCAGCATGAGTTTTCACCTCCACACCATAATTGGGTTTGAACCCTGGACCTTTTGTAGGTCCGAGAAGGGATTATACATATCAGCCATCACCCCTGGGGTAGTGTACAACATTCTTCATTTGGGTGGATAACGCAACGTAGGAGAGGATGCCCACTTCATATTGCTCATTCACAATGGAACTTCGTAGTACTACTGGTCTTATGATTGTTTCAAGTGGAGTGTAGAGTTTGTAAACCGATGCGGGTCATGAAATTGATCACCAAGCTCTATTTTCTCTGAACAAGCACAACCTGTTTATCTCCATACTTTCTATTCAGTTCAACCTCTTCTCAGATTTTTGTTACTCTTTGTGAGATAATCACTATCCACATGGGATTTACTGATATTTTAAAAACAACAACTAATCCATAGAGTTTTGTCAATATAGAGCTGAGCTCACACTTTTTGATGTTCAGGACGTGTGACAAACATCTTCAACTCGAGAGGTGTGGGCCGTGTCGTCTAGAGAAAGATGGCATCATGCAGCCATAAAACATACAAAGCTTCGAGCGATGTTCCCGAGTGCAATGAACAAGTTTTCACAATGGAAGGTCACTTTAACAAACTATTAAGACCCAGGTCTTTGATCCGCGACCTTAAGGTAGAACCTCACTACGAGAAGCTATCAAGACTACCCAGGTCTCTGATATGTGAACTTAGGGAAGTTTCCAATGAGATAAAGATGTCAAAAAGCCTCGAAGAAGATGCTAGGGATGTAATTTCAGATGATCCTGAGGAACAACTCCTTCAAGCGATACGCCGCGGTGCCACCCCTGGAGAGGTTGAGTCATATCTCAACTTGACTTTCCAAAATATCTCTCCTGGAGTAGATGAAGAAATTAACGAAGAATTCCCTAGTGCATCTTTGGATACCCGAGGAAATGAGAGAGACAAGAGATGTGCGCTAGCTCGAGGTTGGGTATATGACAAGGCGTTGGGAGAAGCAAAAGACGACACACCCATCGAGGAGTTTTTGGTGAAAAAACTTCAGACCGATGAATGTTTGAAGAGAGGAGGACACTGCACAATGGTTGATTGCTCGGCTGTTAGATGGAACATGGTGAACATCGTGCTGGCCTTGATACGATGGAGAGGTGCAGCTGATGATGGTAGATTTTTGAAAAAGGAAGAACTTCTAGCAATTGCTGTTGAGTATGGGCATGTCGAGTTGGTTCAGCACCTAACTAAAATGCACGACGTCAATGTGAACATAACTTTCAATGACATATGGGATGTATTCAGTTGTCTGGAAGATTGGAAACCAAATAATGCAAGATTAACTGAACGAACATATATATTTTCAAATAATCATTTTGTTTTTTTAGAACCCATTGGTTCTGCTGCTAGAATGGGGAACGTAGATATGGTAATAAGTCTTTTAGCATGTGATACAATAGACGTGAATGAAGGAATTCCTCTTCATTGGGCTGCCGCAATGGGGCATCTTGATGTGGTCGAAGAGCTTCTCAAAAGCAAAAAACAAGTTGATGTCAACGCGGTGAAAATGATACCACTGGAACATGAAGACGAGAAAGACCGCTATGGATTTCATTTCAGTCCACTGCACTTAGCCTCATTATTTGGCCACGCAAGTGTTGTGAAGGCCTTATGTGAGGACACAACAGGACGTCAAAGAGCCAATACTGATAATCGGCGGGGAATAACAGCCCTTCAAATTGCAACAGAGATGAAGCGTCATCAAATAGTGAAGACCTTACTAGAAAGACCCGAGGTTGCGAAACAGGAGGAGGGTTTGTACAGGGACAGGCAGGTCCATGTGGATGCAGCGAATGCCATTCTTGTGGGGGCTGCCTTGATTGCAAGTGTGACTTTTGCCGGATGGTTACAACCACCTTTGGGATATTCTGCGTTCTTTGGGAGTGCAAGCATTGAGGTGGGAGCCCCATCCCCATCTGGCATCTATCCGTCATTTGTTTCTGTTGCAGGTCATCCCATCATGCAAATATTTTGGTTTTTCAACTCCATGTCTTTCTTCTTTGCCATTGCAACCCTCATGGTGGGAGCGAGTGCTGCACATCCCCCAAAACACGGCATATTCATTGGAGAAGTGGTGCAGTCTTTGCGGGCTTCACTTTCTCTAGCATACATCCTTTTGACGATCTCAGTTGGATGTGTAATGGGTGCATTTGCAAGTGCTGGCTTTCTAGTGTTACCGCCCATTCCAAAGTATATGCTCAATATGCGAGTCACAGTTGGCATAGGTGTGACGGTGGTATTTCTAGCATGGACATCATCTAAACTGCTCTATGTTCTGAAGGTTATGAAAAAGATTGTTACAAATATTATTGATCAGATTCTGGTTACTGAGATTATGATCAAGATTTTGAATGGTACGAATAGGAGGAAACCAGTGAGTTTTTTTTAATGAATATTAATTGAAATGCGCAATTGAGAGCTTAAATGCATGATTATTTGTGAAATTGGATTATGCCATATTGAAGAGACTATGGATGAGTATCAGATTTTTCCATGGGTCAATGGGTACCTGTGGTGATATAATGACTGGTCTTTCAAGCAGTACATGTCATAGGTTTGGAAGAGCTGTTGACAACCTTAGCAAAAGTGTACAATATCCTACAAGTTGTACACTTGTTTAAAGATGACCAGTTGCAATTTTGGCTTACTTAGAGTTTCTTTAAGCATCTTTCTATTCGATCCATATAAGATATCAGCTCCATAAACTTTGGAAGTTTGAACTTCCCCTTGTCCAGGTCTGAATATTCATTGGATGTAATAAAAAATGATGTTAACAAGATTAAATTCTAACATAGGTGTATAACATAAGTCTTTGAAAATACACACTTGCATACATATGCTGATGTATATGCATATCTCCATCATCTGGTCATTGCATTTTATTTATACCACTCCAATTTCTTCATCATCCATGACCCATCACACATTTAATTTAAGGGACATGTATTTTTGGCCATCATAACAGCATTGTCTCAAGTTGAATACCAATTGTACAATTCTTATGAATCGGGTCGGCCACAGTGAACCAGCACCCACCAGCACACCGTCCACTGGATGCCTGTTATTACTCAGTTGTGCCTGAACCTCCCCTGAGTTAATATTTTGGTTTCATGTTTTTAACCATTTCTGTAAGAAATAGGTCTCATATATAGGTAGATAGGTAGGGAAATAAGTAACTACTAGATAAGTAGATGGTTTATACATAGGTGAGGGCTGTGGTTTGTTCAAGTGGGTTGTTGGTAGGTAAGTAGCAAAAAAAGCACAGAGCTAACCACCATGGTTAGCTAGGGAACTGGAACCCAACAGAAAACTACCACTTACCATCCATCTTTCATGGTGTGCTGGTCAGTGCTGGTTCACTGCCAATCAGGTCAAAAAAACCTACTTACTAGTGACTTCAAGCCTTGTACAACAGGATATTTTTGCTGGGCATGGAAGTGACCTGTGGCCTGCCTCAATCACTTTGGGCACTCACCACAATTTGTTACAATTTGGGGTTGGATCATCACAAATTAGATCTCAAGGAACATGATCCACCTGCTTAATGGCTGACATTCCTAAGATATGTTAGCCAACATTTTCTCAAACATTGGCTTAACTGAGGGACAAAAGACTTCATTTTCTCTGGAACAGGAATTCCAGCCTAATGCCTACAAGAACATTATCACTGATAAGAAGGGCCAATTCAAGGATTGAGGACTCAGGGTTTGAGTTTTGGGTTGCAGACAGATCACAATTTGGCTGAAATTTTGATCCGGACCTTCTCAGCCCAAAAAATTAGTTTAGTATCTCTCCGTGTTTTTCTCACAATTCACTTGTAAATGACTCTGTACAGTTTGGTCTGGTGAATTGCTATAATCTACAGATTTAGAATAGGGGTTCTACCACACAAAGTGGATCAAGTTGGGTGAGGTTAATGTTAAGTCCACAGGGTCCCAAAGACTCAGTAAACAACCAATATTTTATAACAAGCATTTTCTTCACCCCCTAATGGCTTCCCAAATTAAGCGAGGTTAGAACCCAATTTATCGATGCAAAGTGTTCTTTAACATCCATTGACTGAGATGGTAAGAATATGACCATACCAAGGAGTCTCAAAGAAAAAGATATTTGACCATGACTACCTCAAAAATTTAGCACATTTTAGCAGTTCTCAATTAGCTTCTTGTGTTGCATACTTGTGTGTACCAGTGTTGTGTGTGTAAATGGTTTGGGACTTCCACTCCGTGTAAGTGTAAATCCCATAATGAAATTTATTTACACTCTGTGCAAGTGTAAGTCAATAATATTCATTTACATTTGTGGAAGTGTAAAACTGTGTAAATTTATTTTATGCCATGTATAGCTGTGTAAGTGTAAGAGAAAAAAAGTATATATTTTACACGGTCCGATAAAACAATGTAAATATGTAACAATATATAAACATAAAAAATGTGATTGTCACTTGAGGAGGGGAGATTTCATAATGTTTTTGAAGGTATTCCAGCTAAATGGCTCATTGCCAAAAAAAAACCATCAAAATATACACCCACAACTAATTCATATGACCTTGCAAGAAGGTCTGGTCATAAAAGATATATAATAAAATTATCTATAAAGTAAGGACAACAAGACTAGAACCCTGAGTTTGATGATAACTAGGGTGAGATTCAAAAAACAAAAAAACATTTGCATTTAAGGGTGGGGGGACCTCAGTTTTTGTGATGAAATGAGTTTCACCCTGTCTTTCCTTTTTCTTTAGCGCCTCCACTGTTGCTGCATATATTTTCACTGCTCCTACTTGTAAAGCTATAATTAGTCTTGAACCTTGTGCATTAAATGCTGATTTTCAGAATTCCATTCCAAGATTTAATAAAATTTGTTTACTTTGATGGATACCCCAGAAAAAAGGGTTTGGGTGAAAGGAGGCTCAAAGACAGGGTGACTTTACAATTAATTTTAGTATTTACACTTACACGCCCCAAAACATTTTCACAGGGCCGTGTAAGTGTATTTCACCAATATTTACACTGGCCTCAGGTGAGTGTAAAAATATATATACACTGCAACAGGATAAGTGTAAATGTAAATTTTTTTGAAGTGTAAGTGTAAATCATAATGCTTTACACTTACACTGGATTTACACACTGTATATATGGCTATTGATACTTACACGCACAAAACTGGTGTGTACAATGAGGATACCAAAATATGGCAACTGAGTGATAAAATAATGCATGTTGTTGGTGGCAGATGTTGATGTAGATAGTTGTCCAATATTGATGTCTGCATCAACCACACAGGCAACTATTCTTCCTCCTGCAAGAAAGTGCTCTCAGATGGTCTCATGGATCACTGCAATCATATGCTAGAAGCTACCCATTCCCTCAAGTGGATGCATGTGTCCCAATTCTAGAATTTAAGGAGAAGATCGTAGTGCCACAACACAATGTATAGTATGACTTTGTCAATATATCCAGTTTGAACCACGAATGTCATCCAAAACCTTGGTATGTCCAGTTTGAAACACGCATATCATTCAAAATTGAGACTTATGCCATCAAAACTTACATGACCATCAATGTCAATGGCCATGAAAACCAGCAAGCTGGGATTGAGCTTGATGTTAACCACTGGGATATATTGTAAGAAAAGTGGTTGAAATTGTTTGCAATCAAATGATATGTGTTCCCCTGATTGTATTGGTTACATATTGGACATGCAAACCAAATCTAAATTGAACCCATCATATATATATAGAGTTGCTAATGACCAACATAGGACAATATATGGGTATTTATGACAATTTATGGATATTCCATATACCTTGGTTAGATGCCATCTTAAGTTGTGGGTTCCAATGTGTATAGGGCGTGGTCAATGTTGAAAGCCAAATGTTTAATGTGTTGCTTTGTTTGGCAGAGACTTTAATGTACATTCCATGGAATGGATGATGGAGCTTGTGTACTTCCACTTTCTCATATTGAGAAATAAGTTGTAACCCAATTAGATTCAAAGAAAAAGTATTTAAAGTTTTCTATGTTTTGAAGCCCAAAATAAAAACCACTCTGGATGTCAGGCCACTATGAATAGTTGTACATACAGCAGCTTGCAATTTGTATGGTCCAGGGACTTTGCAATTTGGAAGTAAAATTTGAAAGCTCTAAAGAACTTGCCAAGCAACAGAGGTTCAGAGACACTAGGTATATGATTGAAGCATTACTACAAGCTTGTGATCTAGTGTTGGGCTGGCAACTACTTTTGAACATACCAGCATGGTCGTGGTATGGGTTCTTCTTTTTAAAAGAAATTTATACCATGCTGGTACTGATATTGGGTACTTTCAAAAAACTTTGATACCAGTCTGGTCCTACTACTGGGTACTTTAAAAAAGCATTCATACCCCTCTGGTCCTGGTATTGGGTCCAAGATTTTGCACTTGCTTGCAGCAGGTATACATACCTGATATTGAAATTGCTATAAATTTGATACAAGGCCAGTATTACCTTAAATCCCTACCAAGCTAATAATGATACCTCGCTGGTAGCTCATACCAGACTGGTAGGGTCCTTGTTACTAGCATTACACATCTACAGTTTATACTAGTGTTGATACCAGGCCCAGGCCTGTAAAATTGCAGACCAAACACCGGTTTTTTGCACATCATGCTTGCATCAATCCATCCAAAATTTCAAATTATAGAGATTTCCCTATTCCATTCAACATCAAATCTGAAAGGGGGATGTTGCTGGTAAGAACAAAGGGCCATCAACCTGAAGGAAAAACGGGGCTCACCAAAAGGTGTGAGAAAAATTAAGTTCAGCCACATGCTGTGGCTGCTACCAGGAGTGTGGCTTCAAGAAAGTAGAATGCACAAACTGCTAGGGTTTGCAATTTTACCTCATATTAAGAGGAAGGATCTGAAATTGGAGATAGGCAGACACAGATTATAGCGACAGAGTGAACCACCTCACCTATGCAGGATGGATGGTGTGTGAACTGAAACCATTTTTTCATGGTACTCCTGGCCTGTAGTTAACCACAGTGATTAGTTATGTATCAACCATCCAGACCACATCTACCTCTGTAGTAGCAACAAGTGCCTTGCCTACTTACCTTACAGTCTTTACACTCCCTTTCTACTTTACTATGATAGTTACCCACAAGTATATTCCCTCCAGGGATACTTAACCATTTAATGTGGGGCCACACTTAAAGTTAAAACACAGTTAACTCAAAGTTAGAAATGGTAAACTTAACCTTGTGTCCACACATGCAGAATTAGGTAGCACTTATTCCTACATGGATACCTATGTGGCAGGGGGAGATATCTAAGAGATAGCTAGCTTAGTTGTTAGCGCTGAATCTACAAAATTTGTAGATATTCATCAAAACTCTAGACGCAGTTAACATCCCAAGAAACCCTCCAAATAAGTTTGAGGTAACTTAGCGCTCCCACATCGCAAGCACTCCCGCCTACCGCCTTCGCGCATGATTGCACTCGAAAAGCCGCTCATCGCTTGCGGCATTCTCCCTTGCAGCAAGCAAGCAGCAAGTTTCTTGAAAATTCTCTGCTCATTTTTCTCATTTTTCTCTCTCTCAACAAACATCAAGTGTCTGACGCCATAACAACAGCAAACAAGAACATGGCGGCCTAGCAGGTGTCTGGCATCGCAGCAACAGCAAACAAGAGCATGAAGACCTAGCAAATGTCTCACGTCGCAACAACAACAAACAAGAACATAGAGGCCTACAACAATGAGGATCCAAGGTCTGGTGCCGATGGATAGGTCTTTGACAAACCACATAACCTTCACTCCTTAAATTACTCCTTTGTCAAATTGATGCGTGCAAACAAAATGCAATAACATGAATTGAATTAGTATCAAGACTAGTGTGTGCCCTGTGCCTAAGGCACAGGTGTGTGTGTGTCAGGGAGGAGAAGCAAATTTTCTTTTGATTTTCCCACCTTCCTTCCTTTCCCTCTTCCTTTATGTTTTTCCTCTCCACCTTCCTTGGTATGTTTTATGTTCCCTTATGTTCCCAAATAATTCCCAATAGCACCATTTTTTGACAAAAAAATATCACAAATGATTTTCTAAAATGTTTTACCTTTTTTACGTAAGATTTAATCTGGATGTGAAAAGCAGGTGCCTCTTCCTTGTCAAGTAAGTATTTCAAGGGAGAGGATATACCAATGCCCACTACGACTTTTTACAACCGTCGGATATATGACACTGACATGGGAGATTAATCCTCTTAGGAAAAATTAGAATACACCAAGATAAGTGAGATTTCCTGGGTCCTGGCGGCCTGATTTCGTATGCCCTCCTCCGCCATTGGATTTACTGCTTTACATGCAATATGCAAGAAACTTGGAAAAGCATGTTACAGTCGGAATTGGCATCCTTACTGTCTTGCTCGTCGTCTATCTTTCGTGCGCGCCTACACGTGTGTCTGTTATGTGTCTGTTACAGCAGGAATGGTCACGAAGTAGACTGTCCGTCCGGCTTCAGGGGCGACTTCATTGTTAGTACCATTGTTCTTTTACTATATGTAATCATTGACAGAGATTTTCTTAGTATATGCACAGGGGTTGCTGCTGTGGCCGCTACATTCCACAGCTTTCAAAAGGTAAGGTAACTTCTTACCTGACGTTTTAGGCGTGGACAAGAAGAAGATGAAAAACTAGCAGAAAACTAAGAAGATGGTGGTAGTTAACTAAAGTGCAACATCTGCCACTTTACTTGACGTTAGAGCATCTCCAGCTCTATATGTGTGACCCTGAGATAATACTTTTTACATCCAAGTTTAGTTATGTACTCTTCTGCAACCCCACCCATAGAACTGACACTGGTATAGCAAATAGGTGGGGTACTACTAATAGCAAACCACCTGGACCAATCATTTTGATGGGCCAATCAGAAACACTGAGAAGTAGTTAGATCATAGTTATTACACTCTTTTCTGCAGGTGCACAGCGGTGCTGTACCTTTTACAAGCCACATTAACCGGCACAAATATGCTGAGCCAAAACCATTTTCCTGAGTCATACCGGATTGCCAATGGATGGTGCACTTCTGGGTGCCAGGTCACATACTTCAAAGAGCTCTAAGGCGGTTTTCTGCTTAGTTATATCAGGAGGAAAACAATGCAATACAAAGCAAGGGTGAAAGCAGAGTTTGAACAAGAAGTGCCCCCAGTTCATAATGGGGGTATTAGCCCAGGTTGAAATGGTAGCAAACAGTTTTGGAAATAGAAATTTCATGCAGCCAATGAGAAAGTTCAGGTCCTTAATTTTTTCTCTTGGGTTTTGGGGAGGGGGTATCTTTTGTTCTTTGTCTGTTCCCATCGTTCCCAAAGTGTTGCTTCAGTGTTCCTCACAACACCTCAATTTTTCTATCCCATATTGTTTGGCTTTGTTTCAACTTCCATGTACATATATAAATTGTGAAGGGGCTGAGGCCAAAGGAACACTGACAAAACATGCTTCTATTATGAGGAGTGAAACATATTACAGCTACTTTGTTGTGGAGTGCCCAATGTTCCAACAATATGGGGTATTCATTCAGTTGGCTCCTTCTGAAAAGAAAGACAAAAACAAAACAAACCCATGGGTCCCCCATGCTTAATTAATAGAAGCATGAATAAGCCCCCCAATTGTTTGAAAATGGTGACAAACAAATGTAGGAGTATAAATTCTACCCAGGCAATAAGCCAATGGAGCATGCATTCAAAAGACCCAGGGTTAGGCCTTTAGGGGAGGGTGGGGGTGGACATTGAATTTTTTTACTTTTTTCCTTTTCTCAATGTCTTCCTTTCAAGTTCTCACAAGGTCCCCAAGTTTGGAATGTGTTCCCCCAGATGTTCCTGATAGTACCACACTTGTTTTTGCCCAAAGTGGTCATCTTTTCACGTATATAGGTGGACCAAAGGGGATTCACTCCATCTTCCAAAGAAACTTTTATTTTGGGGAGCGTTCAAGTGTTTTTTTTGGCAGGGTAATGGACCAATCAAAATGGCTCACTGCAAAGAAAAACAGTTCAACTTGTTAGGCACGCCCATCCACTTAATATGAAGATGAATATCAAGTGCCCTAGAATGGAAAGCAGCTGTGGAGCAAATTCTGTGGGGGACAGTGGGCTAATGGGAAGGCGCCCCTAAATTATGCTGAAAAGTTTAAGGTTAGGAATAGCACAAAGCATTAATTCCTAACCAATGGGAATTCTACCTAGTGTAAAACAGAGAAAGGTTCTCAAGATATCTGTAAAATTCTCAATGGAGATGAAATCTACAGGGGATGGCCTGGTGCATTGGCATTCCGCTTTGCAAAATACCCCCAATTACGTTAGGCCTTTGCAATTTGTAATTTATTGTCATAGTGGGTTGACTTGATCATTACCCCAGACAAATGTTGTATTAGAATATCAAGCTTTGGTGGTATTTCAAATTTGGTCCCTTGTCTTTGTTTCTGCATGAAAGAACCAACCTTGAAGTCAAGGCACAAGCTCAAGTGCTCTCGTTTTCAAAGCTAGTTGGTGTTGATGTGTATGTGTGAGGGAGTAATGAGAATGTTTCTTCATGAAATTATGAAGAGCATGAGGGTGTGAGGGATTAAAAGCTTTACATGAAAACACAAAGTGTGAGTGTGAGGGAGCTCACAAATGCATATTGGGGACCTATTTTAGTTTTGGGAGTTCACAAATATATATTATGGGAATCTGATTTGGTTTTGGGAGTTCACAAATATGTGTAATGGACATTTGATTTGATTGCAAAAGTTCACAAATATGCATAATGACATTTTGATTTCATTGTAAAAGTTCACAAATATGCATAATGGTGTTTTGGTTTGATCTTGGGAGGTCATAAATGTATGATTAGGGTTTGTTTTGGTCTTCAAAGTTCACAAATGCATGATGGGGATTTGTTTTGATTTTAAGAATTCATAAATTTGCAATTTGGCCTATTTTGGTGTTGTGAGCTCACAAATGCATGATGGGACTCTATTTTGCTCTTGAGAGTTCACACATGCACGTAATGCACATAATGGAAGTTTATTTTGAACTTGGGAACTCATAAATGCATAATGGCAAGTTTGTTTCAACCTTGGAAATTTTTTAATGCAGGGGGCTTGTTTTGGGCTTAAGAGATCATAATAATAGTTGGACAAACCTCTTATGGTCAAATTGGGTGATTTGTAAACAAAAAAAACAATTACACATGATTTACAAACCATTTTATAATAATCCTTTTCATCAAGCTCATCAAGCTCATCAATTCATCCTTCAACTCTTCTATTATATTTTGTTTAGGTTCTCCATGTAACTCTAGGGTAATGTTCTTCACATCATCTTTCCTACCAACATCTCTTTTGCAATCTACTCCTCACTTTCATGCCTTACATCCAAGCAAAACCCTTCATTTTTTCAAGGACATTCTCTTCAATAAATTTTTCTTTCATCGTCATTACATTTACTAATACATAATCCAAACTACCTTACAACAACATATTATTGTCCATCTCACAAAAGATTGCACACACCCAAAAAAATCAAAGATATTTTCTTTTCCATTACACCAAAACAATACAAAATAGTGGTGCACTTTGTGTCGACTCAAATTCTCAAGAGAATTCGTGATCTTCTTAAATTCATTATCTATTACTATTTGTTGAGAAAAATTGATTAATAATTGAAGAGGTCAAACTTCACAAGACCTCTTGAAAAAAGTTATGAAAATTATGATCAATATTCATGCATGCATATCCTATGTAATATTACAACATGTTTTTTTAAGAAAAAAGTGTTTTGCAAATGTCCTTCCAACAACTTTGATTTTGTTTGATAACTTTTATTTCTTGTTGTGCATAGCAAGAAATTAACAATTTGAATACATTCAAAAAATAGGTCAAGGTTTTAGATGTACCTTAGCCAAGGGTTTTGTTCCATGAAGAATGACAAGATCCCAAGGTGTGAAAGGACCAAGGTTTTTGTGCAAATGAGTTTTGTAATCCAAACCCATTTTTTTCAAATTAGAATTGTGAAACACTTTAAGATTGTACTTGTCCTCCTTAATGACACAAATGATTTCATTACTTTCTCCATCAAACACCTCCCATTTATTTCCCTATCAAATTATTTCTCAATACAACATATTATATTGTCAACTTGACAACACTTGAAAAAAACACAACAAATAGAAAAATATATATATCCAAAGGCAACAATTATTAAAAGTTTATGTTACATTTCATAGGTATAGTTACATATACTCATCCCCTTCTAGACTTAGGTTCTACTTGGTTGTGGTGTTAACTTACAAGGGAAATAATGAATGCCAAAACTTGTTTTCAAATTAATGACTTTGAATAGTATATTTTGGATTGGGTATCCATATAATGTGCTACCCCACAACTGCACAAACCTTGACATCAAATGTTGGGGTTCAAAATCATTTTTTGCAAAAACAAAGTCCAAAAAATATTTTGATGTTATCCAAACCCATGATTAACTAGTGGGTACCTGTTAATTGTTTCAACCAATTAATAACTCTTGTTGTTGTTCTGTCTGTATACTCCAGTTATAAAATATTTTAGAATCTTTTGGTGCATTCAATCTTTTGCCTTCCAACATGTTATATTTTTAATATTTAATAAAATCTCATTACTTTGCAAATTAACGATGTTTTTAGAGATCGAAAAAGAGGTTGGGGTTGAAAGAACCCCCCCCCCCCCCAAGGGATCATTTTGACGGATATTTCTATTATATAAGCAGAATTATATAAGCAGTGTTGGGCGGGTATTTGATATGTTGAATAACCTCCATGTCTGGGTATTTGTAAAATGGGAATTAAAAGAATTAAAACTCAGACTCAAAGAATCACAAGTTTCGGGTATTTGAAAAAAATCAGAATCAAAGAACCGCTGCCGATTCTGGTTATTTCAAAAAAACTTCACAAAACTGTCGGGTTTCACAAAAACTTGGAAAAGAGGAGCTAGGCAGGTTTTTGGGCAGTTATTTTACTTTTACGAAGCAATTGAGAATCGTGATTTCGTGTAGTAACCAGGCATTTGGTTATATTTTGATAACCGCAGTTACCAACTCTGGTACCTGAGATGATACCCGGACTGAGTCGAGTGCAGTTTAAACATGATTACATCTTCATAGAATCTGTCAAAGGCCGGTTCTACCATAGAATCTGTCATCTGGGGGGTTGCAGAACAGACAAAAAAAGACCACATGTCATATCTCCTCTCCTCTTTCACTGTGAGTGATCGTCCATTATCGAGAGAATGTGAAATGGCTCACCTCAAAAAACTCACCGAGACAGAGTCCAATTCTGCCGCGGAACGTCACGTCAGATGAACGCATGCATAGACATAGTGAATTAATATAGTAGATGTGAACATTATTATAAAATTCCCTCGTATATCCCACTTAGTATGCCCATGTTTCATTACAACTCCAACATGTACAATTGTTAGAGGGATAACACTTATCAATAGTATACTTTGCCAAATAAAATTAGACCATTTTATTAATAAATATGTATTCCAAACTACTTTGACCTAACCTATTATATAATATGATGTAATTTCTTGTCAATAAACCACCTAATTGAACTCACACGCATTAGTGATCACAAGAACATATAGTTGAAAAGTTTGAAAAGTTTGAAAAGTTTGAAACTCATCAAAACTAATAATCAAACTTGGTGAAATTTAACGCATTTGCTTCTAATTTAGAAAAAGTGAAATAAACATAGTTAAATTGTTTTGAGCACCAACACAATTAGTACACTTGTGTTAAACATATCTTGAATCAAAAAAATATCTTGTAACCTTTTGTTATGTTTACATACCATAATCTATTAAATACACAATTCAACTCAAATCAATTGGAAACTATGGATTTTGTGATGGAATTTTTTTTGAGCTTAGGATTTTTTTTCAAATTACAAGATACTTCAAACTTGAAGCGAGTTACATGTTTTCCTTGAACATCTTGTGCTTGGGTTTCATACTTGAAAGACGACGACGAATTTGGAGCATTGGGATTTGGCTTCTCTTTTTATCCAAGTTTGGATTTGGTTTCATACAATTTTGTTGCTTCAAAAAGTACAACCCTATTTTCATCACATATGTCCCATTTATTCTCAAAGGCAACCTTCTTTCCAAAATGCTTAATCTTGTATTGAGCTATACATGGCAAGCAATGTTCTTTGCCTATCATTAGCCCACCCATCTCTAGGAAACTACCCATGCTTTCCTTACTCAAAGCTAGTTCCCATGCACAATGCCTCCTTGTGATTTACTCACACTCTAATTTTCACCAAGATTCACACACAATTCAACCAAGTTAAGAAAAATAATGACACAAAATATGTCAACCTCAATACCTATCATTAAATTTGTGTAAAAACCAAGTCATGAGAACATTGTTGGTACAAATATGTATTAACACCCAATTATGCAAGGTTTAACGCTACAAGGAACTTGCATGTGTAGAAAGAGTGAAAGGAAGCCAAAGAAACTAAAGAGATGGAAATGCACTTGGCAAACCAAAGAACTTGAAGGAGCATGCATGTGTATGGAGAGTGATTTTGTTGGATGAGGAAAACAAAAGAGCTTGGCTTGATGAATACAAACACTGGTGCTGTGGTGAAGCTCAATGATATAAATAGGAATGAACTTTGTGGGGTTCAAAAGATTTTTCCCCTCTTTTCCAAGGTGACATGGATCTTGCAAGCCCACGTAAAGTACTTTTGCCAGCATCCTGGGTAGGATATTACATATGCTGTAAGGTAAAGTGATCCCCAAAACATCATAATTTTTTATGCAAAAGAAGAGACCTGTAAGGTTGTTATGATCGTTACTAAGGTGCAAGGCTGATTACCAATAGAGTTATCCATAAAATCCCGCGATTAGGGGCCAAAAACGGTTAGTTTTGCCATAACAGGACATCAAACATGTAACTGGGAGTGGAAATTCCGCAAAGCAAAGCCAAACTAGTTTTTCCACCATCCTGTCTTTCCTTTTTTGCTCAGCACCTCCATCGCTGCTACATATGTTTTCACTGCACCTACCTGTACAACTACTATAAGTAGTCTCGAACCTTGTGCATTAAATGCTGAAACTCAACATTTTCCAACAAGGTTTAATAAAATTTTCCTTACTTTGCACATACCAGTGAAAGAGGGGATAGGGGTAAAAGCAACCCCAAAAACATTGTGAAAACAAGGTGACTTTACACATAACTCTAATACATGTGAGAAATCACACGGTGAGATTTTGATTGGAACTACTTCAGACTAATCTTGAAAAGTCTGTGATAATTTGTTTTTGGACCTGATATCATGTAGAATAAACACAAAGTCCATAAATCAAACCTTGATTAAACTAATCTCAAGATTAGCATGGCCAAATGAGTTGTTCATGACCATACCATTTTTGTAAGGTGTACCCAGGCAATTGGTTGCATATTGGACAGAAATATATAAAATTGAACCTACCATAAATGAAAAAAAGAATTAACCGCTGAGGAGATTAGCCTAAACTATGGGTATTTATGACAAATTGTAGATATGCCATATCACTTGGTTAGATCAAATCATCTAAAGTTGTGCAGAATTGAGTCCTGGTATATATGTGTTAGTCTTTGGGGTTAAGTTTAGGGTGTAAATTTCATGGCATGGATCTGATGTATTTTGGCCTTTAACATCTTAAGAAATAATTCATCTTCCTATTAATTTTAGAGGCCAAATATTTACAGCTCTTAATGTTTTCCACCCCAAAACAAAAGTTACCTCTCCTATTCACCTCTCCTCTCTTATTCATCAGATGGGCTGCCTTCCAAATTCTTTTTTTCTTTTTCTTTTTCTTTTTCCAGCAACAGGGCCATTTTGATTGGCCAATTACCCCACCCAAAAAAAAAACTGAAACTTCAAAGGCTCTTCATAATATCAATTTTTATGTCAGGATGACAATTCTTATTTCACTTTTGGCTCATCGATATAGGCGAGAAGGGAAAACTTTGGGCAAAGCATATGGGATAAAGTGAGGTGCTATTGGGAACACCCTTTGAGGACACATTGAGAACTTGGAGAACCCAAATGGGAACCTGAGAACATCATTGGGAACACCCCACTCCCCCTGCAGTCTTACTCCATATTACAAAGAAGCAAGGTCCTCAAAATGACGAGATGTGTGGAGTGTGGACACAAAATATACCACCACAGTTAACCAGCTCACCAATGGGGATGGATGGTTTGTGGGCTGGAAACATTTTTTCATTGAATTCATGACCAATGGTTAACCACGTTAATTACCTATGTATCAACCATCCATAAGACCTCTACCTATGTTGTAGCCACCAAGTGTTTCACCTAGTTACCTTACATTCATTTTACATGGCATGTCCACTTATAGGGAGTGGAAGAGTTGCCCACAAGTACATTCCCTATTTACTCACCTATGATATCTTGCCCATTTATTATAGGGTAGTTTGAGGTTCAAATTGGAGGGTTTATGGGATGGTAACCAGGGTAAAACCTTAGTAACTCATGACATGGTTCATCCACAACTGAAATCATACTAGGTTTCCAATGGATGGTGCATTGCTGGGTGCTGGGTCACATAATTTGAGTGTTGTGAAGTGGTTTTCCACCAGGCTTGTATTAGGCAGAAGAACATGTAATGGGAAATGGTTGTGGCAGCCAATTGTAACCATGTAATGGAAAATGGATGTGACAGCCAATTGTAAACATGTAATGGAACGTGGTTGTGGCAACCGATTATAAACATGTAATGGAAAGTGGCTGTGGCAGCCGATTATAAACATGTAATGGAAAGTGGCTATGGAAGCAGATTCCTTAGTGGTAGCTGCCTAATGGGAAAGTGCCCCTAAATTGTGCTTAAAAGCTTTAGGCATTTGCTGTGGTTGTCGCCATGAGTGTGGCTTAGGAAAAGCACAAAACATCAATTGCCAACGAGAAGGTGCCTCTAAATTGTGCTTAAAAGTCTAGGCATTTGCTATGGCTATTGCAAGGAGTATGGCTTAGGAAAAGCACAAAGCATCAATTTCCCACCTATGGGAATTTTACACAATGTAACATGGAGAAAGGTTCTCAAGATATGTGTAAAATTCCCAATGAAGATGAAAGTACACATAATGACCTTGTGCATGGGCATTCTACTTTGGGTAAAGCACTCAGAGAAAATTTGTAACTTATGTGGAGGGTACCTTATGTCCATGAATTTCCTTCCTAAAAATTGGGAGTGATATTATGCCTACTTATAAGTGGAACAAGCCTCCCATTCTTGAGGTGTAGGCATAAGAACCCTCCCATCACATGCCTTATGATCTGCATAGATTTGGTTCATGATTAATTTTGCCTCATGCTTTACGATAGTAAAAACCTTAGGGTGGGGGGACATTCCCAAAACACAGGGCTGGACTGAGCTATCACCTCAAGCTAGGCCCTTTATTGTGAAAATGCCCCCATCCTAGGGCTTTACCCTACACAAAGTGCCTCCAAGTAGGCCAGACCCTTGCATTTTGCGAACCATAGAAATCCAAGGCACCTTGAAAGTAGGGGAATTTGAAGACTAAACATGGTACCCATGGAGAAAACATCTAAAGTCAAGTTAGTGGTTGACACGTGGAGTTCAATGGATTATGGGAGGCTAAACCAGCCATAAACAATGGATTGCTTGGAAGTCAACTTGAAAGTGTTGATCACACATGCATGGCCCCACCTCTTTTGAGATGTTCAAAGAAGGAATTTCATTTGACATTAGTCTTTTGCGAAAAATACTTAGACACCAATAGGTTGCCAAAATTTGCACACTCTTGAATTTGGCATAATATTAGTGCACTATGTTGGCGCATAGTAATGTATCCATGGAACTTGAGTGTGTCAAGGTTGAAGGTGCAACATTTATCAAGTGGTTTGACAAACTTAAATGACATGTGCCATTGACAAAGGACTACTTTCGTGATGTTTTGAAACTCCTAGGGATTGGGATCAACTTTTGAACAAATGAATATGACAATTAAAAACATGTTGCAACTACTGACTGTGATGTTCAGTGCAATGCACACAAGGGAAAAACCCCTAGCAAATACTTGTGAGGTTTTTGAGATGACAGCATGCGTTTGGTACTTGTCGGCCATAGTGCACCAGCGTCCATTGTTGTCTATAGCAATTTTTTTGCCTTTCGGTAAGGGAATTTAATTAGAACACAAAGGGTTGTAGGTAGATTGGGTTGGCCACACAACTTTCACTAATAAGCTGCAAATTGATCCATGCAAACATACAAAAGGAGCTTTCGCCCCTCTCATGAAAGCACTGTAATTTTTTATATCAATGTCAACAATTGTCTAAGGAAAGTGAGTGTAGTCTAGCAAAAGGGCATGGAGAGATCAATCGATCAAAGGCCATAATGGGCACTCCTACAAAAGTTAGTTTCAAAGCACAAATGATTTGTGTGCACAATCTAAAAGAATTAATGGACCTAGAACTTATAGCTACCAATGTGGATATATTAACATTAGTTGAGAAGAAAAAAAATAGCCCAAAAAAATTTCATAGCAAATGTAATCCAAGTTGTTAGAACTTGCAAAATGTATGCTTGAAGAAAAATAGTAGGTTGAAATTGCTTTATAGTTAATTCAAATTTGATTTCATTAGAAACAAGTTGTTTTTGTTCTAACTTTAGAAATGTTGGTTTCATCATGAAATATATGAGTGCATCCTTGGTTAAAGTTTTTGGGTTGTAAGCTCAAGAACATTTGTTTCATGGTGGTCAATTTGCTTGTATCAAGAACATTCAATGTAAATAACATGACTTGAAATGTGCAAGTTAACCTTTGTTTTGGTTTTGGGAATTTTGACCCGAGTATAAACTGAAACTTTGTGTCTATGTTTTAAAGTAGAACACAATCACTAAATGTTTTTGGTTGATTTGCAAATTTTGTGGGTTGCTAGAAAATTTGAATCTTATGTCAAAACCTTCAAAGACAAAGAATTTGACCTTGATATAATAACTTGTGGTCTGGTTGGGGAGGCATTGTTTAGGAAAGAATATAAGTTTACTCAAAACAGGTTGTGCTAGAAAATAACCTAAGGCAGGCCAAAGGGGGATGGTTCCCATACAACAAAATTGCTTGTGATTGCTTTGATAGTAGGTGAAGATTGCATGTCATTCTTTGTAGCAATATTGTTACTTCTAATAATTCTAAACATAATTAAATCGCGCTTGTTCAAGTTTGTCACACAAGTCCATATATCTTGTGATCCTTCGATTTGTTGAAACTAAATGCCCAATTAGAATTGTTAAATATAGTAGCTTATATATTGATGGGGAATAGTTGTTCAAGTTTGATCACATAAATTTTGAATGACTTTGAGTGATTTAATTATGTTCTTGCCTTGAAATTAACTTAGAATTCAACTAATATTGTTGTGAATAATGGCTACAATTTAGTTGTAATGTGTTCATTTTACCCTATGATTAGCTTCATTTTAAAAATAAATAAAATTCATATTATAGTTTATGCATGTAATTGATTTTGCACATATGGCTTGAATTGCATTTGTGTCAACAAATCCATAAACACACAATTTCATTCATCATAAATTGTTATCAATATTATCAATTACATGTATAGATTGTATATAAATATTGTCAATTACTTGAATGAATTTCATTCACACTTCCCAAATTAACAACCAAGGTTTTGACACATTCCGTGTGCCCTTGGTTGATGTTTTCTATTTCAATTTGTCTCCTTGTTTTGTTGCTTAGATTATTGATCATTTTCAATATAGTCGTACTACTTGCTAATGCTTAACTTTTTTCACTTCTCTGCACACAACTCATGTGGTATGCTAATCATAAAATGCTTGCCCTTGGTTAACATAATTGCTTAATGGAATAATGGTCACAATTGATAATTCAAGACCATTTTCATTATGTACATTAAAATCAAACTTACCTACAACAAAAAAAAATTCAAGCCCAAAGCAAAAACACAATTAAAACAAACAACTTGATGTCAAATTGTAGTTTGCATGCATGTTTTATGTGTGTGAGACTTTTTTTATTTGAATAGTGTTGGGCATCAATCTATAGCACATGACATCATAGCACTAAGAAATTTTAAATGGGAGTTATGGTTTTTGAAAAATACCAAACTCACCAAACAAGATATTACTTTGGCACATATAAATTTCAAAAACATATTTGGCTTTAAAGATAAGCTCTAGAATTCCAAGACATCAAATTCCATAAATTTGCAAAACATATAATACTATGGAATGGATTGACCATCAAATTCTAGTATTGTAAGTTTGTAAATGTTATTGAAATTATGATGGCATTATGGAACCTCATGTCAATGTTGTAATTGTAGAGGATGTATTTGGTGGGTGGTTCAAGTTGATGGTGCAAAACGCAATTTGTAAGTTCTAGCAACTAATATCCAGAATTATTTCAAAAAAATTTTGCGAATAAGAATTCACAAAACCATAGTAAATTAGAAACAAAACATTCATTTTTCCTCACTACTATTTACATTTGGGGATAAAAAGGAGTTTGGTACCCATATTTCAAATATTTTGAATTTTCCATAGTATTAAGATACATTCAGTAGTAAAACTAATTTGCTTATACAAGATCAAACCTATAGCAGAATGGTAAAGTTATATAACAGAAAAATTGCATTATTTCCCGTAGTGCCTATAATAGACAATTTAACAAAGGATTTGATGTTTTAGGTTTTCCAAAGTGAATTGCTAATATCTTTTCAAAATTCCACAATAAATAATAATGCCAATTGTCAAAAATACATTCAGTGATGTATTCAAATGAAATTATGATTTAAAACAACAAACATATGGAGTAAAAAGTAAACTTGCTTTAAACCCTTCAGTCCTACCCCATTGGCAAATTGAAAACTATCAAAATAGCTACATCCAAGGTCTGAAATAACGAAACATTAAGTAGGACAAATTAAAGATTTTGAGGGAAAATGTATCCAAATTAATGCCTATTTAGTTGCATATAATATATAATAGCTTAGTTACTATTGAATGACCTTTCAACAATGGTGTCAAAATTTATTTTTATTCTTAAAAACCCCAATTTCTTAAAGAAATTAAATTGTTGCTTAGGTTCTGGAATTTTAAAATATGTAAAATAAAAATTTTAAAAGTACAAATTGAGATATTTCCAATTTTTAACAGTTTCATAAATTTTAAAAATTCACCAGAGTACAAAAGTTTGTTGTTTTTGGAAAACATCTTATTTGCAAAGTTTGTGTTATGCTTAACAAAATTGAGAGCTAACTTTTTTAAAACATCAAGTTGTTAAAAAATCTTAATGTTCCAAATCCACCCACAAATGAAGATGCCTTGGGGAAATTTGGATCTTATTGTTTTTATTCATGTTTCACCAAATCAATAATTCAATCATGATCTCATAGTCATAACCATTCTTGCTTACTACAAATATATCATCATATGTCTTTTGAACATAGGAACCTGGTCCTTGTCCTGTGTGCTTTTAGGGTTCTTTTAACCATACCAACCTGGTTTGGCAAGTGGATCCTTATATTGGGCCCGGGACACGGACTATCCCATTGGATCCAACTTTTGGAAGTTTTACCTTATGAAAACCAGTTTCACATTAGGTGAATGAGTTTCTTTGGTGAAAGTGTTTAGATTGTTTAGATTGGAACAGAAGTTTTTGGGTGTTCAGACTGTTGATGCAGTAAGTAGATGTACAACATCTTATCTATTGGCAAGGCCAGCGTGTTTGTGATGCCTTGTTAACTTTCATGCTCACCCTATCCTAGTATTGGGTCCAAGATTGATTCATTACGGGTATGATACTGGTACCAGCAGAGAATTTCTCAAACTCATATACCAGTCTGGTATCACAATTTCATGATGCAATGGTATCAATATCGATATGATTAACATGACACCAGCTGGTATAAAATTTCAACTCTGGTATAAATCGAGTGTCACATAGCGTTGATTTTTCAGGGTTTCATCCATGGAAATCCATTTCATGTTGTGCATAACCAAGGCAATCAGGGTTGAAATACAAAAACCAGATTGCAACCATTGAAAAACAGAAAGAAACAAAAGAGACATGCTTGAAAGTTCAGCAAGAGAGCAGCCAACTTCACTCATGAAAAGATTAAGTGCAAATTCAAAATAAGAAAATGGGTACAACTTGAAGCAAATAATCATAGCAAGATTGATAGCAGGGGAGAAGGCAACTCTAAACACGCAACACTGATATGCACTCTGGTATTCAAACCCTAAAACCAGTCCCCTTGGGTCTCTGGTTGTTTTTGGCAAAATACATACCAAGGGTATGTTGCTATTCAATGGGTACCAGGTGGATTGATATCAGACTGATCGGATTTGCAATACCAGTGCTGATACCAGTGCATATACTAGGGCACAACCCATATACTAGACCAATAACACTGGTACCTAGCTGGTATCTGAACTGGGATAAAACTGGTACAAGGCTAGTATTAGATCAGGTCCCTAGTCCCTACCAAGCTGGCAGGGGTACAAAGTTGATATTTCCTCAGGTCATAAGAGCCTGGTAGGGCCCTTGATACCTGAAGCAGCAGGCCTGCATAGCAGAGTGCACCCACCTATACACCACACCAACAGTGCTTGAAAACCTAGTTAGTTAGTAGCAAAAATACCCAAGCATGGTTGCTAGCAATCAAAGACCTCAAAGTCACCCATAAAGGACATCTGTGGAGATATCATGCTTGGTCCAAATACAATCAAACTTGTTTTTGACGTTTTTCATAGCTGTAAGTGAAATTTGGTTCAGATGAAACATTTGTGCCTTTGTTGTCCCCTGCACATCAGATCAGCCAAGCAGTGAGAAAACTATTATCTGATTTTCATGACATACCTATAGAGAACACTTAAAAAATAAAACAGCCAAGCACATCCAGAAAAATCATCTTTGATTTTATGATATGTGGAGAAACACAGAAAAATCAAGCACTGAGAAAACACTTAAGTTCTCCTTGTGATATCTGGAGAGCACCATGTGTAAGCCAAGTACATGAGAACATACATCACTTGCGCCAGGAGTGTTAAGATTTTGAACATAAAATCTACTAAACAAGGAAATGGGCAGTTGTCTTTATGTTAGGGTTGGGGTTTTATATGCCCAACTTCCACTTAATGCACCCCATTCTATCTCTGTCTGGTACCTAATAGAGAGCATCAAGGCAAGATCAACCATCATGACCTTGAAATGTAATCAGTATAATCATCTGCAAGGTTGCATCCTCAACCACAACCCCCTTGGGGAGGTTCTCCTAAGAAATCCTCTTTATCAGCAGGTCATTTGGTTATTCTCCCTCACAAATTAACAGAAAAATAAATCCCAGAAGAGTCTCAACAGCCCAAAAGAGACAAAATGCCTCTCTGATTCTGTTTGGAAGGGTACTGTGTTTTTCAAAATACAACTACATAAGAGGAAATGCCAAATTCTAAAACCCTGTCACCTAAAAATTGATACTATGCAAAAACCGCACATCAAAGCTGCAAGAGACAGTAATAGTGTTGATAGTCTCTACAACATAAATTATGTATCACAAAAACAATGCAACATATACATAATGTGTAATGGAACTTCTTGCAGTGCCATGTTAAAAAAGCAAAAACCAGTTTTTGAACTTGACACAAGAATCAGCAAGCATACTATAATGCACCAAAAAAATGAGAAGCATTACACCTCAACAGGCATATACAACATGCAGGATGGAAGTCCTTTACAGAGTCTTTGTTAGAAAGTACATTGGAAAAAACAAGGTTAAACTTGACACAAAAAGTGGCAAATACTATGATGCACAGAACGAATGAGCATCATTACAGGGGAATGCAGCATATGTAACAGGCAGAATGAAACTCCTTGCAGAATCTTGTTGAAAAGTATTTTGGATTAAAACACACTTAAATTTGACACAAGAAGCAGCAAACACTGTGATGCGCAAAAAGAATGAGAATTATTACACCCAAATGCAGCATTACACGACAGTCAGGATGGAAGTCCCAAGTGCAGAGTATGTTGAAAACTACCTAGCAAAAGAAACACAGTTGAACCTAACACAAGAAGCAGCAAACACTATGATGCACAGAAAGAATGAGAATCATCAAAACCAAAATACAGCATAACATAATCCTGCATATTCATGTGGAGTTGCAAACCTTTAGTTTTTTGTTGACCTACATGGGGTTTTGGGAAGCAAACTAAAGTTGGACAAAAGGAATGCGGCTCATGCAAAGGCACTATAGTCACAACTAGAGTTTTAGGATAATACACCTAATATATGTTTCTCAACATTAGCAAATGAATGTGGAAGGAAATGCCCAAAAGTTAAGACGTTACTATGGAGTTTGACCCCATAAGTAAATGTCTTTTATTTCCAAGAATGTAAACTTTGCAAAGAGAGAACAACCAATTTTGGGAAGAGAGTTTGGCTAAATGCCTAGATGTGGATAACATATGCTAAAAGGCTATTATTTAGAATGCTAGCATGGTTCAATTGGTAAAGGCATGACATTTGTCATGATGGATTAAATAAAATGAGCAAATCATGTGAGACAATTTAGGAAATAATACAACTTAGGTCATGAATTTGAAGGATCTTCCTTGTGGAAACCTAGGGATAATCAATATATATGCCCCAAATAATCCAAAAAATATGCAACCTATGAAAACTTCTACCGAGTAGGATTTCCAAGGACTATACGTAGGTTTTATGGGGTGACTTGAACATGGTGAAAAGGCAAGAATATAAATCATCAACTAGTGGAAAGTTGATTTTCAAGAAGGAAATTGTTTGCTAGGTTTAGGGTTTAGTTTTATATTTTTGGCTTTTGTTTGTAATAGTAAAGATTCCTAGGTATTCTATTAGTTGTAACAATGTTATATTAGACCACCAACCGGTCTCTTGTATTCTAGAGTAACAAAAGTTTCCAAGGAAAGGCCATTGTGAAAAATGACCCTTGTATTAGATGAGGAGACTAAGGAAAAGCAAATTACAAGATTTGGCAAGATCAACCAAAGGATGTTGTCTTCTTTTCGAAGTTAAAATGTTTCATCAAATTCTGCAAAGAATTGTATAAGCTCAAAGCTGTAGAATTTTATAAAGAGGAGGCCACTTCAAAAAATTATCTAAAGATTGCACAAAGTGAATTTGAGGAAATAAAACATGACAATGAACAATAACAAAGGGTGGGGAGCCTAAAAAACAAAAAAATAAAGTGTTTAGTGAGGTGAGGATGGCAAACCAAAAGGTAAAGGCCAAGATATGATGGAAACAAATCAAACGTTTTGTTTTGAATGAATTTTTTACAATTGTCAAATCAAAAAATATTAGGGCCTTGATTTTAAATCTTCAAAATAAGGATTAGGTAGTTGTGATAAAAAGAGAAGAACTTGAGAAAACTTGTTGTAATTTTTACAACAAACTTTACAAGCCCCAAGAAAACTGGCCTAACATTTAGGAATTGTGATTGAAAGTTTCTTAATTTTTTTCCCAAGAAGTTTTCAAATGAGATGAATTTAAAATTAATAACACCTATTTCCCTAAAGGAGTTGCATTTTGGAGCAAGCTCCATGGCTTAAGGCAAGGCCCTAGGCCAAAATAAAATGATGGTGTAATTCTTCACCCACATTTAGGATTTGATTGGAGCTTAAACATGTGAAGATTGTAACATAACAATCAAGGAGAGATGCCCTCTTAAGAGGGCAAACAACGGTCAAATCACTCTAATATTTAACGTAAGATAAAGTGAATACTTAGGAAATTATTGGTGCCTGGTTACTTTGTTGAATGTTTCTTACGAGATCTCCATCTTTGCAAAATATTTTTAGTGTAAACTTCAACCCACACTTATGAAGGTAATTAATCATGACCAAACTACCCAAGTTCTCCATTTAATGTTCATTTTAAATAATATCATGTTGCCACAAAAAAGGATTTTATTGTCCTTGTCTTTAGGGAGAATAAGAGGAGACAAGAACTTAAGAAACATTTGTAATCTATTGCACATATTCTTGTTCATAAATGGGTTAGAATTGAATTAGGAAAAAAAAGCCTATTGGATTAAATAAAAAGGCTTAAATAAATTAGAATGGATAACAATATGGTTTAATTGGTAGGGGGAAATTGTAAGGGAGTTGTCCAAACTCCTAGGAATTCATTTTGGATTAGTGGGGTGAAAACACATTATAATATCTATCACAAGGAATTTTTGCAAGATTTTGGGATTTATAAATGGTTATGCAACTAAATAAAAATGATTATCATGAAATGGATAAATATTTATGTTTTTTCATTTAAAGCCATGACAATCATGGCCAATTATTATTTTTCTATTCATATGAATGTCAAGGAATTCAAACCAAAAATCCATTTGATGAAATTAAAATTTTAAGTTTTGATTTAAAACATTTAAAGGTGAATAACAATGTGTTAAATATGCGTCCATTTTACAAAGGATTACCAAAAGGACTCATATAATAAAACACATTTGATGGGGAAAATTTGAGAGGATAAAAACTTATTAACCACATGAAGAAAACACTCATACCTTGAAATATATGGAATTGTAAAATTTTAAAAAATCAAAAAAATTCCAAAATTGATTCAAAATCTTAAAATTTCAAAAGTCCTTTGGCACACATAAATGGGGTAAAATGTACATGATGTGTTTAGAAAAGTTGTAGTTTATTATATTAAAAAAATGCCAAAAAAATGCAAAAATGGTTATGATTTGAAATTATTATCATTTTAAAAGATGAAACATTGAATGTATAAGGAATCAAGATACTTTCAAAAATTCATATTTATCCAAAAATGATGAAGAAAAAAACATGTAGTGTACTTGGACAACTATAAGCATGCATTATCAAAAGTTGCAAAACAAATTGTTCCAAAATTATTTCATATGAAAAAACCTTCTTTTGGGGAAAAAGGATACTCATTCCTTTTTTACATTAATATCGTTGGCTCATTATATCTCATTTGCACCACACTACAATATTTAATATAATGTAATCACATTGCATGAGTTTCACGAACAACTTTTGAAGTCTCATAACATAATGGGGTACATTCACAAATAAACAAGTCATAAAAAATGTAATTATTGATTGGTGTTTCATGTTCTGGGGTCAAATTATATTAATTTTGTAAATTTTTATAATGTGTTTAAATAATAATTTTTTAATTTTTTATAGAAACATGTGGGATAATTTGGAATGAATTTAATGAGGATAAAATATACAAAGACACTTGTTAAGCATTGTAACCAATGGTTTTACTACTTCACAAACTCTTCAATGGAAATCATAAAAATACTTGATAATGATATAATTTTGTGGAGATTTTTAAAACTTATCTTTACATAATAATATAATGCAATACATTTCTAAGTCAAAAGGATTAAATGTTTTTTTTGCAACTTACAAATAAAATATTTTTCATATATTCTAATAATGTTTTAAAATAAGAAATCACCTAAATCTTTATTCAAGGTGCACCCTTGATATATTATTTTGTGAATGCATGTAGTGGATTTTGAAAAGAACACCTTAACACCTATGACAATTTCTAATCAATGAGTATGGATTCAATGCACCTTTCATATAATGTTTTTTTAGTGAATAAAGAATTTAATGATAGTATGGTGTCGTGAGATTGATACCAAGAAGATCTTTTGGATGGATTTTTATGACCAAGTTTTTCTATGTATCTTGAAGTTTTGGATTTTATTATTAATTGTTTTTATCTAATGAAATTAATAATTTAAAATCTCGTTTTTCAAATTAAATCTCCATAAGGTAAACTTGGATTAGAATTTTTTTTGCTAATGAATGTTTAATGACAACTTGCAAAACTTGTGTGATTTTATGTATTTTGCTTCCAGATTGCTTCGATAATGTTAATTTGGACAATTATGAACTTCCATATGTGCTTAAAATTGTTACACCTTTGTGGATTTTCACCTAGGGCATGGCCATAAAGGTTGCTAAAATTGTTGTCCTATTTATTGAAATTTTTTGTAAGAAGATCAAGTCATGGAATCTAATCCATTTCCTAATTTTTGGTAGGGTTATGATTGTTAATTATATCATGGCATCTACCTTGTGGTTCTTCATTAGTGTTTTGGCTCAAATAGAAAAGGTGATTGGGAAATGCAAAACTTTTCTTTAAATTTTTTTATGGGTTTGGGGGGAACACCACATTTTAACCATGGTTATCTAATTTTATTGTTGTGTGCAATTTTTTTTTTAAAAACTTGGCCTAATCAACCCCAAAGAAATTCTTATTGTTTTCCTATGTAACTTGGTCATCTTCTAGCACTTGAGCAAGGAGGTTCAAATTTAAAGCTTTTTTTGTGCTATGAACTATTACAATGCATCCTTTCACCATAAAAATTGGTCTTCTAATACAAGTCACCATTACAATGTTGACCACTACCCATGTCATTTATGGGGATGGATTCTTGAACCTCAAAGATGGAGATCAACTCTTTTATTGGCAAGCCACCCCATTTGTTGTGACAAAGAAGTAATGTGCATTTTATTTAACCTATTTCATTTAAAATAAATTATACAAAACATCATTTTTGAACTTTGAGATCATATTACAATTTTTTCCAAATGACAAAATTAAAGTTTTAATTTAAATTTTTTCCAATAATGTACATAATTGTTTTTCCCCCTTAGAAATATAAATTGATTTAAAAAGAAAAGTATTTGAATTTTTTTATTAAATAAAATTTCAATGACCATTCTATGGAAAAAATAAATTCAATCACATGATTTATAAATGGATAATATAATAATAAATAAATAAATAAATTTCATATCTTAAACCTTCATTTGATTCTAAAAATTATATTATGAAAATTTTCTTTTGATATATCATCATTTTACCAATAGAATTCAATCAAAATGTGTGATATATAATTTTTTCACATATAATATTTATAAATGGATCATAAATAAATTTAAAAAGAAATAAAATAAATATTATTTGTGATATAAAAAATAATCTAAATAATCAATTATGATTTCTAGATATTAATTAATGTCATAAAATTTAATTGATTTTATGGAATTATAAATTCAATTATGTTTACACATATAATATCTTAATTTTACTTCAAATTATTATAGAAGATTTATGTTTAAAAAATTATGTTTCTTCAGATTTTAAGCATTTATTTGATTGAAAAAATTATAGTATACAATTTTGCTTATAATGGATCATAATTGTACCAACAAAATGTAATTTTGATGTATGATATTATATGGGTTATACATTATTCTTACTACCTAACATGTTCACTAAATAAATTACATTGCTTACCTAATATAGAAATTAGTTTAAGATAATTAGATTTACAATACTTATTACTTCACCCACATACATCAGATTTATTTGGTACTAAACCCTACAACCTATCCTACTTATTACCTAATATTAATGGATTAATTGCATACCCTACTTAATTAATTAAATAGTTAATACAAGAACATCATCACATATCAACATGATAAAATACCTACTACTTAACCCTATTTGTACCATTAATTGCCATGGGTCCTTTGAAATTTTCACCAATTCACCAAACCCTATTACACATTTAATGGTTCGTTCATTGAAGAAAGTTAAAGGAAAACAATTAGACCACTCAAATTGAAAAGATGCCATGTGCTGTCCAATGGCCATGAAACCACCTTCCAAATTTTTTAAAAAAAAACTAGATTTTCATCTATTTTGGGATGCCACTACAAATGGATGATATAAATGTATTTTTCATTTCATTTTCATCCAAATCGACATTAGTTGGAAATATAAGTTGCATATGTAAATGCAAACCATTTTATAGTTGTTTTTACCAAGTGCCACAAAGGACAACCATATCTAAAGTCGCAAAAATGGTTGATTTGCACAGAATTGGCAGACATGTGGGTTGGAATGGACATGATTCCTTGTAGTGCAATAATGTGCACAATTATATATGTATATATATATAAATATATAATTCATTTCAATAAAAATATATTTAAATTTTTTTATTGAATAACATTTCAATGACCATTTTTTAGAAAACATAAGTTCAAACACATGATTTGTAAATGAAAAAACTTTTGTGGTTAATGAAAAATAAATAAAACATATCTTTCATACTTTAAACATTCATTTGATATAAGAATTTATATTATAAAATTTTGATTCCAATATGTCATAATTCTACTATTAACTTTTAATTTAGATGTATGAATCTGGATAATTTTTAAATGGATCAAAAATCAATTATATATATATATATATATATATATATATATATATATTGGTATTATTCATATTAATATGATGTATAAATTTAAAATAAACATTTTAATCTAATTTTAAAATAACATATTAATCAATTTTCTGAAATTATAAAATTTATTCATTTTTCCACATATAATCTAATATATCTGTGTAATAATATAATTTTATTACATTTATAATCTACATTTAGTTATTTTTTATACATATAGGGTTTTAATTTTTATTTAAATTAATTATAAATTTTTATTTTGAAGAAATTATATATTCCCACATCTTACACTTCTATTTTATTTTTAAATTAAAATATAAAAAAATGTTCATAGTTAATGTATCATACTTTTACCATTAAATTTTATTTTAATGTATAATATTTAATTTATTCATATCAAATAAAAAATGGATCATATAATTTTAATATAATTTTTTTAATATAATAAAACTTATTATATTACATATATATGTATAATATTAACCGAAATTAGGTCCATATAGGTTGTAATTTGTTATGTTTGTTTATACTCATATTAAATGATTGATAATCATTTTTGGATCATTCTAAAATAATTTTATGAACGTCTTGTTTATGTAATGACACATCATTTTGTCCAAATCATTTGCAAAGTTTTTATTTAGTCATATTTGAATGATTTTATTCTAATCACATTTTCAAATGATAACTTGAACATCCATGTCATTTTGTCATCAATTATCAATGCCACATTGATGAAAACTTGCAATGAAAAATTGATGTCATCAGGTTTATGTTACTATGTATCTATCAATCAAATGCATGGTCTAATGTATAAATATAACTTTTTCAACATAGGATTTGAAGTAACATCTTAGGACTACAATCCATTGTATAGTTGTTTAGAACATCTAGTTACTGATTTCTTGGTTACAAATGATAATTCATTCTAGTGATTAAATCAACAACTTTGAGTTCAAATTAGATATTCTTTGGGCTTCATATGGCTTTTAACAAACCTCAATAAAAAAGTGATTTTTTTTTTTCTTTCAAAAATATTCAACATGGCCATTGACCCGAATAACCATAAAAGGATTTATGTGTAGGCTAAAGAGGAATGTGTGTCTTTGAAAAATTGTGGTGATATGGCATTAAGTTTCTTCAAGATCCAATAAGTGTTTAATGTTTAAGTTGTTCCTAAGGTGTTGTCACTAATTATCCTTTCAAAGTTCATTTTCTTCTATAGTGAACTTTGATTGAATGTTAAATTAACAAGGGTGGTCCTATTTGGAGGTTGGCATCATCAAAGGTTTAAATTTGGTTGCTAATTTTATTATTCAAGAAGTCCATATTTATCTACTTAACTAAGAAATTAACATGTTGCTTACCAAAAATGGCATTACATTTTCAAGAATGTGCTACAAACATTAGTTCCATAAACACAAATGCAAGTTGAAATAACTTGTGCACATTGGGTAAGGGGTTGGTGGAGACCAAGTTTAATGCAAGATTAACTAATGATGGTAGACTTAGCTCATTTCATGCAACATTGTTAGGAAAAAGTTTATTTCAAAGTTTGTGTCACAACCACAAAAAACTTGTTTATTAGGGTGTAAATGGGATAACATGAGCCACACTCACTTGATTTTTGACTGGTTTTGTGATTGCTTTTGGAGAAATATTCTTTAAATATTCTTGAAAAGGTCTTCAACAAAATCTTTTAAAATTGAATTTTTATTTCATATTATTTTATTAAGGCTCATGTTAAAAATTTGGCCAAAAATGACATTTCCAAAAAAATTGAAATCCATTTACAAGTCCTTTTACTCTTTAAAAGCAAACAATACAACATTTAATGAATGCTTTTGTTATTTTTTGTTTACTGGATTAATTTCAAATTAGTTCTCATGTTCCCACAATATATTAAAAATATAATTATATAAAAAAATCTTACAATTTCAACATCAAATTAAATTGCGACTTTAAAACATGAAAAAACTAAGCAAATGTTACACTTACTATGGTATATGTCATTGTGATTACAAACATTAAGGAAATAGAATGGGAGTTGCAAGAGGAGATGATCGTTGAGGTGTTTTAAGACAAGATTGAATACCACATTTAGCATATGGTAATTAAAATCAAAATTTTAAATTCCAAGATTGCCATGCATTTCATATATTGTTGGTTCAATAATCTTTTTGAACATAGTTGTGAATGTTGGAATCATCAATTTCCAAATTAATGTGGGTAATGTTTACATGTATTTGAACTTTGTGATACCTAAGAATACAAGAATATTACAAATGTTTATGTTGCACAAAAGACCATGGGGGAATGCAATATTGAAAAATGTGTTTTATGTTTAACCTAGAAGCCCCGATTGGATTAAAGATCTTAATTTGGTGTACCTTGAAAATTTTACCTTTGAAATATCCAATGGGAAGGAAGCTCATTAGTTATGTGGGGAAAATTATGGGAAAAGACCACAACAATTGCAAGGGGAGAAACCCAAGGTTTTGACCCATGGATCCAAAAAAAGGTGGTTTTTCCACAATTGGATATTAGGGGGTGGTCGATGGAAAAAATTGCAATCAACTTTGAGAAGTTCCCAATAAGGTGCCATTTCTACAATAAACTTTCACATCTTATTAGTGATTGTTAGGCATTCAAAGTTCAGAGGGTTTTGACTATATTTTCCCCAAGATTGGATAGGAATGGAAGGTTGAAACATGGAAGGAGGCGATGAATGAAATAAAGGAAGAAAACATGATACAAATACATTAAAAAATGGAAAAGGATAGAATCTTTTTACATTGTACATAAAGAAATTAAGTTAGGTCAATTGTTAATAAGGATTGTTTTAGAAAACTTTTCTTAGAAAAAACCAAAATAAACTTAGAAGTGAGGTTTCAACCAATGATGAACAACCAATTTAAGAAAAGTTGGTTAAAGCCAACCCAAACCCCTACCAAATGTTGTTCAATCTTTAAAAGAATTTGATTTAAACATGGGGAACTTGAATTGATAGCAAGGTTCCTTAAGCTCTAATCTTCAAAGAATACATACAATTTGGTCAAGTAGTTACCATAGGTGCCAACAAAAAGAACATTACCAATTGAACATATAGTACAAATTATCCCCATGATATGGTCATCCAAAAAGCTTGGGGGCTTCAAGAAATTGGTCCATGGTATATGGAGACTTTGAAGAGCAAATATAGAGGTGAGCAAAAATAGGAGGAAGTAAAAATTGACCCATAAGGTGATCACTTTATGTCCAAACAAAGGTTTTACTTGTATTGGATTGGGGGCAAGCCAATATAATATTTGCAAGAACCAAAGGTTAAGAAAAGTTATCAAATTGTATAAATAATTGTTTAAACATAAAATTATAAAATTTCATAAAGAAGAGGCCACTTTGAGGAATGGTTTAAAATTGCACATAATGAATTTTTAAAAATTGAACATGACAACAAATAACACCAAAGGGTGGGGAGACTAAAAACAAAAGAATTCAATAATTTAAAAAAGTGAAGATGACAGGCCAAAAGTTGAGAGCCAAATATAAATGGAAACAAAATGAAATGCTTTGTTTCTACAGAGTTCCTTAAAATTGTAAAATCACAAACTAGTAGGGCCTTGATTTTTGGTTTTAGAAATAAAGATTAGGTAGTTGTGATGAAAAGAAAGGTGCTTGAGAAAACTTGTAATTTGTATAACAAACTCTACATGCCCTAAGAAAATTTAAGCCTAGGACCAAGGAATTGAAATCTAGAGTTTTAAATTTCTTTAGTAAGGTTTTTTCAAATGAAATAAACTTTAGATTGGTAAAACATATTTCAATAGAAGAGTTACACTTTGCAACAAGTTCCATGGCCAAGGGCAAGGCATTAGTTGGCCCAAATAGAATGGTGGTCTAATTCTTCATTCAGTTTTGAGATATTGTTGGAGTTCAAACTATGTTAAGATGTTTAACATAATCAAGGAGAGATGCCTTCTTGGCATGGTAAACAAGGGTTAAATGACTATGATATTTAAGATAGGGAAAAATGAGGATGTAAGAAATTGGCGCCCGATTACTTTATTGAATGTCTCTTACCTAGTCTACCATCTTTCCAAAAAAATAAATCATGTAGACTTCAACCCATACTTATGGAGGTAATTGATTGTGACCAAACCACCATTTTCCTTTTTAAGGTTCATTTTCACAAAAAAATAATAATTTAAAAATTGATTGGTTGGGCTAAACAAACGAAGTCAACAGCTTGTTTTCCTAAAATTGAACTTTGCACAAGCTTGTGACTAGATGAATTGGGAGCTTTTTTTTGGGGCAATGGTAAAGATGGGTGTGACCAAAAAATTATTGCTGAAAGAAGTTAAAACAAGAGTATATTTTAATGATGCCATTATTATATCTTTCCAAATTAAAAAAAAGTGAGGCAAAGTTGTCCTTTGACCCATACCTTTTCGTCGTAGTTGAAGAGGTCTTCAATTTTGTGATAAAAAAGATCTCCAAGTTCGGAGAGATTAAAGGTGTAACATTCATTGGAGACACTATCCAACAAATCATATGGCAATGTGATATCATTTTGACATAAGAGGAGATGATCATAACTTAAGAAACATTTGCAATCTGCTACAAATATTCTTGTTCATCAGTATGTGAGAAATGAACCAGGAAAAATCACTATTAGCTTACTAGAGTCATAAGAAGTGTTTACATAAATTGGAATGGATAGCAATACAATTTAATTGACGGTGGGCAAATGCAAGGGAATTGTCCAAACTCCTAGGGATTCTCAAATGTAGATGCATATGGCATTATGTGGAAACTCTTGTCATTGCATTTTATTTACACCACTCCAATTTCTTCATTGTCCTGCCTAGGTCACTTTGGGCACTCACCACAATTTGTTACCAATTGTGGTTGGATCATCACAAATTAGACCTCAAGGAACATAATCCACCTGCTAACATGGTAGCCAACATTTTCTCAAACCTTTGCTTAACTGAGGGACAAAAGGCTTCATTTTCTCTGAAACATGAATTCTAGCCTAATTCCTAGAAAAACATTATCACCGATAAGAAGGGCCAATTTAAGGATTTCCAGTTTGAGGACTCCATGTTTGAGTTTTGGGTTGGAGACAGATCACAATCTGGCTGAAACTGTGATCCCTACCTTCCCAGCACAAAAAAATTGGTTCAGCATTGTTCCATGGTTTTTTCAAAATTCACTTGTATTTGACTTTGTACATTTTGGTCTGGTGAATTGCTATAATCTACAGATTTAGAATTGGGGTTTTGAGACACCAAGTGGATCAACTTGGGTGAGCTTCATATTAAGTCCACAAGGCCCCAAAGACTAGATAAACAACCAATCTGTTATAACAAGCATTTTCTTCACTCCTGAATGGCTTCCCAAATTAAGCAGATTAGAACACAATTTATGAATGCAAAGTGTTCTTTAACACCCATTGGCTGGGATGGTACAAATTAAACCATAGTGAGGAGTCTCAAAGAAAAATTTATTTGACCAGGATTACCTCAAAAATTTAGCCAGTCAATTTTAGCAGTTTCTCAATTAGCTTCTTTGTTACATGCATGTGTGCACAATAGGGATGGCAAAATACACCAACTGAGTGATAACATAATGCAAATTGTTGGTGGCATATGTTGTAACTGCTTGAAGATGTTGATGGAGACATTCATCATATATTCGTATCTGCATCAACCGCACATGAAACTACTCTTCCTCTCGCAAGAAAGTGTTGTCAGACGGTCTCAGGGATCTTTGCTGGAAGCTAGCAATTCCCTGCCACAGTGAACCAGCACCCACCAGCGCACCCTAAAAGATGGATGGTAAGTGGTCAGGAAACAATTATCTGTTGGGTTCCAGTTCAATAGTTAACCATGCTGGTCACCTTAGTCCCTTTTTTACTACCTATCTACTAACAACCCACAAGTGGGTTGTTATTTTCCTTGCTATTATCCATAAAGTTCAAAACGTAAATTAAATGTAGTACCAAATTGTTGAGTTTTACTATGATTTGCATTTAACACAACTATGTTGGTAACCACCCTTTGGTTGTTTATTTCAAAATTTGCGTTGGAAAGCATTGCATTGGAAATCGCATCTAGGATTAAACTCTTTTTTTCCTTGTGGAGGTCCAAAAAATAGTTTGGTCCTAACTATGACATTTAATACAAATTAATTAAACAATTTAATGTTAACCTGACGATTTCAATTTGTTTTGGACACTTAATGAGCAATTCCATCCCATGTTTGGGGCATTTTATGAGGGCAAAAACATGATATAGTAAACCAAAACAATTATCTTGTAGCGTAAATGGAAAATGACCATCAAATAGGCCTTGTTATATTGAATTTTAAAATATTATTTACTTTAATGCTTAATTATATGATTTTTTTTACTACAACTATATTTTAAAACCATATGTTTAAAATAAATTTGTATATATTCATCAAAATTCAATCAAATTTGCAAACTCCCTTCAAGCACAAGTATTTAAAATATTTTTTTTTCAAGTCAATGACATGCGAAATATACTAATGAACTTTCATTTTTTTCATAGTAAAATCCAAATATATTGAACATTTAATGGAAAAATAAGAATGAATACAACATTAACCTATTAGTTTCATTCTACTTGTTACCTATTTTTCTTGTAATAAATGTTTTCAAAACTTTATATTCAACTCATCAAAACTCAATGGAAGCATGTAAGCTTTCATAATGAATTAAAATAATATATTGAACCTACTTTCTTATGTTTATATTTAAAATTTGGATTTGGGTGGATGTATTTCTGGGTCCACTTTACCATCTTGGACCATTGAATAATTTTACTAAATTCTGGAATCTTGACATATTCACCTTGAATGAACGAACACCCATGTTGGTACCATAGTACAAATCCCAACTTCCATTTAAATTATTTAAAAAATATTATAAATGTCCCATGGTTAAATTAAATTAGAGTTTCTAATTTCAAATCTAACATTTCTTGAGTTTAACTTGGAGGCTTTGTTTAAAAAAATTGAAGTTATCAAAGTGGGTGCTAGTTCATCCAATTGACATATACAATATTCAAGTCAGAAATAGAAGAAAAAGGAAAAATATTGAAGGAAACACAACCCCTTTGAGGAGTCAATGACATTTGCAAATCTTGAATTTTACTCGCAAGATACTACCCAATTAGGAGCTAAGCTTAAAGGAGAAAACATGGAAAAAGATATTTGCCTTGCCTTGAACAAAGCAACACCCACATTAGTACCATGGCAAATACCATTGTTGATGAATTATTATTTTTTTTAATATGATCAAGTAAGTTATCAAATAACTAATTAATAATCAAATGTTATTTTATCAATTATCACCAAATTACAAATTAATAATAATAGTAATAATAGTAATAGTAATAATAATATTATTATTATTATTATTATCACTATTGTTTAAATATTGATAAACCCAAACGATAATCTAATCATCCAAGAAAGTTTTTAAAATTTTGAAAATTCAATAGTAGGTGGTCATTAATTTAACTACTTATAAAAAAATCAATAATTAACTAGTAGGTTAATAATAAGCAACTTGGTAACCAAGTTGATAACTAGGTCAACACTCAAAGTTGGCCAATACCGGTGATGATAGCCCTTAAATTCTTAAGTTTATTTGTAAACATCATAAAGAATCCATCCATAGATTAAATCAAGGTCACTGAGTCTAGATTTAACCTTTAACAAACCTAATTTAGCCACTAAGAGGCTTCACTCCAAAAAATATCAATGTGAATGTATGTTCACAACTTGACCTTGGTCAATTTGAAGACTAATTTGAAAAGTAAAATGAAATGTTTTCCATGAACTAGCACCCATGTTGATATTATGGTAAACAACCCAAAATACATTTAAATTATTTGTACATATTACAAATATTCCTTGGCTAAATTTACTATAAAAAACTTTCAAATATATGGTTAAATTTATGATCACTTTTCAATCATAAAGGATGAAAATGAATAATAGCCCTAAAGTCACCCTAGACAAATTGTTTGGGACAATAATCATTTAGGACATGACATGCCACATTTCATTGATAAGTCATTTTGGATAAGTCAATTTTAACATGTCTAGTGTGATTAGGGTTGTATTTTGACTAGTAGAATAAAGATATTTTGATTATTGAACAATGGATCATTTGGTTAGTTAAGTTATTATTTTAAATTTAAAAAATTATCAATTTCTTTTTTGTTGCCAAGTAGTTAGGTAGGTCATAAAAATGCTAGTAGGTAGGTGGTAGCCTACCCTACCTTACCTACTTAAGTTAATTTAATATAACCTATTTAACTTAACATAGTAGCATACCTACCTTAACCCCGTAAGCATGTACATAGATTACAACTATTAATAATTAACCCTTTGAGCTCCCCAATGATAAACCAAATCCTTAACCAATGGATTACACCATTGTTCAACTTTTGTCAATTTTTTTATTTCACATGTTTATTTCAACACATCACTAGAAAATTATGAAGTACATAAGTAGGTGGGTGTGGTTAATTAGGTTGTAGTAGGCAATTAATTTGTGAATGGGTGGGTAGATTAGTAAGTAGGTTGGTAATAATTAATAGGTAGATGGGTACATGGGTAGGAAGTAGGTTGTAGTAGGTAGGTAGGTAGGTAGGTGGGTGTGTGGGTGGGTAAGTAAATAGGTGGAGACATAGGGATAATCAATATATATGCCCCAAATATTACAATAGAAATGTGCAACCTATGGAGTCTGTTCATAGGTAGGATTTCCAAGGATTATAACTAGGTTTTATGTGGAGATTTGAACAATGTGGTGGAAAGGTGCAAAGATAAGTTGCCAACTTGTGAAAATTTATTTTTGGAGAAAAAGGTTGTTTGTTAGGTAAAACCTAGCAAATAACATCTTTCATGAGTTAACTAGTAAGAATCTTAAATATTTTATTAGATGTGATGATGAAATATGTTGGGCTTCCAACTAATCTCTTGCATTCTAAAGGTAACAAAGCCTTCCAAAAAAAGGTCATCAAGGAAAATGGACATTTATACTAAATGAAGAGGTGAAGCAAAAACGAGTTATAAGATTTGGTAAGGTCAACCAAAGGTTGTCACCATCTTTTCAAGTTTAAAAAAATTATCAAATTTTATAAAGAATTTTACAAGCATAAAGAGTTTATAGAATTTCATTTAAAAAAAGGCCACTTTGAAGAACAATCTAAAGATTGTGCATCATGACTTTCAAGAAATAAAACATGACAACGAATAACACGAATGGGTGGGAAGACTAAAAAGAAACAATTCAATTGTTTGAAAAGGTGAAGATGATGAGCTAAAAGTTGAAGGCCAAGATAAAATGGAAACAAAATGAATGTTTTGTTTCTAAGGAGTTATTTATAATTGCAAAATCACAAACTAGTAGGGCCTTGATTTTAGGTCTCAAAAATATAAATTGGGTAGTTTTGATGAAAAGATAGACGTTTGAAAAAACTTTTGTTTTCTACAACAAATTCTATCACCCCCAAAAGAATTAGCGTATGACCAAGGATTTAAAATCAAGACTTTTTAATTCTCTTCCCAATTGTTTTTCAAACGAGATGAATTTTAAATTGGTAAAACCTAATTCAATAAAAACATTAGACGTTGCAACAAGTTCCATGGCAAGGCCCTAACTAGCCCAAATATAATGGTGGTTTAATCTTCACCCACTTTTGGGATCTAGTTAGAGTATGAACTATGTTAATATGTTTAACATAATAATAAATAAGAGATGCCTTCCTAGTAGGGTAAACAAAGGTTAAATGACTAATATTTAGATTAGGGGAAAATGAATACCTAAGAAATTGGCGCCCAATTACTTTATTAAATGTTTCTTACATGATTTATCATCTTTTCAAAAACTTTTTACTGCAAACTTGAACCCATACTCATAAGGTAATTGACTATAACCAAACCACTTTTATCCTTTTATGGTTCATTCAAAAAATTAACAAGTTAATTCAAAAGATGATTGATTGGGCCAAATAAACAAGTCAACCATTTGTTTTCCTAAAATTGGATTTTGCACAAGCTTGTGACTAGATGAATTGGGAGTTTTTGTTTAATGCAATGGTAAAAATGGGTGTGCTTTAACTTGATGTAAATAAATTGTTGCTTATGTAATTAGTTAAAAGTTAAGTTTGGTAATTTATTTAGTGGTTGGGTTTTATAATTTAATATTGGTTTGGTGAATCATCATTAACTTCAATTATTGTGGATGATTCATACATGATAAATGATAAATAAAAATATTTACCCATTTTATTGTGCATGTTGAATCACATGGTGAGCCATGTGATGTGTAAAACTTTAAGAATTTTTTAATTTAATTTAATTTTGTTTAGTACATAAGGAGATGTTGGGAAACCTTTGGAAACACCTGACTTGATGAAATTAAATTGTTATACGAGTGCACAGTTTTATGGAATTGGTTTATAAAAAGATTTGAAATTTTAGTTACAAAGTTTTTTTGGGCATAATTTATGAATGTGTGAAATCCAAATAAAAAAATTGTGTGGCATGATAATTATACATAAAAAATAAAAAAGTTAGTGGATATTTGTGCAAACGAGAACATAAATTTCCATAACTATGTAATAAACATACATAATTTTGATCCTATATTCATTCGTGGTTTACATGCCCAAAAAGTTATTGTTGAAAGAAATTAAACCAAAAATATACTTTAATGCTGCTATTATTGTATATTTTCCAAATTGAAAAAAATGAGGTAAGGTTGTCCTTTGACCCCATACCTTTTCATCATTCTTTATTAGGTCTTCAATTTTACTATTAGAAAAACCTCCAAGTTCAAAGATATTAAAGGTGTTACACTCGTTGGAGCATTATCCTATAAATAATATTGTAATATGATATCATTTTGACATAAGAAGAGATGATGAAGACTTATGAAACATTTGTAATCTATTACATATATTTTTGTTCATTCAGAGTTGAAAAATGAACTAAGAAAAATCCATTGCCTATTGGAATCATAAGAAATGTTTAAATGAAGTGGGAAAGGATAGCAATATGGTTTAATTGGTAGTGGGCAAATGCATAGGAATTGTCCATCCTCCCATGAATTCATTTTGGCTTAAGGGGTAAAAACACACTCCATTGTTCATAAATTGTTGTCACAAGGTAACATTTGCAAAAAATTTGGAATTTGTAATTGCCCATGCAACTAAATAAAAATGATTAAGAAGAGAAATGACTTAGCACTATAATGTCTTATATAATATAATCACATTGTATAAATTTCATGAATAATTTTTGAATGGTCATAACGGAATGGGGTACATTCACAAATAAATGAGTCATAGCAAGTAGAACCAATGTTTTTATTGCTTAATGGACTCCTAAATTAAAATAATATATATATTTGAAAATGACATAATTTTTAAAGATTCTTAAAACATATTTAAATTACATAGAAAAAATGCAACATATTTTTAGGTCCAAAGGATTTTTTATTTTTTATTTGCAACTTGCAAACAAAATATTCTGAATATATCTTAAGAATATTTTAAAATAAAAAATCACCTAAGACCTTACTCAAGGTGCAACCTTGACACGTTATTTCGTGAATGCACCCAATGGACGTTAAAAAGAGTACAAAAAGACTTGTAAAAGTTCATAATCAGTGAGTATGGTATCGATGCACTTTCATATATTTTTTAATGAATAAAAAATTCAATGATAATATAGTGTGACGACATTAATAACAAGGAGGAGTTTTTGGAAGGATTTTGATGAACAAATATTTCTATGTATTTTGAATTATGGGTTCTTATTATTAAGTCCTTATTTTAATGAAAATAATAATTTAAAATCCAGCATTCACTGTTAATACATGGCAGGATAAGGTAAATTAGGACATTCAAGTAGCAGGTCCCTCTTGCAACTCCGAGACTCCTAAGTCCGTCACACACAGGTTCTGTAAATGCTTGAGGGCTAGTAAGGTGTAATGCTGCATTCGAAATTATCTTCCGTCTCAAAACAACTGCCACATTATAACCATTCTTGGAGTGTCCTTAAACTGGAAGAATGATTGTATTGTAAGGAAGTGCGTAGTATAATCAGAAGGTTCAACACTGTTGTGTGGTCTCTACTGCGACGGGTTAGTCTCTGAGATACTTGGGTCGAATGAAATGACCGAGTGTTCACCTGTGAGGGATGGTAGGACTCCAAACTTAGTAGAGTCCAGAGTAATATGGCAGTGTCTCCTTGAGTATTGGAGACTGGAGTGGCAAAAGACTGTTAAGAGGCAGCCTGACAAGTAAAGGAGGCATTTACAGATGTGATATTGTGTGCAACCTCCTAATTGAATAGGTAGGCTGTTCGTTGCAACGGGCATTAGCCCAGGCCAGGCCAAACCTCGTGATGAACTCCTTTAGTAAGAAAATTTATATGGAGCCAGTGGGGAGGCCTAAGCATGCAATCAAGTTGCCTTGGTTTTTTTCCTTTTAAGTTTTGGTGTTGGGGGGGGGGGGAGAGGATTATTTAAGATTTTCCCCTGGTTCTTACTATGTTCCCTTTAAGTTCCTGATAAGTTCCCAATAAGTTCCCATCTTGTTCTGAATATGCTCCCGAAGTTCTCAATGTATTCCCCAACATATTCTCCATACCACCTCACCTTCATCCCATAAGCTTCGACAAATGTTGTCCTCCTTTCAGCTGTATAGGTGGGCCAAAGGGGAGGACCTCTACACTTCAAAATAGAACCTTCTCTTTTGGGAAGCCTCCATGGCTTCATTTTATTTTCAGTGATTTCACGATCAAAATTGGCACGTTGTACAAGGAAAAATTTGAGCTTGGGAGGCACTTCATCTAATTAATAGGACAGGTGAATAGGAGCGTTGAAAGAACGTCCACAGCCTTATATGTGTGTGATATTGAGCTGTCATTGTGTGTGATGAATTGATGGTGACTGTTTCACCACCTGTGGGTACAGAATCCCTGAAATCCCATTGGGTGCATACTGCAATTGCAGGCGCTTTCGATCTTCGCCCCTTGTCTGTGTGGTAAAATTCAACTACCGATTTTCTCGCCATTATATCTCAGTAATGTCACACTGACGGACATTTGCAAGTCGGTCTATTTTGTCTTTGTCCCCATGGTGCCTAGTTCACAATTTAGAAACGTGCAAATAAGTACACGTAGTTTATTATGGGGGGGGGAAGAGAGGGCTTGGCTTTCTTTTTGGTTTTGGGGGTGGCGTGGATTTTTTGTTTTTTGAATGTTCTCAATGAGTTCCTTACGATGTTACCAAAAGCAACTTAGTTTTTTATCGTATCATTGTTATCCAAAGTTCAACGTTCATATATATAACTTGTAGAATGGAGGGGGACATACCAAAACATGTTTCTATGTTTGGGAATGCCCCATGTTCAGATATAGGCGATGGCCAACCATACTACTCCTCCTGGAAGAATAAAATAAAATAAAAAAATTGTCTACCCCTCAGTAATTTATAAAAGTATGAATAAAAAAGTACGCCCAGTTTACAACACCTGACAATCTCTCTTACTTTTCTTAACGGAACTTAGGGTCAGATCACCTGTAACCAGCTCAATTATTATTTTCTGGAATTTACTAGTGATGCAGGACCATTCGCATGTGATAAATTCAACTGCTGGACTACCCAACTTGTGATTCGTTCCTCTCCCCCCTCCCCTCCCTGGATTTGAGGAGTGTAATTTTGTGCACATTCACTCACAGGTGGCAACCATGAAACTGTTTATTGCCGGATGGCTTATTTGTTACTTTGGTGTGTTAATGGCTCTTTACATAAGGTTTGAATTAACCCATAGCAAATTATCCCCATGATTCGATCATCCAAGAAGCTTGGGGGCTTCAAGAAATTTGCTCATGAGATATGGAGGTGAGCAAGCACATGACGAGATTACAAAATGACCCAAAAGGTGATCACCTTATGTACAAACAAAGGTTTTATCCTTAATGGATTGGTGGCAGCCAAGGTAGTATTTGTAGGAACCTTAAAGCTACAATCATTCCTAACTCCCCAAAAGGCTACCACAGCAAAAATAAAACATCCATAGTTCAATGATTTTTCTTCCATTCCTGAAAGGATTCACTCAAATTTAAGTTTGTTTACAAATGTAGGTGTCATAGGGATTAGACTTTAGGTGAAATCAACCATCACATTACTTATCTTACAAAACATTAATATGTCGAGTGAAGAGGAGGATATATTTGTTGATGTGCAATCTAGATACATCTCCAATCATCAAGGAAAAGAACAATGAAAGTCAACCAACAAGTAGTACAGGGATGAACATGCATGGGCTTTTCCAAGAACTTAATGGGAGATTCACTGTAAATGCATAGTGTGCACAAGCAAATACTTTAGTTCTTGATTTAGTTTTTGATTGCAACAATGCAAGAAAGGAGAACACAATGAGAACTTGCCATGAAACTAAAGGTTGGATGAAAGAAATGAAGCTCGTGCAAAGACTTTCTACTCATAATTAAAGTTTTAAGATGATGCACTTAATATTTCTTTCAACATTAGAAGATTGAATGTGGAAGGAGAAACCTAGACATTAATACATGAGTTGTGGCATTTGACCTCACAAACTTAAACATTGTTTGTTTACAAGAACATAAACTATATATAAAAAAAAGTGGCTAGTTCTGGGAAGAAAGTTTGACCAAATGTTTATGTGTGAATAATGAATGTTAAAAAAGGCTATTCATTACAATGTCAATAAGGTTCAATTGGACAAATGATTATATAATTTAAAAAAATACAAGTTAGGTTGTTAGATTGAAGGATCCTCCATGTCGAGACTTAGGGATAATCGATATATATATGCCCCAAATAATCCAATAGAGATTCGCAACCTATGGGAGTTGTTCATAGGTAAGATTTTCAAGGATTACAACTAGGTTTCGTGTGAGGATTTTGAACATGGTGGAAAGGTGAAAAGACAAGTTATCAACTTGTCGAAAGTTGGTTTTTGAAAAAGAGGTTTTTTCTAAATTTTATATAGTAAACAACTCCTTCATTACTTAAGTAGTAAGATTCCTAAATATTTTATTAAATGTGAAGATGTTATGTTAAATTGCCAACTGATATCTTGCATTTTAAAGGTAACAAAAGCTTGCAAGAAAACGTCATTATGAAAAATAAACACTTGTACTAAATGAAAAAATGAAGGAAAAACAAGTTATAAGATTTGGTAAGATCAACCAATGGTGCCACAATTTTTTTGAAATTAAGAAAAGTTATCAAATTCTACAAAGAATTCCACAAGCATAAAATTAAAGAATTTCATAAAGAAAAGGCCACTTTGAGGAATGGTCTAAAGATTGCACACATTGAATTTCAAGAAATAAAACATGACAGTGAATAACACCAAAGGGTGGGGAAGCAAAAAAGAAAATTATTCAATGGTTTAAAAAGCTATTTGCAATTATAAGAAAACAAACTAGTAAAGGTTTGATTTTAGGTCTTAAAAATAAATATTGGGTAGTTGTGATGAAAGAAGAGGTGCTTGATAAAACTTGCTGCAATTTCTACAACAAACTTTATAGGCCCCGGAAGCATTAAGCTAAGACCCAGGAATTGAAATCTAGAATTTTAAATTTTCTTCCCAAATTGTTTTAATTGAAATGAATTTTAAATTGGTAAAACATATTTTGAAAAAGGAGTTGCATTTTTAACAAGTTCCATGGTGAAGGGCATGAGCTTAATTGGCCCAAATAAAATGGTGGTGTAGATCTTCCCTCCTTTTTGGGATCTAATTGGAGTTAAAATTATGTTAAAATGTTTAACATACAATCAAGGAGACAAGCCTTCCTAGCAAAGTCAACAAGGGTTAAATGATTCTAATATTTAAGGTAGGTGTCACGACCTTAACCTTGGTCGCACAACCAACTGAAGGGTTTAAAATGGTGTGGGCTGAAAATGAAGTCGAGAAATCACTTTCACACTTTTAAGATTGTAGGAAAATGTGAAGGAATGAGCCCACACATTCCCAAAGGGGCACCCATTTTGAGAATTGAAGTCATGATGGACTCCCAAATTTTCAAAAAGCGATTTCAGGAACTGAAACTCATTGGATTGAAAAGTTTTTATACAATTGGAAAACTTTTGAAATGTAAATGTTTAAAATGGGCTTGCATGACCCATTTGAATATTTATAACACAAGTTATGGTTGAAAGAAGGGCCAAAAGTCGAAGTGCTAATTTGACTCCCAACCACTAAAACTTAGGAATTGCTTTAATGCATTTGGAGGTTTGCACAAGAAATTATGGGCTTCCAAAGTGATAGGAGTTTCAATTAATTTTTTTTTGAGATTCTTGAGACAAAATGACATTTGGGTGCAAGCTTTGTGGCAAGACACAAAAATACGATAGAAGGGAAGGTGATGGCTTACCCCAAGTCCGAGCCACAGTGAATCTTGTGAGTCTGTGTATGCCCATGGTTCATTGGTGCACAAAAAAATGTTTCAACTATGCACTAATCAACTTGTTGTTTGGTTTGTGGAAGTCTGTGTGAATGATTGACTCGCTTGTCATTCATTTCAGTCCTCATGCCAGAACTCCAACATGCCCTTCTTAGCCGCAAAGTGTTGTGGGTTAAGAAACGTACCTCAATTCCTTTTCCTTCCGTTGTTTTCACTTTTAGACTCGCATTTGAGTATTGCAAGGAATGTGAAAGTGCGTCACATGAAAAAAATGAATGCATAGGAAATTGGTGCCTAATTAGTTTATTGAACGTATCTTGCATAATCTATCATTTTGCAAAAGGCCTTTAATGTACACTTCAACCCATATTTATGGAGGCAATTGACTATGACCAAATCACCTTTCTTCTTTTAAAGTTCATTTTTAAGAACATCATGTTAGTTCAATAAATCAACCACTTGTTTTTTTTAAATTGAACTTTGCACAAGCTTGTGAAAAAATGAATTGGGAGTATTTGTTTAGGGCAATGGTAAAGATGGGTGTGCCCAAGAAGTTATTGTTGAAAGAAGTCAAGCAAGAGTATATTTTAATGGTTCCATTATCGTATCTTTCCAAATAAAATAAAAATGAGACAAAGGTGTCCTTGGATGCCATAGCTTTCCATCAAGTTCAAAACAGGGTAGTTCCAAACTACACTATTTCAAATGGACTATCATTGAGGTAGAGTTTTCATCATTATTACATAGATTTTTATTTATTATTGGATGTCATAATAAGGGAATTATTTATGTGAAAATAACACATGAAAAATTTTCGACAATGAAAAAATCACCAAAAAATAATGAAAAGTCCATCCTACAAAAACTTTATATGGACTATGTCAGTCCTTATAAAATTGAATATGGACTTTTATTTCGCCATTTGTGCATCCAATGTTTTTGAGACTTTGGCATATAACACTTTGAAGGTTGATAACACTGAAGGTCAGAAAATAAAGTTTTAAAATATCATATTTGAAAAAATATCAAATCATATTCAATTTAAAACTTTTGTATTTTGCAACATTTTGAATTTTATTTTTAAAAATTTATTTTAATACCAATCTTTAATGAAAGTGGGTAAGAAGTAGTATTAAATGGTGGCCTAATTTTAGATATGAAAAAATATTTTAACTTTAACATCATTGGAATCGATTTGAGGGTTGAATTAGTTTACAGGGAATAAAGTACAATCAAAATACAAAAGTGAAGGACTTTCAAAAGGGACTTTGTACTATCGTTTTTGATCCACCCTATAATGCTTTTACCCAAGTTCTTTAATTTTATGATAAAAAAAATGTGCAACTTGGGAGAGATTAAAGGTGTAACACTTGTTGGAAGCACTGTCCAACAAATCATATTGCAATATGATATCATTTTGAGGTAAGAAGCGATGATGAAAACGTAAGAAACATTTGCAATTTATTACATCTATTTTTGTTCATTAGTAGGTGAGAAATGAAATAGGAAAATTCAATAGCCTACTTAAGTCATAAAAAGTGTGTAAATAAATTGGAATAGATAACAATATAGTTCAATTAGCGATGGAAAAATGCAATGGAGTTGTCCAAACTCTTAAAAACTCATTTTGGTTAAAAACTCATTTTGGCTTAGGGGGTGAAAAGACATTACACTATTCATAAAATGTTATCACAAGATAATATTTTCATGATTTTAAGAATGGTAGTTCGCCATGCAACTAAATTAAAATGATTAAGAAAATAAATGACTCAACATTAGAATGTTTTATATAGTATAATTAAATTCCATGAGTTTCATGAATAATTTTTGAATCGTCATCCTAATGGGGTACATTCACAAATAAAAAAGTCATAGCAAGTGGAACCAATGCTTTTATTGCTTACTTGACTCCTCAATGGAAATCATAATTTGACATCTATTTTTCGAAATTCTTAAAACATATTTAAATTACCTAATATATAATGCAACATATTTTAGGTCAAAAGGACTTTAAAACTTTTATTGCAACTTGCAAATGAAATATTCTTGATATATCCTAAGAATATTTTAGAATAAACAATCACCTAAGTCCGTACTCAAGGTGCAACCTTGACACATTATTTGGTGAATGCACCGAATGGACTTTTAAAAGAATACCAAAACAACTATAAAAGTTCATATTCAACAAGTATGGATTGAATGCATCTTCATATATTTGTTCAATGAATGAAAAACTCAATGATGATATAGTTTGATGACAAGGAAGAGTTTTTGGAAGCACTTTGATGACGAAGTTTTTATGTGTATCTTGAATTATGGGTTTTTATTATTAAGTCCTTTATTTAGTGAAAATAATAATTAAAAATCTCATCTTTCAAATTAAAAACCTCTATTAAAAAAAAACCAGGGTTAATTTTTTTTTGATCTCTATGGCATCAAGCCTTCACTGTTAATAATACATGGCGTGCTAAGGTAAATTAGGACATTCAAGTAGCATGTCCCTCTTGCAACTTCCAGTCTTCTAAGTCCGTCACACACAGGTTTGAGGGCTGGTAAGGTGTGGGAGACTGAATTCAACATTATTTCGACCTCAAGACCATTCGTGGAATGTCCTTAATCTGGAAAGTACGAAAGTGCCTAGTAGAGTCAGGAGGTTCAGCACTGTATGGTCTCTAGTGCGATGGGTTAGTCTCTGAGCTACTTGGGTCGAATGAGATGTCCGAGAGTTCAGCAGGGGGAGATTGTAGGACTCCGAACTGGGTGATAAACTCATTTGGGAACAGATTTTTCATGCAGCCAATGGGAAGGCCCAACCTGCAGTCAAGGTGCTTTGCTTCTTTTCCTATTATGTTTGGGGGGGGGGAGGGGGTGGGAGGAGGATTTCTTTGGGGGGTCTTCCCTGTTTCCCACTATGTTCCTTTCAAGTTCTCAATAACTTCTCATCATGTTCTCAATGTGTTCCCCAAGTTCTCAATGTATTCCCCAACATCCTTACTCTGGAGCAATACCAACTTCTTCTTATTAATGTGTTATTTTTCATTGTTGAAGAAGTTTTTATAGTTCCCAGGTATATTTCATCTACTTACAACTTATAATTAAGGGCTATAAAGTAGATTGTGAGCTCTACTTGAATTTTTATGAATTTACTTAAACCTATTTTAAACATGGAGTCTTTATTTGGATTTTTAACAAAGTTGACAAAAAATGTTCACATTAATTTTTGAAATGAATAATATTTTACAGTTCAATATATCAAAGCCTACTTCATGGCTACTTTTCATTTATATTGCAAAAAACTTTTGCGATTTAATTTACCATGTTTAGACCTTGGCATTTGAATGAAGAGATTGAAATTTAAATATTTGGTTGTGCTATGAATTGTTACAATGCAAACCCTTTCACCTCAAAAATTGGTCTTTTAATACAACTTGGGTTGTAGTTAAGGACAACATGACACCACTATGTGCTAAGGTTGAATCATGAAAGCCTAGAAGCTTATGAAAAAAGTATTTCATTTTCATTTTTTAGAGGCGGTTGATTTGATTAAGCAAGTTAACTTATGATGGGGTTTGGCATTTAGTGCTAGAAAATTTACAATCTAAATATTTAGGGCATGGCAGTGAAAACATACAAAATTGAACATTTCATGATCCTAATGCAAAAAAAATGTAAAATAACCATAAACTAAGCATGAACATGTTAAATTTAGAAAATATTACTTATTTCAATGTTCAATATGAACATGTTCTTTGAATTTGTGTCAATGATATTGAAGAATCACATGTTTATAATAGATTTCCCAAAAATGTACAAGTAGACATCATGTCCAAATAATTAGAACAGCCTTGAAGTAGATGAAATATTGATTTTTTCAAATTTCTTCATTTAAAATTTACTTATGCATTTTAAACTTTCAATGTAAAAATAATTTTGAACACAATTTCACCAATCATTTTCGTAAATATGTTTTACCAACTTTTAATACATTAAAGTTTTTCAGGGGTCCTTAAATAAACTAAGAGCAAGCAGTGGTTAGGCATTTTTGTGAATGGGTCCATTTAGAGTTGGGGTACCCAAAAAAACAAATAACGCCTCTAGACTTTTTTGAAATGGCTTTCTACAAATAATATTTGCATGAAACAAATTAAAATAAGAAAATTTGAATAGTCCAAGATAAGATAAAATTTTGCAATGGTGATGATTTTCCACATGTGTACATAATTGTGCATGACTATATTTTTAACAAGCATAAACACAGAAAATGTCAAAATGGGGCTTTAAAGATTCAATTAAACATGTTTTTTTGCATGGTTACTTCTTACAGATGTGACGTACACCTAAAGTTAATTTATTTGAACTTCATGCACACGAAAAACTATTCAAATGATTTAATAAAAAATCATTCCCTCATAACACTTTGTCTCAACAAAAATTAAAAACTTTGAAACTTTCATATGAATTAGTGGGTGCCCGTGGCAGAAGGCCACTGTGAAGCCCCTGTGTGAAATCCAGGTCCCAAAATTAAGATCCCACATCTTGAAAATCAGGTCCTAAAAGTTTTCAGGTTTCGGTCTTGGAAACTGCGAGTGTGAAAATCCAGGCCCAAAGTTGAGATCCCAAGTCTTGAAAACCATGTCCTGAAAACCATATCCTAAAATTTCCCAGGCCCCAAACTTGAGATCCCAAGTCCCGAAAACCATGTCCTGAAAACCATAATAAGTCCTGGGCAGTTTAGGGCGAAAAAGAAAAAGAAAAAAACCCTCCCTGGCCCCCCCCACCCCTTCCCCGCCCACCCTCCTCCTGCCCCCCTCTCCCCCCCCCCCCCACCCCTGCTGGCTCCAAACGAAAAAAAAAAAAAAAAAAAACACCTCCCTAGCCCCCCGCCACCCCTGCTCCCCCCCCCCACGCCCTTGCTGAGTTATACCCATTACCCTGTTCGGAATCCGACTGTCCGGGCCGGTTCCCGTTTTCGGAATCCGACCGTCCGGGCCGGTTCCGCCGGTCCATTAAAACGCGGAACCGTCGTCGGACGCACAGACAGATGCACACACATGTTGTAATTATATATAAGATTTGGTTTTCATAAAATTGACCCAATCTATACTATAAACTGCCTTGTCCGTCCGTCCGTCTGTCCGTGATGTGACAGTTCTGGCAGAGTTTTCTATGGCGGAAACGGCGCAGGTTTTTTTTTTTTTTTTTCTCCGGCATAGTTGGACCGTGACGTGACAGTTCTGGTAGAGTTTTCTATGGCGGAAACGGCGCAGGTTTTTTTTTTTTTCTTCTCCGACGTAGTTTCGTTTTTTTTTTTTTTTTCTCCGGCGTAGTTTCGACAGAAACGAGGCGTTTTTTTAATTTTTCTTTTTATTTATTTATTTATTTATTTTCTCCGCCGTAGTTTCGACATTATTTTATTTTATTTTATTTATTCTCCGGCGTAGTTTCGACAGAAATGAGGCGTTTTTTTTTTCTCCGGCGTAGTTTCGACAGAAACGAGGCGTTTGTTTGTTATTATTATTATTATTATATATATATATATATTTATTTATTTAATTTTGCAGTGTCCGAAGGTCACGGGTACCCACTAGTAAATATATAGTTGCATAAGGGACAGCGTGGTTTTGTTGTACAAAAAGTTTGAAATCAATTTGATGATTTGATGCATTCCTTTGGAATTCTTTATAAAAAACTAGAATATGGTAGGGTCTCCTTGATTATGGGAGACTGGAGTGGCAGGAGACTGTTAAGAGGCAGCCTGACCAGGAGATTAAGCTCCTTGAAAACTTTGACAGAGTCGAGATCATGTCGTCTGTGCGCATGATGGTGCTTTCAACTACCTAGAGGCGGTACCGATATTTGGTAGCTTGTGTGGTTCTGATTGATCAGTATGGGGTCCTCCTCCTCCTCTCTTTTTTTTCAGTTTTCCCTGGTTCCTACTATGTTTCCTTTAACTTCCCAATAAGCTCCCATCAAGTTCTCATTGTGTTGCCCAGGTTCTCAATGTATTCCCCAACATGTTCTCCAATGCACCTCACCTTGAACCCATATGTTGACAAATGTTGTACCCATTTCATACATATAGGTGAGCCAAATGGCAGAAACTCAAAATAAAAACCTTCTATTTTGGGGGAGCTTCCATGCCTTCACTTTTTTGAGTGATCAGCGCCAAAAAAAATTGAACTTGAGAGGCACCTCATCTAATTAATAGGAGAGGTGAAAAGGAGGGGGTGAAAGCAGTTCCAAAGCGGTGTATGTGTGTGATATTTAGCTGTCGTTGTGTGTGCTGAATTGATGGTGGTAGTTTCACGACCTGTGGGTAGAGAATCCCTGGAATCCCATTGGGTACATACTGCAATTGCAGGCGCTTTTGATCTTCACCCCTTGTCCGTGTCCTAGGATTCAACGACCGATTTTCTCGCCATTATATCTCATTAATGTCACACTGACGGACACTTGCAAGTCAGCCTATTTTTGTGTTTTGGTATGCTCCCAATGTGTTGCTTACGACGTTCCCAAAAGCACCTCCGTTTTCATCCCATCATTGTTCTCCAAACTTCAACTTTCATATATATATATGACTCGTAGAAGGGAGGGGGGCATAGGAAAGTATGAATGAATAAGTACCCTCAGTTTACAAGACCTGACAAGCCCTCTTACTTTTCTTCATGGAACTTAAGGTCAGGTCACATGTAACCTGCGCGATCACTATTTCCTGATATCCAGTGATGGAGGAATGGCTGTGACATAAAATCAACTACTGGACTACCCAACTTGTGGTTCCTCTCCCCCACCCCCCCCCCACCAACCCTCCCCTCACCCGCTGTCTTCCACTTAGCAGCAGATTGTGTGAAGCTTGAGTAAAAGCCCATATACCAAGTGGTCAGAACTCAAGCTTAAGAGGTGGTTGCTGTGATTCTGGCTTTCTTCAGGCAGTAAGTCCTTGTCAACTCGTCCAATCTAGGGATGTGTCTTGGGTGCAACAACTTTTGGAACCTTCACATCCTTACTCTGGAGCAATACCAACTTCTTATTAATGTGTTAATTTTTATTGTTGAAGAAGTTTTTGTAGTTCCTGGATATATTTCATCTACTTACAACTTACTTAAGGGCTATAAAGGTAGGTTGTGAGCTCTCCTTTAATTTGCATGAATTTATTTAAACCTATTTTAAACATGTAGTCTTTATTTGAATTTTCAACAAAAGTTCACAAAAAGTTTTGACAGTAATTTTTGAAATAAATAATATTTTTAAAGTTCACTATATCAAAGCTTACTTAATGGTTACTTTTCATTTATACTACAAGAAACATTTGCGATCTAATTTACCATGCTTGGACCTTGGCATTTGAGTTAAAACATTCAAATTTAAAGCTTTGTTTTTGCTATGAACTATTACAATGCAAACGGTTTCACCACAAAAATTGGTGTCTTAATAGAACTTGGGTTGTAGTTAAGGACAACATGCCATTAATGGGTTGTAAGGTAGAATTATGAAAGCCTTGAATCTTACGAAAACAATTTTCATTTTCCTCTTTTAGTGGTGGTTGATTTGATTAAGCAAGTTACCTTATGGTGGGGTTTAGCATTTTAGGGGTAGAGGATTGGCAATCTCAATATTTTGGGCATAAAAAATTGAACATTTCCCAATCCCTGCACAAAAAATGTAAAATAGTAATAAAATAAGCATTAACATAGTAAACATAGAAAATATTACTTATTTGAATGTTCAATATGAACATGTTCTTTGAATTTGTGTTAACAATATTGAAGAATCACATGTTTATAGTAAGGTTCCCAAAAATGAATGAGTAGAATTCGTTTACTTTGCATCATGTCCAAATAATTAAAACAACCTTGAAGTAGATGAAATATTGAAATTTTCAACTTTCTTGATTTAGAACTTACTTATGCATTTTCAACTTTTAATGTAAAAAATAAAATTGAACACAATTTCACCAATCATTTTCATAAATTTTTTTTACCTACTTTTAGTACATTAAAGTTTTTCAAACTTTGTATACATGATACTATAAACTCAATTTTTGGCACAATGGTTTGAAAAATCATTAAAAAAGTTTTGACTTGACTTTTGTTGCATTTACATGTAAAAATATGATTGCAACTTCAAAGGTTATTTTTGTATATTGATTATGCTTTCAACATTGGGAATTAATTGTATAAATCTAGATTTTGGACAATGGGAGATATGTGGAAGAAGGAGAACAAAGCTTTTCAAACATGGGAGAAATGTGGCCAAAGTTTTTCATGGAGGAGGCAAAACACAATTACTGGCTACACATGATTAACAACCTACCCACATCTTGGGTTGAAGACGTCAACGCTCCTTTCAACAAACTAAGAGCAAGGAGTGATTAGGCATTTTTATGAATGGGTCCATTCACAGTTGGGGTACCCAAAAAAAAATTAAGGACCCTACGCATTTCTGAAACTACTTTCTACAAATAATATTTATATGAAAAGAATTAAATTAAAAAAACTTCAAATAGAACGTTCTATTTTGGGAAGCCTCCATGGCTTCATTTTACTTTCAGTGATTTGCCGATCAAAATCGGCACGTTGTACAAGGAAAATTGGAGCCTGGGAGAAACTTCAACTAATTAATAGGACAAGTCAATAGGAGCGTTGAAAGAACGTCCACAGCCTTATATGTGTGTGATATTGAGCTGTCATTGTGTGTGATGAATTGATGGTGACTGTGTCACGACCTGTGGGTACAGAATCCCTGAAATCCCATTGGGTGGATACTGCAATTGCAGCAGGCGCTTTCGATCTTCGCCCGTTGTCCGTGTCGTAAAATTCAACTACCAATTTTCTCGCCATTATATCCTAACCTATTAATTTCACATCCCCTGTGACGGGGCCGCCGCCTGAACGCCGGGCCCGGGATGAGCACGGCCGGGCATAATTTCACGGGGCCGGCGTCCAAATGCCGGGCCCGGGATGATTTTCACGCCCGGCGTTCAGGGCGAGCGGGCCCGGGATGATCGAGATCTCCAAATTCTATCGAGGTCCCGAGATGAAAAGTGTTGGGGTTTGAACTTTGGCAATCTCCACACCCCAGTGTGGGGGCGGTTATCGACGAAGGGTAACAGACCCGAGGAGGTTATAACACCGGTTCCTTGGGCCCATAAAATAACCGGAACCGGGGTCCCTTGATTTCGAGTTTGAATTGGAAAGACCAGAACAAAAAAAAGAAATTGACGGTTCTCTGATTTGAAAATATGAAACAAATGCTGGATTGGACGGTTCTTGATGGTCGCACGTCCAACCACTGAGTGGTTATTGGAACCACGAACAGAGGGTTCTCCGATTCTGACAGATATTTTTTATTATTGCGAACCGGTGTATCTTTGATCCCGACATATTAAAAAATGGGGAACCAATGGATCTCTGATTCTGACATTCTGGTGTTTTTTAACACAGTTGTGCATTACGCACAGGGTCCCCACTAGTCTCCTTAATGGCACACTGACGGACATTTGCAAGTCGGTCTATTTTGTCTTTGTCCCCATGGTCCCTAGTTCACAACATAGAAACATGCAAATAAGTACACGTAGTTTATTATTTGGGGGGGGGGGGCGAGAAGGCTTGGCTTTCTTTTTGGTTTTCGGGGTGGCGTGGAATTTTTGTTTTTTTTTGCATGTTTTCAATGAGTTCCTTACGATGTTACCAAAAGCAATGTACTGTTTATCCTATCATTGTTATCCAAAGTTTAACGTTCATATATAACTTGTAGAAGGGAGGGGGACATACCAAAACATGTTTCTATGTGTGGGAGTGCCACCATGTTCGAAAAATATAGGCGATGGCCAACCATACTACTCCTCCTGGAAAAAGAAAAAGAACTAATTGTCTACCCCTCACTAATTTATAAAAGTATGAATAAATAAGTACGCCTAGTTTACAACACTTGACAATCTTTCTTACTTTTCTTAACGGAACTTACGCTTCACCCACAACCAGCTCAATTATTATTTTCTGGAATTTACTAGTGATGCAGGACGATTCGCATGTGAGATAAATTCAACTGCTGCACTACCCAACTTGTGATTCGTTCCTCTCCCCCCTCCCCTCCCTGGATTTGAGGAGTGTAATTTTGTGCACATTCACTAACAGGTGGCAACCATGAAACTGTTTATTGCCGGATGGCTTATTTGTTACTTTGGTGTGTTAATGGCTCTTTATATAAGGTTTGAATTAACCCATAGCAAATTATCCCAATGATTTGGTCATCCAAGAAGCTTGGGGGCTTCAAGAAATTTGCTCATGAGATATGGAGGTGAGCAAGCACATGACGAGATTAAAAAATGACCCAAAAGGTGATCACCTTATGTACAAACAAAGGTTTTATCCTTAATGGATTGGTGGCAGCCAAGGTAGTATTGTAGGAACCTTAAAGGTACAATCATTCCTAACTCCCCAAAAGGCTACCACAGCAAAAATAAAACATCCATAGTTCAATAATGTTTCTTCCATTCCTGAAAGGATTCACTCAAATTTAAGTGTGTTTACAAATGTAGGTGTTATAGGGATTAGACTTCAGGTGAAATCAACCATCACATTACTTATCTTACAAAACGTTAATATGTCGAGTGAAGAGGAAGATCTATTTGTTGATGTGCAATCTAGATACAAACATCTCCAACCATCAAGGAAAAGAACAATGAAAGTCAACCAACAAGTAGTAGATGGATGAACATGCATGGGCCTTTTCCAAGAACTTAATTGGAGATTCACTATAAATGCATAGTGTGCACAAGCAAATACTTTTCTTAATTTAGTTCTTGATTGCAACAATGCAAGAAAGGAAAACACATTGAGAACTTGCCATGAAACTAAAGGTTGGATGAAAGAAATGAAGCTCGTGCAAAGACTTTCTACTCATAATTAAAGTTTTAAGATGATGCAATTAATATTTCTTTCAACATTTGAAGATTGAATGTGGAAGGAGAACCTAGACCTTAATACACGACTTGTGGCATTTGACCTCACAAACTTAAACATTATTTGTTTACAAGAACATAAACTATATATAAAAAAAGTGGCTAGTTTTGGGAAGAAGGTTTGACCAAGTACCTATGTGTGAATAACAAATGTTAAAGAAGGCTATTCATTACAATGTTAGTAGGGTTCAATTGGTAAGTGCATGACATGCATCATGATGGATGAAAAATGGGCAAATATTTATACAATTTTTAAAAAATACAGATTAGGTTGTTAGATTAAAGGATCCTCCATGTGGAGACTTGGGGATAATCAATATATATGCCCCAAATAATCCCATAGAAATTTGCAACCTATGGGAGTTGTTCATAGGTAGGATTTCCAACGATTAGAACTAGGTTTTGTGTGAGGATTTGAACATGGTGGAAAGGTGAAAAGACAAGTTATCAACTTGTGAAAAGTTGGTTTTTGAAAAAGAGGTTGTTTTCTAAATTTTATATAGTAAACAACTCCTTCATTAGTTAAGTAGTAAGATTCTTAAATATTTTATTAAATGTGAAGATGCTATGTTAAATTGCCAACTAATATCTTTCATTTTAGAGGTAACAAAAGCTTGCAATAGAAGGTCTTTGTGAAAAATAAACACTTGTACTAAATGAAAAAATGAAGAAAAAACGAGTCATAAGATTTGGTAAGATCAACCAATGGTGCCACAATTTTTTTGAAATTAAGAAAAGTTATCAAATTCTACAAAGAATTCTACAAGCATAAAATTAGAGAATTTCATAAAGAAGAGGCCACTTTGAGGAATGGTCTAAAGATTGCACACATTGAATTTCAAGAAGTAAAACATGACAATGACTAACACCAAAGGGTGGGGAAGCAAAAAAGAAAATTATTCAATGGTTTAAAAATCTATTTGCAATTGTAAGAAAACAAACTAGTAAGGGTTTGATATTAGGTCTTTAAAATAGATATTGGGTAGTTGTGATGAAAGAAGAGGTGCTTGATAAAACTTGTTGCAATTTCTACAACAAATTTTATAGGCCCCGAAAGCATTAACCTAGGACTGAGGAATTGAAATCTAGAATTTTAAATTTTCTTCCCAAAAATTTTCAGATGAAATGATTTTAAATTGGTAAAACATATTTGAAAAAGGAGTTGCATTTTTAACAAGTTCCATGGTGAAGGGCATGGGTTTAATTGGCCCAAATAAAATGGTGGTGTAGATCTTCCCTCCTTTTGGAGATCTAATTGGAGTTTAAATTATGTTCAAATGTTTAACATAACAATCAAGGAGACAAGCCTTCTTAGCAAGGTCAAGTAAGGTTAAATGATTCTAATATTTAAGGTAGGTGTCACGACCCTAACCTTGGGCGCATAACCAACTCAAGGGTTTAAAAAAATGTGGGCTGAAAGTGAAGCCGAGAAATCACATTCACACTTTTAGGGTTGTAGGAAAATGTGAGGGAATGAGCCCACACACTCCCAAATGGGTTCCCATTTTGAGAATTGAAGTCATGATGGACTCCCAAATTTTCAAAAAGTGATTTCAGTAGTTGAAACTCATTGGATTCAAAAGTTTTTATACCATTGGAAAACTTTTGAAACGTAAATGTCTAAAATGGGCTTGCATGACCCATTTGAATATTTATAACACAAGTTATGGCCGAAAGTTAGGAATTGCCTTTATGCACTTGGAGGTTTGCACAAGAAATTATGAGCCTCCAAAGTGATAGGGAATTTCACTTTTAATTTTTTTGAGATTCCCGAGACAAAATGACATTTGGGTGCAGGTGATGGCTTGCCCCAAGTCTGAGCCATAGTGAGTCTTGTGAGTCTGTGTATGCCCGTGGTTCATTGGTGCACACCAAAATGCTTCAACTATGCACTAATCAACTTGTTGTTTGGTTTGTGTAAGTCCGTGTGAATGATTGACTTGCATGTCATTCGTTTCAGTCCTCATGCCCGAACTCCAACATGCCCCTTTTAGCCCCAAAGTGTTGTGAGTTAAGAAACATACTTCAACTCCTTTTGTTTTTGTTGTTTTCACTTTTAGACTCGCATTTGAGTCTTGCAAGGAATGTGAAATGAAAAAAATGAATGCATAGGAAATTGGTGCCTAATTAGTTTATTGAATGTCTCTTGCATAATCTATCATTTTGCAAAAGGCCTTTAATGTACACTTCAACCCATATTTATGGAGGCAATTGACTATGACCAAACCACCTTTCTTCTTTTAAGGTTCATTTTAAAAAACATAATGTTAGTTCAAGAAATCAACCACTTTTTTTTTTAAAATTGAACTTTGCACAAGCTTGTGACAAAATGAATTGGGAGTTTTTGTTTAGGGCAATGGTAAAGATGGGTGTGCCCAAGAAATTATTGTTGAAAGAAGTCAAGCAAGAGTATATTTTAGTGGTGCCATTATTGTATCTTTCCAAATAAAATAAAAATGAGGCAAATATGTCCTTGGATGCCATAGCTTTCCATCATAGTTCAAGACAGGGTAGTTCCAAACTACACTACTTCAAATGGACTATCATTGAGGTAGAGTTTTCATCATCATTACATAGATTTTTATTTATAATTGGATGTCATAATAAGGGACTTATTTATTTGAAAGTAATTCATGAAAAATTTCAACAATGAAAAAATCACAAAAATATAATGAAGGGTCCATTCTATAAAGACTTTATATGGACTATGTCAGTCCTTTTAAAATTGAATATGGACTTTTATTTCGCCATTTGTGCATCCAATGTTTTTGAGACTTTGGCATATAACACTTTGAAGGTTGAGAACACTGAAGGTCAAAAAATAAAGTTTTAAAATATCATATTTGAAAAAATATCGAATCATATTTTTAAAATTTTATTTTAATACCAATCTTTAGTGAAAGTGGGTAAGAAGTAGTTTAAAATGGTGGCCTAATTTTAGATATGAAAAATTATTTTAACTTTAACATCATTGGAATCAATTTGAAGGTTGAATTAGTTTAGAGGGATTAAAGTACAATCAAAATATAAAGGAGAAGGACTTTCAAAAGGGACTTTGTACTACCGTTTTTTGATCCACCTTATAGTGCTTTTACCTAATTTCTTTAATTTTATGATAAAAAAAAAATGCAAGTTGGGAGAGATTAAAGGTGTAACGTTTGTTGGAAGCACTGTCCAACAAATCATATTGGAATATGATATCATTTTGACGTAAGAAGAGATGATGATAACTTAAGAAACATTTGCAATTTATTACACTATTCATAAAATGTTATCACAAGACAATATTTGCAAGATTTTAAGAATGGTACTTTGCCATGCAACTAAATTAAAATGATTAAGAAAATAAATGATTCAACATTAGAATGTTTTATATAGTATGATTAAATTCCACGAGTTTCATGAATAATTTTTAAATCGTCATCCTAATGGGGTACATTCACAAATAAAAAAGTCATAGCAAGTGGAACCAATGCTTTTATTGTTTACTTGACTCCTGAATGGAAATCATAATTTGTTTTTAAATGACATCAATTTTTAGAAATTCTTAAAACATATTTAAATTACATAATATATAATGCAACATATTTTAGGTCAAAAGGACTTTAAAACTTTTATTGCAACTTGCAAATGAAATATTCTTAATATATCCTAAGAATATTTTAGAATAAACAATCACCTAAGTCCCTACTCAAGGTGCAACCTTGACACATTATTTGGTGAATGCATCGAATGGACTTTTAAAAGAATACCAAAAGAACTATAAAAGTTCATATTCAACAAGTATGGATTCAATGCATCTTCATATATTAGTTCAATGAATAAAAAACTCAATAATGATATAGTGTGATGGCAAGGAAGAGTTTTTGGAAGCATTTTGATGATGAAGTTTTTATGTGTATCTTGAATTATGGGTTTTTATTATTAAGTCCTTTATTTAGTGAAAAAAATAATTAAAAATCTCATCTTTCAAATTAAAAACCTCTATGAAAAATTAAACCAGGGTTGATTCCTTTTGATCTCAAGGGCATCAAGCATTCACTGTTAATAATACATGGCGCGCTAAGGTAAATTAGGACATTCAAGTAGCATGTCCCTCTTGCAACTCCCAGACTTCGAAGTCCGTCAAACACAGGTTTGAGGGCTGGTAAGGTGTGGGAGACTGAATTGAACATTATTTCGACCTCAAGACATTGCCGCGTTCTAACCATTCGTGGAGTGTCCTTAATCTGGAAAGTACGAAAGTGCCTAGTAGACTCAGGAGGTTCAGCACTGTATGGTCTCTAGTGCGATGGGTTAGTCTCTGAGCTACTTGGGTCGAATGAGATGTCCGAGAGTTCAGCAGGGAGAGATTGTAGGACTCCGAACTGGGTGATGAACTCATTTGGGAACAGATTTTTCATGCAGCCAATGGGAAGGCCCAACCTGCAGTCAAGGTGCTTTGCTTCTTTTCCTATTATGTTTTGGGGGGGGGGGGGGGGGGTGGGAGGAGGATTTCTTTGGGGGGTTTTCCCTGTTTCCCACTATGTTCCTTTCAAGTTCTCAATACCTTCTCATCATGTTCTCAATATGTTCCCCAAGTTCTCAATGTATTCCACAGCATCCTTACTCTGGAGCAATAGCAACATCTTCTTATTAATGTGTTATTTTTCATTGTTGAAGAAGCTTTTATAGTTCCCAGGTATATTTCATCTACTTACAACTTAATTGAGGGCTATAAAGTAGATTGTGAGCTCTACCTGAATTTTTATGAATTTACTTAAACCTATTTTAAACATGGAGTCTTTATTTGGATTTTTAACAAAGTTGACAAAAAATGTTCACATTAATTTTTGAAATAAATAATATTTTACAGTTCAATATATCAAAGCCTACTTCCTGGTTACTTTTCATTTATATTGCAAGAAACTTTTGCGATTTAATTTATCATGTTTAGACCTTGGCATTTGAATTAAGAGATTGAAATTTAAATATTTGGTTGTGTTATGAATTGTTACAATGTAAGCCCTTTCACTTCAAAAATTGGTCTTTTAATACAACTTGGGTTGTAGTTAAGGACAACATGACATTCCTTCGTTCTAAGGTAGAATCATGAAAGCCTAGAAGCTTATGACAAAAGTATTTCATTTTCCTTTTGTAGAGGCGGTTGTGATTAAGCAGTTAACTTATGGTGGGGTTTGGCATTTAGTGCTAGAAAATTTACAATCTCAATATTTAGGGCATGGCAGTGAAAACATAAAAAATTGAACATTTCAGGATCCCTATCCAAAAAAAATGTAAAATAGCCATAAACTAAGCATTAACATGTTAAATTTAGAAAATATTACTTATTTCAATGTTCAATATGAACATGTTCTTTGAATTTGTGTCAATGATATTGAAGAATCATGCGTTTATAATAGATTTCCCAAAAATGTACAAGTAGATTTTGTTTACTTGACATCATGTCCGAATAATTAGAACAGCCTTGAAGTAGATGAAATATTGAATTTTTCAACTTTCTTGATTTAAGATTTACTTATGCATTTAAAACTTGCAATGTAAAAATAATTTTGAACACAATTTCACCAATCATTTTTGTAAATATATTTTATCAACGTTTAGTACATTAAAGTTTTTCACACTTTGTATACAAGATACTATAAACTCAATTTAAAATGACACAATGGTTTGGCAATCATTAAAAAGGTTTTGACTTTACTCTTCTTGCATTTACACGCAAGAATATGATTGCAACTTCAAAGATTATTGCTGTATAATTGATTATCCTTTCACCCTTGGGAATTAATTGTATAAATTTAGATTTTGGATGGTGGGAGATATGTGGAAAAAAGAGAACAATGCTTTTCAAACATAGGGGGAGATGTGGCCAAAGTTTTCCTTGGAGGAGGCAAAGCACAATTGCTGGCTACACATGATTAACAACCTGCCCACAACTTGGGTTGAAGAGATCAGGGGTCCTCAATAAACTAAGAGCAAGCAGTGGTTAGGCATTTTTGTGAATGGGTCCATTCAGAGTTGGGGTAAAAAAAAAACTAAAAACGCCTCTAGACTTTTTTGAAATTATTTTCTACAAATAATATTTGCATGAAAAAAATTAAAATAAGAAAATTTGAATAGTCCAAGATAAGATAATTTTTGCGATGGTGATGATTTTTCACATGTGTACATAATTGTGCATGACTATATTTTTTACAAGCATAAACACAGAAAATGTCAAAATGGGGCTTTAAAGATTCAATTAAACATGTTTTTTTGCATGGTTATTTCTTGCAGATGTGACCTACACCTAAAGTTAATTTTTTTGAACTTAATGCACACAAAAACTATTCGAATGATTTAATTAAAAATCATTCCCTCATAACACTTTGTATCAAAATTTTAAAACTTTGAAACTTTCATATGAATTTTGTTTTCATCAAATTGACCTAATAAGTATATAGTTGCATAAGGGACAGCGTGGTTTTGTTGTACAAAAAGTTTGAAATCAATTTGATGATTTGATGCATTCCTTTGGAATTCTTTATAAAAAACTAGAATATGGTAGGAGTCTTCTTTTTCTTTTCTTTTAATTTAACGTCAATACCCGGCCCAGAGAGGTCCATTTGAGTCCAAACTTAATCGACTCGAGTGTAACATGGCAGGGTCTCCTTGATTATGGGAGACTGGAGTGGCAGGAGACTGTTAAGAGGCAGCCTGACCAGGAGATTAAGCTCCTTGAAAACTTTGACAGAGTCTAGACTCCAGACCATGTCGTCTGTGCGCATAATGGTGCTATGAACTACTTAGTGACGGTACCGATATTTGGTAGCTTCGGTGATTCTGATTGATCAGTATGGGGTCCCCCTTCTCGTCTCTTTTTTTTCAGTTTTCCCTGGTTCCTACTATGTTTCCTTTAGGATCCCAATAAGCTCCCATCAAGTTCTCAATGTATTCCCCAACATGTTCATTGGGCACCTCACCTTGAACCCATATGTTGGCAAATGTTGTACCCATTTCACACATATAGGTGAGCCAAATGGCAGAAACTCAAAATAAAAACCTTCTATTTTGGGGGAGCTTCCATGCCTTCACTTTTATGAGTGATCAGCGCCAAAAAAATTTGAACTTGGGAGGCACCTCATCTAATTAATAGGAGAGATGAAAAGGAGGGGTGAAAGCACTTCCAAAGCGGTGTGTGTGTGATCTTTAGCTGTCGTTGTGTGTGCTGAATTGATGGTGCTAGTTTCACGACCTGTGGGTAGAGAATCCCTGGAATCCCATTGGGTACATACTGCAATTGCAGGCGCTCTTGATGTTCACCCCTTGTCCGTGTCGTAAGATTCAACTACCGATTTTTTGGCCATTATATCTCACTAATGTCACACTGACGGACACTGGCAAGTCAGCCTATTTTTGTTTTTTTGTATGCTCCCAATGTGTTGCTTACGACGTTCCCAAAAGCACCTCCGTTTTCATCCCATCATTGTTCTCCAAACTTCAACTTTCATACATTTTTGTGTTTTTGTATGCTCCAATGTGTTGCTTACGACGTTCCCAAAAGCACCTCCGTTTTCATCCCATCATTGTTCTCCAAACTTCAACTTTCATATATAGAAGGGAGGGGGGCATAGGAAAGTATGAATGAATAAGTACCCTCAGTTTACAAGACCTGACAAGCTCTTTTACTTTTTTTCATGGAACTTAAGGTCAGGGCACATGTAACCTGCGCGATCACTATTTCCTGGAATCTAGTGATGGAGGAATGGATGTGACATAAAATCAAATACTGGACTACCAAACTTGTGGTTCCTCTCCCCCCGCCCCAACCCTCCCCTCACCCGCTGTCCTCCACTTAGCAGCAGACTGTGTGAAGCTTGAGTAAAAGCCCATATACAAAGTCGTCAGAACTCAAGCTTTAAGAGGTGGTTGCTATTATTCTGGCTTTCTTCAAGCAGTAACTCCTTGTCAACTCGTCCAATCTACGGACGTGTCTTGGGTGCAACAACTTTTGGAACCTTCACATCCTTACTCTGGAGCAATACCAACTTCTTCTTAATGTGTTATTTTTGTTGTTGAAGAAGTTTTTATAGTTCCTGGATATATTTCATCTACTTACAACTTACTTAAGGGCTATAAAGTAGGTTGTGAGCTCTCCTTTAATTTTCATGAATTTATTTAAGCCTATTTTAAACATGTAGTCTTTATTTGAATTTTTTAACAAAAGTTGACAAAAAGTTTTCACAGTAATTTTTGAAATAAATATTATTTTTAAAGTTCACTATATCAAGGCTTACTTAATGATTACTTTTCATTTATACTTCAAGAAACATTTGCGATCTAATTTACCATGGCATTTACACTGGCATTTGAGTTAAAACATTCAAATTTAAAGCTTTGTTTTTGCTAGGAACTATTACAATGCAAACGGTTTCACCACAAAAATTGGTGTCTTAACAGAACTAGGGTTGTAGTTAAGGACAACATGCCATTAATGGGTTGTAAGGTAGAATTATCAAAGCCTTGAATCTTAAGAAAACAATTTTCATTTTCTTCTTTTAGTGGTGGTTGATTTGATTAAGCACGTTACCTTATGGTGGGGTTTAGCATTTTAGGGGTAGAGGATTGGCAATCTCAATATTTTGGGCATAAAAAATTGAACATTTCACAATCCCTGCACAAAAAAATGTAAAATAGTAATAAAATAAACATTAACATAGTAAACATAGAAAATATTACTTATTTGAATGTTCAATATGAACATGTTCTTTGAATTTGTGTTAACGATATTGAAGAATCACATATTTATAGTAGGGTTCCCAAAAATGAATAAGTAGAATTCATTTACTTTGCATCATGTCCAAATAATTAAATGAACCTTGAAGTAGATGAAATATTGAAATTTTCAACTTTCTTGATTTAGAACTTACTTATGTATTTTCAACTTTTAATGTAAAAAAAAAATTGAACACAATTTCACCAATCATTTTCATAAATATTTTTTACCTACTTTTAGTACATTAAAGTTTTTCAAACATTGTATACAAGATACTATAAACTCAATTTAAATTGGCACAGTGGTTTGACAAATCATTAAAAAAGTTTTGACTTGACTTTTCTTGCATTTACATGTGAAAATATAATTGCAACTTCAAAGGTTAATTTTGTATATTGATTATGCTTTCACCATTGGGAATTAAGTGTATAAATCTAGATTTTGGATAATGGGAGATATGTGGAAAAAGGAGAACAAAGCTTTTTCAAAATGGGAGAAATGTGGAAAAAGGAGAACAAAGCTTTTTCAAACATGGGAGAAATGTGGCCAAAGTTTTTCATGGAGGAGGCAAAACACAATTACTGGCTACACATGATTAACACCCTACCCACATCTTGGGTTGAAGAAATCGAATGCTCCTTTCAACAAACTAAGAGCAAGGAGTGATTAGGCATTTTTGTGAATGGGTCCATTCACAGTTGGGGTACCCAAAAAACAATTAAGGACCCTACGCATTTCTGAAACTACTTTCAACAAATAATATTTATATGAAAACAAATTAAATTTAAAAAACTTCAAATAGAACGTTCTATTTTGGGAAGCCTCCATGGCTTCATTTTACTTTCAGTGATTTGCCGATCAAAATCGGCACGTTGTACAAGGAAAATTGGAGCTTGGGAGAAACTTCAACTAATTAATAGGACAAGTCAATAGGAGCGTTGAAAGAACGTCCACAGCCTTATATGTGTGTGATATTGAGCTGTCATTGTGTGTCATGAATTGATGGTGACTGTGTCACGACCTGTGGGTACAGAATCCCTGAAATCCCATTGGGTGCATACTGCAATTGCAGGCGCTTTCGATCTTCGCCCCTTGTCTGTGTCGTAAAATTCAACTACCGATTTTCCCGCCATTATATCTCATTAATGTCACACTGACGGACATTTGCAATTCCGTCTATTTTGTCTTTGTCCCCATGGTGCCTAGTTCACAATTTAGAAACGTGCAAATAAGTACACGTAGTTTATTATATCGGGGGGGGGGTGGGGGAGAGGGCTTGGCTTTGTTTTTGGTTTTTGGGGTGGCTTGGATTTTTTGTTTTTTGCATGTTCTCAATGAGTTCCTTACGATGTTACCAAAAGCAACTTAGTTTTTATCCTATCATTGTTATCCAAAGTTTAACGTTCATATATATAACTTGTAGAAGGGAGGGGGGACATACCAAAACATGTTTCTACTATGTGTGGGAGTGCCCCCATCTTCGAAAAATATAAGCGATGGCCAACCATACTACTTCTCCTGGAAAAAGAAAAAGGAAAAAAACTAATTGTCTACCCCTCACTAATTTATAAAAGTATGAATAAATAAGTACGCCTAGTTTACAACACCTGACAATCTTTCTTACTCTTCTTAACGGAAGTTAGGGTCAGATCACCCACAACCAGCTCAATTATTATATTCTGGAATTTACTAGTGATGGAGGACCATTCGCATGTGAGATTAAATCAACTGCTGGACTACCCAACTTGTGATTCGTTCCTCTCCCCCCTCCCCTCCCTGGATTTGAGAAGTGTAATTTTGTGCACATTCATTCACAGGTGGCAACCATGAAACTGTTTATTGCCGGTTGGCTTATTTGTTACTTTGGTTTGTTAATGGCTCTTTACATAAGGTTTGAATTAACCCATAGCAAATTATCCCCATGATTCGGTCATCCAAGAAGCTTGGGGGCTTCAAGAAATTTCTTCATGAGATATGGAGAGTTTGAAGAGTAAATATGGAGGTGAGCAAGCACATGAACAGATTCAAAAATGACCCAAAAGGTGATCACCTTATGTCCCAACAAAGGTCTTATACTTAGTGGATTGGTGGCAACCAAGGTAGTATTTTTAGGAACCTTAAAGCTACAATCATTCCTAACTCCTCAAAAGGCTACCACAGCACAAATAAAACATCCATAGTTCAATAACGTTTTTCCCATTCCTGAAAGGATTCACTCAAATTTATGTTTGTTTACAAATGTAGGTGTTATAGGGATTAGACTTTAGGTGAAATCAACCATCACATTACTTATCTTACAAAACATTAATATGTTGAGTGAAGAGGAGGATCTATTTGTTGATGTGCAATCTAGATACAAACATCTCCAACCATCAAGGAAAAGAACAATGAAAGTCAACCAACAAGTAGCAGATGGATGAACATGCATGGGCTTTTCCAAGAACTTAATGGGAGATTCACTGTAAATGCATTGTGTGCACAAGCAAATACTTTAGTTGTTGATTTAGGTCTTGAGTGCAACACCGCAAGAAAGGAAAACACAATGAGAACTTGCCATGAAACTAAAGGTTGGATGAAAGAAATGAAGCTCGTGCAAAGACTTTCTACTCATAATTAAAGTTTTAAGATGATGCACTTAATATTTCTTTCAACATTAGAAGATTGAATGTGGACGGAGAAACCTAGACGTTAATACATGAGTTGTGGCATTTGACCTCACAAACTTAAACATTATTTGTTTACAAGAACATAAACTATATATAAAAAAAGTGGCTAGTTTTGGGAAGAAAGTTTGACCAAATGCCTATGTGTGAATAACAAATGTTAAAGAAGGTTATTCATTTCAATGTTAGTAGGGTTCAATTGGTAAGTGCATGACAAGCGTCGTGATGGATGAAAAATGGGCAAATGATTATACAATATTAAAATACAATATAGCTTAGGTTGTTAGATTAAAGGATCCTCCATGTGGAGACTTGGGGATAATCAATATATATGCCCCAAATATTCCAATAGAGATTTGCAACCTATGGGAGTTGTTCATAGGTAGGATTTCCAAGGATTAGAACTATGTTTTGTGTGAGGCTTTTAACATGGTGGAAAGGTGAAAAGACAAGTTATCAACTTGTGGGAAGTTGGTTTTTGAAAAAGAGGTTGTTTTCTAAATTTTATATAGTAAACAACTCCTTAGTTAGTTAAGTAGTAAGATTCCTAAATATTTTATTAAATGTGAAGATGTTATGTTAAATTGCCAACTGATATCTTGCATTTCAAAGGTAACAAAAACTTGCAACAGAAGGTCGTTGTGAAAAATAAACACTTGTACTAAATGAAAAAATGAAGGAAAAACGAGTTATAAGATTTGGTAAGATCAACCAATGGTGCCACAATTTTTTTGAAATTAAGAAAAGTTATCAAATTCTACAAAAAAATCTACAAGCATAAAATTAGATAATTTCATAAAGAGGAGGCCACTTTGACGAATCGTTTAAAGATTGCACACATTGAATTTCAAGAAATAAAACATGACAATGAATAACACCAAAGGGTGGGGAAGCAAAAAAGAAAATTATTCAATGGTTTAAAGAGCTATTTGCAATTGTAAGAAAACAAACTAGTAAGGGTTTGATTTTAGGTCTTAAAAATAAATATTGGGTAGTTGTGATGAAAGAAGAGGTGCTTGATAAAACTTGTTGCAAATTCTACAACAAACTTTATAGGCCCTAAAAGCATTAACCTAAGACCCAAGAATTGAAATCTAGAATTTTAAATTTTCTTCCCAAAAATTTTCGATTGAAATGATTTTTAAATTGGTAAAACATATTTTGAAAAAGGCGTTGCATTTTTAACAAGTTCCATGGTGAAGGGCATGGGTTTAATTGGCCCAAATAAAATGGTGGTGTAGATTTTCCCTCTTTTTTGGGATCTAATTGGAGTTTAAATTATGTTAAAATATTTAACATACAATCAAGGAGACATGCCTTCGTAACAAAGTCAACAAAGGTTAAATGATTCTAATATTTAAGGTAGGTGTCACGACCCTAACCTTGGGCGCACAACCAACTTAAGGGTTTAGAAGTGTGTGGGCTGAAAGTGAAGCTGAGAAATCACATTCAAACTTTTACGATTGTAGGAAAACGTGAAGGGATGAGCCCACACACTCCCAAATGGGTTCCCATTTTGAGAATTGAAGTCATGATGGACTCCTAAATTTTCAAAAAGTGATTTTAGGAGCAAAAACTCATTGGATTGAAAAGTTTTTATACCATTGGAAAACTTTTGAAACGTAAATGTCTAAAATGGGTTGGCATGACCCATTTGAATATTTATAATAAAAGTTATGTCCTGGAGGTTTGCACAAGAAATTATGGGCCTCGAAAGTGATAGGAGTTTCAATTTTAAATTTTTTGAGATTCCCGAAACAAAATGACATTTGGGTGTAGGCTTCGTGGCAAGACACAAAAATATGATAGGGCGGAAGGTGATGGCTTGCCCCAAGTCTGAGCCGTAGTGAGTCTTGTGACTTTGTGTATGCATGTGGTTCATTGGTGCACACAAAAATGCTTCAACTATGCACTAATCAACTTGTTGTTTGGTTTGTGTAAGTCCGTGTGAATGATTGACCCCTTTGTCATTCATTTCAGTCCTCATGCCAAACCTCCAACATGCCCCTTTTAGCCCTAAAGTGTTGTGAGTTAAAAGACGTTCCTCAACTCCTTTTGCTTCCGTTATTTTCATTTTTAGATTCACATTTGAGTCTTGCAAGGAATGTGAAAGTGCGTCACATGAAGAAAATGGATGCATAGGAAATTGGTGCCTAATTAGTTTTTTGAACGTCTCTTGCATAATCTATCATTTTGCAAAAGGCCTTTAATGTACACTTCAACCCATATGTATGGAGGCAATTGACTCTGACCAAACCACCTTTCTCCCTTTAAAGTTCATTTTAAAAAACATCATGTTAGTTCAAGAAATCAACCACTTATTTTTTAAAAATTGAACTTTGCACAAGCTTGTGACAAAATGAATTGGAAGTTTTTGTTTAGGGCAATGGTAAAGATGGGTGTGCCCAAGAAATTATTGTTGAAAGAAATCAAGCAAGATTTATATTTCAATGGTGCCATTATTGTATCTTTCCAAATAAAATGAAAATGAGGCAAAGGTGTCCTTGGATGCCATAGCTTTCCATCATAGTTCAAGACAGGGTAGTTCCAAACTACACTACTTCAAATGGACTATCATTGAGGTAGAGTTTTCATCATTATTACATAGATTTTTATTTATTATTAGATGTCATAATAAGGGACTTATTTGTGTGAAAGTAACACATGAAAAATTTCAACAATGAAAAAATCACCAAAAATTAATGAAAGGTCCATCCTATAAAGACTATATATGGACTATGTCAGTCCTTTTAAAATTGAATATGGACTTTTATTTCGCGATTTGTGCAACCAATGTTTCTGAGATGTTGGCATATAACACTTTGAAGGTTGATAACACTGAAGGTCAAAAAATAAAGTTTTAAAATATCACATTTGAAATAATATCGAATCATATTTTAAAAAAATTATTTTAATACCAATCTTTAATGAAAGTGGGTAAGAAGTAGTTTTAAATGGTGGCCTAATTTTAGATATGAAAAAATATTTTAACTTTAACATAATTGGAATCGATTTGAGGGTTGAATTAGTTTACGGAGAATAAAGTACAATCAAAATACAAAAGATAAGGACTTTCAAAAGGGACTTTGTACTATCGTTTTTGATCCACCCTATAGTGCTTTTACCCAAGTTCTTTAATTTTATGATTAAAAAAACATGCAAGTTGGGAGAGATTAAAGGTGTAACATTTGTTGGAAGCACTGTCCAACAAATCATATTGCAATATGAGATCATTTTGATGTAAGAAGAGATGATGATAACTTAAGAAACATTTGCAATTTATTACATCTATTTTTGTTCATTAGTAGGTGAGAAATGAAATAGGAAAATTCAATAGCCTACTTAAGTCACAAAAAGTGTGTAAATAAATTGGAATAGATAACAATATGGTTCAATTAGCGATGGCAAATTGCAACAGAGTTGTCCAAACTCTTACAAACTCATTTTGGCTTAGGGGGTGAAAACACATTACACTATTCATAAAATGTTATCACAAGGTAATATTTGCAAGATTTTAAGAATCATACTTTGCCATGCAACTAAATTAAAATGATTGAGAAAATAAAGGACTCAACATTAGAATGTTTTATATAATATAATTAAATTCCATGGGTTTCATGAATAATTTTTGAATCGTCATCCTAATGGGGTACATTCACAAAAAAAAAAGGTTATAGCAAGTGGAACCAATGCTTTTATTGCTTACTTGACTCCTGAATGGAAATCATAATTTGTTTTTAAATGACATCAATTTTTAGAAATTCTTAAAATATATTTAAATTACATAATATATAATGCAACATATTTTAGGTCAAAAGGACTTTAAAACTTTTATTGCAACTTGCAAATGAAATATTCTTAATATATCCTAAGAATTTTAGAAAAAACAATCACCTAAGTCCCTACTCAAGGTGCAACCTTGACACATTATTTGGTGAATGCACCGAATGGACTTTTGAAAGAATACCAAAACACCTATAAAAGTTCATATTGAACAAGTATGGATTCAATGCATCTTCATATATTTGTTCAATGAATAAAAAACTCAATGATGATATAGTGTGATGGCAAGGAAGAGTTTTTGGAAGCATCTTGATGACGAAGTTTTTATGTGTGTCTTGAATTATGGGTTTTAATTATTAAGTCCTTTATTTAGTGAAAATAATAATTAAAAATCTCATCTTTCAAATGAAAAACCTCTATAAAAAAAAAACCAGGGTTAATTCCTTTTGATCTCTATGGCATCAAGCATTCACTGTTAATAATACATGGCGTGCTAAGGTAAATTAGGACATTCAAGTAGCATGTCCCTCTTGCAACTCCCAGACTTCTAACTCCGTCACACACAGGTTTGAGGGCTGGTGAGGTGTGGGAGACTGCATTTAACATTATTTCGACCTCAAGACATTGCCGCATTCTAACCATTCGTGGAGTGTTCTTAATCTGGAAAGTACGAAAGTGCCTAGTAGACTCAGGAGGTTCAGCACTGTATTATGGTCTCTAGTGCGATGGGTTAGGCTCTGAGCTACTTGGGTCGAATGAGATGTCCGAGAGTTCAGCAGGGAGAGATTGTAGGACTCCGAACTGGGTGATGAACTCATTTGGGAACAGAAATTTCATGCACCCAATTGGAAGGCCCAACCTGCAGTCAAGTTGCTTTGCTTCTTTTCCTATTATGTTTTGGGGGGGGGGGGGAGGGGGTGGGAGGAGGATTTCTTTGGGGGGTTTTCCCTGTTTCCCACTATGTTCCTTTCAAGTTCTCAATAACTTCTCATCAGGTTCTTAATATGTTCCTCAAGTTCTCATTGTATTCCGCAACATCCTTACTCTGGAGCAATAGCAACTTCTTCTTATTAATGTGTTATTTTCATTGTTGAAGAAGCTTTTATAGTTCTCGGGTATATTTCATCTACTTACAACTTAATTAAGAGCTATAAAGTAGATTGTGAGCTCTACTTGAATTTTTATGAATTTACTTAAACCTATTTTAAACATGGAGTCTTTATTTGGATTTTTAACAAAGTTGACAAAAAATGTTCACATTAATTTTTGAACTAAATAATATTTTACAGTTCAATATATCAAAGCCTACTTCATGGTTACTTTTCATTTATATTGCAAGAAAATTTTGCGATTTAATTTACCATGTTTAGGCATTTGAATTAAGAGATTGAATTTTAAATGTTTGGTTGTGCTATGAATTGTTACAACGCAAGCCCTTTCACCTCAAAAATTGGTCTTTTAATACAACTTGGGTTGTAGTTAAGGACAACATGACACCACTATGTTCTAAGGTTGAATCATGAAAGCCTAGAAGCTGATGAAAAAAAATTTTCATTTTCCTTTCTTAAAGGCGGTTGATTTGATTAAGCAAGTTAACTTATGGTGGGGTTTGGCATTTAGTGCTAGAAAATTTACAATCTCAATATTTAGGGCATGACAATGAAAACATAGAAAAATTGAACATTTCATGATCCCTATGCAAAAAAAATGTAAAATAGCCATAAACTAAGCATTAACATGTTAAATTTAGAAAATATTACTTCTTTCAATGTTCAATATGAACATGTTCTTTGAATTTGTGTCAATGATATTGAAGAATCACATGTTTATAATAGATTTCCCAAAAATGTACAAGTAGATTTTGTTTACTTGGCATCATGGTCAAATAATTAGAACAGTCTTGAAGTAGATGAAATATTGAATTTTTCAACTTTCTTGATTTAAGATTTACTTATGCATTTAAAACTTCCAATGTAAAAATAATTTTGAACACAATTTCACCAATCATTTTTTAAAGTATGTTTCACCGACTTTTAATACATTAAAGTTTTTCAAACTTTGTATACAAGATATGTCGCAACCCCACTTTGGCCAAGTGTTGGGGTGAAGCTCAACATTCCCAAAGTTGGGGATTTGGAGTCCTACGGGATTCCTGAATGTTCAGAGCTCAACAACAAGGCCCAAAACACCTCGCATTGAGGTGTTATTAGTGTCATTAGAAAGGTCTTGAAACGTAGATATCGAAAATGGTCTCGCTCATTTAGACATATGTAGTCCAAGTTATGGGCAAAAGAAGGGCTGGGAGTCAAACTGGCAGTTTGACTCCCGACCATTAAAAGTCAGGAATCGACCTCTTCCCGACATCCGAATTGAGAGTGCAACATGGCGTTGAAAAGATCTCGACGAGGGCTACAACTTTGGTTCAGACCTCGTCACGATCGAACTTTGCAGTCGGGAGTTATGAACTCTCAAAGTTGCAAGAGTTGAACCGGGACAATTTCGGGACTCCATTTCGGGAGTCCCAAGAATTTGTGCCATTTGGATGGTAGCCTCCGCCGCCAACCGCAGAGAATACTATATGGGGGAAGGTGGTGGCTTTCCCCAAGTCCGGGCCGTGGTGTATCTTGTGAGTTAAAGTGCCCGTGGCTTGTCCCAACACCCAAGGGTGTTCCCGAATGCTAAAGTAACCTCTTATGTTGGTTTTTGGATGTAGATTCACACGAGATAATCTAGTCCCTCTTCCTAGTCTAATCCCGGGGCTCCCAACACGACCCTCTACCCCTTTCTAGTGTTGGAAGTCGGAAGCGTGCCCTAGGTCCTAACTTTCCGCAACTTGACAAAATGAAACCCTCAAGTGGGTTTCACTCCGGGACTTAGGAGCGCATCAAGATACTATAAACTCAATTTTAAATGACACAATGGTTTGGCAATCATTGAAAAGGTTTTAACTTTAATCTTGTTGCATTTACACGTGAGAATATGATTGTAATTTCAAAGATTATTGTTGTATAATTGATTATGCTTCCACCCTTGGAATTAATTGTATAAATTTAGATTTTGGATGGTGAGAGATATGTGGAAAAAGGAAAACAAAGCTTTTCAAACATAGGGGGAGATGTGGCCAAAGTTTTCCATGGAGGAAGCAAAGCGCAATTGCTAGCTACACATGATCAACAACCTGCCCATAACTTGGGTTGAAGAGATCAGGGGTCCTTAAATAAACTAAGAGCAAGCAGTGGTTAAAGGTCCTTAAATAAACTAAGAGCAAGCAGTGGTTATGCATTTTTGTGAATGGGTCCATTCAGAGTTGGCGTACCCAAAAAACTATAAAGGCCCCTAGACTTTTTTGAAATTACTTTCTCCAAATAATATTTGCATAAAACAAATTAAAATAAGAAAATTTGAATAGTCCAAGATAAGATAAATTTTGCGATGGTGATGATTTTTCACATGTGTACATAATTGTGCATGACTATATTTTTTACAAGCATAAACACAAAAAATGTCAAAATGGGGCTTTAAAGATTCAATTAAACATGTTTTTTTGCATGGTTATTTCTTGTAGATGTGACCTACACCTAAAGTTAAATTTTTTGAACTTAATGCACACGAAAACTATTCAAATGATTTAATAAAAAAATCATTCCCTTATAACATTTTGTCTCAAAATTTTAAAACTTTGAAACTTTCATATGAATTTTGTTTTCATTAAATTGACCTAATAAATATATAGTTGCATAAGGGACAGCGGGGTTTTGTTGTACAAAAAGTTTGAAATCAATTTTATGATTTGATGCATTCCTTTGGAATTCTTTATAAAAAACTAGAATATGGTAGGATTCAAAACTTAATCGATTCGAGTGTAATATGGCAGGGTCTCCTTGATTATGGGAGACAGGAGTGGCAGGAGACTGTTAAGAGGCAGCCTGACCAGGAGATTAAGCTCCTTGAAAACTTTGACAGAGTCTAAGCTCCAGATTATGTTGTCTGTACGCATGATGGCAAAACAAAATAAGGTGCTCCTATCAACGAGCTATTGGCGGTACCGATATTTGGCAGCTTGTGTGATTCCGATTGATCACTATGGGGTCCTCTTCCTCGTCTCTTTTTTTTCAGTTTTCCCTGGTTCCTACTATGTTTCCTTTAAGTTCCCAATACGCTCCCATCAAGTTCTCATTATGTTGCCCAAGTTCTCAATGTATTCCCCAACCTGTTCTCCAATGTACCTCACCTTGAACCCATATGTTGGCAAATGTTGTACCCATTTCACACATATAGGTGAGCCAAATGGCAGAAACTCAAAAAAAAAACCTTCTATTTTGGGGGAGCTTCCATGCCTTCACTTTTTTCAGTGATCCGCGCCAAAAAAATTTGAACTTGAGAGGCACCTCATCTAATTAATAGGAGAGGTGAAAAGGAGGGGTGAAAGCACTTCCAAAGCGGTGTATGTGTGTGATATTTAGCTGTCGTTGTGTGTGCTGAATTGATGGTGCTAGTTTCACGACCTGTGGGTAAAGAATCCCTGGAATCCCATTGGGTACATACTGCAATTGCAGGTGCTCTTGATGTTCACCCCTTGTCCGTGTTTAAGATTCAACTACCGATTTTCTCGCCGTTATATCTCATTAATGTCACACTGACGAGCACTTGCAAGTCAGCCTATTTTTGTGCTTTTGTATGCTCCCAATGTGTTCCTTACGACGTTCCCAAAAGCACCTCCGTTTTCAACCCATCATTGTTCTCCAAACTTCAACTTTCATATATATATACTAGTCTGTAAACCCATTTTGCAAGCAAAATGATCAGGTTTCTTTGCCTTTGGAAACATAAGCAACTTCATTCTTGTTATGCTTATAATCCTTACTAATATACTAATCACTTTTTTCACCTCTTTCATAGGTTTATTAGCTTTTTTTTTTGTCAGCATGTTTCTGAAATGAATCCCATTTAGTAGATAGTAATTTATCTTTATGCTGAACCTCTCAAATATTTGAGCTTCCTTACACACCTAGTAAGTGATCAATTTTAATTGGGGTCTTTAAAATCCTAGAGTTTTCACATCCTCCATTCCTCATCCCCCCACGACCCCCCTTCCCCAAATTCCTCCCTTCCACAGAATCTTCGATGGCATGACAACCTTTTTCATCCTTTTGGTCCCATTTCATCCCTCTATGTCCAAGAGAATAAGGGTGCTTATTTTCATTCATCCATCTCTTGCCAAAGTTTGTCTTCCTAGGTTTTAGTAGGCAACAATCTGTATTTGGTTCTCAGTCATGTTCACTTCTGCCCTTTTTGACTGCAATCCAGAAGCAAAAAAGAAAACCCTAACAAAATGGGTTTACTTACTTGTTCTTCTTATATACAGAATCTGAGCCTCTGTGTGTGTTTAAGGATTTTTTTTCTTTTAAGTTTTGGGTGGAGGGGATAGGGGGAGGATTTTTTTCATTTTTCCTTTGTTCCTTCTATGTTCCCTTCAAGTGCCCAATGGGTTCCTAAGCTCCCAATGTGTTCCCAAAAGGTGTTCCAAGCAGCACCTTGCTTTAATCCCATATATTTTGCCCAAAGTCCCAAATGGGCAGCACCAACTTTTATCCCATATGCCTTGGAAAATGGTGTCCTCCTTTCACCTATATAGGTGGGCCAAAGGGGAGGAACTGTATACTTCAAAATAGGGCTTTCTGTTTTAGGGAGTCTCCATTGTTTCCTTTTTTGGAGTGATGGGCTTGTGTGTAAACCCATTTTACTTGCAAAATGATAAATAAGCAAAAGACTAAAGTGTTATGTTCTCAAGGTCCTGTGAATCCTTTCTCCTAATCATTTTGCTTGCAAAATGGGTTTACTTACTTGTACTCCATAGTGAATCTAAACACAATATCATGACCTTGGTAGGCGAGGCCAATAAAATAATGGAATACAATTTGCTGAACTATTCAGCCATGTTGACTCTACGCATTCACCAGTGCTACCATCCCAACTTTGTCATCTGGAATGCCTGAATTTTGAAACAGTTACAAAACAGTTCTCTGGATCTGAAATGTATGAAAAACCTACAATTATTTTAAAAAATCAAATGTGCCCCAACACTGAATAGGTGGGGTGTTCTTTGCAAGGGGTGTTAGCCCATGCCAAAAATGGTGATAAAGTCTTTTGGGAAGAGAAATTTTATGCAGTCAATGGGAAGGCCCAAGCATGCACTCAAGGTGCCTTTCTTTTTTTCCTTTTATGTTTTGGGGTGGGGGGGGGGAGAGATTTTTTTTCATTTTTCCCGGCTTCCCAATGTGTCCGCACTATGTTCCTTTCAAGTTCCCAATGGGTTCCCAATATTTTCCCCAACATTTTTTCCATACCTCCTCACTTTTATCCCATATGCCTTGGAAAATGGTGTCCTCCTTTCACCTATATAGGTGGGCCAAAAGGGAGGAACTGTATAGTTCAAAATAGAGCCTTCTATTTTGGAGAGTCTCCATTGTTTCTTTTTTTTTGGAGTGATGGGCCAATCAAATTGGCACATCGTCAAAGAAAAATAAAAGTAAAGAACTTGGGAGGCACCTCATCTAATTAATAGGAGAGGTGACTATTTCCCCAAATTTATTTCCATGCCATTAGCCTAGGCCAAAAATGTAACTAACAGTTTTGAAAATAGAAATTGCATGCCGCCAATAGGAAGGTGCAACATCCATTCAGGCGTCCCAACTTTTTAATTTGGGTTTTGAGGGCAGGGGGAAGGGGGGAGAGGTTTTTTTTCATGAGTTGCTCATGTGTTCCTACCATGTTCCCAAGTTGTTCCCCAAGTTTTCAATGTGTTCCTCAAGGGTGTTCCCAATAGCACCTAATATCAAACCCATATGTTTTGCCCAAAATCCTCCCCTTCTCACCTATATAGTCGGGGTGTTCGTTGTGAGGGGTAATAACCCAGGCAAAAAAATGTGATGAACCCTTTTGATGAGAGAAATTTCATCCAACCAATGGGAAGTGCAATCATGCTCTCAGGGTGCCTTGGTTTTTTTCCTTTCAAGTTTTGGGTTTAGGGTTGGGAAGTTGGAGGTTGGAGGGGAGGTTTTTTTTTTCAAGCTGTATTTGGTGTGGACAGTGGATAGTGGACACTGAACTTTCCATGGGGGAGGATTTATTTTCCTTTCAGCCAATAGGAGGGCCTAAGGTGCCTTGCTTTTATTCCTTTTAAGTTGGGGGGGGGGGAGAAGGAAGATTTTATTTTTCTTCAATTATCCCTGTTTCCTAATGTGTTCCCACAGTGTTCCCTTGAAGTTCCAAATGTGTTCCCCAAGTTCACAATGTGTTCCCCAACATGTTCTCCATATAAGCACCTCACTTTTAGCCCATATGCTTTGGCACCTTCACCTATATAGGTGGGCCCAAGGGGAGGAACTATATACATCAAAACAGAACCTTCTATTTTGAGGAACCTCCATAGTTTCTTTTTGTTCGGGAAGCAATGGGCCAGTCAAATTGGTTTTGGCCCAGAATTTTGGCACACTTTGTTAATGAGAGCGAACATTACGGAGGCTTCACCAATGGGGAATTTTTGCATCAAGCCGGTGCGGTTTCCCTGGTTCCATTATGTTGACCATCCCTCACCATCCGCTCACTTCGGTTGGGGCCCTCAAGGGAAGGGGGGGGGTGTGGGGGGGGGCTACAGCCAATCAGGAATAACCGAACCAAGCGACCGACACCCATTTTTTTATATAAGTAGACATAACTCGTAGAAGGGAGGGGGGCATAGGAAGTATGAATGAATAAGTACCCTCAGTTTACAAGACCTGACAAGCTCTCTTACTTTTCTTCATGGCACTTAAGGTCAGGTCACATGTAACCTGCGCGATCACTATTTCCTGATATCTAGTGAAGGAGGAATGGATGTGACATAAAATCAACTACTGGACTACCCAACTTGTGGTTCCTCTTCCCCCCCCCCTCCCCCCCACCAAGCCTCCCCTCACCCGCTGTCTTCCACTTAGCAGCAGACTGTGTGAAGCTTGAGTAAAAGCCCATATACCAAGTCGTCAGAACTCAAGCTTAAGAGGTGGTTGCTGTGATTCTGGCTTTCTTCAAGCAGTAAGTCCTTGTCAACTCGTCCAGTCTAGGGATGTGTCTTGGGTGCAACAACTTTTGGAACCTTCACATCCTCACTCTGGAGCAATACCAACTTCTTATTAATGTGTTAATTTTTGTTGTTGAAGAAGTTTTTGTAGTTCCTGGATATATTTCATGTACTTACAACTTATTTAAGGGCCATAAAGTATGTTGTGAGCTCTCCTTTAATTTGCATGAATTTATTTAAACCTATTTTAAACATATAGTCTTTATTTGAAATTTTAACAAAAGTTGACAAAAAATGTTCACATTCATTTTTGTGATTAAAATTTAATGTTCACAATAAATAATATTTTTTAAGTTCATTTATTGTGAACATTAATAATATTTTTTAAGTTCAATATATTTAACTCTACTTAATGATTACTTTTCATTTATACTGCAAGAAACTTTCGCGATCTAATTTACCATGCTTAGACCATGGCATTCGGGTTTAAATATTCAATTTTAAAGCTGCTTTTTTTTGCTATGAACTGTTACAATGCAAGCCCTTTCACCACAAAAATTGGTGTCTTAATAAAACTTGGGTTGTAGTTAAGGCTGGCCTCATAAGAAGTGGCATTCTAATTTTTAGACGCCACTTATGCCACTTGCTCCGTAGGCCTCTGCGCCACATTATAAGTTTTTTTATAACTCCGTAGACCACATTATATAATGTGGCACGTACACGGTCACTCCGCGTCACATTATAATTTCGTAGACTACACTTTTCTGATAGTTAGGGCGAAAATTGCATTTTGGGGTAGCAAGTGGCGCCAATCTTTGGCGCCGCGCCACTTTATATTAAAAAGGATAAAAAGTGGCAAATGCCACTTATTATGAGGCCAAAGTTAAGGGCAACATGCCATTAATAGGTTGTAAGGTAGAATTATGAAAGCCTCGAAGCTTACGAAAAAAAATTCATTTTCCTCTTTTAGTGGTGGTTGATTTGATTAAGCAAGTTACCGTATGGTGGGGTTTAGCATTTTAGGGGTAGAGGATTGGCAATCTCAATATCTAGGGCATGGGGGTGAAAGCATAAAAAATTGAACATTTCACAATTCCTGTGCAAAAAAATGTAAAATAACAATAAAATAAGCATTAACATAATAAACATAGAAAATATTACTTATTTCAATGTTCAATATGAACATGTTCTTTGAATTTGTGTTAATGATATTGAAGAATCACATGTTTGTAGTAGATTTCCCAAAAATGAATAAGTAGAATTCGTTTACTTTGCATCATGTCCAAATAATTAGAACAACCTTGAAGTAGATGAAATATTGGAATTTTCAACTTTTAATGTAAAAAAAAAATTTGAACACAATTTCACCAATCATTTTTATAAATATTTTTTACTTACTTTTAGTACATTAACGTTTTTCAAACTTTGTATACAAGATACTATAAACTCAATTTAAATTTGCACAATGGTTTGACAAATCATTAAAAAAGTTTTGACTTTACTTTTCTTGCATTTACATGTAAAATATGATTGCAACTTCAAAGGTTATTTTTGTAAATTGATTATGCTTTCACCCTTGGGAATTAATTGTATAAATTTAGATTTTGGATAATGGGAGATATGTGGAAGAAGGAAAACAAAGCTTTTCAAACATGGGAAAAATGTGGCCAAAGTTTCCCATGGAGGAGAACACAATTACTGGCTACACATGAATAACAACCTACCCACAGCTTGGGTTGAAGAATTCAAGGCTCCTTTTCAACAAACTACGAGCAAGGAGTGATTAGGCATTTTTGTGAATGGGTCCATTCACAGTTGGGGTACCCAAAAGAAAATTAAGGCCCCTACCGCATTTCTGAAACTACTTTCTACAAATAATATTTATATGAAAAGAATTAAATTATTATTTTTTGAATAGTTCAAGATAAGATAATTTCTACGATGGTGGTGATTTTTTTGCATGTGTGCACAATTGTGCATGATTGTATATTTTTACCAGCATAAACGCAGAAAATGTCAAAATGACGCTTGAACCTAATGCACATTTCAAAAAACTACTCAAATGATTTAATAAAAATCATTCACTTTGTAACCCCTTGTCTCGAAATTTTAAAACTTCAAAACTTTCATATGAATTTTTTTTTGCATCAAATTGACCTATTAAGTATGTAGTTGCATAAAAGGAAGCATGATTTTCTTGTCAAAAAAAAAAGTTTGAAATCAAATGTATCATTTTGATGCATTCCTTTTGAACTAGTGGGTGCCCATGACAGTCGGACACAATTCGCCCGTGCCTGCAATCCGGTTTTTTGGAGAACCGGACAGGCTCGCTCATAGAACTCAAATCCGATTCTCAGGAGTTCTCTGTATCATTTATCTCCTGGTTGGTTCCTCTTGTTGTTCTTCTCACTTGGGACTCCTACTCTTTTCCTGTTGCTATTATTTTTTTTCTTCTCAGGACCTGGGTTTCAGGACCTCGACGCGCGCCGCAGGCCCGGTCGGAGTGAAACCCGATTTTTCTCATACTGCTATTATTACTTTTCTCCTGGTTGGTTCCTCTTGTTGTTCTTCTCACTTGGGACTGCTACTCTTTTCCTGTTGCTATTATTTTTTTTCTCAGGACCTGGGTTTCAGGACCTCGACGCGCGCGCCGGGCCTGGTCGGAGTGAAACCCGATTTTTCTCATACTGCTATTATTACTTTTCTCCTGGTTGGTTCCTCTTGTTGTTCTTCTCACTTGGGACTGCTACTCTTCTCCTGTTGCTATTACTTTTTTTTTCTCAGGACCTGGGTTTCAAGACCTCGATGCGCGCCGGGCCCGGTCGGATGAATGAACGGACACAAAGAGGGACACAAAGAGGTGTCGCAAAATCGGCCTCGCAGATTACTGATGCAGAATGTCATGTCAGACAGACGCACGGACGTAGTGAATTTATATATAAGATTCTTAATGAGAAAAATCTATAATATGGTACGACTCCAAACTTAGTTGAGTCCATTGTAATATGGCAAGGTCTCTCCTTGATTATGAGAGACTGGAGTGGCAAGAGAAGAGGCAGCCTGACCAGGACGTTAAGTCCCTTGAAAACTTTGACAGAGTCTAGACTCCAAATCATGTCGTCTGTGCGCAGGATGGCAAAACAAAATAAGATGGTACCGATATTGGTAGCTTGTGTAATTTTGATTGATGACTAGTCCCCCTCCTTTTTGCCCCTTTTCTTTGTGATATACGTTTTGTATGGAATCTCTCCATTTGTTAGGTATTTTATAGGAGCTTTCCAGCAGGAGTTAGAAAACCGCATAAAGGGTAGAAACAAAAATTGAGAAAGGAAAAAACAAGTAAAAGACGCTTTTACAAATCTGATATTGTGTGCAACCTCCTAATTGAATTACTAATAAGTACCCCCAGTTTATAATGGGAGTATTAGTCCAGGTTGAAAATGGTGACAAACAGTTTTGTGAATTAAAAGTTTCATGCAGCCAATGAGAAGGCTCAGCATGCACTCAAAGTGCCTTGTTTTTTTCTTTTAAGTTTGGGGGGGGGGGTGGCTGGGGGGTGTCGGGAAGAGAAGGATTTTTTTCATTTTTTCTTTTGTTCCCAACAGGTTCTCATCAGGTTCCCAAAGTGTTCCTCATGGGTGTTCCCAATCACACCTTGCTTTGATCCCATGTGTTTTGCCCAAAGTCCTACCTCCCCTTCTCACCTATATAGGTGGGCCAAAGGGGGAGACATTACATATTTCCATAGAATCTTCTATTTTGGGGAGCCTTCGTAGTTTCAACATTGTTCTGCAATGGGCCAAACAAATTCCACAGAAAAAAGTTGGACTTGTGAGGTGTATAGCTCAGGCCAAAAATGGTGGTGAACTCTTTTGGGAACAGAAATTTCATGCAGCCATTGGGAAGGCCCAAGCATGCACTCAAGGTGCCTTACATTTTTTTCTTTTAAGTTGAGAAAAGGGGAGGGGGGGTAGGTGGGTGGAGGAACATCTTTTTCAGTTTCCCCTGGTTCCCATTATGTTCCCTTAAGTTCCCAAAACGTTCCCATTGAGTTCTCAATGTATTTCCCAACATGTTCTCCATAGCACCTCACCTTTAACCCATATGTTTTCGCAAAGGTTGTACTCCTTTCAAATATATAGCTGAGTCAAAGCGAAGGAAGACGTAAATAAAACCTTCTATTTTGGGGAGCTTCCGTGGCTTCACCTCTTTTTCAGTGATTGGCCAATCAAATTTGCTCGTTGCAAATAACAAAGTGAACTTGGGAGGCACCTCATCTAATTAATAGGAGAGGTGAAAAGGAGGGGTGAAAGCACTTCCAAAGCGGTGTGTGTGTGATCTTTAGCTGTCGTTGTGTGTGCTGAATTGATGGGGGCAGTTTCCCGACTTGTCGGTACAAAATCCCTGGAATCCCATTGGGTAGATACTGCAATTACAGGCGATTTTGATCTTTGCCGCTTGTCCGTGTCGTAAAATTCAACTATCGATTTACCCGCCATCATAGCTCATTAATGTCACACTGACGAACTATTGGAAGTCAGCCTATTTTTGTGTTTTCTTATGCTCCCAATGTGTTCCTTACGATGTTCCCAAAAGCACCTCAGCTTTTATCCCATCATTTCTTGTCCAAAGTTCCACTTTCATATATATATATACTAGTGCGTACCCCTGACCTTCGGACACTGAGAAGTCCCCCGGTTTCTTTAAACCAAGAGAGACACACACAAAGGCACAAAGCAGTTAATTTTATTTTTATTTTATTTATTTTTTGTGAAGAAAATCCCTTGAAAAGTCCCCCATGAAAATATATATGGTGAAGCGAGCATTTTGGAAAATTTCCAAAATAAAAACTAGATCGCCACATTCACAGGAGGGGAAAAAAAGAGTTTTGAAATCGCCACATTATGAGGAGAAAAGAAACAGGTTTTGAAATCGCTGAGATTTGTGGAGGATTTGGGCAGATTCCAAGCTTTCTTCTTTTGAAACGTGTTTATGAAGGGCGTGCTAACCCTAACCCCCCTTACCCCCAAGGAGAACGACCGGACGAACAGACACCTAAAATATTATATATAGTGGGTACCCGTGACCTTCGAGCACTGTGAAGTCCCCCAGTTTCTTTAAACTTGGTTCATGTTTCAGTTTTTTCTAGAAACTTTTATCTTGTTTATTTTTTATTTTTATGTGTTTTCTGTTTTTATTATTATTTTGTATAATAAAAATAAAGTGTTTATTTTTCACTTTTATATTTTTGTTTATTTGGATGCAAGTTTGAAGTTTGGAGAAAGAAGACACACCTCGTTCTTTTTCAAGTAAGGTTTTTTTTCATTATTATAAGTTTTATTTTTTCTTATTTTTTATTCTTTATTTGATTTCTTCATTTTTGTAAATTTTTTTTCTTTTAAAATTATTTACTGTATTTCCCTTTCCTTGTTTCATTTGTTTCCATTCTTTTTTATATTTTTTGCGTTTTTACTTTTTTTCTGTTTATGGTTGTTTCATGTTTTTATTTTTTCAATTCTTATTTTGTCTATCTGCATTTATTTATTTATTTATTATTATATTTTTCAAAAAAAATCTAGTTTTTCTAATATGTTTTATAATGAAAATAAGTTTTAAAAACTTTTCTATTTTTGTTTGATTAGATGTAGGTTTGAAGTTTGGAAAAAGAAGACAAACCTCATTTTTTTTTCAAGTATGGTTTTTTTTCTGTTTTTTTTGCTCTTTGTTTTGTTTCTTATTTTTTGTCATCTGCTTTTAAATTTTCTTTTAAGATTATTTTACTGTATTTCCCTTTCTTGTTTCATGTTTAAATATGTTTATTTTATATGTTTTCATTTTGTTTCTATTTTTAAGTGTTTTAAAAAAGTTTCTAATTGTTAAAATGTTTGGATAAACTGCTGCTGCCGACATTCGTCCTCCTCCTCCTCCTCCTCTTCCATCATCTTCTTCTTCCGGGATGAAGAACTTGGATGGATGGATGACAGGACGGATGACGGAACGGATGGATGGAAAGGACGACCACCAAGGATATTATATGAGTAGATATATAAGTTGTGCAGGGAGGGGGCCATAGGAAAGCTTTGTCATGCTTCCATTTTGGGGAACGCTTCTATGTTTGAGAGTGCCCCATCTTTGAAAATATTGGTAATGGCAAATCAAGTGACTCCTTCTGGAAAAAAAAACCAAAAAAAGCAAATTGTGCACCCCTAGTTAATTTGTGGAAGTATGAATAAATAAGTACCCCCAGTTTAAAACACCTCACAATCTCTCTTACTTTTCTTGATGAAACTCAGGGTCAGGTCACATGTAACCTGCTCAATCGCTATTTTGTGGAATCTAGTGATGGAGGACCATTGTTGAGCTACAGAGGTCGATCTTTCTTATGCTCAGATGGACAAGACGGAGTCAGAAGACTCAGCAGCTCTGTAATAACCTCAAACTTTCTCAAACTTTGGGTGCATAGTTTGAACACAAGCTGTCTTCCACTTAGTGGCAGCTTGTGAAGCTTGAGTAAGGCGTATGTACCAAGTCCTCAGAACTCAAGCTTAAGTGGCGGTTGTTGTGATTCTGGCTTTCTTCAAGCAGTAGGTCCTTGTGGACTCGTCCAATCTAGGTAGGCGTCTTGGGTGCAACAACTTTTGGAACCTACACATCCTTATTCTGGAGCAATACCGACATCTTCTTGCTAATGTGTTATTGTCCTTTGCTGCACAAGCTTTGATAGCTCTTGGGTGCCTCTAAAAACCTGGACGCCTCTCTTATTCGTGTTACAGACGTCAACGATTTTCCTTCCCTAGGTATGATGTTCTATCTTTTGTTCAAGGATCTGCTTGATTTTACCTGGTCATTAAATCACATCTATTTATAGTCTCGTCGTTTGAAGAGTGTACAACTTCTTTTCTTCTTCTTTTTCTTTTTATGCACAATAGCAGACCCTGAGAACCTGTTGGCACCCCCCCAAGTCAGGCGCGTTGGTAGAGGGCCAACATGAGTTTTCACCTCCACACCATAATCGGGTTTAAACCCAGGACCTTTTTTAGGTCCCAGAAGGGACTATGCCTATCAGCCATCACCCCTGGGGTAGTGTACAACATTCTTCATTTGGGTGGATAATGCAACTTAGGAGAGGATGCCCACTTCATGCTGCTCATTCACAATGGAACTTCCTAGTACTATTGGTCTTATGACTGTTTCAAGTGGAGGTAGAGTTTGCAAACAGACGCGGGTCATCAAATGATCTCCAAGCTCTATTTTCTCTGAACAAGTACAACCAGTTTATCTCCATACTTTTTATTCTGTTCAACCTCTTCTGTAATTTTTGCTGTACTTTGTGAGATAATCACTATCCACATGGGATTTACTGATATTTTTAAAAAAACAACTAATCCATAGAGTTTTGTCAATGTAGAGCTGAGCTCACTCTTTTTGATGTTCAGAACGCGTGACAAACATCTTTCAACTCGAAAGAGGTGTCGGCCGTGTAATTTGGAGAAAGATGGCATCAAGTAGCCATGACACACGCAGAGCTTCAAGCGATGCTCTCGAGTGCATTAAAGAAATTTTCACAATGGAACCTCACTACTACAAACGATTACGACCCAGGTCTTTGATCGGCCTTAAGAAAGTTGCCACACTAGAATATTACTCCGAGCAGCTATCTAATGACCCGGAGGTACAGCTCCTTCAAAAGATACGGGATTCTGCCAGTGAGGAAGTGTTGGAATCATATCTCAACTTGATTTGGCGAAAGATCTCTGATGGAGAACTCGGAGGTGCATCTCTTGATGAGCAAGGAAATGAAGGAGACAAGAGGCGTGCACTAGCTCGAGCTCGGGTATATGACAAGGCGTTGGGAGAAGCAGAAGACGGCACGCCCATTGAGAAGTTTTTGGTGACGAAGCTTCGGACAGATGAATCCTTGCAGAGAGGAGGACACTGCGAAATGGTTGACTGCTCAGCTGCTAGATGGAACATGGTGAACATCGTGCTTGCCTCGATACGGTGGAGAGATGCAGCTGAAAGTGGTAGAGTTTCGGGAAACGAAGAACTTCTAGCAATTGCTGTTGAGTACGGGCACGTCAGGTTGGTTGAGCAGTTAACTCAAATGCGGGATCATCCTGAGGAACAACTCCTTGAAGCGATACGCCGCGGTGCCACCCCTGGAGAGGTTGAGTCATATCTCAACTTGACTTTCGAAAAGATCTTTGATGGAGAACTCGCAGGTCCATCTCTTGATGAGCAAGGAAATGAAGGAGACAAGAGGCGTGCACTAGCTCGAGCTCGGGTATATGACAAGGCGTTGGGAGTAGCAGAAGACGGCACGCCCATTGAGAAGTTTTTGGTGACGAAGCTTCGGACAGATGAATCCTTGCAGAGAGGAGGACACTGCGAAATGGTTGACTGCTCGGCTGCTAGATGGAACATGGTGAACATCGTGCTTGCCTCGATACGGTGGAGAGATGCAGCTGAAAGTGGTAGAGTTTCGGGAAACGAAGAACTTCTAGCAATTGCTGTTGAGTACGGGCACGTCAGGTTGGTTGAGCAGTTAACTCAAATGCGGGATCATCCTGAGGAACAACTCCTTGAAGCGATACGCCGCGGTGCCACCGCTGGAGAGGTTGAGTCATATCTCAACTTGACTTTGCGAAAGATCTCTGATGGAGAACTCGCAGGTCCATCTCTTGATGAGCAAGGAAATGAAGGAGACAAGAGGCGTGCACTAGCTCGAGCTCGGGTATATGACAAGGCGTTGGGAGAAGCAGAAGACGGCACGCCCATTGAGAAGTTTTTGGTGACGAAGCTTCGGAGAGATGAATCCTTGCAGAGAGGAGGACCCTGCGAAATGGTTGACTGCTCGGCTGCTAGATGGAACATGGTGAACATCGTGCTGGCCTCGATAAGGTGGAGAGATGCAGCTGAAAATGGTAGAGTTTCGGGAAACGAAGAACTTCTAGCAATTGCTGTTGAGTACGGGCACGTCAGGTTGGTTGAGCAGTTAACTCAAATGCGGGATCATCCTGAGGAACAACTCCTTGAAGCGATACGCCGCGGTGCCACCCCTGGAGAGGTTGAGTCATATCTCAACTTGACTTTGCGAAAGATCTCTGATGGAGAACTCGGAGGTGCATCTCCTGATGAGCAAAGAAATGACGGAGACAAGAAGCGTGCGTTAGCTCGAGCTCGGGTATATGACAAGGCGTTGGGAGAAGCAAAAGGCTACACGCCCGTTGAGGAGTTTTTGGTGAAGAAGCTTCAGACAGATGAATGTCTGCAGAAAGGAGGACACTGTGCAATGGTTGACTGCTCGGCTGCTAGATGGAACATGGTGAACATCGTGCTGGCCTCGATACGGTGGAGAGGTGCAGCTGAATTTGCTAGAGTTTTGCGAAAAGAAGAACTTCTAGCAATTGCTATTGAGTACGGTCATGTCAAGTTGGTTGAACAACTAACTAAAATGCAGGACGTCGATGTGAACAGACCTAGCGCTAGTCATCGACATTACATACTAAATAATGAAAGATCAACTGACCGAGAATCTGTTCTTCGAGACTTTCATGTTGATTTTCTAAAACCCATTGGTTCTGCTGCTAGGATGGGGAACGTAGATATGGTAATGAGTCTTTTAGCATGTGATAGAATAGACGTCAATAAAGGAAAGCCTCTTCATTGGGCTGCTGCAAGCGGGCATCTTGATGTGGTCAAAAAGCTTCTCCAAAGCAAAAGACGAGTGGATGTCAACAGGGTGAAATTGATACGATTTCGAAAGCCAAATGAATACTGGGACTCCCGCTATGGTGGAAATTTTACTCCACTGCAGTTAGCCTCACTTTATGGCCATGCAAGTGTTGTGAAGGCCTTATGTGAGGACACAAAAGGACGTTTAAGAGCCAATACTGAAAACTGGAGAGGAATAACAGCCTTTGAAATTGCAATGGACATGAGGCATGGTGAAATAGTGGAGATCTTAAAAGAAAGAGCCGAGGTTCCAAAATATGTGGACGGTTTGTACAGGGATAGGCAGGCCCATGTGGACGCAGCTAATGCCATTCTTGTGGGGGCTGCGTTGATTGCAAGTGTGGCTTTTGCCGGATGGTTACAACCACCTTTGGGATATTCTGCGTTCTTTGGGAGTGCAAGCATTGAGGTGGGAGCCCCATCCCCGTCAGGCATCTATCCATCGTTTGTTTCTGTTGCAGGTCATCCAATCATGCAAATATTTTGGTCTTTCAACTCCATGTCTTTCTTCTTCGCTATTGCAACCCTCATGGTGGGAGCGAATACTGCACGTCCCCCAAAACAGGGCATATTTATTGCAAAAGTGGTGCGGTCTTTGCGCGCTTCACTTTCTCTAGCATACATCCTTTTGACGATCTCAGTTGGATGTGTAATGGGTGCGTTTGCAAGTGCTGGGTTTCTAGTGTTACCGCCCATTCCAAAGTATATGCTCAATATGCGAGTCACAGTTGGCATAGGTGTGACGGTGGTATTCCTAGCGTGGACATCATCTAAACTGTTCTATGTTTTGAAGGTTATGAAAGAGATTTTTTATGAGATGATAAGAAAGATTCTATAACATGTTTTAGAATTTTGATTTTATCGATATAATTTTGTCCTTATCGGAGTCGTGGGTGGCATATGTGCGATAGCACTAGTTTTACAAAAACATTTCACCTCTAATTCTTAATATTGATGAATGTGTTAAATATTTATCAAATGGATGAATAGTATTATCATCTTTCTAATAGTTAGGATAAGTTGAATTGTGATGGCTAGAGTTTTAAAATAGAAACTATTTAGGGTTTGATAGTGGTTAGGGTTAGGGCTTGGTGACGACTAAGGTTAATGTTTGACGGTCGTTAGGATGAGGGTTTGGTGATGGCTAGGTTTAGGGTTTGACGACGATTAGGATGAAGGCTTGATGACAATTAGGGTTAGGGTTTGGCGGCGGCTAGGTTAGAATTAAGTGGCGGTTACTTGAAGGTTAGTATATAGTATATAAAGGTTTGATTTTGAGGAGTCTTTCATTCTTTCTTTTATGGTTTTTGAGTGCACATAGAACCAAAAGGTTTTGTTAGTTGTCACAAACCATAATTTTATGATTGCAGCATTATTCAACTTTTGTAATCTTCTTGTTAGTTAACACAATTGTTCCATTTATGAACCTTGAGTGTTTCATTTTTTTGCTTGTTTTCAAGTTGTTTCCAATATTCCTAGCATGGACATCATCTAAAGTGCTCTTTGGTCTGAAAATTATGAAAATGATTGTTAAAAAGATTATTTTTAAGATATGTAAGATTGCGATTATAAGAGTGATTTTAGGTGATAACCTTTATTTGAAACTAGTGGACTTTTCTCTGTATTGAAATATGCAATTGAGAGCTTAGATGCAGGATTATTTGTGAAATTGGATTACGCCATATTGAAGAGACTATGGATGAATATCTGATTTTTCCATGGGTCCATAGGAACCTGTGGTGATATCTGTGGTGATATAATTTTTAACATAGTTGTATAGCATAAGTCTTTTATTTATACCACACTTTCTTCATCGTCCTTGACCTATCATGCATTTTTGGCCATCATAATGGCAGTATCTCCAACTGAATACCAATTAAACAATGCTTATTACAATTATATCATAGGTCTTTTGACCATAGGAACCAGGTCCTTGTCCTGTGTGCTTTTAGGGTTGTTTTGACCATACCAACCTGGTCCACTAAGTGGATCCTTTTATTGGGCCTGGGATAGGGACTATCATATTGAATCCAACCTTTGGAAGTTATACCTTATTAAAACCGGTTTCACATTAGGTGAACCAGTTTCTCTTGTGAAAGTGTTCAGACTGTTTAGATTGGAACGGGATTTTTTGGTGTTCAGAGTGTGGACACAGTAAGTAGGTGTAGAACATCTTATCTATTGGCAGGGCCAGCGTGTTTGCGATGCCTTGTTAACTTTCATGCTCACCCTATCCCAGTATTGGGTCCAAGATTGATTCTTTACGGGTATGAGGCAGGTACCCGGTTAGGAGGGTTAGAAGTACAGGTTCCAGTTCCATACCAATGTTGGCCAGGTGCCTAATTTGGAGGGTTGGAACTGCGGGTTTCAGGTCCATACCAATGTTGGGTGGGTGCCCGGTTTGGAGGCGTAGAATCACACATTCCAGTTTTGATTGGTAAAACCCAAACTGGAACCACACCTGATTTTTGAAAGTGGGTTTGGAACTGGAACCGGGCTCTCGGTTTTCTTCAAACGAAGCAAAATCAAATGGGCATGGGGATTGTGGGTTTTTAAAGAACCATAACTGGATCCAGCACTTTATTTTATTTTATTTGAAATGAACCAAAAAACTAGTACCGGAGGGTGACCATAACTGGGTCCAGCATTTTATTTTATTTTATTTTATTTTATTTTATCTTATTTTAAATGAAGCAGAAAACTAGTACCAGGGGGTGAGGCATAGGTAAACCAATGGTTAACCACTGGTTTTGGTTCAGGTTACCTGAAACCGGGTCTAATTTTTATAACTCGAACCACAACAGAACACAACCAGAAATTTGTTTTTTTAAAAGAACAGGACCAAAACTGGGTTTTTTTAATTTTATTTTCAAAGAATCAGACCTGGAACCAAAATCAATTCAATTTATTTAGTTAGAACTGCAATTGGAGGTTTTTCATAAAGCTCAAGAAACACCCTACACTGGTACATACCACTGTTGGTCTGGTATCACTCTTTTGATATAGGAGCCTGGTCCTGGTCCATATGTGTGTCCTGAAATGAGGTACCAGAGTGCTACTGTTACCAGCAGAGAATTTTTCAAACTTATAATACCAGTCCAGTATCAACAATTCAAGGTACCCAATTTCATGATGCAATGGTTTAAATATCAATATGACTAACATGATACCAGCTGGTGTAAATTTTCAACTCTGGTATATGAATCCAGTGTCTCATAGTGTTGATTTTTCAGGGTTTCATCCATGGAAATCCATTCCATGTTGTGCATAACCAAGGCAATTAGGGTTGATATACGAAAACCAGATTGCAGCCATTGAAAAACAGAAAGAAACAAAAGAGACATGCTTAAAAGTTTAGCAAGAGAGCAACCGACTTCACTCAGATTAAGTGCAAATTCAAAATAAGAAAATGGGTACAACTTGAAGCACATAATCATAGCAAGATTGATACCAGGTGAGAAGGCAACTCTAAACATGCAACACTGATCTGCAACCTGGTATTCAAACCCTTAAACCAGTGTGGTTGGGTCTCTGGCTTTTTTGGCAAAGTACATACCCTCGGTATTCAATGTTGGTATTCAATGGGTGGATTGATACCAGACTGATCAGATTTGAATACCAGTGCTGATAAAAGTGCATATACTAGGGCACAACCTATATACCAGACCAACAACACTGGTACCTTGCTGGTATCTGAACTGGCATAAAACTGGTACAAGGCTAGTATTAGATCAGGTCCCCAGTTGATATTTCCTCAGGTCATAAGAGCCTGTAGGGCCCTTGATACCCGAAGCAGCAGGCCTGCGTACTGGAGTGCACCTATACACCAGACCAACAGTGCTTGAAAACCTAGTTAGTTAGTAACAAAAAATACCCAACATGGTTGCTAGCAATCAAAGACCTCAAAGTCACCCAAAAAGGACATCTGTGGAGGTATCATGCTTGGTCCAAATACAATCAAACTTGTTTTCAATGTTTTTCATGGCTGTAAGTGAAATTTGGTTCAGATGAAACATTTGTGCCTTTGTTGTCCCCTGCGCATAAGATCAGCTAAGCACAGTGAGAAAACTATTATCTGATTTTCATGACATACCTATAGAGAACACCCAGAAAATAAAACAGCCAAGCACATCCAGAAAAATCATCTTTGATTTTCATGATATCTGGAGAGACACAGAAAAATCAAGCACCGAGAAAACTCTTAAGCTCTCCTTGTGATATCTGGAGAGTCCATAAGTAAGCCAAGTACATGAGGAACATACATCACTTGCACCAGGAATGTTAAGATTTTTAACATAAAATCTACTAAACAAGGAAATGGGCAGTTCTCTTAATGTTAGGGTTGGGGTTTTATATGCCCAACTTCCACTTAACGCACCCCATTCCATCTCTGTCAGGTACCTAATAGAGAGCATCAAAGCAAGATCAACCATCATGACCTTGAAAACTAGTCAGTATAATCATCTGCAAGGTTGCATCCTCAACCACACCTCTGTTGGGGAGGTTCTCCTAAGAAATCCTCTTTATCAGCAGGACATTTGATTATTCTCCCTCACAAATTAACAGAAAAATAAATCCCAGAAGAGTCTCAACAGCCCAAAAGAGACAAAATGCCTCTTCGATTCTGTTTTGAACGGTACTGTGTTTTTCAAAATACAACTACATAAGAGGAAATGCCAAATTCTAAAACCCTGTCACCTAAAAATTAATACTGTGCAAAAACTGCACATCAAAGCTGCAAGAGACAGTAATAGTGTTGGTAGTCTCTACAACATAAATTATGTATCACAAAAACAATGCAACAGATACATAATGTGTAATGGAACTTCTTGCAGTGCCTTGTTGAAAAAGCAAAAACCACTTTTTGAACTTGACACAAGAAGCAGCAAACATACTATAATGCACAAAAAAAATGAGAATCATTACACCTCAACAGGCATATACAACAGGCAGGATGGAAGTCCTTACAGAGTCTTTGTTAGAAAGTACATTGGAAAAAACAAGGTTAAACTTGACACAAAAAGCGGCAAATACTATGATGCACAGAAAGAATGAGCATCATTACAGGGGAATGCAGCATAGGTAACAGGCAGAATGAAACTCCTTGCAGAACTTGTTGAAAAGTATTTTGGATTAAAACACACTTAAATTTGACACAAGAAGCAGCAAACACTGTGATGCGCAAAAAGAATGAGAATTATTACACCCAAATGCAGCATTACACGACAGTCAGGATGGAAGTCCCAAGTGCAGAGTATGTTGAAAACTACCTAGCAAAAGAAACACAGTTGAACCTAACACAAGAAGCGGCAAACACTATGATGCACAGAAAGAATGAGAATCATCAAAACCAAAATACAGCATAACATTACAGCCAGGATGGAACTCCTGAGTGCAGAGTTTGGTTGCAAAAGTATTGAACTGTCATAGGGCAGTGTCTGATCCATACATTACTGAAATGTGGGATGGAAGCTCCTTGTGAGAGAGTCTTGTTGCCAAAAGAAACACAGTCAGTAGACAATTAACAGAAGAAGAAGGAGCAACAGTACTATTATGTACACCGAAAGAGCGAAAAAGAAACAAAAAAGGGCAGGATGGAAACTCCTTGCTTGGCAGAGTCTTTGGGAAAGGACTCTCCACAGTTGTTCAGAGAGGGGACGACTCTGTGACCTTTCTGGACAGTCAGTCCTGCGTTTTTTTCTCCGAATTGACAAGATTGATGATCACAGAGACGAAATTGACAACAGAAGATGGCAACAAAACATTATGTGATGATGTACAGCAAAGAGTAAGAAACTCTAGTGAGGAGGAAACCCTAACCCTTGTGAGCTTCTCGGCCTCGGAGAAAAAACATATGCAACACTAGGCTGCAGCATCATTTGCTACTTTGGCAACTTCCACTTCGCCGATCGCCGCCCTCTTGTCTTCTTCCTCTTCCTCCGGATCTACGTAGTTAGGATCGTTCGAGTCCAACGCAACAGGCGGCGGCTCCGTGTAGTCTTCTTCGGTGGTTGGACCATCCCACGTGAACTTGCCGCCGTGGCCCGACTTCTTCACGGCGCCGCTATGTCCCGTTGCTGATCGCCTGTCCGATCGCTCCGTACCTGCCTTTACATTTCGGTTGTGGAGACGATCCATCTGCCTGTTGTGCGCTGCTTCACCCTTCCGCTCCGGAATCTCTTCGATGACCTCCTTTGAATCCGCCATCTTTTGCTCCTAAAAGTTTTTCAGACAAACAAGGGTATAGGAGAACACTCGACAACAGAGCTTACGAACCCGACTCAATCCTGATCAAAATGCTTCGACGCAATTTGCCAAGAAGAAACACTTCCGAGTTCCGACAAAAGACAACACCGGATTATACTTGCTGGCACAAAACCTTTACAGATTGCAAGGGTGCTTCATAAGCAGCGGATTTCTCGGGTTTGCTGCCATTTGTCGGGATGTGCATTTTGTCGATTTTCGCACTGCCGCGTTCGCAGCAGGACGACGGCCAACGAGATGGATCGCGCCACCTTTGTTCGCTTTCAACGAGGCAGAATCTGAAAGCGATCGACTGGAGCTTTCTTCGCAAAGGAAGCGAGAACGTTCTTCACTTCTGCCGCCCTCCGATGACGACGACGGGCAACGAGAGTGCGACCATTCTTCAGTTCAGTACCGACGACGACGATGGGGGACAACTATCGCGACAACTTCCGTCGACACAGAATCAGAAATCGCCAACGTTCCGGACTTCAGCAGCAACGATGAAGCCGAACTTTCTATTAACGTCCGCCGAGACAATCCGTCAAGTTTCTTCAGTTTCCATCCATCCAGACAGAGTCCGAGAATAAGAAAGCGCGCGAAAGCGAAAGTTCAACGAACTTCCTTCCTTCACGTCCGTCGAGACAGACAACTGTCAACTTCCGTCTATGTCCGTCCGTCCGTCGACACCAAAAATAGAAAAGAGAAGGGTAAAAAGTAGTCTTTCTACAGAACTCGGGAGCTTCCGTTGCCGGGACTCGAACCCGGGTCGCTCGGGTGAGAGCCGAGTATCCTAACCATCTAGACTACAACGGAGGATGCACAATTGTGGATTCAAACATTTTTCTAGTTCCTACAAGACCCATGCGACCTTCTTCCCGCCAACACGACGACAAACACCAGCCGCTTGAGGAAGGGAAGAGACGGAGAGAGAGTTGGACTCGCGACTCTGATATCAAGAGAATGTTGTCGACAACATTTGGTCTGTTGACGTCGGGATGCGTGATTTGGAATAGGAGGAGAACGGGATTTACAGAGAGATTTGGATTTGCAACATATTAGAGGAGTTTTGCAGACAAAGATTGAAGATGGGTTGTGCTGCATTTGGGCTTGAGAGTGAGAGATTTGGAGTTGCAATGGATTAGAGGAGCTTTATAGACAAAGGTCGAAGATGGGCTGTGTTGGATTTAAGCTTTAGAGACAAACATTCGTAGTTGCAATGCATTAGAGGAGCTTTGGACACAAAGATTGAAGATGGGTTGTGTCGGATTTAAGCTCGGAGTGCTGGACATCTGAGGTTTGAATTGGAGAGAGAGAGAGTGATAGATTGATTCTTGGTGTGGTTAGTTTAGCACAAAAGAAGAGGCAGAAAGACAGAGACAGAGAGATGGCGCCGGAACAGGCTCGCAGGATGAGAGCAGTGCAACATAAGTTCCGAATGCGCGGGCTGACGCTGAATATGGAAGCTCTGAAAGGTGTACTAGCCTTCTTTGACAACTCCTCCTCCTCCCTGAACGAGACTGAAGCCCTGGAGCTTTTGCTGACAGAAATCGATAAACAAGCGTGTAAGTCGAGTTCCCTAATCTTTGCATTTTTGTTGCAGAAGATCGTTATTGGCAAGGTCTAATTATAAGCTGGTCTTTACATTGTCGGTTTTTTATTTGTTCTTCTTGCAGTGAAGAGCAACGTAGTCGGGAAAGAAGAGATCGAGGCAGTGCTCAGTCTAATGACAGGATTGAACGAGTCTGATCACAAGCAGATGCTCCGAGTCATCGATGCATTCCAAGTGCCTCGTATCAGCTACGACTCCATTCGCAAAGTCTTCCATTCGTAAGCTCCTCACTTCTTCCTTCAGGGCAATGTCTTCCTTTCTTTCCTTTGGGTTTGGAGAGAGAGACACACAGAGAAAATCGCATTGTGTCAGGCCTTAGGTTCAGGGTTTAGGGTTTAGGGAATCACTGATTTGACACATCACATGTACGGCAATGGTGCGTGGCATGGCACAGGTTCATTGGGAAACTGCCAATTCACGGCAATGCTCCTGCTAAAGCTTGTCTGTACAGAGACAGACTTCAGCTCCTTCAACAGCGGCTCTTGAGAGACAAGCATTTCGCGAAACCTGCCTTTGGAGGCCATGGATCCCACTCTGGGAGCTGTGAGGTTAGTAGTAGGCCTTCCTCCACTTCTCTCAGAGAATTTTTGCAACTCCTGATTCTGCAGCACTGAAAGAATTTTGAACAAGATCTTGACTGATGTCAGGAAAAAATCTATGATGTTTTTTTGAACTACAAAATCATCTGGTGAAACTTGGGTTTGTCATATTATGTGCTCTCTTATCTTTGTCATCATTGTTGTCATCATAATCTTCTTCTTCTATCGTTTCGCATTTGCAGATGACACCCTTACAATCTCTTGTAGGGTGCACTGGAACAAGGTGGGTAATGGGTGTCATCTCACAGCTTGAGGATGGGCACTTCTTCCTGGAAGATCTTTCTGCTTCAATTCCTGTTGACCTCTCTCAAGCTATATCCTGACAAGGTTTTTGAGTCGATTTACATTTCCAAAAGAAGCAAAATTGAGAAGCACTGTCTGTCTGTCTGTCTGTGGTTTGAGAACGTCATCTAGAGAAGCAGTAGGGTTTTTAGGATTTAGAATATGCACACAACATGATTTCTTGGATTTACCCTTGACATGCAAACACAAGATAACAACTGGCTTTTTCACAGAGAACTCTGTTGTTGTGGCAGAAGGGGATTTCCAGGCTAATGGTGTTTTCCAGGTGCTCCTAGTATTGGAATTGCAATGCATTTTCTCCACGTACAGATTCTCCATTTCTGTGCAAGCACCACATTGTTATGCTTGATCCATACCAAGAATCTTATGCTAGTGGTCTGATTTTTCAGCAGGATGCTCTGATCATGGTGTCTGATACCTGGGGCTGGGGGGGGGAATCTATGTGTACTGAACAGATCCATACATTAGGGTTTCCACCTCTTGAGAGCAGAGAAGCATCTCTACAGATCACAGCTGGCATTGACTTCTTTGGTGGTGGTGTTTTATCATCAGAAGAGATTGTATCCTACTGTGCTACTTTTGTGTAACTCTAGAATTTCACGCTCCTGGACATCATGCTCATACCCAATGGTTTCTATTCCCTCTTGGACACATGCATCCTCCTCGCCTATGACAATGATCCCTCCTATTACCAGATCTGTAGTCCCTTCAAGGATGGGTTTAAGAAATGGTGTAAGTCAATGGATTGGGAGTGTGGGAAGGGGATTCATTCCAAAAGAAGAACTGCGGATTGAATTCCTTTACTTCTTTTTATTAAGATTCGTCTCGAACAACTGGAGAAGAGAGCAGTCAATGACATGTTTGTGATCCTCTCTGATGTTTGGCTTGACAGTGCAGAGGTAACTCTCTACTGATCCCTACCCCATGCAAAGGAATTTGAAATGCTTATTTTCAGCAGCAGTTAGCCAAAGGCAATTCCTGGCACAGATTTCCTTGTGTTTGAACTTTGGTCACTTACACTCTTTGTATTGATATCTTCCTCCAGTTTTCTTGTTTTGTATCCCAATGAGAGCAGGTGTCACATTGATATGAAATAAGGATTGTGTATGGTGTTCCTTGGGGTGGTGGAGGAACAGACAATGCAGAAGCTTGAGGAAGTCTTGGATGGATATGAGTCAGTCGAGGTAGTGCCTTCCCTCTTCATTTTCTTGGGCAACTTCTGTTCACATCCCTGCAACCTCGCTTTCTACAACTTCTTTGAGCTACGGTAGGTGATCACCCTCTGCGGGTCTCTTTTTTGCATTCTCATTCCCAAAAAAGCACCACAGAATCTTGTAGTTTTGCACACTGATCCCAATTCTCAAGGAGGTTAATAGTTGATGCACCACCAAATTAAGCAATGTCTTCACTTGATTTTCTGGAGACAAGTAGCCCTGGATGCATTGAGCACTTGTCATTCGCACAGATCTTGTCACCAACCAATCTCTTGTTGTCCAGGAGTCAATTTGAACAGCTGGGATCTTTGATTGCAAGCCGTCCACGCATCAAGGATGCAAGCCGCTTTCTGTTTATTCCAGGCCCTGGTGACCCAGGTTTCTACCAACTCCTGCTCTGAAAGTGCAATTTCCTCCTTGATTTAGCAGGTGCTGTACACCAACAAGCTTTTTTAAACATGAGCCCTAGCAAAGTGCTGCTGTGTTTGCTTCTAAATGAATGACCATTATCTTCAATGCAGGACCTGCTAATGTGCTACCCAGGCCTGCATTACCAAAATTCTTCACTGATGAAATTCTAAAGCACCTCCCCAATTCCATCTTTGGCAGCAACCCCTGCAGGTGTGTTGCTGAATTACATCAAGAATTAGATCCCAGATTTACAGTCAGTCTCCTTCATAGCAAAGGGCAAGTTGCCTGTCTGCTGTTGCTACCAGAAATGTGACACAGACTCAGGATGTGGATTTCTCTATAGTCATTGCAGATGCCTCATGATGGTGATGCTCTGAGAATTTCTTTACAACTGACACTTTTATGACTGCAACTCGTTCCTGTCATGCTAGTATTTTGTCTTGCTGGAACTGACAGAATGGTTAACCTTCAATCGAGTTCTCACTGCAATCTAATGGGTTTACAAAGCTTTTTGGGGCTACAGAATTCGCTTTTACTCACAAGAGATTGTGCTGTTCCGTGAGGACCTACAATATCGGATGCGGCGCTCCTGCATCTGTACTCCCTCTGAAGATGAAACTAGTGACCCATTCGAGCATGTAAGTCACCCATGGCTTTTATTTGCTTTTCCTTATGACAGCATTCCCTTTAAAAGTTTTGGTTTCTTGCCAGTAATGCAGCAATCACTTCACTATGGGCTAACACCACACCTGCGGTCCACAAATCTTGTTCATCCTCCCTCACAAGTGTGAGCTATTTTGGTCAATAATTGCAGCTCATTGTAACCATAACACACCAAAGCCATCTGTGCCCATTGCCACTGACAACACAGCCCATCATATGGAACTATGATCATGCTCTCTCATTGTATCCGATCCCCCATACGGTAAGATTTCTGTCTCATTACCTACCAGCTACTTCTCATTCAAATTCTCCTTCTGTTTGTTATACAATCAATCCCAAGCCATAGTCATAGATTTATATATGCAAGAACCCTTTGTTGCCATCCATCCCTTTGTTGTTCATGTTTACACCAGGTGCACAGGAGGGTAAATATTTCAGACTAGTACTGCAACACTAACTGTGCTTTTATGTTTTGAGCATCAGATTATATTGGGGGATAGAGCTGAGCAGAAAGTGTTCCACTACATGGGTGTGACATGCTTCAACCCTGGCTCCTTTGCAAATGATGGCACCTTCGTTGCTTACCGACCTGCTACAAGAGAAGCTGAGATGTCATCTGTGTGATATCCACAGTTTGCAAAGTCAACCTCCAAACTTTGAAGGTTTGCATGTGTGTTCTGTACCCATGTGTGTAGCCCAGGGAATCTCATAGATCCACATGATGACATACTCAGCTCCAAAACCATCAGCTGACAGATCCCACTGACATCATCAGCTGTACACTTTGTACCTGCACCTCCTTCACAAGGTAATATTTTGCGACCCACTTGGTATTTGCACAAATGGGTACTTGCAAAAAAGCAAGTGACAGCCATCAGACATTCCAACACATCCAGCTGACTTTTATGACTGAACCATTGGTGCAAAGGCCTCTTGAGCTGCCTGAAGAAGGACCTGTGGTGATCCGGAACCTTGCAAGAATTGTTGTGGGTGGCTTCTGACCAAACTTTTTCAGGTCTGGGTATCAATTAGTCCACTTCTATTGCTCATGTTGGAATTGATCACAACGTCTATTGCTTCTGCCTGAAGGCCTTATAAGTGAAATGAATGGCAGGGGCAGCATTCTTCCAGCATGCTTCTGAAGAGCTTTTGACTCCATAGTAGGCATAATTTTCCTCCCACTCTTAATGAATAGGCGTAGGAACCCTCCCACATCATGGGGTGGTAGGTTCAGTAGGAAAATAATATCCATTCAATCTGTCCAAGGGTTACATATCTACCTCTCTTGCCAAACTCTAGACTAGGAATGCACTGAGTGGATGATTTTTTCACCAATTGACTCCGAAGGATACAATCATTGACTGAATAAATTTCATATCATGGGTTGCTCATATGATTGTACTGAGGGTTTGCTCATGTGATTGTATTGAGGGTTCATGCCACGTGTCTTGCATTTGAAATAATTGCAAACTACATCATTTTGGATCCTTCGTCTTTGTCCCAATCATAATTGATCCTTGTAGATTTGGAGATGCCATTTATTTCCAAAAGGAAAATATTTTCCAATAGATTATAGAACCAAGAAATTACCACAATTGTCAACTAGGCAACAAGGTCAAACATTCCATCAAATGGAATTATTGATCTCTCAACTAATATTTAACATGATCACTTTATGAATTGAATTCTTGCATTTAGTGTCATGACAAGGGTTCAAGTTGTGACGTTGTCATGTGCAATGCAAGCCATCACATGATGGAAGGGTCATATATACACAAAGTTGTGTTTTGATATGTACTTACAATAACTCACTTGAAAATGTTTTCTTTTTGAAATGATGTTGTAACTTCGAAGGTTTAGGAGTGCCTCTTGATGTCAATAGCACGTAATTGTATTAATCTTTTCCAACAATGCTTGACATATGATGTTTAGTCTTTTTATCTTCAAACTCAAGCTTTAGAAATTATTTTGATTGAAGTTGCTTTTTAAAAGGTATTGTCGTTATTTAATGCATTCCTTGTTCAATGCTATACACATATGTACACACCATATCAAAAACACATTTGGCCCAAAAGAATGATTCCAATGTGTTGTGATGTTTAAACACATCAATCAAAAAACAATTATGTAAGGGCTATTTTTTTGCAACTTCAACCCCTTCACATCTTAGGCGATGATGTTTGATCTAATTGCCATTCCTTGAGAAAAAACAAGAAAATGCCAAAAGGAATATATGAAAGTCGTAAGATTTTATAAAGGTATAGACCTATTGATCAAGCCTTTTATGTGTGTTTCAAATTTTTACATGTTAACATTTTTCCCAAGAGTAACAAGTATAGCAGTGGGGAATATCCATATACTATGTATCCAATGATAAATTATTTTCAACAATATATGAAAATGTTGTTGGCTAGTTGTTTATCACAATTATTTCACAAAAAATAAATTTGACATGTTACCCCAACACATTTGAGATTGAGTTAACAAATAGTTTTGTTGGAAATTTTGCGATCAAAATTACGAGTAATAATTTTCAAAAAATCAAATTTGAGTAGGTTTTTAAAAATTTAACGTTATTTCATTATTCTTCTAGCAACTTCTAACATTGAAACATACGGAAAAAAAAACTTTTCATATACACATTTTACATGGGTTCAATTGTATTATTAGATTAGGAAAATGGGAATAAAGTTTGAAATATATTGGACATGCAATAACCCAAGAACCAAATATCAACATGAACCAACAAATTGTAAAGGATGTGATTATATATAGATTAATATAATTGAAATTTGGACACCTTTCAATTAGTTATTTTGAAAATTGAAGTACATAATTTCATCAATTTTCAATTATTTTGAAACTGCTAATGCACACAAGTAAAACAAACTTGACAATGGATAATTTATAATGTTGCAATGGTTTCATTTTCATAAATTTCATTTCATAGATGGTGTTTGATCTTTTGTCTTTAACATTATATATATTCAACTTATAAACATTATATTATCATAATACATTTGAAGGTTGCAAATCACACATGTCATAATTGAATTTTAATATTTAAACTATTCAAATTCAGACAAGAAATGTCAATAACTTATAAGATAAATTGAAGATTATGGATAGAATTTTTTAACATGAAATCCACATTAAAAAACCTCTCATCATTCTATGCATGTCTTCAAATATTATTTGTGTTGAATAGGGTTCCACCTTGGTTAAGCACCATCATTGTTTTTGCTTATAGATCCTTCCCATTTTTATTTTTTCCTTTTCCTCTTACATTACTTATTGACACATTATTTATGAAAATGAATTAGTGAAATTTAAGTGGAAAGAACAATGAGCTACAACAAAGGTTTGAAACCCAACCATTTGTTTATCCATGTTCAATAACATAATGTTAATGTAATAAAAAAACACATTGTTAAACAAATATGTATTGATGAAAATCACCCAATATATATTAGGAAAGCAATTTACGTTAACATTATCTTTGACAAACCATTATTGAAAAAAAAAAAAAAAAAAAAAAAAAAAAAAAAAAAAAAAAAAAAAAAAACCAAAAAATCACAAAATCATGAGGCTTTTGAAAAAAATCTTATGCGACCTCAATTGTAGCTAGTACATCTTTAATGAAGAAGAGAAGCTTGAAAATGACAATTTTTTCATGTTTATGTAGGCGGGCAAGGAGGAGTGTGGTAGCTATGTTTGGAAAAGGTAGTTAATTTTTGGAATTGAATTTTGTGAGATGAAACAAGGGGACCTTATTGTTGCCATGCCTGAACCAACTTTGATTTATTTTTCATCATTGGAAATTATAATATATAATTTTGAGATTGGATATCTATCACAATTTTTAATTAATATAAAAATACAATATAATGCACTATAAAATTTCAATAAAAAGTTTAAATGATTTTTGTTCATATTGTTATATGATTAAATCCCACAAGCATATATGATAAAATAATTTTATAAACTTTGGTGGGTGCGCTCACACTAACATATACATAAGGAGTTGTAATTGGGGCTTGACTTTCTAGCGTATCCAACATTTTAGAAACAATTAAAGAACTCCAAATGGAATTATTTTTACATAATGTTATTTTTTATGTATTGGTATATATATTTTAAAAGTTTGAAATCAATCTAATGAATGAAAAATACTCAAGAGCACTTTGAAAACATTATAACTCATTTTTTAAACAATAAAAGGACTTATAAATGGACTTGATTTTATTTTAAATGACACATTTTAGCAATTTTTTTATGTAAACCATAACATAATAATGTGATGAAAATTTTCAAGATTTTCAAGATTTCTTAGAGATTTTGTTCAAACAATTCCCAAAATATTTCAAAATAAACACTCAATAATTAATCACCCAAGGGTGTGGGTGTGGCTCATGATATCCCATTTGCATTCTGATATTGAACAAAACATGATTAAATGGACAATAACATAAAACCTCAATATGATTTCAAACAACAATTAAACCATAATGTAGTTTTAGTGAATAGAAAAAATCTTTAAGTACAAATTGTACTATAAATAATTGAAATCAAATTTATTTAAAAACATTTTGACAATGAAGTTTATTATTCCTGAAAATGTTATTTAGTTCATTTTTCTCCAATCAATCAATTGAACACAAATCAATGTAAATTGAATGACAAATAATAAATGAGGAATGCAAGTATCAATAAAATGTTGGATTCAAAATTGAGATTGATTATTGTTCGCAAGAGGATTTAACTAAATTTAATTATAGGTTTGAGAATAAAGTGAAAATGTTTTGGAATCCTACCATATTTTGGTGACATGTTAGAATTTTTTTTTCAAAATTTGGCAATTTGAAAAAAATCCATTGATATGAGGCAAATTTGGGCCATTTTTATTCAAAATTTTGGACATATAAATCATAACTTGCTTTGTTTTTGTTACCAAGTGACAACAAATTGTCACAAATAAAAATGCTAGTGTGGCCTATGTCTTAATTGAACAAAATGACTATGACATGAATTCCAAAAGATTGAACATTATATTAGTTGAAAGGATATAAAAGGATACATTGTATGAAACATTATCAAAATAAAATGCAAATGTGTCAAAATGATAAGCAACAAATCTTCATGCTAATTAAATCCACCAAGTTTTACATTATGTGACAAACATGTACATTCATGGTAATTGCATGTCCTTCCTTTGTGTATGGTAAAATGTTGCAAAAGCACCTAACAACTTGTTCACAACATCACACATTGAAACAAACAAAAATGGTTGGTGTTTTACACATTGCACACCTTCAGTTTGGAATAGCAAAAAATAACAATTTAAAATTCCACTTTGTTAAAACCATTTCTTCTTATAACTTTCCTAGTTGCAACAATGCTTATTATATATAGTTTTTGCATAGTTGTTAGAACATGTTGCACATTATTGCTAAAGAATAGCTCAAATGATGTATATATGCTTACATACATAAGGAAGTTTTGGAGTCAAATGTCATATTTTTTAGAACAATATTTTTTATGTGTCTCCTAATTGGAGCAATAGATCATATTTATGTTTCTTCCAATTGTTGGAATATGTTACACATTGTGAGTAAAAAATTAATCAATTTTTTTCTCCCTCAAAATTTCGATGGTGTTGAAATCGCAATCATGTAACTAGATGATTTTGTATGATGATTTAGATTTGACTATAAAAACATATGAAAATCAAAAAAATAAAACATCATTCTATGTTTTTGAATAGATAATAAAATACAATAAAATGTTAAATTATTTTCAAAATTGAAATTTGGTAGTTACAATTTTGAAAAACATTTATTTTCTTCCATTTAAAAGGGGAAAACACCATTTAGTGAAATTTTGCCAAGAAAAAAAACATTGGCATTTGAACTTGTTATAACCTTAAATTGAACATCTTATAATTGAACTAAATTTTGTGTTTTGGTCCTAAATTTGGTTAATTTTCTAAATATGTTCAAATTAAACATAAGATGACAAGCAAAAGAATGTTTAAACATAGGATCCAAACAAGAGATGATTTAAAGCATAACTTTTATGTATATTTGTTTACAAACATGTGGTTTTGGTTTTAAAGATGCAAATTTTGTTAGAATGTATTTTCATAGTTGAAGTTTTGAAAATGTTTAACATGGCATTCATTTATCAACTTTGAGCATGACACCCATCAACAAACACCCATGGTTGAATTTAATAATCTTTAGTTAAGGTTAATGTTCAGTTTTTTAAACATGGGGGGTTTTGGGGTGTTGAGGTTTAAGTTTTTTTTATTAGGGACCAATTTAGGTAGTGGTTAAAATTAAATTTTAGGTTTTGAAAAAAAAATGGTCCTTACAATTTCAACTAATTCTAAAATTTCAAAAAATTGTATTTTGTTTTAGGAACAAAATAAATTGAACGAAAAAATCAAAAGGTGATAGGCAAAGAAATAATGTTCTAAAATGACCATAGTATTCAAGGCTTGAATTCATATTGCATAGTTTTTTTTAGAAGGACACAACCTTTTGAGGATATGGTATCTTTAGAAGAATACATGTTTGCCATGTCTTTTTGTTAATATTTATTATAGTTCTTTCATAAATGAAATTGGACTTTTGATTCCTAGAGGTGAGAATATAAAAGAACCCCAACTTCTTAGTTTAAAACATTTTCAACAACCTTTCCTTACAATCTATACATTACATTTCATTTTTGTTTTGGTTTGATAATGCACTTACATTTATTTCAATTCTTTAGAATTCAAGTGGAAGAAGAAACATGGAAAGTTTGGGAATGAAGAAAGTGCCAAAACATTGGAACACATTCAAAGATAGAAGACAACAATTTAACAATTCCAATAAAAAAAACCTTAACTTTGTGACAAGCTTTCAATCTTTTGCAAATTATATTTTGAAGAGGTTAAATTAGATATGCATAGGAACTCAAAGCGTTGTTAAATGAAGGAAAAATTATACAATTGGGTTTGGAATTGAAACAAATTAGATGATTAGAAGCTAACACGAAACAAAAATGAAAGAAAAAAATAAAAAAAGGGCAATGAAAGAAATCTATTCAACTAACTTGTAGCATGATGAAGAAAGGTTGATGACCATTGTAACAATTACATCATTTTACAATAAAAGCTTCAAAGATGAAATTGTTGAAGACAAAGACCTTTGTGTTCATAACAATCAACACAATACAATGTCAGAGGGAGAAAGTTAAATTAAAAAGATAATGGAGGAAATAAAGTTGAATGAGAGGATGATGACCATTGCAACGATAACACCATTTTACAATTAAAACTTCAAAAATGAAATTATTACATACAAAGAATTTCTTGCTTGCAACAACCATCACAACAATAATATAAATGAAAACAAGTCATTACTAACTATTCCAAGCCATAGCTAGTTACAACTACACCTGTTATACCAATACTATATTTGTCGACATGGGCCAGAGTGAATTAGCGTGCACTAATGCACCATCCATTGGATGCCCATTATGATTCAATTATGGATGAACCTCAATTGAATTAATATTTGGTTTCACCTTGGTAACCCATTTTGTAAAAAATAGGTTTCATATAAAGATAGAGAGAGGTAAGAAAATAGGTAACTATTAGGTGAGTATACAATTCACACATAGGCAAGGGCTCTTTTTTCTACCTACACTAACAAGCCCCTTTTGGGTTGTTAGTAGGTAGTTAGTTAAAAGCAACTGAGGTAACCACCATGGTTAGCTAGGGAACTGAAACCCAACAGAAAACTGTTTCTTGACCGTGTACCACATCCATCCTTCATGGTGCACTTATGGGTGCTGGTTCTCTCTGGCCACAACCACTAGGAACCCGAATGCTTGCTCCCGCAATCATTCTGTTTCCCCCATTTTTTGGGTTGTTTCTTGTGATATCTGGCTGGGTACCACATGGTATCTCGTGAAAAAATAAAATACAAAAAAACAAGGGGTGTTCCACATTGTGACCTTGCCATTTACATTAAAAAAATAAATCTTAAGGCGAAAGAAGAATTACAAAAACTCCCAAATATTTCACCATGCAAAAATACAATTTTCAAAAAAAATCCTCTAAAAGAAAAGAAAACCAAAATACTTCAAGATACCATAACTCAATTACAAGCAACATAAAAAAAAAAATCCAATAAAAACAGATGGCTAGGAACTCAATAAACTAATCTCAAGTTTCAACACAAGCCAACAAAAAATCATCTTTCAAAACTCCCTCCTACAAAAAAATAGACCTATTAACTAGGGCCACAATCCATTAAGCTACTAAGCTACTACCTCTAGACCCTCTAATGAATCTAAACACAATATCCTTGCTTTGGTAGCCAAGGCCAATAAAGCTAGTCTTTACAAGCTTTATGGCTTTTGGGCCCACCCTCTTCTCTGCTTCACCTGGGGCCTTAGTATTGGGGTAAAAGCCCTCGGTTCCAGGCTTCACCCAACCCCCTTAAATCCTCTCCTTTTGTACTTCCTCTTCTCCTGCATTGGTGCCTTTTAATATTAAAGTTGGCAGGTTTTACAGCAAGCTCCAATTAGGGTCCATGAACCTGGTCTGGTCATTGCCACGGTAGAAGGTGTGCTACACAGCCGGGCAGAAAATTCTAGTGTATTTGTAGTTCACCTTACAGCATCTCCAACTGTTCCTCAGAATGTGACTCCAAACAGGGAAATTTATTGCGGAAAAGTCAAAATGTGCCGGTTTAGCTGAGGAAATTCGTTTTTCTGTTCTGCACCAAATTCGTGCAGCTTTGCTTGCCGTGGCTGGTTAAAAGGTGCAACACTGTTGTGGGGTTCAAAAAAGAGAATACCGCCCGGAGCGGACTTTCCATCTTTTTTGAAACGCCTCGCATCTTTTTCTTTTCACTTTTTTCTTGTGATACCCCATGGTCTTTGGGTGAACCAGCACCCACACTGGTACCGTGATAAAACTAAAAACCCTAAAATCAATTCTAAATTGCTTCTAAATGTTATAATTATCCCATGCTAAAGATGCATTCACACTTGGTGTTAGAGATGTTAGTCTTGAGTCCCCTAACATCATGCTCGTCATTTAGGACATAAACCTACTTACCATGAAAATTTTATGTTAAGCTAACATTCACTTTTAACATTACGTTATCACCTATTTAACATTACATGCCACCTTGATTTTTTAATATAAAATGGACTTAACATCAAGTGTGAATGCACCTTAAGACTAAATTAGGGTCTCCAAGTCCAAATCTAATATATCTATCTATATATATATATATATTTTTTTTTTGGGGATTTTAATATGCTCATTCAGAGTCCTCATTCGAAAAGGTCAAGGTACTACTACTTCACCATGGCCCCTCAGCATCCAAATTTGTTGAGTTTCATCTGAACTCTCTACAAAAGAAAAAAAGGTTTAAAAAACTAGAAAACTCACCCAAAGCGGACTTGAAAAGGGGGGTGACCTCCTGACCTCCTTAACCGAAAATGAAGCCACACCACACAAAATTGCTTATAAAATTGTTCGCCCCCCCCCCCCTCCCCTCCCGGAAATTCATTAATTTTTTTTAAAAAAAAAAGAGAAAAGAAAAAAAGAAAAGCACCCAGCACCTACCTACCTACCTACTTACCTACCTACTGAATCTGCACCTAGTAGCTGGGTAGAAGCAGTGGCACCTTGCACCTACCTACCTAGCTTTCTAACTGGCGCCTGGTAGGTAGGTAGAAGAAGCAGAACAAAGCAAATACCTTGTAGGTAGGTACAAGCAGCATCACCAAGGACCTACTTACCTACCTACCTAGCTACCTAATGGGCTCCTAGTAGGTATGTAGAAGCAGCAGCTCGATCTGCTGATAGCTTGATTTGCTGCTCCTTCTCAAGTCGTTCAAAACCCTAGAGCTTGTCTGTTGCTTCCATGCATGGCGGGATAAGCGGGAGGAGCAACGGCAGGAGAGGTCTGGAAAACGTGGGGGAAGATTGTGACCTGATGGTGTAAAGGAGGGGCTAGTAGTCATTACATGCCGGGAGAAATCGGGCGGGATTGGATTGTTGTCATCGGACACCGGTCTTGCTTGACCTAGATTTTTGCTCGCCATTAGATCCGGGAGATTCAGGCACCACGGATTCGATCCAGGAGATGATGAAGGAGACGAAGGAGAGGAGGGGGAGGAGGAGGAGGAGGACATGCTGTTGAGGTAGGTGTGTTAGCTGCAAGAAAGAAGGAATAAGGCGTGCGGTAAAAGAAGAAGAGGAAAGTGTTGTTGTGGTCTTTCTTCTTTTTGACTGTTGGATTCTGCTGTCAAAAGGAGCTGGTTGTAGTCATACATGCAGACTGGAGAAATCAGGCGGGATTGGATTGTGATCGACGCTCGAATTTCTTGACCTAGTTTTGGCTCTTCCAGATTCAGAAGATTCAGGAAAAACCTTTAAAGATTCAGGAGATGATGAAGGAGATGAGGAGGAGATGCTGTTGAGGCTGGATCAGAAAGAGGAAGAAGTGATTTGTTTCGAATTCAAGAGATGAGGAGGTGCTGTAAAGGTGGTTAGGTGTGAGATAGGGAAGACAGAAAGCCATAAGAATCATAAGAAGTGTGGTTTGATTTGTGGGCAGAAGTATTGGCTAGTTTGTAAGCTCAAGCATGCAGGGGGAGGGCAGGCTTGATGTGAATGGGGGGACTAAGTGGTCCCGGCTCCTCACTATTGACTCCCCTTTACCTTCTTCTTCTTCTTCTTCCAACTTGGAGCACATCGACAATGAGATTGGTGATGTGGGAGAAGCTGGCAACATGGGTATGGAGAGCCTTGATTATGAGGTGGTCGAGAGCCTCGCCTATCGGGAGGATCAGGCAGGCATTCATTTATTTACCCCTCCCCCTTTTTGTCCTTCTTCCTCCTCTCCACAGGGTGGTTTGCATGTATGTTTGTGTCTCTGTGTTACAATGTTGGATCAGAATTGCATCATCCACAATTTTATATTCCAGCTGGCAGAAGAGTTTCTACAATCAATGAAGCTTACCAAAATTCAATCATAGGGAAATCCTTCCATGTTTCCTTTTATTGCACAATCAGCAAACAGATCTCTTGTAGATGCTGTGTTCAAATTCTCAGATCAATTCAATGAGAGAAATTGGGTTCCTTATGAACTGCCTAGGCCCAATTGAGTCATTGAGTCATGTGTTAGTGGGTCCTCAGCTCAAACACTTTTGTGACCTAGAATAATTTCTTTGTACTCAAGAGTGGTTTGTTCCAGAGTCTAGTCTCCAAAATCTGATTGATGAAACGTTTACATGTGCATGTTGATGGATTTCCCAGAAAACTAAACCATACCCCAATGGTGTTAATAAGTATTTTAGTTTGTGTTGTGATTTGCAGGCTCAAAGAGGAATGTGGCGACACGTATCCTATATAACCTTGAAGTGGACATTTGCACTTCTAATTGGTGTTGGTATGCCATTTATTGCTCTACATTTGATTTGCATCATGTGTTAGTTTCTGACTTGTGTGTGTGCTTAAATCTGCGTTACTTGTGGCATATTCCTTGTGTCTCCAAATACATATGGTAGGTTAGAACTTAGAACATAAAACAAAGTTTTGCTGTTGCATCTGACTAAGGATCCTGACATGCACACTTGGTATTGGCTAGGTGCACATGCCCATGACCAATCAACAATACTTATTACATTCCATGAGGTTTAGGGTTTTCCCTCTGTTGCAGCTGCCCCGTGAGCCTTTTGTTGCTTTAGAAACCACCAAACATACATATTGGCTATTGAAGTTCCAGTCTGTATACCACTGCTGTTGATTCTAGGACATTGATCAAGCAGAGATCTGGAGTTTTTCTCTCTGTTTGTTGTGTCAGCAGAGAACCTAGAGTCCTATGCAAAACTGTAAAATTTCTGCACATCCTATAGGTTACTGTCCCCAAAAGGGTGCAATACTGGTCACAACTGAGAAGATGGTCTTAGTCATCTTAGCTTCAGCTGGTGTCATTGTATACTATATGTTGTGTCAGGAGCCCTTGCGATTTGAGAGTTTTCCTTATGATTCAACATTCCTGCCTGCTTGAATATTTGTTGAAAGGAATCACCTCACTTGCTGCATGAAATTTTCTGAACAAACAGTTAGATTCTGATGAATAAGTTGGTGTGGCAGGGACCGGCCTATCAGCTTTTTTCATCAACATCTCTGTTGAGAATTTCTCAGGATGGAAGTTTGCAGCAACATTTGCTGTCATGAGACACTCATACATATTAGGCTTCCTTCTATATGTCCTCTTCAATGGAGCTTTGGTGTTTTCCTCAGTTTACATTGTCACTCAGTTTGCTCCTGCTGCAGCTGGCTCTGGCATCCCCGAAATAAAGGCATATTTGAATGGTAAGTGGGGTTGTATATCAATATATTAACTCAACAGCTTGTGACTTTCAATGCAGGGATGTGTGCCATGATGGTTGCAGTTCTGAGAGCACTGGGCCAACGGTTTTGTAGAGGGTGTATAATGTTCCTGTCAAAGTGGAGCTATTGGGATTGAAGCTTGATCATTAATCACCCTATTTCCAACTATGCAGTTACAACATCTATCAATGTGGCAGACTATGATTTAGAAATAGAGGTCCAAGGAGATGGAGGTTAATAATTTTCTTCTATGGTTGCAGGTATAGATACTCCTGGTATTCTCCTGTTTCGGACGCTGGTTGGCAAAGTAAGAGCCAGTTTCTAACTACATAAGGATCTAGCTGTTTTTGTTCAATTTCTTTTACAGTCCACATCCCTCAGCTTGGATATAATTTGTCTCAATGGTTCTAATTTTGGAGGACATGGTCCATATCATTGCTGAACATATTTCCATGCCGTTTGAAAGTACTGTCGGGGAGTTTCTATAATCATACAGTATCTTCTGCTCACTGTCTGCCAAGCTCCAGTATAGGATAAAGTGAGAAAGGATTCTTAAGTGGTTGGACAAATTCTTTCAAAAGCAGGCTGGTTTATCTTTATGCAGATTCTAGGTAGCATTGGATCTGTTGGTGGAGGGTTGGCATTGGGTAAAGAGGGACCTCTTGTTCATACTGGTGCCTGCATCGCATCAGTTCTTGGCCAGGTTTGTTCAACTGCATGTCATGGAAGAAGTATTGTATGTGTGTTGGTTTGCAAGGTGTGAGGTATCAGAAATAATGGCATTAAGTACATAATGGACATGAGAAACTTCACTCCAACCAACAAATTTTACATGGTTGTAACAATCAAGACCTGTCATCAAGAATAGTCAATTTAAGATATGAGCTAAGTGTCATTGCTGACTCTGCCTAGAGATTAGGAGTTATGCAGTTCATGCACCTGTTGTGGGAACTTGACTGAAGCACTCACAAGACACTGCATGGAGCCTCATAGCTCACTTTCCTTTAGAGACTTTGATGGTGGCACTTCAAAATTGAAAGAAACCAGAAAGACATCTTCTTATTAGCTGCTCTCCAAACTATGCACCTCTGTAGATAATTGGTCTGATTCCACCTGTTGATGAGTCAGAAACAGATTTGTGGTACTAAAATGGCTGGCAATAGCTTGATATGACTGTCTACACATGAGATCTGGTATAGTTTTTCTTCTCTTTATGATGGAGATTCTTTAAAGAAACCATTTGAGTGGAGGCACAGTTTGTAGTTAATTATTCATAGCTGGTTCTTGAATCCAGGGTGGCTCCACCAATTACAATGTCAAGTGGAGATGGCTCCGGAGATTCAAGAATGATCGGGATCGTCGTGATCTTGTAAGCTTCAAAAGCTAGCAGATTAGTTTCTTCATGGTTTTCTGTGGCCACTATGGATCTGCCAAGATTTGTTTCCTGCTGAGGTCCCATCTGTCTAGGTAAAAGTTTCATTAGGATACAAGCTATGCCTAAAGCGAGGCTGGGTTGGAATCCAGGCTTGTAGCCAGTATGAATGCTGGGTGTGCTTTGAGGTTGAAAGGTTTAGGCCCATTTTGGTGACTGGCAACCAAGAAAATGGGCTTAGTGGGTTGTGCTTGGTGAAATGACTTGTGGCTGTGCAACTATGTAGCAGCAGGTTTGATTTGCTAATATGACACTGTAAAGTATGGTATTAGGTTTAGAGCCTTTTTGGGGACTGGATGACCAAGGAATGAACATTTGGGTTGGCTGGGTGTAGGTGACTTGTGGCTGTGCAGCTGGTGTAGCAGCAGCTTTCAGATCTCCTGTTGGCGGTGTGTTATTTGCCCTGGAGGAGGTCACTTCTTGGTACTCAGGCTGTCCCTTCCTGTTCTGTACTTGGTGCTCCCAGCCTGTTATTGTGTGACTCATTGACATGCTCATGAAGAATGCATATCTTGTTGTTCAATTAGGATTTTTCCGTGGCAGTACAAATATCAAGAGCAATTTAAGGAACATAAAGTAAAGAGTCCAGGTGAAGAAAGCTCATTTAAGGATTGTTTACCAAGAGTTAGCAGTCTGATTCACATGCACGCGTAAGGACCACTTCAAATTATGCAGATTTCTTCTTTGCAACTCCATGAGTGCTTGGGAATGCCATGTAGAAACACTTCTTGACCCCAGATAGAATCTTTGATCTGTCCTCCAAATGCTTGGTTTCAATGTGATGGGATGGTGGCCTACTGGAGGATGGCTGTTTGCCATCTTGGTTGCTTGTGGGCTTAGCTTTTGCATTGAATCTATTTGTTGTGAATGAAGGTGGAGAAGCCAGCTGCTATGGCGTGTCTTTTTCACATCAGCTGTGGTGGCTGTTGTAGTGCGGACTGCAATGCGCTGGTGTGGGAATGGAAATTGTGGGCATTTTGGTTCTGGTGGCTTTATCATATGGGACATTTCAGGGTGAGTTATTCTCATGAAACTTCAGTTCCTTGTCTTCTCAAGGAGGAAAAGGTACTCCTGGTTCAGGTCTTAGAGGAAAGGTTGAATGTTGTTTGGACGTTTTCAAGGTAATCAGTTCAGCACCACAGGCTATTTCTTGTTGATGGTTACCACTGTTTGGAATTGCAGGGGTCAAGATGACTATTCATTTTATGAGCTTTTGCCTATGGCAATGCTTGGTGCTATTGGAGGACTACTAGGTGCAATTTTTACTCATTCTCATGAGATGATAGTGTGTAACTAGATTATCCCATCAATGATCGAGAAAGTTTTTCGCAAGTAGGATTTTGTTGCAGCCCGACTGAGAATGGCTCTTGGGCTTAAGATGCTTTTGCAAGTCATGGATGAAGTTAATTAGCATAGCTACACCCCCAGCTCAGTTTCCATATGTCAGAATTGAGTTAATGGACTTTGGACCTCCCTTTTGACATCTTGGACCTTCAACTAACATGAAATTTCAGCTCTGATGAAATGTTCCATTTCCAAATCTTTTTTTGTGGTAATTGGGGTTGCACCTGCAGTAGTTCAATGTGGAAACTGTATTGGCTCCTCCTCAACAAGCTTGTATATAACACAATACTATGAGTTCCTGGTGATAATGTCCTGGTGACATTGACTTGAAAGAATCTTAATATTCCTGATCAAAAAGCAAGGATAAGTTAACATCACAAAAGCCTTGAACATCAAGATTAAAGAATCTATACTTTGTTGCTTGTCTGCAGGAGCTTTGTTCAACCAGCTGACAATTTTTCTCTCATCCTGGCGACGAAATGTCCTACACAAGAAAGGCAATCGTGTAAAGGTATTAATCTCCTTGTTTGTTTGTTTGTGGTCTGGGTTTGCTTAAGTCCTAGTGCTCATCCTGCACTAGTGCAATTGTTCCCAGCAATGTTCTGCCAATAATCTGGTACATTGAAGGATGACAAGAATAATAACAAGGGATATTCATAATTTGTGTTTGAATTGTAATTTTGCTTTATCTTATTGGCAGTCTCTGTCCTTGTTGAGAAAGTTCTTTGGGGGGGATGAGCAGAAGGGCCAGGCTTGGAAGTGGGAACTTCATTCTCATATTGGGTGGGCATGGCAGATTATGGAAGCATGCTTGGTGTCATTGATTACATCGGTCCTTTCATTTGGTTTGCCATTGATGACAAAATGTACTCCCTGTCCAAACCCTGAGAAGTACCCTGATGTAGTTTGTCCCCGTCCATCTGGGCAATATGGCAACTATGTCAATGTAAGTTAAGTCTTCTCTCTTATTTTGCACTTCTGTTTGATCATGTTGTCTTCATTCTACACTCTTAAGGTCTCACATTTTTCATCCTTCATGTACGGTGATTATGTGTATTGTCTGTTTGATGGTTTGGTGTAGCAGTGTTGAAGGTCACACATAGAGTGTTTGCAGAGCTCTACATTAGACAGCCTAAGGGAAGAGAATGATGTAATACTTGTTGGTTTGGCTTATGTTCTTCAAAATTGTTTCTCATTTCTGTGTTTTTCTTAGTTTAGTGGAAGACACCAAGTTGTTGGATGGTTGGCTTCCCTAAGCTTCTGACTTTGTGGAGGCTGCAGGGTTGGTGTTTCTATCCCACAAGCCATCAAGATTTGAACTGACATTCTTGTGGTATATGGGAGATGTATTCAGTTCAACTGTCATAGTGAAAGCCATTACAACG